>OY856413.1:921144005-921822755 GCA_963693085.1 Alisma plantago-aquatica | reverse complement strand
TGAGATACAATTGGATGCAGTGCATGAAGAGACTGAAGAGCCAGAAACTGACAACATATCAGGGGAGAAACCAGCCGATGAGGTTACTGATATACAATTGGATGTAGTGCATGAAGAGATTGAAGAGCCAGAAACTGAAAACAAATATGGGGAGAAACAAGTCGATGACGTTACTGACAAACAATTGGTTGTAGTGCATGAAGAGACTGAAGAGCAAGACACATAAGATGCTGAAGAAGTTGAACAGGATGAAGCAGAAGATCGCAAAAGAAACCAGAATAAGACTTTGGAACAAAAAACCAAGCAAAAAGGAAAAGCAAAAATTGTAGAAGAAGGTAATATTGATTATTTTTACACTTATATACGAATGTAATTATCCTGAAACGGTACTGACAATAGAGTAACTTTGATCACAGTAATTATCCTGGAAAGTAACCTTGATCCGATAAAAGTAACTAGATGAAACAAAAAAGTAACTATATCGACATAAAAGTAACTCTCTGGATCAAAAAGTAACTATTATACATCAAAAAGTAACTTTGATCCAAAGAACGTAACTAAAGTAACTGGAAAGTAACCTTGATCCGATAAAAGTAACTAGATGAAATAAAAAAGTAACTATATCGACATGAAAGTAACTCTCTGGATCAAAAAGTAACTGTTATACATCAAACAGTAACTTTGATCCAAGGAATGTAACTAAAGTAACTAGAAAGTAACCTTGATCCGATAAAAGTAACTAGATGAAACAAAAAAGTAACTATATCGACATGAAAGTAACTCTCTGGATCAAAAAGTAACTGTTATACATCAAACTGTAACTTTGATCCAAGAAACGTAACTAAAGTAACTGGAAAGTAACCTTGATCCGATAAAAGTAACTAGATGAAACAAAAAAGTAACTATATCGACATGAAAGTAACTCTCTGGATCAAAAAGTAACTGTTATACATCAAACAGTAACTTTGATCCGATAAAAGTAACTTTGATCAAGGTTACTGTTATACATCAAACAGTAACTTTGATCCAAGGAACGCAACTAAAGTAACTGGAAAGTAACCTTAATCCAATAAAAGTAACTAGATGAATCAACAAGTAACTATATCGACATGAAAGTAACTATGTGGTTCAAAGAGTAACTGCTACAGATCAAACAATAACTTTGATCCAAGAAAGCTAAACCGCATTTGCAAATGTGATACTGTACTATGTAACTCTGAAAAATGAATAGTAACTCTGAAAGTTAAAAAGTAACTACCTGAAAACAAGAGTAAATGTAACTGATAGAAAATAACATGTTGAACTAAAAAAGTAACACTGAAATCTAAAAAGTAACTAGACAAATTAACACAAACTTTTTCATATATATGCAGGTACAGGAAAGCTTTTCCATAGATGCTACATAAAAGGTTACAACAGCATACAAAACAGCATGTCGTATAGCACTGATCAAATGAGGATGATGAAGTCAACTGCATTTGCAAATCTGATAGCCATGCCTCATCTTACTGTAGATGTAACTCTTTTAGAAGATCTGATAGAGAGATATGTGGAAGACGACAAGTTCATGTTAGCACCAGGTTTTGAGGCGAGGATGACTGTAGAAGATGTAGGAGTGATACTAGGTTTGCCTAGTAAAGGTATTGATATAATTCCACGAAAGCAATCACAGCTTGTAAGAAAAATATGGGAGGATTTTGCTAATGCAACAAGAGGAAAAGATACAGTTGGTGAAAGTAGTAAGAAAATAAAAGAGAAGGATGTGTTACACAAGGAGAACTTGAGTAAACTCTGGCAGGAATTTGCAAATGATGACTCTGAAGAAAACTACCAAAATATGTGTCGTGCATGGATGTTGCACTTGTTAGCAACATTCCTTTTACCGGACACTAGATATTGTGCCCCTATTTACCTTCTACATTATTTGGATGATGTAACTACTACAGGGCAGTTAAACTGGGCAAAATTAGTGCACGGGAGCATATTCAAGAAAATGAAAGTTATAAGTGAGAATATAAGGATGAGGAGAAGAGGGGAAACAAGCAAAAGAACACTCTACACAACTGGATGTGTAATGTGCTTGTGTGTAAGTGACACATTTCATAGTTACTTTGGTTACATTAAACAACCATATATGAACATTTAAAATATTGATTTATACTTTTCTTGTCAACACAGGTCTGGGCTTATGAGTTAACAAGGATAGCAGAGCCTACATTCTTTGAAGCAAAACCACGAATAAAAAGATGGGCAACTCCTGTTAAGATGGTGAAAGATTTGAAAAGTTTGGACAATGACAATGTAAGAATCAGTGTGGGTAAAGTGAAAATAAATATGCCAAATAATATAAAAGCTTTATAATAAATTGATAACTTTTGTGCACAGGTTTCTGCAGTGTTGAAGAAGGATGACAATGATGATTGGGAAGCTGCAAAGGCAGTGAAAGATTTGCCTTATTATCTCGCAGCAAATAAAGCCAAGAGCAAGGTAGTTAGTAAGAAGATACTTACATCATATAACACAAGCAGAGAAGTCTCAGGAAGCTTGGAGAATAGAATATTGATCCTTGAGGACGAGCTGAGACTGCAGAAGGAAACATGCAACAAAATTGCACTAGAAGCTTTTACTGCTCTAAGAGTAGAAAACGAGCAGTTGAAGAGAAGACTTGAGGAAGTTGAATCTGAAAATAGATTGCTAAGGATCCAAGCTGACAATTACAAGTGTTCACAATCTGCAGCTACACCAACTCCCAATTTCATTGAGAATGAAAGTTGGCATTCATGTGATCTGAAGAAAAAGTTGTTGGAAATGGACCAGCATGGACCTACACAAGAAAGACCAAGATTGAGCAAAATTAAACTAAGGAGAAAGTTAGTGGAGAAAATGACAGAAAATGTACCACAAGATTCAAAGAAAGTAGAAGAAGTTCTATCTAAAGAAACCAAAGAACCAGCACAACATGAAATGGAAAAAGATCCATCTAAAGAAGATCCAACTGAAGAAAAAAACACAGAAGAAAAAGAACAACTAGCAGATAAAACAGAGCTCACAGAAGATGGAATGGAAAGCATAATGATGGATATAGACAATGAAGTTGGAGTGACTGAGAAGGATGTAAATTTTGGTGAAGTTGAGATGAAAACAACTAAAATGTTGAGAAAGAGGAAGGGGAAGATGCAGACGGTCATTGGGAGCATAGAGGAAAATATCAAGATAAGGAGGCATGCACAAGTAAAATTTGTTTAGTAATGGTGCTCGTTCCATCAATGAAGCAACAGTCTGAACTAAAAAGTAAAATATGTCATCCATAAAGTAACTATGTTAATATAAAAAGTAACTGTGATAATGATAGAGTAATATTATGGAATGTAAAGCAATTTTATGGACTAAACAGTAGAGTAACTGCAATAAAATATGTCTTTTACATAGACTACTAACCAAAATTTGTACTTCAAAAATAGAAAAAGAATTCGACATTCATAGGATTCGAGCACTTTAGACCAAAGGAGATGCAAGAGGATGTGAAAGAATTTATTGACAACATTGATGAAGTGTAAGTAGATACTTTTTAAAGTTCTATCAGTCACATGTTTATTATGAATTACTTGATCAATCCATAAATTTATGTCTCACATCTTCAGTGTGAATTCTTTTGAAAATAAAATAAAAATGCACAGGTCAAGAAGAGAATGGATTTTTGGAAAGGACGCATGGTGCACGGGAAAGGACTTATCAGCTCTGTTGTTTAAGGATAAGATGATGCAGTCACCGGTAAGTAATGGAATATTAAACATTTATTACGAAATTATAGATTGCTAATTGATGCTTGTGCATTTTCAGATAATGGATTGCTTTGTACAAATGTTGAAAGAGACAACAAGTAGAAAGAGGAAGAAGGGTCTGCTTTCATGGCATTGCTTAAGCACTTATGTTCCGATAAGACAAATAGGCTATCACACTAGATTACATTTATCACAACAAGGCCACTAAAGCTTGCAGAAAAGTAATTCACAAATTTGTTTTTATAGCAAAAGCTAAACATGATGGCGGATGAGATAACAATCAAAGAGATTGATATGCTACAACCACTCTTCAATGTACCTGAAAAGGAATTCATGACAATGGACTCCGTGTTTACAATACTTAACAATGACAATCACTGGCATTTGCTAGAAGCAAGTTTTAGGGATGGGGTGCACAGGTCTTATAACTCAATGTCAGGAAGTTTAAAATCTGAGAGAGAAGTGAATAGATGGGTAAGGAACAAAAAAGAAAAACTGTTAGAAAACAGTTGAATGAACTAGTGTAGGTTACATTATACTTATGAATGTTATGCTGTGCATGCAGGTGGGGTTCGTTCATGAATTCTTCAGGGGGGTGCCTGAGCGTGGAAGTCAAATGTCTCAATGGCCAATAGAGTACCCTGATTGCCCCCAGCAAGAAGATGATGATGTTGACTGTGGAGTCTATGTTATGAAATATCTGGAATGATTAGTGAATGGGAAGGAAATGAACTTCACAAGCAAATACATCCCTGCAATAAGGGCAGAGATCTTCCAAACAATGATGAAGAAGGGGAGACTGCAGCCAGTTGAAGAACATACTAGAGATCAACAAGAGAGCAAAGAAGGAGCAGGTGACAAGCATAACAAAGAAAAAGAAGAAGATGTTGTGCCAAGTCTGAATGCTTGGCTCAAGTCAGATTAAAAAGAACTCTTAGACATATGTAAATGGTTATGGTTATGGTTATGTTTTGTAAATGGTTAACTGAAGTAAACTCTGCAACCAGTACTATATGTAAATGGTTATGGTTATGTTTTGTTACTTTTTGTTTGACATTTGAACCTACGGGTTCATCAGCTATATGTGTATATGGTTATGGAATGCAAGGCTTATGTTACAGAATCTGAAGTAAACTCTGTAAAGTTGTTTTAATGATAATTACTATGATCAGCAGGTTCACATTGCATGAGTGTAGTAACTCTCTTCCGAACTTAAAAGTAAATATGTATCCTGAAAAGTAACTTTGATCCAAGAAAAGTAACTAGATGAACTAACAAGTAACTATATCGACATGAAAGTAACTCTCTGGATCAAAAAGTAACTCGTTAAACAAAAAAGTAATTTCTGTGATGTATAACGTAACTCTCTGGATGAAAAAGTAACTCGTTAGACAAAAAAGTAATTTCTGTGATGTATAACGTAACCTCTAGATCAAAAAGTAACTCGTTAAACAAAAAAGTAATTTCTATGATGTATAACGTAACTCTCTGGATCAAAAAGTAACTCGTTTGACAAAAAAGTAATTTCTGTGATGTATAACGTAACTCTCTGGATGAAAAAGTAACTCGTTTGAAAAAGAAGTAACATGTGAGATGTATAACGTAACTCTCTGGATGAAAAAGTAACTCGTTTGACAAAGAAGTAACCTGTGTGATGTATAACGTAACTTATTGAATCAAGAAAGTAACTCGTCCAACAAAAAAGTAACTGAAAAGTAAATATGTAAAACAAAAAGTAACTCCCTGAGAAAGAAACTAACTCAATGAACTAACAACTAACTATATCGACATGAAAGTAACTCTCTGGATGAAAAAGTAACTCTATTGACAAGGAAGTAACTTGTGTGATGTATAACGTAACTTATTAAATCGGGAAAGTAACTCATCCAACAATAAAGTAACTTGTGCGATATATAACCTAACTTATTGAATCGGGAAAGTAACTCAGCAAACGAAAAAGTAACTATGTAAACACCAACAAAAGTAACCTTCGAAAATCTGTAACTTATCAAAAATAGTTGGATGTCTGTAACTTATCAAAAATAGTAGAATGTCTGCAGACTCTAGTGTGCATCTGTGCAAAGATAAGTCCTTACAAAACGGAACACAGATCACTGCTACCCTCATTCCGCCCTTTCACCAAGAGCTCTCATTTCGCCCTTTCATCTAGTGCTCTCATTTCTTTGCAGCACCAACAAGAACAACCTACCTTCTTCAAAGCCAAATTCTTCACAAACTACCTTCTTCACAGCCTACCATGGGGCCTTTCATCCAGCCCATCGACTACACCATTGACGACAAGACAATAGAAACCATTCAACTTCCTATAGAATGGAACCATCTCCATTTACACATCAATCCAGGCAAGACCACCTTCCTAATCGGAAACCAGTCTTTCCAGATCACCCTTATGCAGAACAAAAACGGGTCACTTTCAGCTGCTAAGGGATGGAAAAGGATGATCACACAGCTCAATCTTCGCAAAGGTTGGATCATCTACCTCAAGCCAACTGATCACCAGACCATCACAACATGGATCACAGATAAGTACTTAGAAACACCAACTGAGCTTATTCCACTCTTCAGAATGCCTGGAGATGAAGTATACTCTGGATCGGAGGACTCTACAGATCAGCTCTTCATTAGGGACATATACCAAGAAGCACCGGGATCAGCTGTGAATCCCATTCAGGTTGACTCATCCACAACATCAGACAACTCAACATCTGCAGGAGACACTACTTCTTCTTCTGTCCAGCATTCCATTCACAAATAGAAGTCTGAATGCATGAAAGAATAGTAACTTTGATGTTCAGCAAAGTAACCTTCGCAGAAGGCAGATCAGCTGTTTATGATTATGGTTTGTTACTTTTTGTTTGACATTAGAACATATGGGTTCATCAGTTCTGTGGGTATATAATTATGTTTTGTTGCTTTGTGTTTGGCATTTGGATACTATCAGTTTCATATTAGTTGAATGTTCGTATAACTTTAGCTGGTTGTTGTTGTTATGTTGTGTTTGGCATTTGGACACTCAGTTATAGTACATCAGTAACTCTGTGTTACAAAAAGTAACTGCTACACATCTAACAGTAATTTTGATTCAAGAAAGGTAACTATATGAACTAACAAATAACTATATCGACATGAAAGTAACTCTGTGGTTCAAAGAATAACTACTGCAGAACAAACAGTAACTTTGATCCAAGAAGAGTAACTAGATGAACTAACAAGTAACTATATCGACATAAAAGTAACTCTGTGGTTCAAAAAGTAACTGGTACAGATCAAACAGTAACTTTGATCCAAGAAGAGTAACTAGATGAACTAACAAGTAACTATATCGACATGAAAGTAACTCTGTGGTTCAAAGAGTAACTGCTACAGATCAAATCTCCCAGATATGCCCGTTCTCCAGTGCGGTCGTGGTATTATCAAGGATGAAGATAATAAAGATTCGTATTTCTATTTATAAAATAATTCAATTACATCAGAATCAGGGAAGTAACTGGTGCACACAAAACGTAACTGGTGCACACAAAAAGTAACTGGTGCACACAAAAAGTAACTGGTGCACACAAAATGTAACTGGTGCACACAAAACATAACTGGTGCACACAAAACGTTTGATTTAGATAAAAATAGTAACTCTGAGCTGCAAAAAGTAACCTTCCAAAATACAAGTAAGTTATTGATTTAGGAATAACATATCACACAACAAACAAATTTTGGATGATCTTTATAAAAGATTTAAATTGGATACAATTGAAGCTACACAGTACATCTTGGCCATTGCAATTACATCAGAATTTGACATGTCTCACCCACTAAACAATTGGGTACCATTATATTCAAATATCAATTACAACTGTCACACAGTACATCTTGGCCATTACAATTACATCATAATTTGACATGACTCACACACTAAACAATTGGATACCATTATAGTAAAACTAGTGAATAAATCAACTTCAATAACAACATTGTCAGCAGTAGCAGAAAATCCGCAACTTCATGAAGCACAACAGGAAGACCACAGAAGCAGTAGCATCAAATCCACAACTTCAGTAAGCCATACGACCCACATCAAACCATAGAAGCTGAATTCAAACACACACCTATTTCTTTAATGGGAAGTTTCTTCTGTCATGGTTAACACCATATTGTAAACAATTCTTGCACTGTCTCGTTTTAGATAGAGAAATTTCAACTCCAGATTTAATCCGCACATCAGTAGATTTAGGTCTACCTTTAGTTTTACAAACACTGGGAATATGGACCTTGACAGCAGAAGAAGAAGCTGTATTCAAACTAGTTACACCAACATCATCAGCATCTAATTCCAACAGCTCCTTTCGCAAAGCAATGAGTTTTTCAAGACACATATCTATAGCGTTGTTCCTACACGCTATATTAACAATTGAATTGCAAGCAGATACCAACTGCAGTCTCTTCCCAGTTGATAGCTGCATGATAGATGATTTGATGAAAATCAAAGGATGATCTCTATATCCTTTAGTCCACCTCTTCAGTATATATGGCTCAGGAAGATTGCAAAAATCACGACTCTTTAGATAAGCAAGTATGTGTCTACATGGAATTCCTTTGAATTCTAACATGAAACAATTGCATGATACCATACCAGTGGATGAGTATTTCTTCAAAAGACGAGGAGAACAAGAACCACCAAGACGATATACCTCAAACTCAACATCATCAGAAGTTTCTTTTACATTATATACCATACTTTGATGAACTTCAGCTTGAAAGATCTTAAAAATTGCCTTGGTGTATATACCTCTCATTTGCTCCTCCAAAGGCCATACTGATGACAAAGGAAGATTGCTGTAATCATCATCAAAATCTTTGAAATTTTCAATCTCCCGCACATGAGAGTAGGCAGTCTCTAAGCAACATACAAGTTCAAAAAGCGTTTTCCTACCGTTGACATGACTTCGAATGAAAGCATTCAAGCTCTCACTTCTTTGTGTTGTCCTCATACCAGCAAAGAAAGAATCCTACATAAAACATGGGACCCAATCCCACCGCATAGCATACATATCAGAAAGCCAACTAATATGTAATAGGTCATTCTCTTCAACTACATAATTCCACCTCTCTTCAAATGTGTCTATATCGTCTGTATTCCATACACAATCATTCAAAGAGCTAATAATCCGATCCTTGTTTGGAACACCGCCAAGCTTAGATGGAAGCTTTTGTAGGATGTGCCAACTGCAGAAACGATGCTTACAGTTTGGAAAAACAGTAATGATAGCAGCATTCATAGCCGGGTCTTGGTCAGTTATAATGGAAACCGGCTCTTTGCCAAAACAAAGTAAGTATTGCTTGAAAACCCAAAGAAAAGAGTCATACTTCTCATCAACCAACAGAGCTGAAGCAAACAACACCGTCTTGTGATGGTGATCCACACCACCAAACATTCCAAAAACCATGGAATACTTGTTGGTACGGTAAGTGGTGTCAAATACAATAGCAACTCCAAATAATGCACTGTCATCAACAGAAACTAGATCAGACCAAAACAAATGTGTCAAGCAACCATTAGAATCATTTTGATAAGAGTAAAAGAATTTAGAATCTAAAACCTTCAAGCTTGCAAAACGATCCAAAACCATGTCCACATCATATAAAGATGACTCCTTCCTCTTGCTACTGAGATGTCCATGAGCTTGTCTACTTGTAAATGTCAAGTTTTCATAACCACCAGACTTTGTTGCTATCAATGCAAGTTGTCTGGAGACAGGTATATTTGCTTGACTCATAGAAGAAAGCATCTCTTTTTGAGTTTGGTCAAGAGATGAATTACACTTCAAGTACCGCAAGTGAGAATCATCGACAAGATCATGATTGTGTTCATCAACAAAAGCAGTAACAAACCATACAGATAAAGACTTATCTAATGTAAATCGGATCATTGCTTTACAACCACACCTTTTCACAGAACACTTGTGCTTCTTAGATAAATTCTCATGCAACTCACCAATATTGTCATAAACATGACTAAGAAGACCTTTGGATCTCTTAGAAGAACTACTCTGACCTTGCTTATCACATACCAAATCTTTAGCAAGTAAGATCTTAGTACCTCGTTCATAACGATTATCATCTTTCCTAACATTAAACCCAATCAAACCAGCATACCTATAGTAAAACGATATGGCATCATCTAAACTTCCAAATTGTAATCCAACTCTAGGGACATCAACTGAGGACACAGTATCAACAGCAACAGATGAAGAAGAATGAACATTATCATCGTCAATGTCAATAATAGCATTAGCAGCATCAGTATCAAGACTAGCATCCATTGTAGAGATCGAAAAGTAACTCTGTAAACAAAAAAGTAACTATAAAAATGACTAATACAGCACGAAAAATAACTAAGACAAACCGATCATAGAAGGGATTATACTTAGCAGATAATCAACTGCTCAACACAGAATTTGGTATTCAGTTTGTAAACAATAATTCAAAAACACACCTACTTCTTCAATGTGGATTGCGTTGCTGGTCAGCTGCTGGCGGAGCAAGGCAGTTTCCGGCTTCGAATACTTTTACCCCTATCCTACTTCTTGATGGATCCGACTAGTCGATTGCCGGAAACATCCACAAACTCGAGCACCTTGACACACCAGACCACAGCCACACTACCAGATGTTCAATGAATGCGATTACCTCCAAGGATAGTCATAGATTGGAATGGCGTGTAAGATGGATTTGTGATGAAGACCGTAAGTGGAGATAGGTGGAGGTCGGAGATAGACGGAGCCAGGACTGCAGATTCCAAAGACAGATTCAGGAGGTACGCTGGTATTATTGAACTCAACCAATGTCTACCAGCTCTTCCGACACTGTAGGTGGAGGTTGGAGATAGACAGAGCCAGACTGCAGATTCCAAATTGCTCAGAGACGGCCAGTTAAGACGCGCGTACAGAGTGTTGACGGAGGATGTCGCAATGGCGGGGTCGACGGTTGATGCTTGACGAGGAGGATGCCACAACGGCGGCGTCGGCGGCTGATGCGTACAGAAATCGGCCGTATTTACGTAAGTTGCCACCGCGTCAAAGAGACGGGTAGCCCAACTACAGTACCCGCGCGGGCAATAAAAAAACAGCCTATATATACGTATATATATACATATATATATACGTATATATATATGTATATATATACGTATATATATATAAATACATCTATATATATACGTATATACATACACATATATATGTATATATATACGTATATACATATATATATATATATATATATATATATATATATATATATGGGCCCATCTTTATTGCCCGCGCGGGTAGCTACCCACCCACCCTTCCAATCATTTTTTTTCAAAAAAAAAATTTCGCAATTGTAGAGGACTATTTTGTCAAGCTCTCCAAAAAATTTTAGCCAAAAATAATATCATTTGCCCCTCCAAAATAAAAAAAACCCGTCCTTATATATATCTGCTGTATATTTTGTACAGAGTTACTTTTTTTGCCAGCAGAGTTACTTTTTTGACACCATAGTTACTTTTTTTACAGCAGAGTTACTTTCTTAGCCAGGAGAGTTACTTTTTGGGCTGCCGGGTAGCCAAAATCCAGGCTACCCGCGCGGGCAATGAATGAATGGCCTATATATATATATATATATATATATATATATCCATTCGCTTGGTCTTGGTGCTACACTTGCATGATTAGCTACCATATTGTGATGTTTGATTGTTAGTGTCTCGAAAGAGTAACACTAACCTAATGTAAGTGTTTTGGAGTTACATGAATGCATGAGAATGTTGGAATGTTAAAGGCAATGATCATATAGTTATAGTTGTGATTGTTTGTTTGCCATCTTTATAGAGAGACAACCTTATAATCTTGATATATCCTAAGCTCGAGAGAGGAGGGAATAGACACATATGACGATTGCTTTTAATCTTGCTAAGGGTATATAAAGGGTGTGGGTATTGCATGTTGGGAGAGATCTTAGTAGGTGAAACCCAATCTGAGTTCCCATCCATATTTGTTATAACACTCTTGTTTGATCTTATTCTCTTATTTTGTTTTCTTAATTTTTCCTTTGCTTGTTTTGTTTGTTTGATGTCATTTCATTGCTTAGGGAACACCATCTTTATCTACCATCTTGGTTGGTGTAAATGGGATAAGATTCTACGTTCTTACAACTCACCACCCTTGTCCCTATGGATCGAGCCCGATTAATACATCAGACCTCGTATAATAGTTGTGGGGGGCTAAGAGTTGAGCTACAAATTTAAGAGTCTGACTACTCTAGATCCATTCAATTTTTGGACGTGTGATTTAGTTCGGTCAACACTTCACCAAACAATGAATTTGTGTGAAGCGACAACAATAATTGTGATAATCATCTTCACGTTAAACAACAATAATGAGAACATAATTTCTCTTCAGACAGTGAGTAGCAAAGTATTTTATTGTTCTCAGGATTCTTTAGAGTTAACAATCAATATATTAAAAGAAACATAATCACTTTTCACCAACTATAGTTTAGGATAATTTTTGTTGCACAACATGGTTCATATATATATATATATATATATATATATATATATATATATATATATATATATATATATATATATTTGTATAAGGTCATTGTGTACATATTGATGCCAATGGTAACAAGTCATCCTAATTTTTTCATTCTATCTTATGATGTTCAAACTAGACATGAAAACCCCATCACTTAAGGACTTTTTGTCAACTCTCCTCACTAGATGGTTGCATTGTGTGACAATTAACACAATCAGTAGTGTTTGACACCAACTTTCAATACCAAAAATCATGGCACATTTGATTGATTAATTAAATTGTGTTACAAGTTATGGTGATAGACTTGTGATCTTAGTGTAATAAATTTATATGTTTCATGTTATAAGACTATCAAAGTGATCAATGGAATCTTTCTCATGGTTATTAATGCACAATGTGATGTTTTTGTGTTGTCATTGCCTATTGCTAGCCTTGCTCCCTTAAGTAATATCACGACTAATTCGATCATGTTTCTTGACATTCTCCTTATCCCATTTTAGCAAAATGGGTGATTAAGTGTGATAAAACTTGGTACTTTATCCTTGGATTTATATACAACTATAAACAATTGTGATGAAATATTAGACTGTTGAGTTTTTATACATACACCAATGTGATTTTATAAGAAAAACTTCATAAATACATTAATGTTGTGAGAAGATGTTAATTTTAGAGATAATTTTACCAGTTTCTCCTTTGAAATTGTACAAACTGAAAAACATTAGGATTTTCATTTAATTTGTTGTCTATAGAGTTCACATTGATATTACTTGTGGCAACAACAAAGTCAAAAGAACTTTCTCAACAATGAACATCATTACTATAGACTTTGCATAACAAGATAGGTGATGGATAATTGAATTACTTTACAGTAATGCTATATCAAGAGAGACAAATTTATACAAGTTAGAGAATAAAAGTTTGTGTTACATTTTCAACATGAAACCCCTAGAATCAAATCCTCTCATTCAACTTATTTGTATCTTTATTTTGTATTTATAATTAATATCATTATAACTATGGAGTTGTGATATTAATTTTGATCTGATTTATATTTAACATAGTTGTTGTCTTAATTGCAGACTAAAAGTTGAGCATAAGATTTATGTATTTACTTATATATTAATTCAATCAGCAAAAAAAGTTATCCATTAGGTGCAGACTTTGAACACAACCTACTTACAACTGATTTAGAGCAATAGAAAAAACATATCTTGGTGTATGTAGGAGAGTATTTCATAAATTTTTCCGAAATTACAAATCTACTTTTCAATAAATATCTTTATGCAAACATGGTTCTCTCCAAACTAGCAAATAGTATTGACCGACTCAACTCTACACCCTATCTAACTCTATTAGCGTATTTCGAAGATCTATGTGATAAAGTGAGTTTTCCCAACTCTACATATTTATCTACTTTTCTAACTTCAATTATTATATTTTATAAATTATCATCTCATAGTAGCTGCATAAACTCTCGATTTCAAGGATTTGACTTTTTAATATCATATGCACACTCTCATGTACATGTAAACCTAATTCAGTAACTCTTAATATATTAACTCTTCAAAAGCAACAATCCATACTTACATTTTATATTCTTTAAAGTGAATTATTACGAATCTACTAAATTTGATTAATTTTGGAGTTTGTGTGTGTACAAGATATTAATTTCTGAAGGACAATGTTAAAAATTTCATTACTAACCCTTTCCTATGATTTCCCTATCTTTTTCTTATATCATATTTTTTTCTCGGCCGTAATATTTGTCATTTGACGGTGTTCCTTAATATGGGATCCATGAACCATGATACGGGGACCTATGGTGATGGAATAGATGTAACTAGATCAAGGAACCCATGGATCAGGGTCCTGATTCTATGGTTCTATGCTATCGTCAATGTTCGTCTAGTCTGAGGATGCAAACTATGTGACCAGATCATGATCACCACTAACCCTTATCCAATATGAGGAAGCCAAATGCATCAAATCATCTACCGGACTCGACAATGATCAATTTGACCATCCCCACAGGAGAAATTGTGAGATTCATACCTCTCCTTCCCACACCTCTATTCTGATGAGGCCTGGTGCTCTAATTTTGACATAGACATCTACATGCCCTATAAAACCTACCTCGTTCTCCATATTACCATCCTTAATCAACCACACCCTTCCCAATGAGTTCCCTCCATGGATTGATAATCTCAAATCAATCTCTTCACTGCAATGACCCAATCGGGCTTTCTCTTCCTTGCCTCTTGTGTGAAAATCAACATTGTCATTGGCCAGTGAGACCTATCCAAACCTCCCTGATACCTTGTGTACCAATTTTGAGGTCTACACCTCGACCTTGATTGTGCTCCAACAAGCCCTCCATTCTTCTTGTTGCTAGACATGAGATGATTTCGGTGACGTGAAGAGGAGCACCTATTGGATCATAGTTCCAACTTCTAAGATTTGCAACACCACAACCTACTATGGACCTCATTCCCATGTGCTCCTTGGCCCTCCATATAAATATCACAAGGTCTTAAAAGTTTCTTATAAGGTAATTGTCTCCTCCTCTCTAGTGGAAATCTCCTTCAAAATATTAGGAATATCAAATAATTATACTAAATCATCTCTTGCTAGAGAAATATAGATAACTATACCCATTTGATCAAAATAATTTGTGTAACTCACCAAAAATGTTTTTAGGATTGAGAGATCACTCTTACAATTTATTTATCTTGTTGTCTAAATCTATACACTTGACTCATTGAAATGGTGAACTTTAGTCAATCATCGTATATGATCATGACACATGAGTATAATAGGGTTTAACTAGTTCAAGTGACCTTAAGTGATGTACCCTTCATCCATGTGGATTTATGTGAGATATATGCATGATGATAATGGTGGAATGTATGCATGACACTCCACTTGTGTTAGTCACAATTTAATCCACTAGTACATTTCTGACCTCTATTGTCACTTTTCTTAATGTTAGTTCCACATGAAAACCAACTCCCAAAAGTGTATAATGTTGATGAATGCATATTCATCCTAGTTTTAGTTGCATTTTCAAGCAAATTGTACATTTAAAGCTCTTAGTTTTCATCTAATTTACTTTTATTTCAATCTACTTAGGTTTCTATGCCAATGTGTAGGAATTTGATACTTTTCTGGATTCCCCTTTGAATTTGATACTTTCCTAGACTCCCTTTTCAGGTTTTGGGTCTTCGTCAGGACCAATGGCCATGGGCACACTAAGATCCTTAAATTTTGGTGCTCGAAGAAGCCTAGACACATCCCATCAACTTCCAGAATCCATCACCTCAACAACTGTTGAAATCCCAGCGACTGCCAGGCCTGAAAACCCAGTGATCAATAAGCCTGAAAACCCAACGACTACTGAAATCCCTACGATTGTGGAAAATCTCAGCTATCATTGAAGCCACTACGCATCCCACCGATCACCAAAACTTCAAAAAACAATGATCGTTGGGCCAAAAATCCCTACGAGCACTAGGCTAGATATCCCAACGATCGTCGGGACTCCTAAATCCCAACAAGGGACAAGACTCCAAAAATCCAGTGACTGTTGAGCGTCATGTATTCTACTGATACACACACTATTAATACACGACCCCATCCTCCATTTGAAGGATCACTTCTACCCCATCCACGCCGTCAGGATGCTGCTCGGTGCTCATCCAAGGACATGATGCCTCTGAGGTGTCCTTGCTCCATTGTCACCATGCTTAGTCAAGATCTATATTCTAACCACAAAAGTGGTTGGAAATCATATCTACATCGGCCTTCATCCATCTATCTTCTTCTCTATCTGTCACCGACCGTGCTCCTTGGGGGATCAGATCCTAGTAAGAAGAAGGATGAAGAACAAAGCAGTCCGATGATAGTCTAGGCTACTTCTCCCTTTGGCTGGTTTCTCTCTCCTTCAACCGAAGATGATGACTAATCCTTCCTCCTTCTCTTTCCCTTATTTGGAATTCTTCTTGATGAATGAGTATATCCATCTTGCTAGGTTTGGGAGTAACCCCATCACCCATGTTTGATATGTCTACATGACAACATTCAATGGCTTATATATAAATTTCCATCTCAATGTTAATCATTTTACGCATGTTTTGAGGCTTGATCTCTCGCTTTGTATGATCTATTATATTATTTGTTGTGATAACTTATATAGTTGGGATTTGAATACCGATTGACTAGTTTATGTCCTGACAAGAAATTATGAGGGACATTTCTGGAGTAGTAAGTGTGTGATCCATGAGTAAAGAGACCTTGAGCCAATGGAGATGCTTACATGATCTTTATTTCGTAATAGATGTTCTTTTATTTACTCCTTTTGGATAGTTATATCTTGCCTACATGTGTTAGGGATATATTTACATGGATTGTGGTGATAAAACCCATGATAACCCCAGTGACTCCCATCATTAATCTAAACTCAATTTTACTTATACTCTTTTACTTTCTCTATAAGGCCCCTAAACTTGCTTAATGAGTTGAATAATATTAATTATAATAATTGAATTCTTATAACCCTAATATAACATTGTGATATGATTTTAAATCATAATACAAGCTTAAGTTTCAAATTTGGCCCAATGTGGACACTATTTGAGCAAGTTATGCAATTTTATGCACATTTTGGACTTTTCTACAATTTACCCAATTGAGAGGTTTCCTTTGCAATTTATCACTTGCATTATATTCCTTGGATATTCTCTCATCATTATTGAGCTTGTTTATACATGGGGCACCTATTTAAACCTTGGTTTGCAGGTGTTTTCTCCAAGGGTATTTTAGGGTTTACCCCTTCATGGATGAGCTACCTTTAGTAGCTATCAACTAATGAATTATTTGATTGGTTGGGAAATTTGACAAAGGAAAGCTAAGCAGGTCTATCCAAATGGTGGGGGAGATTATTGTGTGTGTGCTTGTATATTCTTAATAAATTAAGGCCACAGACACTTGGATAGATACTGGAACTTCAACTTTTTCTTTTTCTTTATCTTAAAGTTTCATATACTTATCCCCAAGCACCAAAATGAGACATTTTCTCTCCACCACTTCCCTCCTTATCCTAACCTCGTTCTCCCTCTGTGCTTCTATGAATTTTCCTATCCAAGGAAGAAGAAAGTGGGGACCTTCTTGGAAGAAGGATCTAGGGTTGCAATTGACTTCCTTTTAGGGTTTAAAAAGCTTCCTTCTAGTGATCTTGGACGAAAAGAGTAAGCATTTCCTTCTTTCCTCCATTTATTTCTTTTTTATCCTTCCTCCTACCTTTATCCAGGTCATAACCTTGCTGTTCCATGGTAGAGATTTCTCTAAAGCTCTAAAACCCTACCTTTCTTGCTCCTTATGCTTAGGGTTTGCTCATTTGATGAAGAAAGGTGCTAGATGGAGGAGTTCACAACTGATGGTTGGATTTTCTACCCTACCTGCTCATGTTTTCTTATGTGTCGGATTTCATTTTCTCATTAGAGGCAACTTTTATAACTTGCTCCACATTTATTGCTTACCGTAAGCTTGCTAGATCATGTTCTTGCTTGAAAATGACGATCCATGCACTAAAAAGCTATGCTTGACTTGAATTTCGATTTTTATAATATTCCCTGTTCTGATTTTAGTTCTAGATGAACCTGTGATCATGTGTACATTATTCCTAAGGTATAATATGACTGGATCAGGTTAGTTTGACAACCTATGGTGCTAAGCACCTATCAACCAATGGTCAATTTTAGGGTTTAAGCTGATTTCTTCTATAAACCTATGACCCGATGATGGTACAATTGCAACAACCCTATGGTGTTGTATTCATGACAACTGATGGTGGTGACCAAGGGTGTCAACTGACTTTCACCCCCTTAGGTAATGTTTTGGCCTTAGACCTGTCAAACGGGTGGGTGGGTTGGGTTTGGGTTGGGTCATTGCGGGTGCGGGTCTGGCGGGTGCAGGTCAAAAAGATACACTTCTAAACGGGTGGAAGAAAAGCACACCCAAACCTGACCCAGCGGGTTGCGGGTTGCCCGCGGATGCCCATATAAAATGTGTACAATCAACAATAGGTTACCAGTTGCTTTCTTTAACACAAAAAATAACATTTGAAGCCGCTTATAACTATTGTTTTTATGGCAAATATAGTGCAAAAGAACCAACCAACTACTATATTTGACGTCAAACTATTCGATTAGTTTTTGATATATGAAAAAGTAGCAACTAGTTGTATGTTGATATAAATTAGGAAAATCGATGTAGTTTTCATAGATAAATATCACAAGAAAAATACATAATTTTGTCATGTAACATTAGGCATTCCTAATATTACAAGTACTTGTTATTGCCTATTGCAAACACAAAATAAAGAGAATACAATTGTTGTTGGTAAAGGTAAAGAATTAACTTGTACAAAACAAGCAACATATTTTAATATGTGTATGTGTATATTATGTATATAAATATATTTACTTCAATTAACTGGGTCACCCGCGGATCACCCGCGAAACCCGCTTAATAAATGGGTGGGTATGGGTTTGGGTGATTTTCAGCGGGTGGCAACTTTTGCCACCCAAACCCAACTTAAACGGGTCGACCCATGGGCGCCCGTGAATTTTGACCCAGTTTGACAGGTCAATTTGGCCTAATTAGAAGCTTAGTGGTTAACAACTAAGTACCCTAATGATGCTATCAATCAATGGAGATATTAGTCTAATATTCGATGGTGATTAAAGAAAATAGTGATGATCTAACAGTGTATGGTGACTCAATGGTCACTAATGATGGTGGATCAGGTCTCCAAAACCTATTGTTAAGTAAATCATATAGTTGTAGCATCAATTAATCCTTAGACCAATGGTTTCTTGGGTCACTTAATGCAATGGTTGGACCTATACTGTAATTGATGGTTTTAACATATGAACTTGACCCAATGGTCAAGATCTAATGTTTATTCCTCCAATAACGTGGAATGATGGCAAATGTAATATGTTGGTCCTAATAATGTGATTTAGATGGTTTCCAATATATGATCAACCCAAGGAGATTACTTGTTGACAATGGATCGCTTGTTTTAAATGAATAGTCGATTGTGGGTTTTACCCTACTCTCAATGGATCTTTTTGTGTTGTTAATCAAGGGATGTCTAGGGTTAAATGGTGACTCTTTCTAGAGCACAAATAAAGGACTTCATAGGTGGTTTATCCAAGGTGTTTACTTATGTAAACAACCAATGGTCTTACCTTTTAAACATCCAATGGTTCTGGGTGTCATTGTGGTATGGTGATATGGGTTGAATGATGATGGAACAAATGAAGGGTTACCCTTAACAAGGTAGTCTTACCTATTCACTCATATGAATAGAAGGGATGAAAACCATATTATGTGGATATGTAACCCTAATGAGGTATAGCTTGTTATACCTGTCTTTAATATAACTAAATGATGGTAATTGGGTATGAATAGTCCTTGAATGACTAATTCAATCATGGAGTACTGTGTTACTGTTGTTGAAACCCTAGTATGCTATAACCCGATGGTTACACCTTGATTTATGTCTGGGTTAATATTTGAGAATGGTATGGAATGTGATGGTGATGCTTCACCTTATGCATCCATGATCCAATGGGGATGTTGTGAGTTAGGGTTTGGGTATAAGTGCTGATTAGTAACATTGATATAATTTATCATGTTGAACCTAACTCTAATGCAAATAGATAAAGATGAGTATTCGTGTTTAACATTCTTATATGATGGAATGATTGTGGAATAACGTCCTTAACATGATAATAACCTTAATGCGTTAATTGGCGGTTATCATAGCCACATGGTTGATACTTTCTTATGCTAAACATGTGCATTATGAATATGATGAGTGTTAATCATATCTAGATTCCTTGCATGTTGATGTAATAAAGGAATGTTCTTAATGTTAATATAACCCTGCTATGATTGTTTATGAATATGTCCTAGCTCATTAATGCAATATTGTGTTGATAATGTATATGATATGTAAGTGATGTTGTTGAGCCTTGTTATAAGGCATGCAAAGATAACGATGATCTTGTAGGGAATAATATGATGGTCTTAATGACCTTTGGGCATGGTTGAGCCTTGAATGAGGTGTAATCCTCTTATATTGATAAGGGTTGATACCCTGTGATATTGTGAAAAGGATTTATATCCTGTATAGTATGATGGTCTGAATGACCTTTGGTCATGGTTGAGCCCTGAATTAGGTGTAATCCTCTTTTGTTGATAAGGCTTGATACCCTGTGATATTGTGAAAAGGATTTATATCTTGCGATAGTATGATGACTAGTGCGGTCTCATGAATGGCAAGTGAATAGTACCATGTGATGATGAGATGAGAAATTATGTTTCACACATTTTATATCTTTTCAAAGTTGTGATATTTATATGCTTTCTAGAAGTGAATTAGGGTTTGTATGTCCACTTGTTTGATGCAACCTTAATTCGCCCAATTGGCATAACTAATCAAGTGCAACTCTAATCATGTAGTGCCCTATACCGTAGATACATCTTCAGTGTCAGAACTTGCTGGATGGTGAAACGAGTATTCCTAAGGGAAACTCAGAGAGCATGCTATTCAGTATGTGGGGGTGGTAGGTTGAGGATATATCCTTTTCATCCACAATGTAGATTGTGGAGGTTAGATATTATCATGCCTCATACATATGATGTGATTGAGAATGGCTATGGTCGTGTCTATGTGATTATAACATGATGTGATTAGAGGACAACTGTGGTTGTACCTCAGTGATTGGGTTTGAATACCCTGGTTTCTAGTGTTATGACCTGTACCAAGGGCAGACTAGTGGTTAGCAGCTTGACTATATGTCGCTGTGGTGGCAGCTTTGACTGATATGTCACTGCCTTTTTACTCGTACTGACCGAGGGGAAGATATCTTAAGATACCGACACTCCTAGATCTTGTACGGAACTGAATATCCCTTTGCAGGGGTTAGTTGGACTTTGAATGGTACGATTCAAATTCCCCAGGGCGTAATAAAAGATGTAATATAGCCTTGTAGCATATTTGTTTAGGGTTATACACAACGTTTCACATTGGATGATAACCCTTGTTTGTTACCTTTACATAAAGATGATGCTTAGTGAAATTAAGAGATAGTAGATATAATTAGGTTGTGGATATGCTTAAGATTATAGATGCGTACATACAATAGATATGCTTGTGTTGATAACTATAATGCTACTGCTAATTATAATCATGATGCTAGCTATCTTATGTTGTTAGCTCTTCTTATGATGTTGATATGTTCAACCAATTAGACATGCTCATGTTGTTATCTATGCTATGTTATTAGACTTGCTCATGATGCTAGATATGCATATGCTACTGAATTTCTTATATTGTCAACAAGATAAAGGATGATAGTCTGGCTAATGATGATAGTTATTATCTACTCCTTTATGTATTTTGTTAATCATCAGTACTGCTGAGCTTATTTGTTATATCTGATTAAACTGCTTAACTGTTTAATTACTTAAAAATGTTGTAATCAATAAACATTGTTGGAGGTTATATCTCTTGCTGGGACATGGGTCTCACCCTTGTGGTTTGCCACATTTTTTTTAGGTAATCAGAAGTGATGAAAACAAACATGTGGTAGAAAAGAGGAGCTATAGTAATGAATCTTTGAGAAAGTTGATTAGATGTCTAGTATGTCATAGAGTCATCCTTGTACACTCAGGTCTGGGCAGGAAATGCTTGTATATGGTGTTTCAAACGATTTGAAATTTTGTTAGCATGTAAATGTTTGTTGTGTGACATATACAAATATTGTTCTCCTATGTATATATGTTGTGGCTAAGGTGATAGAACAATTTGTATCAAATTCTTGGCATAGTATGGATATAAGAAAGATGTTAGGCTCTTATGCAAATGTTTCTGAGCAAGTGCTGACGTTGAAATCGGTTTTAATTTACCCATATTTTTGGGTATGTGATTACTTAGTAATTGATTGTGTGTTATGTTTTGAGTAATCTCGTTTAGTGTAATGAGTTATGACAAGTTGGTATCAGAGCTTTAGGTTCACTGAGTCTATAGGGACACTAGGGCTTAAGACTAGGATGATATCTAAGTTAGGAACGTGACACAAAAACATGGTGCATACTGCCTAATCTCAGTACATGGATGCCCTAGCCAGGTATTCAATTATTGAAAAAAGGTAAGTATGAAACTCTTAGATTGTTATCTTTATAATTACTCTGATCAAGTAATCATTTTGAGACAATCTAAGGAGCATAATGAATAAGAAATCATGGTATGAATATCTCAATCCTATCTTAAAGAAGATGGAAATTGCATCATAATCTATCAAAACTTGAATGTTTGGTAACTATAAGAGAAAGATACAACACCATGAAATCTAAATCTGAATACAAATTAGAAAAAGAGGAGTTCTTGAAGATGTGATTCAAGAAGATAATAAAGTAAAAGACATATAAGTCTATGCTTATAAAGTGAATCAAGGTATGAAATCCACATAAGATGGAAAGAACTCCTATAATAAGTATGAAATGATAAGATAAATGGGAACAATGACATAGGAATAAAGTGGAATCTGAGTTAATCTCATACGAACCTATGTGTGTAAGAAAGTGCTAATGTAAAATCAGCATGACATGTGAAAGAAATTAAGGGAGATGATCCTTGTTTAATGAATAAAATGTGGAATATGATGATTTACATGTCGATAAGTGGTTGAAAAACATAATAAAATAAGTGAAAATACCAAGGTGATAAATAGCCATCAAGGAAGGAGTAATGAGATATGTTAATCATGATGATTCCTACATTGATGGCAAGGTACCCAAAATGAAAAAGGTAAAATGATACATAAGAAGATGTAACTTGTATAATGAAAATAGAATTGGTTACCTTTTTGCTACCGAACCTTGAAAAATACTACTATGGTATGGGAAGTGTGTTTCCCTTTGCGTCTTTCCTTTCTAGGGCACAACTTTCATGTGGATCATTGCCACTTGGTACGTGTGGATTCACTGCAAACATGAACGTGGATAGCTTATTATAGCATAAGGTTTCTTGGACTATGGTTCCAAGATCATAAAGTTTGTGATGAGTTTTCTTTTGAGCCTTCCAATAATTAGGAAGACTCCTCTTATATGTCTTGAGATTTGTTATGTTAGTAAAAGTAGATGAGATAAGGATGTGAGTTCCTCATAGCACATTATGTGGATACCAAGGTAATGAATCCTAGTATCCAAGATGTGTCAATAGTATGGGAAGTATGTGAAGGTTGTAGATGTTTATTAAATG
Organism: Alisma plantago-aquatica; assembly: GCA_963693085.1. Taxonomy (NCBI): domain Eukaryota; kingdom Viridiplantae; phylum Streptophyta; class Magnoliopsida; order Alismatales; family Alismataceae; genus Alisma; species Alisma plantago-aquatica. The sequence goes on along the minus strand of OY856413.1, from coordinate 921,799,044 downwards.
AACATTCCAAGTATTCCTCTCCCTTAGAGAGAGAGAGAGAGAGAGTTGATGATGACCATCCAAATGTTGTTTGAAAAAAAAAGTGATTCTATAATGTTGTGTATGGTTCAGTGATAGTTGGGCAAGACCACTATCAATGATATATGGTTTGTTGGTCAATAGATATGTGATACCGTGTTCCTTTAAGATAAACCTATGATCAAATATCAATGCATAAGAATTAGATTGGATGACATAATTCACATGACCATGATGAGTTTAGAGTTATGCCCTTTAGACTAACCAATGTACCAATAGAATTTACGAATAGGAGGAACAGAGTGTTCAAGTAATGTCTTACAAGTTGTAGCAATCTTTGAATGATGACATGTCAAAGTATTTCAAATATGGTCAAAAATATGATCAATATTTCTTCAAAAACCTTAGGGTTTCTGAAGCAGCAATAGCTATGAGATAAGTTGAACAAGAGTGAGTTGGGGGTTGACTAGAGTATCCTCTAAGAGTTATGATACCTCTATTAAGTATATTATGTGAATCCTGATAAGATGAAGACAATGTCGTTGTTCCACCCCTAACAAGGTCAATTAAGAAGTTATATTTATTAATAGTTATATACAAGTGTATCATTCTTCAACCAAATAGATGGTCAATCCACCATTGAGATGATTGGAGAATCCTCTAAAAACATATTCCTTATAAGTTCTTGAAAACTAGGGGGTGCCTACATGGTTGATTGAGTTATTGATTACAACAACCATTAAAGGAGCATAGAGATGAAACCTTGTAAAGTTGCATATGATAATAGATACCTGATATTGTATGTTTGGTAAGATCCAGTGAGTGTGGCCTCTGAGTGATGCGCGATACAACATATACAATAGTTCAAGACGACAATTGAGTCCCAAAGCTGAAAGTTACTATTAGATTTGTACAGGTGGCATAACAAGTTTCTATGTTCCATATTTGCAAATGTCTTCTTATGTGGGGGTTTTTGTGTTGAACCAAGATGAGATATGTATGAATGATGTGACATCACCATTATATTCAAGTAACCATGTGAAGGTAATAGGATGAGGTGCAAAGGAAGTAGCCATCTTTGTTTACCTTGGATTTCAGGGGCGAAATCCCTGTTAGGGATTTATAGTTATATGGCCCCTAACCTTGCTTAATGAGTTGAATAAGATTAATTATCATAATTGAATTCGTATAACCCTAATATAACATTGTGATATGCTTTGAAATCATAATACAAGCTTAATTTTTAAATTTGGTCCAATTTGGACACTGTTTGAGCAAGTAATGTAATTTTATGCACATTTTGTACTTTTCTGCAATTTACCCAATTGAGAGGTTTCCTTTGCAATTTATCACTTGCATTATGTTCCTGGGATACTCTCTCATCATTCTTGAGCTTTTTGATACATGGGGAACCTATTTAAACCTTAGTTTGAAGGGGTTTTCTCCAAGGGTATTTTAGGGTTTACCCCTTCATGGATGAGCTACCTTTAGTAGCTATCAACTAATGAATTATTTGATTGGCTGATAAATTCGACAAAGGAAAGCAAAGAAGGTCTATACATATGGTGGGGGAGCTTCTTGTGTGTGTGCTTCTATATTCTTAATAAATTACGGCCATGGACACTTGGATAGATACTGGAACTTCAACTTTTTCTTTTTCTTTATCTTAAAGTTTCATATACTTATCCCCAAGCACCAAAACGAGCCATTTTCTCTCCACAACTTCCCTCCTTCTCCCAACCTCATTCATCCTCTATGCGTCTACGAATTTTCCTATACAAGGAAGAAGAAAGTGGGGACCTTCTTGGAAAAAGGATCTAGGGTTGCAATTGACTTCCTTTTAGGGTTTAAAAAGCTTCCTTCTAGTGATCTTGACATAAAAGAGTAAGAATTATCTTATTTCCTCCATTTATTTCTTTTTTATGCTTCCTCCTATCTTTCTCCAGGTCGGAACCTTGCTGTTCCATGGTAGAAATTGCTCTAAAGCTCTAAACCCTACCTTTCTTGCTCCTTATGCTTAGGGTTTGCTCATTTGATGAAGAAAGGTGCTAGATGGAGGAGTTCACAACTTATGCTTGGATTTTATACCCTATATTCTCATCTTTTCTTATTTGTGGGATTTAATCTTCTCATTATAGGCAAGTTTTATAACTTGCTCCACTTTTATTGCTCACTATAAGCTTGCTAGATCACGTTCTTGCTTGAAAATGATGATCAATGCACTAAAAAGCTATGCTTGACTTGAATTTCGATTTTTATAATATTCTCTATTCTGATATCAGTTCTAGATGAACTTGTGGTCATGTGTACATTATTCCTAATCTATAATATGACTTGGATCAGGTTGGTTTGACAACCTATGGTGCTAAGCACCTATCAACCAATGGTCAATTTTAGGGTTTTAAGCTGATTTCTTCTATAAACCCATGACCCGATGATGGTACAATTGCAACAACCCTATGGTGTTGTCTTCATGACAACTGATGGTGGTGACCAAGGGTGTCAACTGACGTTCACTCCCTTAGGTCATGTTTTGGCCTAATTAGAAGCTTAGTGATTAACAACTAAGTATCCTAATGATGCTATCAATCAATGGTGATATTAGTCTAATATTTGATGGTGATTAAAGAATATAGTGCTAATCTAACAACCTATGGTGACTCAATAGTCACTAATGATGGTGGATCAGGTCTCCAAAACCTATGGTGAAGTTAATCATATAGTTATAGCATCAATTAAGCCTTATACCAATGATTTCTTGGGTCACTTAATGTGAGAACCCGTTACACTAAACGAGATTACTCAAAACATAAAACACAATCAATCACTAATTAATCACATACCAAAAAATATGGGTAAATTAAAACTGATTTCAACATCAGCACCTGCTCAGAAACATTTGCATAAGATCCCAACATCTTTCTTATATCCATACTATGCCAAAATTTGATACAAATTGTTCTATCGTCTTAGCCACGACATATATACACAGGAGAACAATATTCGTATATGCCACACAATCAAGTATTAATATGCTAACAAAAGTCTGATTCGTTTGAAACACCATATACAAACTTTTTCTCGCTCGGACCTGAGAGTAAAAGGATGACTCTAGGACACACTAGACATCAAATCAAATTTATCAAGGAATCATTACTATAGCTCCTCTTTACTGCCTCATGTTTGTTTTTGTCACTTCCGATTACCTAAAAAAATGTGGCGAACCACAAGGGTGAGACCCATGTTCCATAAGGAGATATAACCTCCAACAACATTTATTGATTACAACATATTTAAGCAATTAAACAGTTAATCAGTTTAACCAGAGATAACAAATAAGATCAGCAATACTGATGATTAACCAAATACATAAAGGAGTAGATAATAACTATCATCCTTAGCCAGACTATCATCATTTATCTTGTTGAAAATATAAGCAAATCAATAGCATATGCAGTTCTAGCATCATGAGCAAGTCTAGTGACATAGCATATCTAACAACATGAGCATGTCCAATTGGTTGAACATATCAACATCATAAGAAGAGCTAACAACATAAACACAACTACCTGGATAAGCATGATTAGAAGTATATGCATCTCTAGTTACAAAGGCATGGCTACCATGATAAACATGACTAACAAGATGAGATAGCTAGCATCATGATTATAATCAGAAATAGTAGTATAATTATCAACATAAGCATATCTACTGTATGTATGCATCTACATGTTGGTATGTATGCCCTGAGAGCCAATCATGGGATGATTGGTGGGATACATTAAGATTGATTTGATAAACATCAAAGGCAAGCTTCCAATTCTTTCTGGTTCAGTCATATGAGATAGTGATAGAACAGATTGAATGTCTAGAGAATGACAGTACTCAATGACGTATGCCTTCAGGTTCATGACCTGAACGATGAGATCATACGGATGTTAAGAGTTTGTACATTCTTGTTATGTCCCTAGTCGGATGTCATTGTGGAAGGTAGATAGACAAAAATGACACATAAGACTAGATTGTGGTGTTGGTTGATGACAGAATCTCATTAGTCATGATATAGAGATATCAAACCAAACACATAGGTACTTGTTAGAGAACAAGTGTACCGGACAGACCCACCGTGAGTTTGACACATGGAACCATGAGATGGTAGTCACAGTCAGTACTCACAGTGATGGTGGTGAGTGTGATTCTTTGACCTGAAATCACTGCACTCAACACATGTCGTTGGGCACACTTTGACATCATCAAACGCAGTCCTGAAACATGGGTTGTTATGAAGGTGATGATTGGGTGGCTTTGACACATGGGGCTTTTGAGGGGTGAGTGATAGATATGGGATTTGTCCCTCCTGAGGGAGTTTGATATCCAAGGCCACTTGATGAGTAGGATTGAGATAGGCGTGCGCACGCATGTGTGAATCAGTATGTGATATTGATGTCATACATATCTTGTAAAATCTACTCTGAGATCAAGAAAGTGAATGAAAGTTGACAGGATGACTGTTCCATGCCTCGAGTTCATTCGGGATATCAGTGACAAAGGAATTATACATTCACTGTAACACCATTCACGGATTGTAGGATGAAAGTTGTTCTTCAACTTTCTACTTTCACTTGGGTAGCAATGATCTGTGACTAGGCACCACTCTTTGCTTGTGAAGTCATAAATGTTATGGACTCTCACTGCCAACGTGAAATGGACCTGCAGGGTCATTCACATAGGATTTAACCTGGAAGAGGAGTTTTGTCCACAAGCAACGTTTAGATTGATTACTAAAGGAGTTTAGTAGTTCAATTAAACATTCAATCAGTCGATGGCTCAATATCATATGGTTCAAGGTGTTGGACGCATTGATTGGTGTATCGGATTGATTGAAATCACAATTGACTGGTTTTGCCCAACCTGTGCTCCCAACCGATCGACTCAAGTGTTGAACCAGTCGGCTGAGGTTGCTGAACCGGTCGGCTGGAGTGTCCAACCGATCGGCTCATGACCAGGTTGAAACGACCGGTTCAAGGGTTGAACCGATCGGCTCAACTGGTGCAACCGACCAGTTGGGAAAGTCATGTCAGCAAGAATTTTCCTTTGGTTTCAAATTACCCAATTCGATTGGGAATAATATTGGTATTCGACACCAATTGGGAAAGAAACAAGGAAAGTCTTTTTGAGCCGGATTAGGACCATGAACCGATCGGTTCAGGGCACCAACTGATCGGTTGGAGTGCCCCAAACGGTCAGCTCAGGTCCAACCGATCGACTCAATGGCCGAACCGATCGGTTCAGCTATGAACTGATCATTTTAGGTTGTGAACCGATTGCTTTTTGTGGAAAATCTCGAACCCTTCTACTCTTGCTTTTAGTCCCGCATTGCCCGGGATGGAGAACCCTATCCCATGACCCTCCTATATATATCGGGGTATTGGGGTCTTCTCAAAGAACAACTAAGTGCAACCTGTTGCTCTGCAAAGTTGTCATTCTCTCTAGTTTTGGTTACCGAAAGAGAGCCCGAGCAAGTGCTTCCCGCAAAAGGGAGGTGCAGCAAGGGAAGGACAACTGTAGTTGCAACTGGAGGCAGGAGAGTGTGTTGGCGACTAGTACGTCAACAGGAGGGTGTGACTCCTTCCACTTCCTTGTGGGACAAGGAGTGTGGAGTTCCAGGTGGTCCGTGTGGACTACTACAGAGGCGGGAGGTCACTGCCGCTCAGGAGGACAACTATCATCCGAAAGTCTGGTGAGAGGAGGAGTCATCAGTCCCGGTGTGACCAGGAGCTGCAAAGACACCGTCCAAGACCAGAGGTGATGACCGCGCAAGGCGCGAGGTATTGTCGCCGAGCAAGCCTCGGGACAAGGTATGATTCCACAAACCATCCTTTCCTATTATATAGACGTTGACGTGTTTCCTCGTACTGGGTTTGGGGGAGAAATTTTTTGTTTCCGCTGCCTTCCCTCTCTCCCCTAAAACCCAACAGTGGTATCAGAGCCAGGTCAACTGCTCTATATTTTAGGAATATCGATATGATCGATTTTGGTTTGTCGCCTTTATTTATTGCATGCGATGCGAATAATATTGGCTTTATGCATGTCCAATCCTAAATCCACAAATCCCAAATTACATATATGATATGTATTATTAATGCACTCGATACGCGTCGCCCTTAAATGAGTTTTTTGGTGGATGTGTGTAGCGTTATTATGGCCTATAAACCCCTATCTGTGTGTGGTTGTTTGTGGTTGCTTGCATCTCGGTCTACACACCGATCTTCCCTCTCTTATTCCTAATGTAACTCGAAATAATTCGAGATTCTTTCCTACCTTTGCTCCCCCCGAATGTAAATTGGGGTTTCCCTTTTAAGAAATGTAAAAAATAGGATAGATTTTATTTCCTGTTATGTCGAAGACCGGCGGACATCTGACGACAGCTGAAACGATCGGTTCAAGGTGTGAACCGATTGGTTGACGTTCCAGACAATCGGTTCAAGGAGTGAACCGATCGGTTGATGACCAGTTCGAGGAGTGAGACGAGCGGGTGGCGGCCATGGAGAGATGCACGGCGACCAGGCGAACTGATCGGTTGGAGGAGCCAACCGATCGGCTGGTGGCACCCAGAAGACCGGCTGGAGAGAAAAGATCATTCATGTGATGAGATGATCTACTCGGAAGGCAAAGGCACAAAGTTCATCTTGTACAGGTTGCATGTGATGTAGACCTAGATGATTGTGATTCCTCTTGGCTCGAGGAATCACATTAGGATGGCCATAATCATCGCTTTTTATCATTTGTGCATGTTTTCTGTGGGATATAGCATGTATATGATACATACTATGTATTGTGGTGATTGGATATGTATATGTATATAAAACCAAATCCCTCATTAAAATATTAAGTCTTATATGCCTTCCATTAGCGGCACACATGAAAAACTCGATCGACCAAGCATAGGTTACGCCAAAGCGTGGTGCACCGTCTATCTTGTGGAAGTGTGAAGGGTAGACATGTAGGTTCTGCCAAAGTAGGGTGCATGTTTACCGTGTCAGCTTTTGGGTTAGACTTAACTCGTGATTCTTAGAGCATCTAAGCCCAGAGGAAAGGAATGTTCATGGCAAGGTGTTGTGCATGTTCATTCAACAAGAGTTGCATATGATGCAATTGGCAAGAGTTGCCTACCTGAGTGATCTAAGTTGTGGGCGATCAGCCAAAGCTGACTCATGACTTAGAGGATTTCAGGATCTTGCCCACTAGAAGGTTGTACGCTGCAATCTTCTGAATTGATGGTGAGGGCTATCAATTTGAAGTAAAATAGTGGGAGCGATAATTAATTAAAGGACTAATTTTATCGTCAACTTCTCAAATCAATCAAATAAGTCAAAAGGAGTTTTGGACTAAAATTGCATATATTTCCTTTTGTTAAAATAAATAGTTAATCAACAAATCACTTTATTTTGCGATCGGTCTTTGAGACCAACAAATTAAATGGGAATAATTTCACGACTGGTTAGGATGATGAGAAGTGTTCTCAATCAAAGAGCGAAAGCTCTAAGTCCTAGTTATACCAGAACCAGATGAACTCGATCCCACCATATCAATGGCTGAAAGTATGCTTATGGAAGCATAACGAAGATGACATTGATGAGGAGTTCTTGATGTTGTGTTCTCTGAACTATGAGTTGCAGAGACAACATGAGACATATGATGTATCCAAGACACTGTCCTAGTATGTCATGACAGAAGGAGATCTAGTAAGGTATTCACACACTCAATGTGATTGGGTATGTGGAAAACCTGACTAAGAAGGATTCCCTCTGAGCCAAGAGTTGGCTATTGGTATGATACTGCAAATGTTGCGAGAATCATACAATTCATGATAAGCTACAACATGAACAACTCTGACAAGTGTTGAAAGAGTTGTTGGACATGTTGAGGATAGTAGAGGCAAAGATGAAGAAAGACAAACCATAATCTTTGATATGATCAAAGAGAAAGGTAATTCTTAAGGGCAAGGATAAGGGCAAAGCAAAGAAGTGTTCTAATGCTAGCCAGCAATCCAAGCCGTCTTCAGCCTCAAGGCACATGGGGAAAGGGTGTATGAGGGATTGCCCTCTATATCTGGAAGAAAAAAAGAAGATGAAGGAGGGGATGGATATCTCCACCTAAGGTATCATGAAATGAACCACTTCTTTATCTGAGGTATATGATACCAAGATACGAATATGTCATATATGATATGCAATATCCACAAAGAAGTGATGGCCTTTGTGAAAGGACCAAGAAAGGAGTACCCATCATTGGAGCAAGTGTTGCTGCCATAGATAGGAGTAGCTTTCAGTTTATTTCAGCCTAAAGGGCACAAAATAGAGTTGAGAACTACTATTTCATATATTGCCAATAGATAGAAACACTTTATTTTTTCATATTGTATGACAATGATGGCAATTAATAAAGTTGATGTTTCAATCTTAAAGATATGATCTTTGTGGCAATGCCTTGTTTATCTTGTGATACATGGTATGCATAAGATAAAATGATACCTAAAAGTTATAGATAACTCAAACAATCAAATTAGCATAAATCATGAGAAATTCATTTCTAGTTTCCATGTGATGGATAAATCTAGACTCTTTTGGTTAGAGAACCAGTAAGAGACATGAATATCTTGAACATGATTAATCAATCTTCACTAATGGTAGTGGGAGAATGATTGTCCTATTAGGTATAATACATGTGATGTATTTACATACCTATTGGAACAAATGCTAATACTTCAAATGGTGTTTAGAGAAATACCAATATGAATATCTTGAAGTGTTCAAGATTATCATAGATGAAGTACAAATTTGGTAAAGTGTTAATTCTTGATGAGATCAATGAATAAAATACTTGGACCAAATGTTTGAGATCCTTTTGAGTGATTATGATAGTGTATCATAGGGAACTCATGATTAAGGCATGGTGATGTCTAAATCAAGAAGGAATCATACTCTAAGGAGTTAGAGAATGATTATCAAATAACTGAATTCTTCTTAATAAATGAATACCCCACACTAATAAAGGACATTAAGAATCACAAGGGTTGTGAGTTCTTATATCCTTAACAAATACACCTCAATTATCTATGTGATGAGTTGTTCATGTGATGAGTCAACTATCTAGATGAATGTGAGGAACCGAATTTTGAGATATGGTTTATGACCATTACATCCTAAATGACATCCATGTCAACCATAAGGTGTGACCTTGATGGTAGCACTCATTGGATGAAATCCATAAGTGAAAATGAGTCTTAAATGTCAAGACACATGGATAAAATTTGAGAAGGATGATGCTTGTTGATTGCAACTTAATGACTGAGACATTTGGCATATGGATACTAAAACCACATTCCTATGAGGAATAAAACTAGGATGTGTACGTGACACAACCTATAAGGTTTGTGAATCCACTAATGCAAATGAAGTCTAAAAGTTACAATGGACTAATCAATATGATTGATTGAGTACAAGCAACTCAAAATTGGATCTTTACTTTGATGATATAGTCAAAGGGTTTGACTGATATGTCAAAGATAAAGAAGGGATATGTGATTTAGTGGGAGTGTATTCACATTCCACATATTGATGTGAAATGGAATTGTTCTAGAATGGAAATCCAAAAGTGGAAATTATCTTTAAGGAAGATAGAGATGATTCCTATATGATAGGAATAGAGATCTATAGAGATAGTTCTCGAAACCTCTTGACCTGAAAAGAGGAAGCATACATTGGCAATCTGTACTGAAGGGTTCAGTATGCACAGATTCAGTGGCAGAAAACTTGTCCATGTTATATGGATATTAGTATCCCAAGGCCAAGTGTCCAATTCTTATGAAGAATGGGAACACTAAGAATAGATATGGATCTATCGTGTATGTAATCATCCCATTGTCTTGCATGTATGACATGGAAAGAATAAAATGCATTCATCATCTTGTATGTAGGACATGGCAATATGATGTGCTCATCTTGATAACTCGTATGTAGGGCATGATGAGTGGAAGTCTGTCTACTTCCAGTAAGGGTTACTGGAATACCATAAGAACTTGATAAGTACTTGGGAAGTACTAGTTCTATGGAGATAAGGAAGAGTTCGATGTAAAGAGTTACATTGATGCGAACTTCCGAAAGGGCAAAAAATTAATCGCAAAATATACATAGGATGTATAAAAGTGAAAGTTTGTTGATAATTGGAAGTGTTCCAATAAAACCATTTAAAAAGGAAATGTCGAGTATCTGTGTGTTAGTGAACAGTAGAGGATACTATATGGATCTGAAAGTTCATGAGATGAACTTATATTCCACTCATTGATGACAAGTCTGGAATCCTTGATCATGCAATGTGGCTAAAGGTTAGCAATGGAATACTAGATCGCATATTACGACAACTCCATCTCATACGTGCGACGTACATCGTAGAGATGATAGACATGCAATTTATATTGACATTGGCAATGTGTTGCCATTACTCACTATGTTGGCACTAGAGCACAGTAACATGTGGGACATGTTTGAATATCACTATGAATATGATTCATGGGTGATTGGCTCGCAGTGCAAGTGGGAGTTTGTTGGTATGTATGCCCTGAGAGCCAATCATGGGATGATTGGTGGGATACATTAAGATTGATTTGATAAACATCAAAGGAAAGCTTCCAATTCTTTCTGGTGTGTCATATGAGATAGTGATAGAACAGATTGAATGTCTAGAGAATGACAGTACTCAATGACGTATGCCTTCAGGTTCATGACCTGAACGATGAGATCATACGAATGTTAAGAGTTTGTACATTCTTGTTATGTCCCTAGTCGGATGTCATTGTGGAAGGTAGATAGACAGCAATAACACATAAGACTAGATTGTGGTGTTGGTTGATGACAAAATCTCATTATTCATGATATAGAGATATCAAACCAAACACATAGGTACTTGTTAGAGAACAAGTGTACTAGACAGACCCACCGTGAGTTTGACACATGGAACCATGAGATGGTAGTCACAGTCAGTACTCACAGTGATGGTGGTGAGTGTGATTCTTTGACCTGAAATCACTGCACTCAACACATGTCGTTGGGCACACTTTGACATCATCAAACACAGTCCTGAAACATGGGTTGTTATAAAGGTGATGGTTGGGTGGCTTTGACACATGGGGCTTTTGAGGGGTGAGTGATAGATATGGGATTTTTCCCTCCTGAGGGAGTTTGATATCCAAGGCCACTTGATGAGTAGGATTGAGATAGGTGTGCGCACGCATGTGTGAATCAGTATGTGATATTGATGTCATACATATCTCGTTCAATCTACTCTGAGATCAAGAAAGTGAATGAACGTTGACAGGATGACTGTTCCATGCCTCGAGTTCATTCGGGATATCAGTGACAAAGGAATTATACATTCACTGTAACACCATTCACGGATTGTAGGATGAAAGTTGTTCTCCAACTTTCTACTTTCACTTGGGTAGCAATGATGTGTGACTAGGCACCGCTCTTTGCTTGTGAAGTCATAAATGTTATGGACTCTCACTGCCAACGTGAAATGGACCTGCAGGGTCACACACATAGGATTTAACCTGGAAGAGGAGTTTTGTCCACAAGCAATGTTTAGATTGATTACTAAAGGAGTTTAGTAGTTCAATTAAACATTCAACCAGTCGATGGATCAATATCATATGGTTCAAGGTGTTGGACGCATTGATTGGTGTATCGGATTGATTGAAATCGCAATTGACTGATTTTGCCCAACCTGTGCTCCCAACCAATCGTCTCAAGTGTTGAACCGGTCGACAGAGGTTGCTGAATCGATCGACTGGAGTGTCCAACCGATCGGCTCATGACCAGGTTGAAACGACTGGTTCAAGGGTTGAACCGATCGGCTCAATTGGTGCAACCGACCAGTTGGGAAAGTCATGTCGGCAAGAATATTCCTTTGGTTTCAAATTGCCCAATTCGATTGGGAATAATATTGGTATTCGATACCAATTGGGAAAGAAACAAGGAAAGTCTTTTTGAGCCAGATTAGGACCATGAACCGATCGGTTCAGGGCACCAACCGATCGGTTGCAGTGCCCCAAACGGTCGGCTCAGGTCCAACTGATCGGCTCAATGGCCGAACCGATCGGTTCAGCTATGAACCGATCATTTCAGGTTGCGAACCGATTGCTTTTTGTGGAAAATCTCAAACCCTTCTACTCCTGCTTTTAGTCGCGCATTGCCCGAGATGGAGAACCCTGTCCCATGACCCTCCTATATATATAGGGGTATTGGGGGCTTCTCAAAGAACAACTCAGTGCAACCTGTTGCTCTGCAAAGTTGTCGTTCTCTCTGGTTTTGGTAACCGAGAGAAAGCCCGAGCAAGTGCTTCCCGTAAAAGGGAGGTGCAGCAAGGGAAGGACAACTGTAGTTGCAACTGGAGGCAGGAGAGTGTGTTGGCGACTAGTACGTCAACAGGAGGGTGCGACTCCTTCCACTTCCTTGTGGGACAAGGAGTGTGGAGTTACAGGTGGTCCGTGTGGACTACTATAGAGGTGGGAGGTCACTGCCGCTCATGAGGACAAATGTCATCTGACAGTCCGGTGAGAGGAGGATTCGTCCATCCCGGTGCGACCAGGAGCTGCACAGACACCGTCCAAGACTGGAGGTGAAGACCGTGCAAGGCACGAGGTATTGTCACCGAGCAAGCCTCGGGACAAGGTATGATTCCACAAACCATCCTTTCCTATTATATAGATGTTGACGCGTTTCCTCATGCTGGGTTTGGGGGAGAAAATTTTTGTTTCTGCTGCCTTCTCTGTCTCCCCTAAAACCCAACACTACAATCTTAAGCATATCCAAAACATAAGTATATCTACTATCTCTTAATTGCACTAAGCATCATTTTTATGAAAAGATAACAAACAAGGCTTATCATCCAATGTGAAACGTTCTGTATAACCCTAAACAAATATGCTACACGACTATCTTACATATTTTATTATGCCCTAAGGTAATTGAGGATACCACTCAAAATCCAACTGACCACTGCTAAGTCAAAATCAGTGCCATACAAGATCTAGGAAGAGCCAGACTCCTAAGATCTTCTCTGCCCCCGGACAGTACGGGTCCGCCATAGCGACACATAAGGTCAAGCTGCTAACAGCCTAGTCCGTCCTTGGTACAGGTCACAACACAAGTGAGAGGAGGTGGGTACGCATACCCTACCATCCGAGGTACAATTGCAGTTGTCCTCCAATCTCATTACATATATAATCACCGATACACAACCGCAGTCGTTCTCAAACTAAGGGCTTGGTATGACCGCAATCATCCTCCCTAAACTCTTGAATTCAGGATGACAAGCACCCTGCATACTCATCAGTATGCGCTCGGAGTTTCCCTTAGGAATACTCGTTTCACCATCTGGCAAGTTCTAACACTCAGATGGATCTATGGCACAGGGCACTACATCATTAGAGTTTCACTTCATTAGTTATCCCAATTGGGTGAATTAAGGATGCATAAAAAAAGTGGACATACAAACCCTAATTCACTTCTAACAAGCATATAAATATTACAACTTCAAAAGATATAAAACGTGTGAAACATAATTTCTCATCTCATCATCACATGGTACTATTTACTTGTCATTCATGAGGCTACACTAGTCACCATACTATCACAAGATATACATCCTTTTCACAATATCACGGGGTATCAACCCTTATCAACACAAGATGATTACACCTCATTCAGGGCTCAACCATGCCCAAAGGTCATTAAGACCATCATACTATCCCTGCAAGATCATCATTATCTTTGCATGCCTTATAACAAGGCTCAACAACATTACTTACGTATAATACACCAGATCAACACAATATTGCATTAATGAGCTAGGAGATATTCATAAACAATCATAGCAGGGTTATTTTAACATTAAGAATATTCCTTTATTACATCAACATGCAAGGAATCTAGATATGATTAACTCTCATCATATTCATTATGCACATGTTTAGCATAAGAAAGTATCAAACATGTGTCTATGATAACCACCAATTAACATATCAATGTTATGATCATAGTAAGGAGGTTATTCCACCATAATTCCATCATATAAGAATGTTAAACATGAATAATCATATTTATCTATTTGCATTAAAGTTAGGTTCACAAGATAAATTCGAATAATGTTACTAATCAACACTCATACCCAAACCCTAACTCACAACATCCCCATTGGATCATGGATGCATAAGGTGAAGCATAACCCACACATAAATGAAGGTGTAACCATCAGGTTATAGCATACTAGGGTTTCAACAACAGTAACAGAATACTCCATGATTATATTAGTGATTTAAAGACTATTCATACCCAATTACCATCATTTAGTTATATTAAAGCTAGGTATGACAAGCTATACCTCATCAGGGTTACATATCAACACAATATGATTATCATCCCCTCTATTCATATGAGTGAATAGGTAAGACTACCTTATTGGAGGTAACCCTCCATTTGATCCATCATCATTCAACCTGTATCACCATACCACAATGTCACCCAGAACCATTGGATGTTTAAAAGGTAAAACCTTTGGTTGCTTACATAAATAAACACCTTAGATAAATCACCTATGAAGTCCTTGATTTTTTCTTTATAAAGAGTCACCATCTAACCCTAGACATCCCTTGATTAATAATACAAAAAGTTCCATTGAGAGTAGGGTAAAACCCACAATCGACTGTTCAGTTAAAACAAGCCATCCATTGTCAATAAGTAAGCTCCTTAAGTTGATCATATAAAGGAAACCATATAAATCCCATTATTAGGACCAAAATATTACATTATCCATCATTACACTTTATTAGAGGAATAAACATTAGATCTTGACCATTGGGTCAAGGTCATATATTAAAACCATCAATTACAGTATAGGTTTGACCATTGCATCAAGTGACCCAAAAAACCATTGGTCTAAGGCTTAATTGATGCTCAAACTATATGATTAACTCACCATAGATTATAGAGACCTTATCCACCATCATTAGCGATCATTAAATCCTTATAGATTGTTAGATCAACACTACATTCATTAATCAACATCAAATATTAAGCTGATGTCATCATTGATTGATAACATCAGTAGGGTATTTAATGGTTGATCATTATACTTCTAATTGATCCAAAACCTGACCTAAGGGGGTGACCACAGGCTATAACCATCATTTGACACCCTTGATCACGACCGTGAGTTGTTATGAAGATAACACCATAGGGTTGTTGCAATGGTACCATCATCGGGTCATGGTTTATAGAAGAAATCAACTTTAAACACTAACATTAACCATTGTTTGATAGGTGCTTATCACCATAGGTTGTCAAAACAACCTGATACAAGTCATATAATACCTTAGGAATAATGTACACATGATCACATGTTCATATATAACTGAAATCAGAACAGGAAACATTATAAAAATCGAAATCCTAGTCAAGCATAGCTTTTTAGTGCATGGATCATCATTTTCAAGCAAGAACATGATCTAGAGAGCTTATGGTAAGCAATAAATGTGGAGCAAGTTATAAAACTTGCCTCTAATGAGAAGATAAAACCACACACAGAAGAAATCTCGAGCAGGTAGGGTAGAAAATCCAAGAGTAAGCTATGAATTCGTCCATCAAGCACCTTTCTTCATCAAATGAGTAAACCCTAAGCATAAGGAGCAAGAAAGGTAGGGTTTTAGAGCTTTAGAGCAATTTCTACCATGGAACATCAAGGCTCAGACCTGGATAAATCTAGAAGGAAGGATAAAAAAGAAATAGATGGAGGAAAGAAGGGAATTCTTACACTTTTAGGTCAAGATCACTAGTAGGAAGCTTTTTCAACCCTAAAATGAAGTCAATTTCAACCTTAGAACCTTTATCCAAGAAGATCCCCACTTTCTTCTTCTTTGGGAAGAAAAATTCATAGCTTAACAGAGGAAGAACGAGGTTGGGAGAATTAGGGAGGTGGTGGAGAGAAAATGGCTTGTTTTGGTGCTTGGGGATAAGTATATGACACTTTAAGATAAAGAAAAGGAAAAAGTTGAAGTTCTAGTATCTATCCAAGTGTCCATGGCCTTAATTTATTAAGAATATACAAGCACACACACAAGAAGCTCCCCCACCATGTGTATAGACCTTCTTAGCTTTCCTTTGTTGAATTTCCCAGACAATCACATAATTCATTTGTTGATAGCTACTAAAAGTAGCTCATCCGTGAAGGGGTAAACCCTAAAATACCCTCGATGAAAACACCTTCAAACCATGGCTCAACTAGGAGCCCCATGGCTCAAAAATATCAAGAATGATAATATAACATATAAGGAACATAATGTATGTGAAAAATTGCAAAGAAAACCCCTCAATTGGGTAAATTGTATAAAAGTCCAAAATGTATAGAAAATTGAATACATTGCTCAAACAATGTCCAAATTGGACCAAATTTGAAAATTAAGTTTGTATTATGATTTCAAAGCATATCACAAGATTATATTAGGGTTATAATAATTTAATTATTATAATTATGCTTGTTCAACTCATTAATTAAGTTTAGGGGCCTTACAACTATAGACCCTTAACATGGATTTAGCCCCTGAAATCCAAGGTAAACAAAGATGGGTACTTCCTTTGCACCTCATCCTATTACCTTCACATGGTTACTTGCATATCATGGTGATGTCACATCATTCATACATATCTCATCTTGGGTCAGCACAAAAACCCCCGCATAAGAAGTCATTTACAAATATGGAACATAGAAACTTGTTGTGCCACCTATACAAAGCTAATAGTAATGTTCAACTTTAAATTCTAGATATCATCCTAAAATTATATCTATTGTATCAACACATTACTCAAAAGTCATACTTGCTAGCTTTTTACCAATCATGCCATGTGTCCCATACCATTCCTTGAAGCATTAAAAAAGGCAATGTATCCATCCTTTTTTTATACACTGACACTAGAACTCTTGTCAGTTCTTTTTCAACATCAAAAGAAATGTTGACGCTGGCATCTGTCATTCCATACAAGGAAACATCATTCCTTGTCAACCTTGTTAGGGGTGAAACAATAACACTATCTTCACCTTACTAGGATTTACACAACCTACTTAGAAGACATATCATGATCCCATAAAGACACTTAATCAACCCCATCTCACTCTTATTCAACATGTCTCATAGCTATTACTGCTTTGGCAACCCTAAGGTTTTTGAAGAAATATTAATCATATTTTTGACCATATTTGAAATACTTTGATGTGTCATCATTCAAAGCTTGCTATAAATTGTATGACATGACTGGAACACTTTGTTCCTCCTATTCATAAATTTTATTTGTACATTGGTTATTCTAAAGGACATAACTCTAAACTCATCATGGTCATGTGAATTATGTCATCCAATCTAACTCTTATGCATTGATATTTGATCATAGTTTTATCTTAAAGGAACAATGTATCACATATATATTGACCAACAAACCATCTATCCTTGATAGTGGTCTTGCCCAGCTATCACTGAACCATACACAACATTATAGAATCACTTTTTTTAAACAACATTTAGTGGGTCATTATCAACTCTCTTTCTCTCTCTAAGGGCGAGGAACACTTGGAATGTTCATTTAATAAACATCTCCAATCTTCACATATTTCTCATACTGTTGATACATATTGGATACTAGGATTCATTACCTTGGTATCCACCTCATGTGCTATAAGGAACTCACATCATTATCTCATTGACATTTACAAACATAAAAAATATCAAGAAATATAAAAGGAGTATTCCTAATTATTGGAAGGCTCAAAAGAAAAATCATCACAAAATTTATGATCTTGGAACCATAGTCCAAACAACCTTATGCTATAATAAGCTATCCACCTCGTGATTGCAGCGAATCCATGTGTACCAAGTGGCAATGATCCACTTGAAAGTTGTGCCCTAGAAAGGAAAGACACAAAGGAAAACACACTTCCCATACCATAGTAGTATTTTTCAAGGGTCACTAGCAAAAAGGTAACCAATTCTGTTATAACCCCAAATTTTGGGTTCAATTAATGAGAAATGAAATTTCTCATATTAAGGATAATTGAACAAATAATGATGTGATTTGGTTGA
The DNA here is from genome assembly GCA_963693085.1 of Alisma plantago-aquatica. Taxonomy (NCBI): domain Eukaryota; kingdom Viridiplantae; phylum Streptophyta; class Magnoliopsida; order Alismatales; family Alismataceae; genus Alisma; species Alisma plantago-aquatica. The sequence continues at coordinate 921,780,839 of OY856413.1, read as the reverse complement.
GAATAATTGGATTTCGTTTAAAATAGCCTTGTTGTTTGATTTGTGGGCTTTATTGGCTATTAGGCCCAATAAAAGGAAAATAACAAAGGAAATTCAATTACTAAATGGATAATTGAATTTTAAGAAAAGAAATATGTGGAAACCTCTAGAAGGCAAAACCAAAGAGTATTTCGTGCCTCTTGGACTCCTTGGGCTCCAAGGAGTCTAAAGTTGCAAAGAAAAGCAATAAGAAAAAGAAAAGATTGTTCTATGTATTTTCTTTATGAAGAAAGAAATTGAAAACATTGATGAAATATGGAAAGTAAGTAAAAAGAGGTAAAATTGAGTTTCCCTTTGTTGATTTTCGTATCCCAAGGTTTTCTTATGATAAAAGGGATGCCAATGAGGAAAATAGGAGAGGAATAATGGGAAATCCTCAAAGAGGAGATATTTTAATAAGAAATAAACAAGATAATGTGAAATAATGCATATAGATGCATCTAGAAGGATAATAAATATCCTTGTAAAGTAATTTCGAAATAATGGAGTATCTTGGGATCCAAGGAGTCCCAATAAAGAGGAAAGAAGGAGAAAATACGAAAAAGGCAAAATAAGAAGATCATATAATGCATTATTAAAGAATTATGCTGAATTGTTAAAAAGAAAATAATTTCTATTAAAGGAAATAGAAATTTCGTGCTTATGGAGTAAAAATCAAGCATAAGAGAGAGAAATAGAAAGGATTTTCGAAATCCTAGTTTTTAAAGAAGAAAAAAAAAAGAATATCAAAAGGGTATAGAAGAGAGAGAAGGTTTGCTTATCCATGAAGGAATCAAATTTCTAGTAGGAAAGAGATTTGTTTCTTCATGGGAAAACGTTTTAGGGTTTGGGAAACCAACTCTATATAAGGATTGAGCTCTGGCCGATCCCAGGAGATCCCACGCACCCCCTCTCTCTTTCTTCTTGTTTCTCACACGTGAAACCCTAGCCATGAGAGTAGTTCCATCTCTGGACTAATGAGGAGTTGTGGATCCATGTGAAGGGAGGCGAGAAGCTTTCACCTCAACCCTGGTCCAATCGGTTGCCAAGAAAACACCCAGATCATCGCGCATCACCCCCAGAAGAGCTTCCGACCTGCTGCTTTTGCGGCAGGGGTCGCATGCTGCGTCCGCCTAAGATCGGCCACCATGGCGGCTTCTGGGAGGAGCCCCGGGTGCGCCTGAGCCAGACGAAGGTAGAGAAATAGTTTCCGGTGGATTTCGAGCTCGCAGCTGGGCGGGAGAGCCGCGCCAAGGGCAGCCCTAGGCGGCCGATCTGCTGCTGAACCAAGGAAGAAGGAGACATGGCCTTTGGACCGTTCTGCCCTCCGTGGGCTGTAGGCGCACACAACTTAACCAAGGGCAGATGGGTCATTTCATTATAATTCCAACCGCGTGAGCTTTGCATGGAAGGCGCCTACGTGGCACTTCCTTATTGGCCAAGTAAGTGCTTTTCTTGCAAAATTCATATCTTAAGATTCGTAACTTCGATTAGGGAAAGTTATATATGAATTTTGATCAGGAGAACGAGAGGAATCTAATAAAAATGGTATTAAATATAGATTTCGTTCCTAATTGCAAAATTACTATAAGTTAATGAAAAGTGCATTAAAGTAAAGATAAAAACCCTATTTATGAATTAAAGGTTGAATATATGATGCCTAATGGGTTAGTTTGAGTAATGATATCTTGTTGAAGGATGATATCAGATGCGAATCTATCTAGATAAGAAATTGTATGTTTTAAGGTTTTAAGCCAAGATTATGTGATAATGCATTTAGAAACCCTAATTTAGGGTAAAAGAAGATAAGATCATATTTAAATTGGAAAATGTGAATATATGATCGTTAAATGATATTTCTAAGTTATTTGTATATGAAAATCCATAATTCTGAATAAATACCCTAAAAGTAATAATTAGGGTCTTTTCATGAATAAAATATGGAATTGATGGAAAAATGAGTCATATATTAATTAGACCCTAATGAGCTTTGAATTAATGATAGATGCACATAATGATCTTGTCATGAATTCAAAAGGGATAAAAATAGTATCTTTAATATAAAAGAAGTTTAATGAAATTAATTGATGAGTAATATGCCTTTAAATGTGGAAATAGGGTTATATGTTGTGGAGATAACCTTAGTATTGAAGAATAGATAAAATAACTAGGGTTTTTGAATAATCGCATAAAATTAGGGTTTAATGTGGTGAAAGATAAAGGGAAACCCTAATTGTATAATGAAACCCTAAGATAGACACAAAACCCTAGAAAGTGAATCCAAGTAAATAGAGTAGATTTTGATGAAGAGTGTAACAATAGAGTACATATTCTTTTCAGGAAATATGTGATGATTGAATTACTTGCTTGGATATGTTGATTGGCTTGATTGTATATAAATGAAGTAAATGTTCAATAATCTGCATGACTCATCCAATCAGGTATGTGGTTACGCTTATGACTACCCGAATTAGTTTTCCGATGGATTCCCGAATGTTTAATCGCATTGAATGCAACTAAACTGTTGGATGTTTATTTACTTCATGCAACTATAAAGTGACTATGATTATCACTATAAATGATTAGATATATAACTGGCTAGATCCGGGTCCACCTCTGTTACTTTGGAAAGGGCTAAAAAGGGGTAATCCTAGAGCAAGGTCTAGGTTATCGAGAGTTAGAAATTGGGCTACCTACGTGTAGTGCCATGCAACTCTTTAGCCTGCCATGAGTTAAGGAGTGGGCTACTTACGGGTAGTGCCATGTGACTCAACCCTAGAAACTGGTTCACCTATTGGTGGGACCATGAGGGGTTTAATGGGGATCTACCATAAGGAAGGTAGGATCCAAGTCCACTGCAGGGATTGTACAGAGGATAGGGTACTCGTGGATTGCGGATGTTATATGAAAAATGTAATCTTGACTGATTAATGATTAATTGAATGATTACATGGTTATCATAGTTGCAAGATTATTGTTTCCCCCACATACCAGCTATGGCTGACCGACGTTTTGTTTGTCGGCGTTTTAGGTACAATGAAATGAACAAACAGTAAAGTGGCACATGTGATACTAAAAGAGAATTAAAGTACAAAGGAGGATTAGATAGATTAGTATCGGCATGGATAGAAATATAGAGATCCAAAATTTAAAAAGGTATGCAAAGTTTATTTTCTTACAGCTTTTCAGTTTAGTATGTTAAAATTTGATAATTATTTTTGGTTAATTGTCGAACCTTTGATCCGGAAGTCATGGGTACGGCTTCGACCTCTCGGTCTCCCTTAATTGGGGGTTATCGGGAGGTGGGGTCGTAACATTTGGTATCAGAGCGTAGGTTCCTCATTTAACCGTTAATAATTATTAAATTTTACAAACTCCATAGAACCCAAGGGAGTTATTAGAGGAGTATCCGAAAGACGGAGGTGTCTAGAAAGGGATCACGACCGGGGGCTGGCAAGATTTTCCTCCGCACCGCTAGTCGGAATACGAGGACTCCCGGACCCGTGTGACCGCCTGGCCAAAGTCTTAGGGTATGAATCGAAATAAGATACCTCTAGGACTTCTTATCTTATTCATCTCTTCTCATCATAAAATTTCTGATAAGGACCTTAAGGATTAGGGTTTTCTTTCTTCTCCTCACCCTCTGGAGGTATGGGTAAGGTTAATAAGGTTTAAGGAATCCTCCACTGAACTAATGAAAGGCATGTAAATAAGATGTCATGGATATAAGCTTAATAGATTTAAGCGCAAAATAAATAATAGATACATGCTTAGGTCGTAGGACATAAGATGTCATGTCCTCAGAAGAGACCTGAGGCTAGACCTTCTTGTCAGGAGGATAAGTCAGTCTTGGAGATAGAGATCTCCATTGCTAGTAGAGACCTGGCACATCCTATGAGGATAATGCTAACCCGAACCCTAAGTGAAGGTTAGAGAGAGATGGGTTGAACCAGGTGTTTGAAAGGACACGCCTTTGGGATGCCATATGACCCATGGGTGACCTAACACCTTTGGCAACCCAACCCTGGGAAGAGTCGTGCATGTTAGGGTAAAGGATAACTTCTTAGATGATGAGGTTAGTGAAGGACCTTAGAAACCCTATGGGCTGGTGCAAGTAGGGTATAGCTGGCACCTGGGGCACGTCATAGTGCTGACAACAGGATGAAACCCTGGATAAGGAATCATGATGGAGTATAAAGGGTTAAGGATGATCTTGAGCAACCATAAGTTCGAACCTAGGCTTCACCCATGTAGAGCATGCCTTTGAGGTTGAACCTTCATGAAGAGAGGACCTCTACTGGTGAGGTTGGATGTAGGGTTATCCCTAGAGAGAGCAGGAAACCCGGTAAGAAGGTTGGAAGCCTAAAACCCTGAACTATGGATGATAGTGGTTGCCTCATGATCGATCCCTAAAAGTTGACGATATCTTGGTTGCCTTTAGTGGGACCAAACCCTAGAGATAGAAGATGAAGCATCTGGGGCCTATGAGCCTATGGTATATGTGTTTACCATCCGAGGTAGGAAGAATAGTTCCTTAGACCTAGAAAGGTTTAGTAGCAGGCTATGAAGCCTTGTACCTTGTTAGTTGTCCTCAAGGAGGACCCAACCCTGAGTATTGATCGAGAAGAAGGATGAGAGGAAGTGCACGAGATACCTTTTGCAAGCTTGATTCATGGTTCAGAGATAGAGCGCGCAGTTGGACACCTAAAAGTGAACCTAGGGTTCCTAGGCCTAAGAGGGGAAGTGGTATACCTAATGCTCAGGATGAGAATTAAGTTTCTATAGTTTCGAGCATGGTACGCCTCATGAATAAAGGAAAAAGGGAAGTCCCTTAAGTTTAAGGTATGTGTAATGAACCCCTCATAGCTAGGTTGATGATAAAGGAAGATATGATCTTGATCTAGCATTGAGGAAAGAGGACAAATATGATCTAGTATGGTTCAATAAGTGATCTGCTTGTGCCTTAATGGTTTGCTAGGGTTAAGTAGGCTCGGGTGGATGTAAACCCTAGACCTAAGAGCTTTTGTGACCTTAGAGATAGTTTTCCTCCCATCATGGGAGAGGAACCCCTTTGGAAGGGTGTATATCAGTTTTGGTTAGTTTAAGGTAACCTAAAAATGTTTCATAGGATCTTGAGAAGCTAAGAGAAAAGTACATGGTATGGGAATGAACCTGTAGACCCATAGATATCCATCTCTAATTGCATATGAATGTGTTACCATGGAGGTAACCGGTATAGGGCTTGACCAAGGTAGGAAAGTTTCCATGATCCCAATGAAAGGATGAAGGTCAGCCCATGAATGCAGAAAGAGAGATGATGAAGACTTGGGTAAGGTTCTAAGTGAACATGTACTATTATGGAGAATCCTAAGTCTCTCCTAGGGTCAGGTAGGGATAAGTCTGATGAAAGTAGGAGTTGCCTAATTCCCCAATTGCACATGACCATAGGGTCGGGAGGTAACAACGATCATTGTCTGAGGGCCATGGGTTAGGAGATTGATCACCTTCATGAACTCATGGGACCCAAAGGGCAGATGAGTAGGGCACTCTCTTGATGCATGAGGGAAGAGGGATGACCCCAAAAGAGTCGGTACCCTATAGACTTAGAGGAGATGACCAAGGATATAAACCTCAGTAGGTTCAAAACTAGTTTGATATCATGATGTTTGTGATGAAGAGACATATGTGGCACGTTGCAACTTAGATTTAAAGGTGTACTGACAAGGTGGGATGTACCATCTCTACTCTTAGAATGGGAAGAACTCTGTATTTGGGCTGCAGCCAAATGCTTATTTCCTCTTGTTATGGGTGTGAGAGATAAGACATTACGCATGCCATACACTAAGGATTAGAAATGATATAGGTTGGAACGTTGCCATGAGAAATGAGGATAGAGAAGATAACCTGTCCTGGTAAAGTGAATGATACATGGATGGTTTGCAAACACTAAGAGGGATGAGGTAGTCCCCTTATAAGGATGTTCTTATCATGAACTGTGTAGAACTTACAAGGATTGAGTTTGATCACCATGATGATGGAATCAGAGAGTGTTCTTATGAAGATAAAAATATAGTTTGAAGTGGCATGATGAGTGAAATACGTGGAAGTGTAATGTTACCAAATACCTAAGGATGTGAAGTGGTTATGGATGCTCTGGTTGAAATACATATGACTTGTTTGACCAGAAGTTAGAAAGGGTTGGTTGGCTAACCTTAAGTTCGAAAAGGAGAGGTGTTGGGATAACACTCAGATGTAACAAGATACATTGAAAAGTTATGGTTGTTTGGTTAGCCAGTCTAGTCCTGGATGCAATGAAAGGATGGTGGTAAAACCTCAGGTGTACTTCTTTGGAAGAGAAGGTGATGAAACCCCGACTAAAGTCATTTAGGGTTTCAGAGGATTTGATCTTGAAAGAATCATGACATACAGGAAATCATGGTGGAAGATCATCATACACCGTGGAAAATGACAATAGCACTTTTGGACGCTTAAGATAAAGTTGCATGTGGTATATGGCCATGCAAGCCAAGGGTAAAGGATGAACACCAGTAACCCAGTGCATTGATATAGAGGATAAAGAGTCCATGAGAGAGAGGGAGTTCATCACTATGGATGTTGAAGTCTCCCCTGGACCAATGACGGTCGATATGAGTTATAGTAGTTCGCCTTACCTAGATGACATGAGAAAGAAAGAGTTCTGTCAAGGGACAGATCTGGCTGAACTACCCATCAGAGAGGGATGGTTTAACTACACCATGAAACGAGTTCAAAGGTTCTTGAGTTTGACCTAAAGGATCCCTTCCAAAAGATGGAAGTAGGTGTATAAAGAACTCAATGTTAGTATAGGTTATCACCCCTAACTATGGTTAGTATGATCCAGACTAAAGGGTCTGATGAGGGCATGTGAGCTCGTTTAGGGTGATATCTAGAGATAGTTTTTGTCCCATGAAAGATGTGACAATAACCACCATAGCTAGTATCGGGTTTTATATGAAGCTCTATATGGGAGGTTGCGTCGGTCACCACTTCAGTAAGGTGATGTTGGTGAAAGGACCACATGATGGTTAGAAAAGGACCACTTGATGGTTAGGAAAAGGGACCCCAGTGCGTGTAGATGAAGTCACTTTGATTGCGCAAGGGCTTAAAGGAGCCTAGAAGTGATAAGAGTCGTGATCAGATGCAAAGTAGACTGACATATAGTACACTGTGGGAGAAAATGTGACATGAAAATCCGACCCCTCTAAGTTATAACTAAGAGAGATGAGTACCCGATACATGAGTCCATTAGAGATGGATGGGTGGAGAAGGTTAGATTTGACTCTACCCCTCAGGATAGAGTAATGGGAGATGTTTTCCATATGTCCAATTTAGAGCACTATGTGAGGTACCCCTACCATGTGCTGAGCAATGAACCTAGTGAGCCCCAAGGGAGGCTGAAATGGCCTGAGTCACCTGTGTAGTTTATAGACACCAGGATGAAAGAACTCAAAGAAAAGAATATGTGATGATCAAGGTTCTTTGGAAATGCCATGAGTACGGTAAAGCCACATAGGGGCCAATGATGGACCTGGAAAAGTCTTATCCTGAATTGTTTATTTGCTTGTTTGAATTTTGAGGACAAAATTCCTATAAGAGGGGAAGGATGTTATAACCCCAAATTTTGGGTTCAATTAATGAGAAATGAAATTTCTCATATTAAGGATAATTGAACAAATAATGATGTGATTTGGTTGAGAATAATTGGATTTCGTTTAAAATAGCCTTGTTGTTTGATTTGTGGGCTTTATTGGCTATTAGGCCCAATAAAAGGAAAATAACAAAGGAAATTCAATTACTAAATGGATAATTGAATTTTAAGAAAAGAAATATGTGGAAACCTCTAGAAGGCAAAACCAAAGAGTATTTCGTGCCTCTTGGACTCCTTGGGCTCCAAGGAGTCTAAAGTTGCAAAGAAAAGCAATAAGAAAAAGAAAATATTGTTCTATGTATTTTCTTTATGAAGAAAGAAATTGAAAACATTGATGAAATATGGAAAGTAAGTAAAAAGAGGTAAAATTGAGTTTCCCTTTGTTGATTTTCGTATCCCAAGGTTTTCTTATGATAAAAGGGATGCCAATGAGGAAAATAGGAGAGGAATAATGGGAAATCCTCAAAGAGGAGATATTTTAATAAGAAATAAACAAGATAATGTGAAATAATGCATATAGATGCATCTAGAAGGATAATAAATATCCTTGTAAAGTAATTTCGAAATAATGGAGTATCTTGGGATCCAAGGAGTCCCAATAAAGAGGAAAGAAGGAGAAAATACGAAAAAGGCAAAATAAGAAGATCATATAATGCATTATTAAAGAATTATGCTGAATTGTTAAAAAGAAAATAATTTCTATTAAAGGAAATAGAAATTTCGTGCTTATGGAGTAAAAATCAAGCATAAGAGAGAGAAATAGAAAGGATTTTCGAAATCCTAGTTTTTAAAGAAGAAAAAAAAAAGAATATCAAAAGGGTATAGAAGAGAGAGAAGGTTTGCTTATCCATGAAGGAATCAAATTTCTAGTAGGAAAGAGATTTGTTTCTTCATGGGAAAACGTTTTAGGGTTTGGGAAACCAACTCTATATAAGGATTGAGCTCTGGCCGATCCCAGGAGATCCCACGCACCCCCTCTCTCTTTCTTCTTGTTTCTCACACGTGAAACCCTAGCCATGAGAGTAGTTCCATCTCTGGACTAATGAGGAGTTGTGGATCCATGTGAAGGGAGGCGAGAAGCTTTCACCTCAACCCTGGTCCAATCGGTTGCCAAGAAAACACCCAGATCATCGCGCATCACCCCCAGAAGAGCTTCCGACCTGCTGCTTTTGCGGCAGGGGTCGCATGCTGCGTCCGCCTAAGATCGGCCACCATGGCGGCTTCTGGGAGGAGCCCCGGGTGCGCCTGAGCCAGACGAAGGTAGAGAAATAGTTTCCGGTGGATTTCGAGCTCGCAGCTGGGCGGGAGAGCCGCGCCAAGGGCAGCCCTAGGCGGCCGATCTGCTGCTGAACCAAGGAAGAAGGAGACATGGCCTTTGGACCGTTCTGCCCTCCGTGGGCTGTAGGCGCACACAACTTAACCAAGGGCAGATGGGTCATTTCATTATAATTCCAACCGCGTGAGCTTTGCATGGAAGGCGCCTACGTGGCACTTCCTTATTGGCCAAGTAAGTGCTTTTCTTGCAAAATTCATATCTTAAGATTCGTAACTTCGATTAGGGAAAGTTATATATGAATTTTGATCAGGAGAACGAGAGGAATCTAATAAAAATGGTATTAAATATATATTTCGTTCCTAATTGCAAAATTACTATAAGTTAATGAAAAGTGCATTAAAGTAAAGATAAAAACCCTATTTATGAATTAAAGGTTGAATATATGATGCCTAATGGGTTAGTTTGAGTAATGATATCTTGTTGAAGGATGATATCAGATGCGAATCTATCTAGATAAGAAATTGTATGTTTTAAGGTTTTAAGCCAAGATTATGTGATAATGCATTTAGAAACCCTAATTTAGGGTAAAAGAAGATAAGATCATATTTAAATTGGAAAATGTGAATATATGATCGTTAAATGATATTTCTAAGTTATTTGTATATGAAAATCCATAATTCTGAATAAATACCCTAAAAGTAATAATTAGGGTCTTTTCATGAATAAAATATGGAATTGATGGAAAAATGAGTCATATATTAATTAGACCCTAATGAGCTTTGAATTAATGATAGATGCACATAATGATCTTGTCATGAATTCAAAAGGGATAAAAATAGTATCTTTAATATAAAAGAAGTTTAATGAAATTAATTGATGAGTAATATGCCTTTAAATGTGGAAATAGGGTTATATGTTGTGGAGATAACCTTAGTATTGAAGAATAGATAAAATAACTAGGGTTTTTGAATAATCGCATAAAATTAGGGTTTAATGTGGTGAAAGATAAAGGGAAACCCTAATTGTATAATGAAACCCTAAGATAGACACAAAACCCTAGAAAGTGAATCCAAGTAAATAGAGTAGATTTTGATGAAGAGTGTAACAATAGAGTACATATTCTTTTCAGGAAATATGTGATGATTGAATTACTTGCTTGGATATGTTGATTGGCTTGATTGTATATAAATGAAGTAAATGTTCAATAATCTGCATGACTCATCCAATCAGGTATGTGGTTACGCTTATGACTACCCGAATTAGTTTTCCGATGGATTCCCGAATGTTTAATCGCATTGAATGCAACTAAACTGTTGGATGTTTATTTACTTCATGCAACTATAAAGTGACTATGATTATCACTATAAATGATTAGATATATAACTGGCTAGATCCGGGTCCACCTCTGTTACTTTGGAAAGGGCTAAAAAGGGGTAATCCTAGAGCAAGGTCTAGGTTATCGAGAGTTAGAAATTGGGCTACCTACGTGTAGTGCCATGCAACTCTTTAGCCTGCCATGAGTTAAGGAGTGGGCTACTTACGGGTAGTGCCATGTGACTCAACCCTAGAAACTGGTTCACCTATTGGTGGGACCATGAGGGGTTTAATGGGGATCTACCATAAGGAAGGTAGGATCCAAGTCCACTGCAGGGATTGTACAGAGGATAGGGTACTCGTGGATTGCGGATGTTATATGAAAAATGTAATCTTGACTGATTAATGATTAATTGAATGATTACATGGTTATCATAGTTGCAAGATTATTGTTTCCCCCACATACCAGCTATGGCTGACCGACGTTTTGTTTGTCGGCGTTTTAGGTACAATGAAATGAACAAACAGTAAAGTGGCACATGTGATACTAAAAGAGAATTAAAGTACAAAGGAGGATTAGATAGATTAGTATCGGCATGGATAGAAATATAGAGATCCAAAATTTAAAAAGGTATGCAAAGTTTATTTTCTTACATCTTTTCAGTTTAGTATGTTAAAATTTGATAATTATTTTTGGTTAATTGTCGAACCTTTGATCCGGAAGTCATGGGTACGGCTTCGACCTCTCGGTCTCCCTTAATTGGGGGTTATCGGGAGGTGGGGTCGTAACAAATTCTTTTTTCATTATGTAGGTTACAACTTCTTATGTATCATTTCACCTTTTTCATTTTGGGTTCCTTGCCATTAGCATAGGAATCATCATGATTAACTTATCTCATTACTCCTTCTTTGATGACTATTTATCACACTTGGGTATGTTCTCTTATTTTATTATATTTTTCAACCACTTATCAACAAGTAAATCATCATATTCTTCATTTTCTTCATTAAACATGGATCATCTCTTAACTTCTTTCACATGCCATGCTGATTTTTCATTAACACTTTCTTACACACATAGGTTGCTCTGAGATTAACTCAGATTCCACCTTATTTCTTTGTCATTGTTCTCATTTATCTTCTCATTTTATACTTATCATTGGAGTTATCTCCATCTTATGTGGATTTCATACCTTGAATCACTTTATAAGCATAGACTTATCTGTCTTTTATTTTATTATCTTCATGAATCACATCTTCAAGAACTCCTCTTTTTCTTATTTGGATTCAGATTTAGATACCATGGTGTTGTATCTTTCTCTTATAGTTACCAAACATTCAAGTTTTGATAGATAATGATGCAATTCTCATCTTCTTTAAGGTAGGATTGAGATATTCACACCATGATTTCTTATTCGTTATGCTCTTGAGATTGTCTCAAAATGACTACTTGATTAGAGTAATCAGAAAGATAACAATCTAAGAGTTCCATACTTACCATTTCTTCAATAATTGAATACTTGGCCAGGGAATCCAAGTACTGAGATTAGGCAGTATGCACCATGTTTTTGTGTCACGTTCCTAACTTAAACATCATCCTAGTCTTAAGTCCTAGTGTCCCTGTAGACGCAGTGAACCTAAAGCTCTGATACCAACCTGTGAGAACCCATTACACTAAACGAGATTACTCAAAACATAGAACACAATCAATCACTAATTAATCACATACCCAAAAATATGGGTAAATTAAAACCGATTTCAACGTCAACACCCACTCAGAAACATTTGCATAAGAGCCCAACATCTTTCTTATATCCATACTATGCCAAGAATTTGATACAAATTGTTCTATTGTCTTAGCCACCACATATATACACAAGAGAACAATATTCGTATATGCCACACAAACAAGTATTAATATGCTAACAAAAGTCTGATTCGTTTGAAACACCATATACAAACTTTTCCTCGCCCGAACCTGAGAGTAAAAGGAAGAATCTAGGACACACTAGACATCTAATCAAATCTATCAAATATTCATTACTATAGATCCTCTTTGCTGCCACATGTTTGTTTTTGTCACTTCTGATTACCTACAAAAATGTGGTGAACCACAAGGGTGAGACCCATGTCCCAACAAGAGATATAACCTCCAACAACGTTTATTGATTACAATATTTTTATGCAATTAAACAGTTAAGCTGTTTAATCAGAGATAATAAATAAGATCAGCAATACTGATGATTAACAAAATACATAAAGGAGTAGATAATAACTATCATCATTAGCCAGACTATAATCATTTATCTTGTTGACAATATAAGAAATTCAATAGCATATGCAGTTCTAGCATCATGAGCAAGTCTATTGACATGGCATAGCTCACAACATGAGCATGTCCAATTGGTTGAACATATCAACATCATAAGAAGAGCTAACAACATAAACACAACTACTTGGATAAGCATGATTAGCAGTATATGCATCCCTAGTTACAAAGGCATGTCTAGCATGCTAAACATAACTAACAACATGAGATAGCTAGCATCATGATTATAATTAGCACTAGCATTATAGTTATCAACACAAGCATAGATACTATATGTATGCATCTACAATCTTAAGCATATCCACAACATAAGTATATCTACTATCTCTTAATTACACTAAGCATCATTTTTATGTAAATATAACAAACAAGGGTTATCATCCAATGTGAAAACTTTTGTTTATAAACCTAAACAAATATGCTACATGGCTATCTTACATCTTTTATTATGCCCTGAGGAAATTGAGGATACCACTCAAAATCCAACTGACGACTGCTAAGTCGAAATCAATGCCATATAAGATCTAGGAAGAGCCAGAATCCTAAGATCTTCTCTGCCCCCGGTCAGTACGGGTCTTCCACAGTGACACATAAGGTCAAGCTGCTAACATCCCTTTCTGTCCTTGGTACAGGTCATGACACCAGTGAAAGGAGGTGGGTACGCATACCCTACCATCTGAGATACAACCGTAATTGTCCTCCAATCTCATCACATATATAATCACCGAGACACGACCACAATCATTCTCAAACTAAGGGCTAGGTATGACCGTAGTCATCCTCCCTAAACAATTGAATTCAGGATGACAAGCACCCCGCATACTCATCAGTATGCGCTCCGAGTTTTCCTTAGGAATACTTGTTTCACCATCTGGCAAGTTCTTACACTCAGATGAATCTATGGCACAGGGCACTACATGATTAGAGTTTCACTTGATTAGTTATGCCAACTGGGTGAATTAAGGATGCATCAAACAAGTGGACATACAAATCCTAATTCACTTCTAACAAGCATATAAATATCACAACTTCAAAAGATATAAAATGTGTTAAACATAATTTCTCATCTCATCATCACATGGTACTATTTACTTACCATTCATGAGGCTACAGTAGTCACCATACTATCACAAGATATACATCCTTTTCACAGTATCACAGGGTATCAACCCTTATCAACACTAGAGTATTACACCTCATTCAGGGCTCAACCATGCCCAAAGGTCATTAATACCATCATACTATCCCTGCAAGATCATCATCATCTTTGCATGCCTTATAACAAGGCTCAACAACATTACTTACATATAATACACCAGATCAAAACAATATTGCATTAATGAGCTAGGAGATATTCATAAACAATCATAGCAGGGTTATTTTAACATTAAGAACATTCCTTTTGTTACATCAACATGCAAGGAATCTAGATATGATTAACTCTCATCATATTCATTATGCACATGTTTAGCATAAGAAAGTATCAACCATGTGTCTATGATAACCACCAATTAACATATCAAGGTTATGATCATAGTAAGGAGTTTTTCCACCATCATTTCCATCATATAAGAATGTTAAACATGAATAATCATCTTTATCAATTTGCATTAGAGTTAGGTTGACAAGATAAATTATATTAATGTTACTAATCAGCACTCATACCCAAACCCTAACTCACGACATCCCCATTGAATCATAGATGCATAAGGTGAATAATCACCATCACATTCCATACCATTCTCAAGTATGAACCCACACATAAATCAACGTGTAACCATCGGGTTATAGCATACTAGGGTTTCAACAAAGTAACAAAATACTCCATGATTATATTAGTCATTCAAAGACTATTCATACCCAATTACCATCATTTAGTAATATTAAAGCTAGGTATAACAAGCTATACAATATTAGGGTTACATATCAACACAATATGATTATCATCCCCTCTATTCATATGAGTGAATAGGTAAGACTACCTTATTAAGGGTAACCCTCCATTTGTTCCATCATCATTCAACCCATATCACCATAACACAATGTCACCCAGAACCATTGGATGTTTAAAAGGTAAGACCTTTGGTTTTTTACATAAATAAACACATTAGATAAACCCCCAATGAAGTCCTTGATTTGTTCTCTAGAAAGAGTCACCATCTAACCATAGACATTCCTTGATTAAAAACACAAAAAGTTCCATTGATAGTAGGGTAAAACCCACAATCGACTGTTCAGTTAAAACAAACCATCCATTGTCAACAAGTAAGCTCCTTAAGTTGATCATATAAAGGAAACCATATAAATCCCATTATTAGGACCAACATATTATATTATCCATCATTCCACTTTATTAGAGGAATAAACATTAGATCTTGACCATTTGGTCAAGTTCATATATTGAAACCATCAATTACAGTATAGGTTCGACCATTGCATCAAGTGACCCAAGAAACCATTGGTCTAAGGCTTAATTGATGCTAAAACGATATGATTAACTCACCATAGATTGTAGAGACCTGATCCACCATAATTAGTGATAATCAAATCCTTATAGGTTGTTAGATAAACACTATATTCATTAATGAACATAAAATATTAAGCTAATGTCATCATTGATTGATAACATCAGTAGGGTACTTAATGGTTGATCATTATACTTCTAATTGATCCGAAACCTGACCTAAGGGGGTGAACATAGGCTATAACAATCATTTGACACCCTTGATCACGACCATGAGTTGTTATAAAGATAACACCATAGGGTTGTTGCAATGGTACCGTCATCGGGTCATGGTTTATAGAAGAAATCAGCTTTAAACCCTAAAATTGATCATTGTTTGATAGGTGCTTAGCAACATAGGTTGTCAAAACAACCTGATCCAAGTCATATAATACCTTAGGAATAATGTAAACATGATAACAGGTTCATATATAACTGAAATCAGAATAGGAACCATTATAAAAATCGAAATCCTTGTCAAGCATAGCTTTTTAGTGCATGGATCATCATTTTCAAGCAAGAACATGATCTAGAAAGCTTATGGTAAGCAATAAAAGTGGATAAAGTTATAAAACTTGCCTCTAATGAGAATATCAAACCCCACACAGAAGAAATCTCGAACATGTAGGGTAGAAAATCCAAGAGTAATCTATGAATTCGTCCATCTAGCACTTTTCTTCATCAAATGAGCAAACCCTAAGCATAAGGAGCAAGAAATGTAGGGTTTTAGATCTTTAGAGAAATTTCTACCATGGAACAGCAAGGTTCAGACCTGGAGAAAGGTAGGAGAAAGGATAACAAAGAAATATATGCAGTAAATAAGGGAAGTCTTACACATTTAGGTCAAGATCACTAGAAGGAAGCTTTTTCAACCCTAAAATGAAGTCAATTTCAACCTTAGAGCCTTTCTCCAAGAAGATCCCCACTTTCTTCTTCCTTGGGCATAAAAATTCGCAGATGAATAGATGGAGAACGAGGTTGGGAGAAGTAGGGAGGTGGTGGAGAGAAAATGGCTCGTTTTGGTGCTTGGGGATAAGAATATGACACTTTAAGATAAAGAAAAGGAAAAAGTTGAAGTTCTAGTATCTATCCAAGTGTCCATGGCCTTAATTTATTAAGAATATACAAGCACACACACAAGAAGCTCCACCACCATGTGTATAGACCTGCTTAGATTTCCTTTGTCGAATTTTACAGCCAATCACATAATTCATTTGTTGATAGCTACTAAAAGTACCTCATCCGTGAAGGGGTAAACCCTAAAATACCCTTGATGAAAATACCTTCAAACCAGCACTCAACTAGGAGCCCCATGGCTCAAAACTCTCAAAAATGATAATACAACATCTAAGGAACATAATGTATGTGAAAAATTGCAAATAAATCCCCTCAATTGGGTAAATTGCAGAAAAGTCCAAAATGTACAGAAAATTGCATAACTTGCTCAAACAGTGTCCAAACTGGACCAAATTTGAAACTTAATCTTGTCTTATATTTCAAAGCATATAACTAGGTTATATTAGGGTTATAAGAATTTAATTATTATAATTAAGCTTGTTCAACTCATTAAGCAAGTTTAGGGGCCTTACACTTAATGCAATGGTCAGACCTATACTATAATTGATGGTTTTAACATATGAACTTGACCCAATGGTCAAGATCTAATGTTTATTCCTCCAATAAAGTGGAATGATGGATAATGTAATATGTTGGTACTAATAATGTGATTTAGATGGTTTCCAATATATGATCAACCTAAGGAGATTACTTGTTGACAATGGATGGCTTGTTTTAAATGAACAGTCGATTGTGGGTTTTACCCTACTCTCAATGGAACTTTTTGTGTTGTTAATCAAGGGATGTATAGGGTTGGTGACTATTTCTAGAGCACAAATAAAGGACTTCATAGGTGGTTTATCCATGGTGTTTCCTTATGTAAACAACCAATCGTCTTACCTTTTAAACATCCTATGGTTCTGGGTGTCATTGTGGTATGGTGATATGGGTTGAATGATGATGGAACAATTGGATGGTTACCCTTAACAAGGTAGTCTTACCTATTCACTCATATGAATAGAAGGGATGAAAACCATATTATGTGGACACGTAACCCTAATGAGGTATAGCTTGTTATACCTAGCTTTAATATAACTAAATGATGGTAATTGGGTATGAATAGTCCTTGAATGACTAATACAATCATGGAGTACTATGTTACTGTTGTTGAAACCCTAGTATGCTATAACCCGATGGTTACACCTTGATTTATCTGTGGGTTAATACTTGAGAATAGTATGGAATGTGATGGTGATGCTTCACCTTATGCATCCATGATCCAATGGGGATGCCATGAGTTAGGGTTTGGGTATAAGTGTTGATTAGTAACATTGATATAATTTATCATGTTGAACCTAACTCTAATGAAAATAGATAAAGATGAGTATTTGTGTTTATCATTCTTATATTATGGAATGATTGTGGAATAACGTCCTTAACATGATCATAACCTTAATGTATTAATTGGAGGTTATCATAGCCACATGGTTGATACTTTCTTATGCTAAACATGTGCATTATGAATATGATGAGTGTTAATCATATCTAGATTCCTTGCATGTTGATGTAATAAAGTTATGTTCTTAATGTTAATATAACCCTGCTATGATTGTTTATGAATATCTCCTAGCTCATTAATGCAATATTGTGTTGATGATGTGTATGATATGTAAGTGATGTGGTTGAGCCTTGTTATAAGGCATGCAAAGATAATGATGATCTTATAGGGAATAATATTATGGTCTTAATGACCTTTGGGCATGGTTGAGCCCTGAATGAGGTGTAATCCTCTTATATTGATAAGGGTTGATACCCTATGATATTGTGAAAAGGATTTATATCCTGTGATAGTATGATGGTCTTAATGACCTTTGGGCATGGTTGAGCCCTGAATGAGGTGTAATCCTCTTAAATTGAGAAGGGTTGATACCCTGTGATATTGTGAAAAGGATTTACATCTTGCGATAGTATGATAAAAATGTGTGGTCTCATGAATGGCAAGTGAATAGTACCATGTGATGATGAGATGATAAATTATGTTTCACACATTTTATATCTTTTCAAAGTTGTGATATTTATATGCTTGCTAGAAGTGAATTAGGGTTTGTATGTCCACTTGTTTGATGCAGCCTTAATTCACCCAATTGGTATAACCAATCAAGTGCAACTCTAATCATGTAGTGTCGTGTGCCGTAGAACCATATTTAGTATCAGAACTTGCTGGATGGTGAAATGAGTATTCCTAAGGGAAACTCGGAGCGCATACTATTGAGTATGTGGGGGTGGCAGGTTGAGGATATATCCTTGTCATCCACAATGCAGATTGTGGAGGTTGGCTATGGTCATGCCTCATACATCTGATGTGATTGAGAGTGGCTATGATCGTGTCTCTTTGATTATAACATGATGTGATTAGAGGACAACTGCGGTTGTACCTCAGTGATTGGGTTTGAATACCTTGGTTTCTAGTGCTGTGACCTGTACCAAGGGTGGACTAGTGGTTAGCAGCTTGACTATATGTCACTGTGGTGGCAGCTTTGACTGATATGTCACTACCTTTTTACTCATACTGATCGAGGGGAAGAGATCTTAGGATACCGAGACTTCTAGATCTTGTACAAAACTGAATATCCCTTCGTAGGGGTTGGTTGGACTTTGAATGATACGATTCAAATTCCCCAGGGAATAATAAAAGATGTAATATAGTTGTGTAGCATATTTGTTTAGGGTTATACACGACGTTTCTTCATATTGGATGATAACCCTTATTTGTTATATTTACATAAAGATGATGCTTAGCGCAATTAAGAGATAGTAGATATAATTAGGTTGTGGATATGCTTAAGATTGTAGATGCGTACATACAATAGCTATGCTTATGTTGATAACTATACTGCTACTGCTGATTATTATCATGATGCTAGCTATCTTATGTTGTTAGCTCTTCATATGATGTTAATATGTTCAACCAATTAGACATGCTCATGTTGTTAGCTATGCTATGCTATTAGACTTGCTCATGATGTTAGATATGCATATGCTACTGAATTGCTTATAGTTTGGCTAATGATGATAGTTATTATCTGCTCCTTTATGTATTTTGTTAATCATCAGTATTGTTGAGCTTATTTGTTATATCTGATTAAACTGCTTAACTGTTTAATTACTTAAAAATGTTGTAATCAATCAACATTGTTGGAGGTTATATCTCTTGCTGGGACATGGGCCTCACCCTTGTGGTTCGCCACATTTTTTAGGTAATCATAAGTGACGAAAACAAACATGTGGCAGCAAAGAGGAGCTATAGTAATGAATCTTTGAGAAAGTTGATTAGATGTCTAGTGTGTCCTAGAGTCGTCCCTGTACTCTTAGGTCCAGACAGGAAAAGTTTGTATATGGTGTTTCAAATGATTCAAAATTTTGTTAGCATGTTAATGTTTGTTGTGTGACATATACAAATATTGTTCTCCTGTGTATATATGTTGTGGCTAAGGTGATAGAACAATTTGTTTCAAATTCTTGGCATAATATGGATATAAGAAATATATTGGGCTCTTATGCAAATGTTTCTGAGTGAGTGCTGACGTTGAAATCAGTTTTAATTTACCCATATTTTTGGGTATGTGATTACTTAGTGATTGATTGTGTGTTATGTTTTGAATAATCACGTTCAGTGTAACAGGTTCTGACATTCTCTAACACTTAGTTTAATTAAACTCAAATCAACTCTCAGTTCTAAATATTAGTCTTAGTTCAACTGGATACAAACTAGCATGATTCTTAAAAATATTGTTCCTTGGGATTTGATCCTTAACATATTGTGATAAGACCCGTCCACTTGCAGGTCGTAATATTACACAAGGTTTTGGTTAAAAGTTAGGTATTTCAGGCCTAGGTAAATATGTTAGTATAGTAAGAACCACATTAAACATCGGTTGTAGAGTACAAATGTCACTATTGGTCAAGTCATTCCAATTAAGAAATAACACAAATACCACTTTTTCTATAATGTCCATTATCTCTTTAAAAAATTACAACCTAGATAACCTGCGAAATATATTTTTTCATCAAAATAATTTTCGTCCAAAAGGATTTAGATTAACATCGATGGTCTCAAAAGTGATGACACGTAGTATTCTACAAAATAGAATTGCAAATGATAATAACTCACATATAGTTCTTTCCATATTAAGTCTATCTTCCCTTTAGGAACATTATGCCAAGAACATTTTAAATGAGGACTACAACGGCTATGAGTAAGAACTCCAAGATATGAAATAAATGAGTTGCGGTTCACTCCAGTTGGATTTTCTGCATGATCAAAATCCACATCCAGTTTTGGTCCATTGCCCCTTTGTTCTATTAACTTGTTCATCATAGTGATGCCCCTTGCTTTTTGAATTTTTTTTGCTTCTCAACAAGTGTTTCAAGGTTTTTAGTAGGTACATCCTCAACCTAAAAACTGGTATGTCAAAAACACACTTATAGGATATAACTTATAAATGGACATATAGATAGATATATATGATATATTGTAAAATTTACATTGTGAGGAGGCGCCTCATTGATATCCTCACCCTCACTATAATCATCATTACAATCATCATACTCATGGTCAGCCATCTGAAAATAAAACATTGTAATATTTAACATTTAACATAACTAGAAGATAATATAACATTGTAAAGTTCACATTGATATAAAAACATATAAAAATAAAAAACATGCCTCTAATACTATGATCTTTTATCAATTAACATTCCTTCAGTGTGATCTCCGTGCACATATAAGTCATCGTTAGCTTCAATATTTGGTGTTGGCAACCCAAATGAGAATGGACTCAAGTCATCATACTTATCACAGTACTCTTCTTCATCTATAGGATCTTCAATGAACTGTCTTTTACCATGAAGAACAATCGACCATTTTTCATTTGTAGGATCATCGATATAAAATACTTATTTCGCCTGTGATGCCAATATGAATGGTTCACCCTTCTCGCCAATCTTTTCAAAGTTCACTAATGTGAAACCCATTTCATCCACTATAACTCCTTTGGTGTTATCAACCCAATTACATTTAAAGAGTAGAATTTTGAAATCTATGTAGTCAAACTCCCATATATCTTCAATGACACCGTAAAATGACATTTTAGCTTCACATGGACTCTTATCCTTTGCACTGGCAAAAAACAATGAAGATGCTTGAAGGGTGACCCCACTGTTTTGGATGACGCTCTTATCATCTTGACGCTTTGTGTAATATCAGTATCAATTTATGTCAAACCCTTCATAAGACATAACATTCATTTTTGGTTTAAAGGTGAGGCATTTGATATTTTCAACAATATTATTTGGTGTTTGAGATAGTTGATGTAAAACTTCATCTTCAAACCACTTAATAGATGTTTTTTTATGCTCTCTAGCAAGCCACATTGAATTGGCTCGAGGATATTATTTCTTAATGAAATTGGTATGTTCCTCTATATAAACACTCACTTCATTGATGTGTGTAAAATATACAAGTGAGCTTGTTCCAACAGCTCACGGCTGATTACTTTCATCCGTGATCCTAAAATCCCTTTCCCTACAGAATACTTCTCAATATTATTGTCCTTTATAGGAGCATCATTACCACTCAGAAAGTCATTACAAAAATTCATAACCTCTCTCTCCACATAACCCTCAATAATACTCCCTTGAGGTTGATAATGGCTTTGAACATCACCTTTAAAAACACTCATGTATCGTTCAAAAGAATACATCCAATGCAAGAAAATAGGTCCCAACATTTTCACTTCCCTAGTCAAGTGGACGACAAGATGAATCATGATATCAAAGAACAAAGGAGGAAAATACAAGCTGACATAGGGTAACAACCACTTCTCTTTGCAACTTATTGAGAGTATCAAGATCAATAACTTTGCTACACAGACTGTTGAAGAAGAAATAAAGTCTGGTGATTGCAAACCTTACATGCTTCGACAATATAGACCAAATTGCCACATGCAATATTTGTTGCATTAGAGTGTGACAATCATGAGATTTAAGACCTATCAGCTTCATATCTTTCATTGATACCAATCTACGGATGTTGGATGAGTAACCTTGCGGCACCTTAACATTAACCAAGCACTCGCAAAAAGCTTTCTTCTCCTTTCTAGATAACGTGTAACAAGCACAAGGTAAATACGTTCTCCGATCACTACTAACTACTTCTGTTAATTCTGTCATTCTTCCCATTTCATGTAGGTCCATTCTAGATTTGATCTCATCTTTAGTATTACCTGGTATATTCAATAGAGTACCAATGACGCTATCACATACATTTTTCTCAACATGCATGAAATTGATACAATGCCTGACTGCCAAAGAACTCCAATAAGGAAGATCCCAAAATATTGACTTCTTCTTGAATAAAGATTTGTCACTTTGTGTTGCCATGGTACATTGTGATCTCTTACCAAATTCTTTGACAAAGTATTTTACTCTTTCATAAACAACCTCCCCTGATATAGGTTTAGGCATACTCCGTTCCTCATTCCATCCATTGAACGCTTTGCGCAACCTTCGGTATGGATGGAATTTTGGAAGAAACCTTTGATAACCAAGATATACAATCTTGACACCATGTTTTAGTCAGACTGAATCAGTGTTCTCTTCACATATAGGACACACTTTAGATCCTTTGACATTGTATCCAGATAAATTCCCATATGCTGGAAAGTCATTAACAGTGCAAAATAGCATAGCGTGCAAATAAAATGTCTCTTTACATGAAGCATCATAGGTCATCACACCTTCACCCTAGAGTTTCTTTAAGTCATCAATCAGAGGTTCAAGATAAACGTCGATATCATTTCTAGGTTGTTTAGGGCCCGATATCAACAATGACAGTATAACATACTTATTTTTCATACAAAACTAGGGATGAAGATTGTATATAACAAGCATAACAGATCAAGTGCTATGTTGGCTGCTCAATGTCCCGTACGGATTCATCCCATTGGTACAAAGACCAAGTCTTAGATTCCTGACTTCTTCACCAAATTCAGGGTACAATAAATCAATCTTCTTCCACAGTGGGGAATCAGACACATGTCGTAGGATCCCATCATTATTTTTCTTAACCTCTACATGCCACCTCAAATTCTTCGCATCTATCATATGGCAAACAAGCGTTGAAACTGTGGTATTACAAGTAGATACCACATCACCTTGGCAGGAGAACTAGTTTTGGAATTCCCCAAACTCATCATTTTATACCTTGATGCAACACATTTTGGAAAATCTTTCAAATCCACATAATCCTTTTGAAATAATACACAATCATTCGAGCATGCGTGTATCTTCTTGGCCTCCATTCCCATTGCGAACAACAATTTCTTTAACTCATATGACGAGATTGGCAGCTCGTTTCCTTCAAGAAGAATTTCTTTCAACAAAGACAACAATGACATGAAGCTTTTGTCGCTCCATCTATTGTTAGCCTTCAGCTTATACAATCTCAACACAGTGCTAAGCTTCGTAAACTTAGTACAACCTGTGTATAATGGTCTCTCAATATCATGCAAAATGTTCCTAAACATGGGAGGTGATTCGGTGTGCTCTACCCCACAAGTATCCAACATCTCATCAACGATGTCTACTGGAACTGGTTCGTTCACATCTACATCATCGGAGGCAATTTCTTCTTCCACACAAGCACTGCTATCGACATATACTGACTTCATGTTTGAAATCTCTCCATGCCAGTACCATTCTGTATAGCCTTGTACAATCTCGTTGCACATGACATGACTTTTGATTTTGTCACCAGTGATGACTTTCAAGTTATTACCGCAATGCCTACATGGACAGTAGAACATATCTCTAGGTTGTTTCCTATGTTCCTCCGCAAATCTAATAAACTGATCAAGACCAGAAATAAACTCTGGGGTGGAGCGATTTCAAATGGACATCCATGATCTATCCATCCTATGATCAAAGAGAAAACAAGTATATATTAGGGTTTAGGGTTAATAGATTAGGGTTTAGGGTTTAGGATCTTCTATAAAATAAATGTGTACCACCTATCCCATTCTTGATCACCTAATCTCACTAGTAAGTATATAATGTGTATTCAATTTATAAAAAAAAATCGGCAACATTTCCCCGCAGTTCTCCAAGTACACCGATGTACATGGGCAAATGCCCACTGACATATGTACTTCGAGAACAAATGGGGAAGTGCTGACGAAACATCATGAAAACTTAGATTAAGTGTTCAAGAACAGTCCCAAACCGGGGACTATCCAAGTTTTACTCCTAATGAGTAAATCTTGGATGGATTTCTAGGCCAACAAAATACATGTATGTTGTAATCATCATCATCATCATCATTCTTATACCTACAATCCTATTTCATCGTTCATATCCTAGGTGTTGTGTAAGATCATTTAATTCAATTAATTCATCCATTTTGTGTTCATTCATTCATCATTAACCCTAATTAATCATTATTAATCAACTACACAAGCTTGAAGAACAATTATTGAACTAAGTTAAATCAATCACTAACACGAGAGAAAGAAAGCAATATCAATTAATTAAATTCATTCATACATCATTAACCCTTATTAATCAATATTAATCAACTACACAATCTTAGAGAAAATAAGTGCAAATCTAATTAATTAAGTTCATTAATGCATCATTAACCCTAATTAATCAATAGTAATGGCATCATTAACCCTAATTAATCAATATTAATCAAATATTCTTCCATTTCGTGTTCACTCACCGCACTGGTGGATCGAGTAGGCTGTGGTAGCGACGGCCAGAGGTGGAGGTGGCCAGGCTGGAGGTGAAGTAGAGGAGGTACAGGTGGTGGCCAGTGGTGGTGACTTGAGCAGCTGAAGGTGGCTAGAGGAAGGCTCCTCGCTCTGCCTGGAGCAGATGGTGGCGGTGACAGGAGCAGGTGCTGGTAGCGACTGGCCACGACTGGACTAAAGCAGTAGCTCCAGTGTGAGCAGCTTCAAGCTCCTCGTGGTGGCAACTACAGGCACGTGGAGGTGGTGAGCAACTTCAAGCTCCTCGCGGCGGTAGGTGGTGAGAAGAGGTGGCGCGCAGAGGCAGCACGTGGAGGTGGAGGAAGAAATCGTGAGACCGGGAGCTTGAAGAATCATGAATGAAACATAGAAGGGGAAGAGTCTGCTCGCGCAGGTGCTATTAAGTTAACTATCGATGTCAGTTAAAATAAAATACTGACACTTGAAATCAATAGACATCAATGGTAATTAGAAACTGACACCTATCACCAACTTTAATATAAAAAAAATGCACCCGGTCGGGGTGTTAGTCGTTGGTTTCTATATACAAAAATTGGTGTCTATACACATAACATGACAAAAAAATGTTCATCGGTTACAATCATAATTGTCAGTTGCCAAGAAAAAACTGACGCCGAATAGGCAAATTGGGGGGGAAATATTTTCTTGGGGACAACAGGTGAAAACACATCTTTGTCGGTTCGTTAAAGAAAACCGATGCCACATGAGGGGATGAATTTCGACTCGCAAAGGATGTTTAGTCAACAGTTCCTTGTCAAAATCTGACGACTACGTAGGGATAAAAAATTTCGCGGGGGCTTGGCGTGAAACATATGTCGTCGGTTCTTGTACCACTGATGCCGAATTGAAAACTTTTGGAGGCGATTTTTTTTGCTGGAAAATTGTATTTCATGGGTGATTTTGGATGTCTGATGTGGTTTAACAAAACTAATGTTAAAGAAAAAGAGATGCCCATGTCTTTTGTAAATCAGCTGACCTTCACATATAGGTGACAGTTGTCCTTCTTAGCCGACATTGCCAACAAATAACGCCGTCAAATGTGACGTGATATGTCAAGTCTGTAGTAGTATACCACTTATCCCATTCTTGAATGCCTAATATCACTAGTAAGTGCATAGGGTGTATTCGGTTTTCAAAAATAATTGGCAGAATTTTCCTACAATTCTCCAAGTACACCGATGTAGATGGGAAAATATCCACCTACATATGTACTTGGAGAAAAAATGGGGAAGTGTTGATGAAACATCTTGAAAATTGAATAAACATTATGGAGTTACATCCTAAATGAGATTAGATGTTCAAAACAGACCCAAATTGGGGATTATCCAAGACATACTCCAAATGAGTAAATCTTGGATGGGTTTCTAGGCCAACAAAATACACCTATGTTGTCATTCCTATAACTATGATCCTAGTGTCATCATTCATATCCTAGGTTTTATGTAACGTCATTTAATTTAACTCATTCTTTCATTTGGGTTAGTTCATTCATGCATATATCATGGATGTTGTATAGGAAGAAGTGGCTAGCATGTGGCCAAATCCACATGGAATGGGAAAAACACTCGGGTAGAGATTGATTCTTTAGGTTTCTACAGTAAGGAGTATGGTTTTTAGGGTTTGGTCAGATGGTTTGATTACACTAAGGAAGACAAGAAAGTATCGAAGGCAAATAATAATCAAACTAAAGTGGACCCTACTTAATAAATGCTAATCAATGATACAATCTTGAAATGCAATTGAACTAAGTTAAATCAATCACTAACAATAGAGAAAGAAAGCAAGATTAATTAATTAAGAGAAATGATAATTGAACTAAAGAAACAAGCAAGAAGTAAAGTAAGCAATTAATTAGACAACCACAATTTAAGAAACTAAGAAAGATCTACTTACTCTAATAAGAATTAATTATCATGAACAAGGCAAGAAAGCTAAGTAAACAAAGGTAATTACTAAAAAGAGAACAAAATAAGGTTTAAGAAAGTACATGGGGTAGTGCATTTTGAGGGAATATGTAACAATGAACTACTAAGCAAGCCATTTGACTAACTGTATATGGAAGAGAGCACCTAGTCACTTAGATCTCTTACCTAGGACTAGGGTAATGGACAACAAATGGGGATCCAAGTGGAGGCAGAGAGAAGCGACGTCCAAGATCTAAGAGGTAGCTCTAAGAGGTGGCTCCAAGCAATAACCAGCATCCACACTTCACCCCTACGTCAAAGGCCCCACCACCCTGCGGATCTCAATGAATATCTGAATTGGTCCAGTGACAGAACAGAAGAGAGCTCCAACAGCAGACAACGGAGCAGTAGCTAGATAGCTCTAATAGTTGAGCGGAGGCAACAAATGGTGGAGGTAGAGAGAGAGATGCCGACAACAATAGCATCCAGGAAGCAACACGACCAGCAGGGCACTAATGGTGACAAAATCATTAGACCTAGGTATCTAGGGAACAATAAAATAGAGATTGAAGAAAAATCTATTTCACATATGTTGTTAAGTTAGACATAGCCATCAGTTGTTTTTTGAAACTAACAATGAAGTGCATAGTCATCAGCTACCCATACAAAACTGAAAAATCAGTTAGGACACAAACGTTGAGTTTGTCCAAAAAATGGATGATAGAGGCCCTTGTCTAGACAAAAAAAGTCAACCTCAGTAAGGAATTAGACATCAGTTTTGGAAAGTTAAACCTACGAATGGGTTAGGACTTAGATGTTGGTTATGTCCAAAAATCTTATGATAGAGGCTCTGATACAAATAAAATAGGTCAACCTCAGTAAGGACTTAGACGTTAATTTTCATGTCGAATCGACACTAAAGAACAATTTGGTGGGAACCATATTTTTGTGGGGATGTGGCTCAAATCCTCTGACGTCAATTTATTGATTGCAAATCGACACCGCATGTGAATTTTTTTCACTATTGATAAGAAGTCAACCACGGAGCAATGGAACTACCTTGAACTAAAGGACTGGGAGGCGTTTGTTGCCAGGAGAAATACTGATGAATTCAAGGTATTGACCAATTCTTATGAATTCACCTATTCACAATTGACCTTTAGTGTTACTAAGCAATTCAATGTGCTTACTAACAAGGCTATCAACAATGCTACTTTTGAATGTGCATGACCACACGATGGATCCAAGTGGCTATGCAGGCGTTCCCCAAAAACTACTGGTTGTCGCTACTTCTGCTTCTGAGTCTGCTGCTACTCAAGAGACTGGTTAGTCCTCTACTGTTACTCCCGTACATCTGCCTCGCCATGCTGTGTGGATAGCTGGGAGGCAAAATAAGAAAGGAGATATAACCAAGCCCGCAACTGCTGAGGAGGCTAAAAAATTCATAAAATTCAACTCTCAAAGCATTCGATATTGATGATTGTTATGTTTACTTATCGGTTTCTATTGATGATGATTAGTGGGAGCTTCACGAGCAAAGGAAGAAAGGCAATTCATCCATGAGGGCACAAGGGATGAATTGATAGTTGCTCTTGGTAACCCAGAGCATCTTGGATGTGTTAGGGATGCAGGCACTGGTGTGGGCATAAAAGTGTTCTTTGGGCCATCACAGTGCAAACATGTCCCAAAAGTGGGATTTTCAAAAGCTGAGGTAACCTATTCTTTTTTTAGAATGTTATTGCAAAGGGAATTCAATAAT
The DNA here is from genome assembly GCA_963693085.1 of Alisma plantago-aquatica. NCBI lineage: Eukaryota > Viridiplantae > Streptophyta > Magnoliopsida > Alismatales > Alismataceae > Alisma > Alisma plantago-aquatica. Next base: position 921,752,163 of record OY856413.1, on the reverse strand, counting down.
CAAAATATAGCGTTTCTTTTGTCCATGTATAGGTAGATGAGTTAATTGATAGGAGAGTCGAGGAAGCACTTGATAAGAGACTCCATAAAGCAATGAGTAAGTGGCAGGCGTCTCAGGCTGCCACTCAGATAGTACCTGTGTCGTGCCGCTCTTCCCCTATGATAGAGGTGGTTGGAAGTGATCCTGTAGACCCACAACCTAGAACGTCTGCTGTAAATATTTTTATGACATAGTAGTTAGTCTTTTCAAGATGATATGTTTATGTATATATGTATATAACATACTCTATGTAAATTTATAGGGGTTAAGGTCATGCCATATAAGAGTCAAATAATTCATTATTGCAGATGTCGATGCTTACCCATGCCTTGAAGGGAAAACGATTCATGGCACTCCAGTACCCGATGGTTATGTTCGTGTGAGCCTGAGGCTTGTGTTCCCTCATTGGAGGCAACATCCATTGCCATATGCCCACCCAGATGCTTACACACTTGGTGAAGCAGAAGGTGGAGTGATATTGTGGCCCGAAATGGATGTCATCTATGCTAATCATGTATGGTAAATTTAACATTACGTTAATTTTTTAGCATGTATATACAAGTCAATTGATATGAAATTATGTATACAGGAGAAAAGGAAGAAACTTGCTACATCTCCACCTCCACCTCTACCTCCTCCTACAGTACCTAGTTGGCTTCCAAAGGACCTATACGACTCGATAGGTCCTAATTGTAGGAGTATGGAAATATGGATAGGCGAACATAACAAACTGTGTCCTATAAATGTTTATATTTCATAGGATGATGCAGGCCAATCATACGATAACACTATATTTATACAAGATATTTTGGAGTTGTTTAGGTATGATTGGCTGAATACATCTATGATAAATCTATGGATATGGTGATATCTTTATATATATATATACCTTATTTTATATATGGTGATCTGGTTTCTTATATATTAATGCATACGTAATATATATTTTGGAGCCGCCTACACAAGATTTGTGAAGATTTTTCATTCACCCGTGTGGGATTTCTAATTCCATCTTTGATCAGTCTTATAGATAACGACCCTCCAACAGTTACCTTATACTGCTCTGTCACTTTTAAATATTTTGGTAAAAAAAGGAAGAGTGTGATAATAGTTCCATTCAATGTTAAGTAAGTTTACTTTGCTTATATAATAGCTCAATTCAATGTTAAGAAAATTACATTTTATTGTTGATTTTGAGTTATATATTTTTAACTTTCTTATCTCTAGTGGTAAGCATTGGGAGTTACTGATTATTGTTTCCAAGACGTTCATTGTTTATTATTTAGATCCTGTGAGGAAGCAATTAGGCATACATGGACACATAATGAAAAGGCCATTATTCACGTGAGAAATTTTTCATATTTATATCCGTTAGCATATATTATTACATTACTATTTGGTAATGTAATTTAATGTGTTACATTAACATGCAGGGCTTTAAAAGATTTCAAAAGAGCTGGAAGAAACATGTGCAAGACAAAGGATAAACTGTTAGTTAGGGAGAATGTGAAAGTAGTTTCTTGACTCCAATGTATATATTATTAATGTGAACTATGCTTATTTTTATTGATTAACATTTTGTATGTTGAAATTTATAGTGTGCTTAACAAGACAACGGCTGGGCATGTGCATACAACGTGATGCGATATATGGACCTGATTGTCAGATATGATGCAATAGATATCGATAACATACAACAGGTATTTTATAGTCTCAGTAGATAATATGAAATATATCAATCTTATTAATTATATATATTATATAGTTTCATTAGATAATATGAAATATATCAATATTATTAATTATATATATGCCATTCTCATTGCAGGTGTTTAAAACTAGTGACTTCATTACAGGTGAAAAGTTATTAGATGTACATAGTCCCTATACGATGGAACAATTAGATGATTTAAGAGAACAATGTGCAAAAGCCTTAGAAGCGCGAGGAATTTTTTTATTATCACTGGAGTACTGATGACAATGATGATAATGATTAAGAATGGCATTTATAAACTTTGTTATCATAATATTTTTCTATATTTGATGACATGTTAAACTTTGAAAGACACACTTATATATACATGTTTCTGATGACAATGATGATAATGATTAAGAATGGCATTTATAAACTTTGTTATCATAATATTTTTCTATATTTGATGACATTTTAAACTTTGAAAGACACACTTATATATACATGTTTGAATGAATTTTGAATTGTCTTATCTATATACATGTGTGTGAATGTGCTTCTACATGTGTGTGAATGTGAAAAGAGATGAATGAATGGATGTGCTTCTACACTACATGTGTGTGAATGTGAAAAGAGATGAATGAATGGAACTGTAGGTTGCTACATGTGTGTGAATCATATGAATGAATTAAATGTCCTTATACATGTATGAATCACATGATCTATATATATAATATTGTCCATCTTGTTAATATTGTAGGTTTGTGGCATGTTATTGGCTGAAGAGGATGTTGTAACCTACAGTTCTAAACTGCAGGTTTTGCATCATGTTGACCAGTCGGACAATAGGCTTGCAAGTTGATAAGAAAAAAAAGCAAAACATCATCATTGGTTAAAAGTAAAAAACCGACAACGAATGTCCAAATCGTCGGTTAACAACTGAAAGTCGTCGTCTTTTGTACTAATCATGTTGGTTAGTTTTCAGTTACAAAAAAATCGTCAATATAGGAGGTCAACAAAGTCAGTTATTTATAAGCAACCGACAACTATGGTCTAACAGGGGGCCAATTGTTTTTGTTCAGGATGGATAATGACGTCAATTTTGGGTGAAGAACCGACGCCTATGGTGCCATTGCTGGCGGTTCTTTTTTTGGTTGCAATTGGGGACGAACGCTTAAGAAATCTACTTTTAGTGTCTCCAACATGGGTGTCGCTTGGAAACTGACGTCAAAAGGCTTATTTAACTGACATCAAAGGTGATATATGTACTAGTGGATACACATTCATTACTGAACCCTAAACCATAATTTGTAAACCATCAACCATAAATCCTAATCTATAAACCCTAATTAACCCTAATATGACAAACCCTAATATCTAAATCCTAATCTCCAAATGATAAACCTTAATGACAAACCCTTATTCCTAAACCCTAAATGATTAACACCTGATTAAATACTTGTTTTCTCTTTGATCATAGAATAGATAGATCATGGATGTCCTTCCCAAATCATTGCACCATGGAGTTTATTACTGGTCTTGATCAGTTTATAAGATTTGTGGAGGAATATACGAAATGACCTAGAGATAGGTTCTATTGCCCATGGAGGAATTGTAGTAACAACTTGAAAGTCGACACTTGATGAAATCAAAAATCATGTCATGTGCAATAGGATTATACAGGGCTATACAAAATGGAAGTGGCATCAAGATCTTCCTACTATGAGACCAGTATATGTCGATAGAAATAACTATGTTGAAGAAGAAATGGTTGAAGATGATGTATATTTGAATGAGCCAATTCCGATAGAGATGGTTGACACAATGCTAGATAGTTGTGGGGTAGAGCATAATGATCCACCTTCCTTACTTAGAAATATTGTGCATGATGTTGAGAGACCATTATACTTAGGTTGTACTAAGTTTACAAAGTTGAGTGTTGTGTTGAGGTTGTATAATCTGAAGGCTAACAATAGATGGAGTGACAAAAGCTTCACGCCATTGTTGTCTTTGTTGAAAAAAATTCTTCCAGAATACAACAATTTTCCAATCTCAACATACAAATTAAATAAAATGTTGTTCCCAATCAGAATGAAGGCTAACAAGATACATGCATGCCAGAATGAGTGTATGTTATTTCAAAAGGACTATGTCAATTTGAAAGATTGTCCAATATGTGGGGTGCCAAGGTATAAAATAGTGACTTCAGGGAAGTCCAAACCTAGCTCTCTTACCAATATGAGTGGTATCTACCTATAATACCATGATTTCAACGCATGTTTGCCAATACCATTATTGTAGAGAATTTATGGTGGCATGCAAAGGAAAAGAAAAATAATGACGGGATTCTACGACATGCACCTGATTACCCACAATGGAAGAAGATTGATTTATTGTACCCTAAATTTGGTGAAGAGGTCATGAATCTAAGACTTGGGCTTTGTACCGATGGGAAGAATCCATATAGCACATCGAGCATCCAAGATAAAAATTGTCATGTTATGATTGTTATGTACAATCTTCCTTCCTAGTTGCGTATGAAAAATAAGAATGGCATGTTGCATTGTTGATATGGGGCCCTCAACAACCTAGAAATGATATTGATGTTTATCTTGAACCTCTGATTGATGACGTAAAGAAACTCTAGGGAGAAGGTGTGCTAAGATATGATGCTTCACGTAGAGAGACATTTTGTTTGCACGCTATGTGGTTTTACACTACTAATGACTTTCCAGCATATTAAAATTTGTCTGGATATAGCGTAAAAGGATCTAAAGCATGCCTATATGTGAGGAAAACACTGATTCAGTATTACTAAAACATGGAGGCAAAACTGTATATCTTGGTCATCAAAGGTTTCTTCCAAAAAGTTTCATCCTTACCGAAGATTGTGCAAAGCATTCAATGGATTGAATGAGGAATGAAGTGCCCCTAAACCTATATCAGGGGAGGTTGTTTATGAAATAGTAAAATAATTTGTCAATGCATTTAGTAATAGATCACAATGAACTATTCCCATACAGATTGAAAAAACTTTATAAAAGAAGGATTCAATATTCTAGGAACTTCCTTATTGGAGTTCTTTGGCAGTTATGCATAGTATCGATGCCATGCATTTTGCGAAAAATGTTTGTGAAAGCGTCATTGGTACTCTGTTTAATATACCATGTAAGACCAAAGATGGCATCAAATCCAAAATGGACCTACATGAAATGGGCATAAGGAAAGAATTAACAACATAAGTTAGTAGTGATCAAGAAACATATTTACCTCATGCTTACTACACATTGTCTAGAAAGGAGAATAAAAATTTTAGCGAGTGCTTTCTTATTTTTATAGTACCACAAGGGTACTCTTCCAATATACGTATATTGGTATCAATGAAGGATCTGAAGTTGATAGGGATTAAATCTCATGATTGTCACACTCTAATGCAACAAATATTGTCTCTGGGAATTTGATCTATACTGCCAAAGAATGTAAGGTTTGTAATCACCAGATTTGTTTCTTCTTCAACACTCCATGGAGAAAAGTTATTGATCTTGAGAATCTTGATATGTTGCAAAGAGAAGTGGTTGTTACCCTGTGCCATCTTGAGATATATTTTCCTCCTTCATTTTTTCTATCATGGTACATCTTGTTGTCCATTTGACTAGGGAAGTGAAAATGTTGGTACCATTTTCCATGCATTGGATGTATCCTTTTGAATGATACTTGAGTGTTTTTAAAGGTTATGGACTTTTGTAGTGACTTTCTAAGTTATAATGAATCTAGGGTTATGTGTCTAGGGAGGTCATGGATTTTTGTTGTGACTTTCTAACTTTTCAGCAATTATCAAACTGAAGGGAGTATTATTGAGGGTTATGTGGCTAGCGAGGTTATGGACTTTTGTAGTGACTTTCTGAGTTGTAATGAAGCTCTTGGAAATGATAAGAATATTGAGGATTGTTTTGTGATTGAAATTACTCAGTAGTGAGCTATGGGAACAAGCACACTTGTATATTTTACACAACATCGATGAATTGGGTATTTATATCACCAAATATACCAATTTCATATACAAAAAATATCCTCAATCCAATTCAATGCAGCTTGCAAGAGAGCATAGTAAGACATTTATTAAGTGGTTTGAAGATAAAGCCTTACACCAACTATCTCAAACACCAAATAATGTTGTTGTAAATATCAAATTCCTTGACTTTAAATGAAAAATGAATATTATGACTTATGAAGGGTATGACATAAATGGATTTTCATATTACACAAAAAATCAAGATGATAAGAGTGTCATCCAAAATAGTGAGGTAACCCTTGAAGTGTCTGCATTGTTTTTTTCTAGTGCGATGAATAAGAGTCCATGTGAATCTAAAATGTCATATTATGGTGTCATTAAAGACATATGGGAGTTTGACTACATAGATTTCAAAGTTTTAGTCTTTAGGTGTAATTAGGTTGATAACACCAAAGAAGTTGTAGTGGATGAATTGGGTTTCACGTTAGTGAATTTTGAAAATATTTGCAAGAAGAGTGAACCATTCATAATGGAATCACAGGCAAAGTAGGTATTTTATATCAATGATCCTACAAATGATAAATGCTTGGTTGTTCTTAGTACTACGACAAGTATGACGACTCATGTCCATTCTCAGTAGGCTTGCCAACACCAAATGGTGACATTAACACTGACTTATATATGCATGGAGATCACATAGAAGGAACACTATTTTATCAAGAATCAATGTATATTAGAGGCATGTTTTTATTTTTTCAAATGTTAGATGTGCATTTTACATTCTTTATCACTTATATTCATTGTTTGACTATTTTTGATATGACATTTTTCCATATGACGTCTGACCATGAGGATGAATACTGTGATAATGATCGTGAGGATGTGCACCATGAGGATGGCACTGGTGTAAGTTGTATTGTTTTATTACATAGATGTGCATTTTACAATGTCTATCTTATTGTATTGTTGTATTGTTTTATCCCATCTATAAGTTATATTTTTATGACTTATATGTATTTCTCATCAATTTTTTATTGAGGATGTGTACCCTAAGGATGTGTGTTGTGAGGATCATGTTGAGCTTGCTGAGAAACATTGTGAGTGTAAAGAGGCGAGATCACCTCCTTACTAAAATTTAAAGGAAGTACAAAACATCCATCTTTTTAGAAAGATAAAAGATATTGAGGGATGCATGTATAATATTCCAAGTAAATAAGCATGCACTAGATACATTACAAAATGTCAATAGCAGCGGAAATAAAAGAACTAAGCCTATTACATGGCTTTCATTGTTCATTACATGATTGTTCTCAAATGATAAAGATAAGAGAAAAGGGTCTAGCTATAGCAACCTAGACATCCTTTCAGATAGCTTGAGATCTACTCCTGAGATGAATTCCTTCAAACTTGTTCTTCTCCTTGCTCAGCACCAGCACCTGGGTGGTTGGGAAAGCACCCAGCAAAAGGGGAAAGAAAACAAGGTATGCGTCACAAAACTAATCTAGGATATCAAGATAAGTACAACAAAAAAAACAGACTATGGTTCATCATATAATGAAGATAACAAGAGTATGAGGCTATATTCAAAAGAAACTTGCCATTAACAATTATACCAAAAAGGATTTGCATGTAAGATAATTATGTCTACCTAACTAAGTAGGGTTGAGGCACCTAACAGACCTCTAACCTTAGGTGAGGGGAGAATAAGACATTCCCAGTCACCTATAATATTATGGGGAGAATAAGACATTCCCCAGGGCGATTATTTACATGCCCTCTGTGGGTGGTTGTACATAAGTCCGCTACTTCAAATTAAATAGAACATAAATCCACATGCTAGAATAGTAGTCATGGCAAGAGTAGTCACAATATTCAATAAGCATGGCAGTGGGGTATAAGACCCAAACAAGAAGAAATTATAATCTAATTTGAGGCATGAACAACATTAGGATTCAAGAATAGGATATTTAGAGTTCATTTAAGCCTCATTAGGGAAATATAGGGTTTGGATGCAATTATCCCAACATAGGGTGTAAGGAATGCACATACCTCTCTTATTGATATCAATTACTAACTTTCACCACTTTAATTGAGTCCAAGTTCCACTTCGCCTATTTTCAATGTATTAACATGTATTAGAGTACATAGTGCACATTAATATATAGAAACCCTATTTTTAGAGCTTTTTAGCAAAATTCGGATTTAGACTCTTAAAACATCACCAATAAACTTATTAGGTTTTCCTGATCAAGAAAACATATATTTATGTTAATTTTGGAGTTATGATGATTAAGATGTAATTTTTATGGATTTTATGCATTAAATTCGTTTTACAAAATCATCCTTCTTCAAACCATGAAATCAGACCTTGAAAATATTTTTATTAGATAGATATTAATTTTCCAATTCCAAAACATATTTTATTTTCAAATTTGGATAAGCGGTTTAGAAGATATGAAATTTTCAATATTGACCAATCAGAAATTGCCACATCATCAAACCGATTGAGATAATTGAAGAGAGAGGGAGAGGGAGAAAACACCATTCGGCCAAGATCAGGTTTGAAGTTGCATAGGTAACCAAACTAGAGCTTCTAGAGAAGGTAAAACAGCAAGAAATCAAAACTTTAGAAGAGCATGGTAAAAAGAGATGGAAATCGTCGATTTTCAACATAAAAGCATGCGTTTTAAGCATGTACTAAGCAATATATGAAAGGGTGTTAACCAAGCTTGCCTCTAGGAAGGTAAAAAGAAAGGATTCCGAGATTAGAAGGCTTGGTTGCTCCAAGACAAGCTTCTTTCTTGAGCAAAGATCACCTTCTTCACTTTAGAGGTGCAAACCCTAGCAAAAGAGCATAGAGATGAGGTGTTTTAGGGTTCTAGGTGGGGTTTTACCATGTATGGTCATGGTTCCGACCTAGAAGAAGGTGTAAGGAAGACTATCAGTATGAAAATAGGGAAGGAATGGAGAAAACTTACTAGTTTTGGTCGAATTTACCAAGGAGGAGCTTTAGAAACCCTAATAGAGCAATTTGGAAGCCCTATGAGCCTTCTTCACCAAGGTAGGCTCCCTCTATTGCCTTGGGGCACCAACTTCGTTGCCAAATACATAACAAACTATTATCTAAGCTATAGGAAAGAAAAGGAGAGCAAGAATTTTCGAATTATGAGTTGGGAAGGGGTATACATGGCTATATATAGAAAGAGGTGAAGCATGAGGAGTCTTAAGGGACTTTCCATGTGTCTTTAGCCTAGGGATTGATGGGCATGCAAGAGGATAGCTCATAGAGGCTTCATCCATATCCAAAGTCGGTTCTAAGGGCCCATAGATTATTTTAGGCCATCCCCACCGTTTTGCAAGAAAGAAATAACCTCATTGGTTGATAGCTTTTAAGGATAAGCATCTTTATAAAGAGGGTAATCCCTATAATGCCCTTGGAAAGAAATACCATCAAACCAAGGTGAAACTAGGTTCTCCAATGGTTTCAAATCTCGTTAATGGTAAGGTAATATCTAAGGATTAAAATTCAGGTGATAATTTGCAAAGAAAATCTCCCAATTGGGTAAATTGCATAAAAGTCCAGAATGTGCATATAATTGCATAACTTGCACAAACAACATCCAAATCAAACCAAATTTGAAACTTAGCCTAATATTATGTTTTCAAATCATATAAAAAAGTTAGATTAAGGTTTATAGAACTTAATTATGGTAATTAAGCTTTTACTGAGGTATTTGTGCATAAACCCTTATATTGGTACAATTAGTGAATAAATGTTCACTAAACCACTATAAATTCCACTAATTAAACATAAATGACATAAAGGATAGAAATGAGAGGGAAACTTGGGAAAAAGGTTTACATGGATATTACATCTAAGATTCATTATGTTACAGCACTCCACCCCTTTAAAAGGATTTCGTCCTCGAAATCTCAAGCAAAAAGAGAAGGGTGAGTACGTAACATTTCATCTCTCAACTCCCAAGTGGTTTCTTCTAGACCATGATATTTCCACAAAACTTTTACCAGCTCAATCTCTTTGTTCTTCAGCTGCTTTACTCGGGAGTCAAGAATCTTCATAGGTAGCTCTTCATAGGTCGGATTCTCATGTATCTCCAAAGGCTCAAAGGTAAGCACCTGAGATGAGTCCTTGACATACTTCTTCAGTACAGAGACATGGAACACATTATGAATCTTATCATAGGAAGGAGGTAAGGCTAAGCGGTATGCACAGTCTCCAACCTTATCTAAGATTTCAAATGGTCCAACATAGCGGGGACTCAACTTGCCTTTAACTTTAGATCTAGCAATAGAACGGATAGGCTTGATCTTCAGAAATGCATAGCCCCCACTAGGAAGTTAACATCGGACCTCTTCTTGTCAGCATACATCTTCTGTCGGTCTTGAGAAGCTTTCATGCGTTTCTTTATCAACTGCACCTTTTCTATCATCATTTGCATGTCATCGGTCTTCACTAGAGAACGTTCACCGACATCATCCCAATGCAAAGGTGAACGACATGGTCTACCATAGAGAGCTTCAAAAGGTGGCATACCAATACTAGCTTGGTAGCTATTATTGTAAGCAAACTCAGCTAATGGCAGATACTGATCCCATGCACCACCCCAATCCATCACACAAGCACGAAGCAAGTCCTCCAGAATCTGAACTGTTCTCTTAGATTGACCATCAGTCTGTGGGTGGTAAGCAGTACTGAAACACAAGTCAGTACCCATCTCCTCCTGAATCTGACCCCATAAATGAGAAGTAAACTTTGGGTCACGATCAGAAACTATTACCTCAGGTACTCCATGCAGGCGTACGATCCACTCAACGTACAACTGAGCCATATCTGCAACTTTGTAATTGGTTTTAAAAGGCAAGAAATGAGTAGATTTTGTAAGCCGGTCAATAACTACCCAAACAGCATCATAACCTTTCTTGGACTTGGGGAAACCAGTAACGAAGTCCATTGTGATTTTCTCCCACTTCCATTCTGGAATTTCAAGAGGGTGAAGAAGACCACCAGGTCGTTGATGTTCGATCTGGACTTGCTGACATGTCAAGCACTTCGCGACGAATAGAGCTATATCATTCTTCATGTTCTTCCACCAGAAGCTTCGTTGTAAGTCCTTATACATCTTTGTTGTGCCAGGATGAATAGTGTACTTGGACCCATGAGCTTCACTCAGAACTTTCTGTCTCAACTCACCAACATTAGGAATCCACAACCTTTGTTTGAAGCGGACAACACCATCCACTCCGACAGAGAAGTTAGATTGTAGTTTCTCAGTTAAAGCTTTCATCTCCTCAAGCTCAGAACTCTCCAACTGTACAGCCACGACTTCTGAGATCCAGGTTGGTGTAATGGTCAAGCTGGCCATATGAACACACAACTTGTCTTCATCCACTGATTTAACAGGCTGAGGTCTCCATCTAGCCACATGTTCAAGGTTTTCCCATTCTGAACATCTCAAAGCAGCACAAACAACATCCTTCTTGTGACTTAAAGCATCAGCTACGACATTCGCTTTACCATGATGATAGGTAATGGTGAAGTCGTAATCTTTAAGATATTCCATCCACCTACGTTGTCGCAAGTTCATATCCTTCTGAGTCAACAGATATCTCAGACTCTTGTGATCAGAAAAGACTTCAAACTTTTCACCATAGAGATAGTGTCGCCAGATCTTCAAAGCATGAACTATGGCAGCAAGCTCCAAATCATGTGTAGGACAATTAGCTTCATTAGGTTTCAACTGTCGAGAAGCATCGGCGATCACCTTTCCATCTTGCATCAAAACACACCCTAAGCCTTGTCTGGATGCATCGGTGTAGATGACATAGGGTATGCCCTCAACAGGCAAGGCAAGCACGGGAGTAGAAGTCAGGCTCTTCTTCAGCTTCTGAAAACTGTTCTCACATTCTGGTGTCCAAGAGAACTTGACCTCCTTTCGCGTCAGCTTGGTTAAAGTCAAGGCCAACTCAGAGAAGTTCTTGATAAACTTTCGATAGTAACCTGCTAAGCCAAGGAAACTACAGATCTCTGAGGGATTCTTTGGAGCTTTCCACTTGGTCACAGCTTCTACCTTTGCAGGATCAACAGCTATATGTCCGGCAGAAATCACATGACCCAGAAACATTACTTCCTTTATCCAGAACTCACACTTTGAGAATTTTGCATAGAGTTGATTTTCTCATAGTGTGTTGAGTACAATCCGCAGATGCTCGCGATGTTGTTCTAACGTCTCAGAATAAACCAAAACGTCATCGATAAACACCACCACAAACTTGTCAAGGTATGGGCGGAACACTCGGTTCATCAAGTCCATGAAGGCAGCAGGGGCATTTGTCAATCCGAAAGGCATGACCATGAATTCGTAATGCCCATAGCGAGTTCTGAATGCCGTCTTCGGTACATCATTATCCTTCACGCACATCTGGTAGTAGCCACTTCGTAGATCCATCTTAGAGAACACAGTGGCTGACTTTAGTTGGTCGAACAAGTCATCGATGCGAGGCAAAGGATAACGATTCTTTACCGTCACTTGGTTAAGCATGCGGTAGTCCATACACATCCGCATCGAACCATCCTTCTTCTTTACGAACAGGACAGGGGCTCCCCAAGGTGAAACACTGGGGCGGATGAAGCCCATATTGATAAGCTCTTCTAGCTGCTTCTTCAGCTCGGCAAGCTCGGCAAGGGCCAAGCGGTAAGGCGGCTTCGACATTGGTGAAGTTCCAGGTACAAGCTCGATGGAGAACTCCACCTCCCGAGTTGGTGGCAAACCGGGTAACTCCTCGAGAAAGACGTCCGGGAAGTCCTTCACCACATCTATGTGGTCGAGAGAAGGAGGTGTAGCCTCGAGGACTATATAGGCTAAGAAAGCTCTACACCCTTGCGAGACTAGCTTTTCATCTTTGATGGTGGAAATAACAAATTGCCGATCTTCTCGCTTCCTACCCTTGACACACAATCTTCCCTCAATAGGATGTGATAAACTAACCTTTGATTCTTCACAAAACAAAATAGCTTTGTACCTCTTCAACCAATCCATTCCCAGGATGACATCAAAGGCGGTCATGTTGAGCAAGATGAAATCTGAGGGAAACATTATACCAGATATACAGAGGTCCATGGTTGGAGTTTGGAGATATGAAGAGAATATATTACCACTAGGGGTTTTTACATCTAATATATGATCCATATACTCAGACTCTATTTCTAACATAGAAGCAAGCTGACATGATATGAAGGTATTGGATGAGCCAGAATCAAATAGTGCCTTTATAGGATGCATATTAAGATGCAAGGTACCTTCAATAACTTCATTATCTTCACCTGCTTCCTCAGCATTGAGAGAAAACACTCTCCCATTCCTCCTCTCTGCTGGTGGTCGCCTCGGGTTCTGGTTGTTGTTGTTGTTGTTATTCCGCAAAGGTGGATTCTGCCTTGGCTGTTGCGGTTGCTGGGCATTATTCCGTCCTTGCTGGAAACGGGGGCAGTGTGGTCGGATATACCCAACTTGGCCACACTCATGGCATGTCAGAGGAGGCCGGTTGTCTCTACGAGCAGGTGCATTGTTGGCAGGACATCTCCCTGGAGGATGGTGACGAGAGCACCTATTGCACCGATCACGTCTGTGATTCTCATTTTGGGTAGGGTTCTTCCTCTTTTTGTTGCTATATCCATTACTGTATCCATAGGATTGGATCCTGGGTAGGACTCGATGTCCAGGGCCTTATCCACCATCTGCTGGAAGGTGAGTGGAAGTTGTGGAACAAGACTTTGACCCACTTGGTAGTTTAGGCCCTCCAAGAACAATGTTGCCCTTCTCTCGGCTCCAAGGTCGGTGGCATAGCATTCCAGGAGTAGGAACCTTTGGATGTAGTCAGCCACACTCATGCCTCCCTGCCTGAGGCTGTAGAACTCGGCTTCCTTCTTCCTCAAGAAGGCAGGACAGATATACTTCTCCCTAAAGAGCTTCAGGAACTGGTCCCACTCCATGGTAGAGGTGTCTCGAGTGTGGGCGACACCATTCCACCAGACACGTGCCGGTCCGTCCAACACATACGTCGCGAACCAAACTTTCTGGTGAGGAGGGCATGCCATACCCTCGAAGGTCCGATCCAAAGCCAACACCCAGTCATCTGCTTTATCCACCATGTTGTGTTCACTTTCACCTTTGAAGTAGGGTGGTTGCATCTTTATGAAGTCAGTGAGGGTGAACTCCCTTAGCTTGTTGGCATCGGCAGCCACTGTGTGGAGTTGCCCCATCAAGGTGGAGAGCACCTGGCGTAGCATTGCCAGCTCTTGCTCTGGTGTGAAGGAGGCAGTGCCTGGAGTAGCAGGGTTGACCACACTATGGCCGATAGGAGTAACAGGAGTGTTTTCCACATTGGAGTCATTAGGGTTTGACTCCTTTCCCTTGATCCCACTGTCGAACAAGTCACCTATCCTGAAAGGTAGGGTTAATATGTTAAGTTCCCAGGAGTATTTGAATCATAGATGAAAAAGAATATAAGCATAGATGAGAAAAGAATATCTAGAATGATATTGCCTAAAAGCATACTATTTTGGGCAATTCGTATCAGCTCAGGCCAAGCCGGTATCATATGGGAACGGGAGTCCTCGTAAACCAAGCTAGTGGTGCGGAGGAAAATATTGCCAGCCCCCAAAACCCTGATCCATTCTAGACACCTTTGCTTCAACTTCATGTCCTAATAGTTGCCTAAAGGCTCTGATACCATGATGTAAAGAGGCGAGATCACCTCCTTACTAAAATTTAAAGGAAGTACAAAACATCCATCTTTTTAGAAAGATAAAAGATATTGAGGGATGCATGTATAATATTCCAAGTAAATAAGCATGCACCAGATACATTACAAAATGTCAATAGCAGCGGAAATAAAAGAACTAAGCCTATTACATGGCTTTCATTGTTCATTACATGATTGTTCTCAAATGATAAAGATAAGAGAAAAGGGTCTAGCTATAGCAACCTAGACATCCTTTCAGATAGCTTGAGATCTACTCCTGAGATGAATTCCTTCAAACTTGTTCTTCTCCTTGCTCAGCACCAGCACCTGGGTGGTTGGGAAAGCACCCAGCAAAACGGGAAAGAAAACAAGGTATGCGTCACAAAACTAATCTAGGATATCAAGATAAGTACAACAAAAAAAACAGACTATGGTTCATCATATAATGAAGATAACAAGAGTATGAGGCTATATTCAAAAGAAACTTGCCATTAACAATTATACCAAAAAGGATTTGCATGTAAGATAATTATGTCTACCTAACTAAGTAGGGTTGAGGCACCTACCAGACCTCTAACCTTAGGTGAGGGGAGAATAAGACATTCCCAGTCACCTACAATATTATGGGGAGAATAAGACATTCCCCAGGGCGATTATTTACATGCCCTCTGTGGGTGGTTGTACATAAGTACCGCTACTTCAAATTAAATAGAACATAAATCCACATGCTAGAATAGTAGTCATGGCAAGAGTAGTCACAATATTCAATAAGCATGGCAGTGGGGTATAAGACCCAAACAAGAAGAAATTATAATCTAATTTGAGGCATGAACAACATTAGGATTCAAGAATAGGATATTTAGAGTTCATTTAAGCCTCATTAGGGAAATATAGGGTTTGGATGCAATTATCCCAAAATAGGGTGTAAGGAATGCACATACCTCTCTTATTGATATCAATTACTAACTTTCACCACTTTAATTGAGTCCAAGTTCCACTTCGCCTATTTTCAATGTATTAACATGTATTAGAGTACATAGTGCACATTAATATATAGAAACCCTATTTTTAGAGCTTTTTAGCAAAATTCGGATTTAGACTCTTAAAAAATCATCAATAAACTTATTAGGTTTTCCTGATCAAGAAAACATATATTTATGTTAATTTTGGAGTTATGATGATTAAGATGTAATTTTTATGGATTTTATGCATTAAATTCGTTTTACAAAATCATCCTTCTTCAAACCATGAAATCAGACCTTGAAAATATTTTTATTAGATAGATATTAATTTTCCAATTCCAAAACATATTTTATTTTCAAATTTGGATAAGAGGTTTAGAAGATATGAAATTTTCAATATTGACCAATCAGAAATTGCCACATCATCAAACCGATTGAGATAATTGAAGAGAGAGGGAGAGGGAGAAAACACCATTCGGCCAAGATCAGGTTTGAAGTTTCATAGGTAACCAAACTAGAGCTTCTAGAGAAGGTAAAACAGCAAGAAATCAAAACTTTAGAAGAGCATGGTAAAAAGAGATGGAAATCGTCGATTTTCAACATAAAAGCATGAGTTTTAAGCATGTACTAAGCAATATATGAGAAGGGTGTTAACCAAACTTGCCTCTAGGAAGGTAAACAGAAAGGATTTCGAGATTAGAAGGCTTGGTTGCTCCAAGACATGCTTCTTTCTTGAGCAAAGATCACCTTCTTCACTTTAGAGGTGCAAACCCTAGCAAAAGAGCATAGAGATGAGGTGTTTTAGGGTTCTAGGTGGGGTTTTACCATGTATGGTCATGGTTCCGACCTAGAAGAAGGTGTAAGTAAGACTATCAATATGAAAATAGGGAAGGAATGGAGAAAACTTACTAGTTTTGGTCGAATTTACCAAGGAGGAGCTTTAGAAACCCTAATAGAGCAATTTGGAAGCCCTATGAGTCTTCTTCACCAAGGTAGGCTCCCTCTATTGCCTTGGGGCAGCAACTTCGTGGCCAAATACAGAAGAAACTATTATCTAAGCTATAGGAAAGAAAAGTAGAGCAAGAATTTTCGAATTATGAGTTGGGAAGGGGTATACATGGCTATATATAGAAAGAGGTGAAGCATGAGGAGTCTTAAGGGACTTTCCATGTGTCTTTAGCCTAGGGATTGATGGGCATGCAAGAGGATAGCTCATAGAGGCTTCATCCATATCCAAAGTCGGTTCTAAGGGCCCATAGATTATTTTAGGCCATCCCCACCGTTTTTCAAGAAAGAAATAACCTCATTGGTTGATAGCTTTTAAGGATAAGCATCTTTATAAAGAGGGTAATCCCTATAATGCCCTTGGAAAGAAATACCATCAAACCAAGGTGAAACTAGGTTCTCCAATAGTTTCAAATCTCGTTAATGGTAAGGTAATATCTAAGGATTAAAATTTAGGTGATAATTTGCAAAGAAAACCTCCCAATTGGGTAAATTTCATAAAAGTCCAGAATGTGCATATAATTGCATAACTTGCACAAACAACATCCAAATCAAACCAAATTTGAAACTTAGCCTAATATTATGTTTTCAAATCATATAAAAAGGTTAGATTAAGGTTTATATAACTTAATTATGGTAATTAAGCTTTTACTGAGGTATTTGTGCATAAACCCTTATATTGGTACAATTAGTGAATAAATGTTCACTAAACCACTATAAATTCCACTAATTAAACATAAATGACATAAAGGATAGAAATGAGAGGGAAACTTGGGAAAAAGGTTTACATGGATATTACATCTAAGATTCATTATGTTACAGTGAGCCTACAAAAATAAGAGGCATCATCATGATGAACAAGATTGTAGAGAAAAGGGGCAAAGGATCAAAATTGGTTGTTGAGTTTTATGATGTAGTAAATCTTGTCAGGAAGAATCACAGTTCTTTTGTAAAATATCTAGGGGTTCTTACTTGTAGTAAATCAGATATAACAATAGAATATTAGCATAGAATTTCTCAAGGAACAAAAGACTTAATATTGAAATATCTATGTGTGAGATATTATGATTTATAATTCTATTTTTAAAGATATTTACAATTCTATTTTTAAGAATATTCCATTATGTATATGAAGTTTTACATAGAATATATAATCAGGATGAAAAACTCCATCATATAAAGGTGCTGCGACACTATGGGAGGGTACTAAGGAATTATAGGATGAATATGACAATAAAATACATATTAAACAAGAAGAAGAAGTCAGCCACTAAGTAATGGAACTATCTGGACTCGAAGGTGTGGGAGTTGGGAAAATTTGATGAATTCAAGGTATTAAGCCTCCTCATTAAGAATACATTCTTATGAATTGATTGTATTACACATTTAACATGTTTTCTTGAAAAGAGTGGGACCCAAAGGGGATCTAGTCCCTACTAAAATGTTAAGAATAAAACATCTATTCCAAACATGCTCAAAAGGTATATTGGATAGGTGTAAGATTTTCAAATCTCAAATAGTGGTATATAAAAGACCAAAGTATAGAAGCAGAATAAAAGTTACATGACTATAATCAATATTACATAATTACATCATTGTGTCCCATAAAGGGTTTACATGGATATTAAAACATAAGGATCTAGTAGAGGGACATCTAAATTATATCAACTTTGTCTCCAAGAATCAACTTCATGAGATAGGTCTATGTTGAAGGCCAAGTACTCCTTATCCTAAACTTGGTTGGTCCTCCTTGATCTTATTCCACTCCTTGTCCTAGGCATGGGTGGTTGGGGTCACCCAGAAAGAGCAGAAAAGAAGGTATGTGTCAAATAATGGACAAGAACAAGATAATATCAACAAAGGATAATAAAGGTTGTATCTTCATCAATAATAAAGAAAGTTAAGAGTATGAGGCACACATCAAATAAGAATCTTGGCATGTCAAATAATAAGCAATTTTGTATGAATGAATAAGTTAGACTAAATTAACAAAGTAGGGTTGAGGCACTTCCAGACCCCAACCAATAGGTGAGGGGAGAGTAAACACATTCCCAGACACCAATAATATATATAGGGGAGAGTAAGAAAATTTCCCAGGGAGAAATAACACATGCCAAAACTATGGGTGGTATTACATGAGTACCACTACATTAGCTCATAAGCCAAAAAAAATCATGCTAAAAGAAATATTATGGCAATATGAAATAATAGAAATATTGCAGGTGGGGTAAAAAACACAAGCACATAATGTAGATTGTGCCAAAAAGATCAATAATAGAAATAAAGGTTTCAGTCCATGCCTCAATGGGAAATTAGGGTTTGGATAACAATTATGGCCATCTAAAAGGGGTAAGATTTCATATACCTCAACTTAGAGTCCTAGTTAATTATTTTTCACCAACTTAGTTGATTCCAAGATCTACTTTTCCTAATTCAAGTTATTCACATAGATTAGGGTTTTATAAAGCATATTGTGTAAAGAAACCCTAATTTTAGGCCTTTTAGGAATACGTCAGATTTTGATTACAAATTCTAGACCAAATGATTCTTTATTTTTTATCAAGAAAACATATTTATATGTCAAATTTGGAGTTTTTATGATAAAGTTACAATTTTTAGGGCTTTTTATATGATTTATTAAATTCTCAAAATTCAGCCATTAAATACAAGGAAATCATACTATCAAACCGTTTTTATAGAAAGATCACATTTTCTTATTCCAAGACATATTGTTACATAATTTTGTGGACAAGTAGATTAAAAGATATGATTTTTATAAAATCGGCCAATCAGGATATTCTAAAAATCCACATAAGCATAAGAATATGTGAGAAAGAGGGAGAGAGGAGACGGGCCCGCATGACTTGGCCCAATCATAGGTGGCCAAGTCACCGATCAATTCCTACATGGCATCCTCCAAGCAAGAAACAAAATAGGGCTAAAAGACTAAACTGTCTCACACGAGAACAAAAAAAAAGAAGTAAAATTGAAGGGTAGGAGAGTAAATAGACAAAGATGATTATGTTGGCTAAATTGGACATTAGGTTATCCTATATTTTTATGATGACAAACATTTCATTCTTGTGGATCTAACTTGCTATTTAAGTGTTTCAGGGTTCAAGGAGATCACACTAAATGGATAGATGAATTTAACATAGTAAAATGTTTGTATTTTCATGTTTACACAACTTGTAGTAGCTTGTACAAGTTTATAATGTACAAGTACCTAGAAGCCATGTAAAATCAAGTGTTAGATTTTCCCTATCCACCCGAAGCCCTATCTTACACTCAGAAGAAGACTTTAAGGTTGAAAGGTTTCATATGGGTCATGAATTGGACCTCACATACATTGCAAATATTTGCATAGAGTCCTTCTCAGTTGACAAAATTGTCGACCAAGAATCACTCGGTTTAAGACTTAGACAACTGAGAAATAACTTTGGAAATCTTGAGTTCTGAGTCAATTTCGGTCGACAATATTGTCAACTAAGATATATCTGTTATAACAAGTTTAAATAGGATAGAGACATATATATAGTTGTTAGAGTCAGTTGAACCAATATAATTGTCTGATCCGTGAGTTTTTGGACAGAGAGTCATCTGGTCGGCAATATTTTTGACCAAGAAAAGTTTTGGAAACTTTGCTTTTAACTAACGCTTTAGTTGTTGCAACCTAACTACTTTTTACCTAAGGGCTAGCTAAGAACTAAGAACTAGACACTCCCTACATCGTTCCAAATCACTTGTAAACCATTCCTATAAATAGGAGAGGCCTTAGAAAACCAAAATCACACTTATATACAACAATACACAAGCAACACTTGAGCAATCTTTGTAGGGAGTAAATCAGTTGAGCTACACTTGCTATTTTCTCCTTTGAGCTCTTAGTTAGTGTCCTATAGCTACAATCTCCTAGACACCATCTAGAAACGTCCATCTTAAGTAGTTAGGAGGTATACCACTTGATATAGGACCAAATTTTGTACTACATTGGTGTAACTTTGCTTCTTCCAATCGACTTCTCAAAGTTGTTGTAATTGTGCTCCTTAACTACTTGTGTGAGAGGTTATCTGAGGGAGCTTTCTCGGAGCTAATTTAAGGTAGGAAGGCTGATCCTAGGTGATTGGAACTACTTCAAGGCATGAAGGATGATCCTAGGAAATTGGAGCTACTTCAGGCATGAAGGCTGCTCCAAGGTCATAGGCACTACTTTGAGGAGGTGAAGGCCACATCAAGGTGGTGGAGGTGGATCCTCATCCTCTCCTTGGTTCTCTTCTGCATCCCAGTAAAGAATAGGTTGGAGTGAAACGATTGTATTTTATTGTAATTCCTTAAGAGGTAATACAATTGATCACTTGCAAAATCCCAATTGGAGACAATTGGGTAGTGGACTGACATCTTTCGATTCAAAGGGTGGAACCACTCTAAACTGTGTGTCTCCTCTTTGTGTCCACTTCTCTTTCACAAGTTAAGTTTTAAATTAATCTTAAAATTACCAAAAGTTCTATTCACCCCCTCTGGATCTTTCAATTGGTATCAAGCAAATCCTCAAGGAGCAACCATGAGTCTTGAAGCATGGGGGAAAACTTTTTGAGCAACCTCAACCTTGACGGGATGTACGTGAGAAGGCCAAAACCGTTAGATGGATCCAATTACACCTATTGGAAAATGAGTATGTAATTCTACTTCCAAGGAATAAGCTGGAGCTATGGAGAATGGTGACACATCCATATGTGCTTCCAACTACGGAGTATGATAAATGGGATGCGGAGACGGTAAAGAAAGTTCAACTCAATATCAAGGGTGTAAAATTTTATATTGTTCAATATTCGTTGGTGAATTGAATCACATGTCTTCTTGTGAAACCACCTATGAGATTTGGCATAAACTTTTGGTTACACATGAAGGTACCGTCCAAGTAAAGAATACTAAAATTAGTATGCTTAAGAAAAAGTTTGAACAATTTTGTATGATGCCTAATGAATCTATAAGTGAAATGTATGCTAGGTTTTCTTATATCATCAACAACTTAAATGCTTTGGGTAAGTACATTATTGAAGAGGTTCAAGTATCCAAGTTACTAAGATCATTGCCTCTAAAGTACAAGCCCAAGGTGATAGCCATTGAATAAGTAATTGACCTCACCAAATTGATGATGGAGCAGCTTATTGGCTACCTTGAGACACATGAGGTCACCCTTGAAGAATAAGAAAGACTGGAGGATGAATTCCAAAATGGGAGAAGAAATGACATTGCTTTAAAATCTACAACCAAAGCTCAAACAACAGTCATCACTCAAGCAAGTGATGAGACAAGCGAAGGAGATGACAAAGAAGATGTACTCATTGTAAATGGTGAGAAATATAGAAGGTATAAATATAACAAAAAATCTAGTAGTTCTTCCTCTTCCTCCCTTGGGTGCTTTGAATGTGGCTAGAAGGGACATGTAAAGAATAAGCGTCCTAAAATAAAGAAGGAAAAGAAATCCTCACTCAAGAAGAAGGACAAGGGAGACAAATCCTACAAAGCAACTTGGGATGAAACAAGTGTTGATAGTGAGAGTGGAGAAGAAGAAGTGGAGTGTCTCATGGTTAAAGAAAATGAAGATGAAGACTCAAATGAGGTAAATATTTTTGAATTATCTAAAACTAATTTAGTTAATAGTCTTAAAGAACCCATACTAAATATGTTGATTGCAAAAGAAAATTGAAAAAGCTCTCTAAAATTAATGATGAGTTGCATGCTAAAATACATGATCTTACTTATGAAAATGAAAGTCTTAGTTCTTAAAATGATACTTTGAAAGCCTAAACTGATGACTATAATATCAAGTTTCTTGTCTTAGAAAATACTAATGATCTTCTTTATCAAAAAAAGGTTGAATTGCTTGATAAGATAAATGACTACCAAACTCAACCTATTCTATGCACTCATTATGACATCATTGTTAGAGAACCTTACTTTCAGATTTAGCACATGTCAATCTAGATATTACAATGAAACTTGCTAAAATTGCTGAATTACAAAAATATGTTGAAAGTTTAAATCATGATGATATTCTTGATAATTAAAAAGCATTTCCAAATAGGTTGGGAGAAGAGGCCTTGGCTATGTACCCAAAGAAAATCATATCAAAAGCCTAAAACTAGAAAAACATAAGCCCCTATAACCAAGACCATCTATGTGCCTAAGAACAATACAACACATACCCAAAGTGTTAAGAAGAGAAAGCAAATTGACTTAATTTCTTGTTTCTACTGCCAATGTCTTGGACATTGCTCATTCTCTTGTGAATACAATAAGAAGAAGGAAATAGTTTGGGTTCCAAGACCCAAATTTAGATATTTTGCGACACTTTATTGAGACTTGACTTAAAATTCATTATGAAATTCATGTGTCTTATCTCAACTGAAATGAGCTTTGAAATGAATATCTTTATGTATTTGATTATTTACTTGTGTCAGTCATGATTAAAATACTTAAAAATGATATATATTGTTCACCCTAGAAATGTTATATATTCTAGAAATCTATAGAACTACCTTTTGGTTGACTAAGTTCTTAACCGAGGGCATCCCGGTCGAAATCAAGGTCGATTGAAAACAAACCTGACAAGACTATTTTGTTACAAATCAAATCGTTTATTTACTTTGACATTTTAATCTATAACAAGTTCTTCATGATGTGATTCATTTTAACACTAAAAATAATATAATCTTTAAGGCACATATATTAATGTTATTAACTGAAAAGGACCACCACATGGGTACCAAAAACCTTCATATCTTACAGGATTAGGTGGTTGATAGCGGTTGTTCCAAGCATATGATCAGAAACTATGAGGCCTTTCACACACTTGAAGAAAAGAAGAGTGGGACAGTCACATTTGGAGATACTGCCAAAGGAAAAATCATAGGGAAAGCCGGA
This sequence comes from Alisma plantago-aquatica, assembly GCA_963693085.1. NCBI lineage: Eukaryota > Viridiplantae > Streptophyta > Magnoliopsida > Alismatales > Alismataceae > Alisma > Alisma plantago-aquatica. The sequence continues at coordinate 921,728,765 of OY856413.1, read as the reverse complement.
TAGGAAATGTTGGTACAAATCTTCAAATAAAAAATGTGCTACTTGTGGATGGATTGCATCACAACCTAATTAGTATGAGTCAATTATGTGACAGTGGCTATGATGTTCTTTCTAACAAACTTGTTGAAAGTTTCTCATGGAAAACACTAATGATTTTATTTATGAAGGAAAAGTAATAGGAAATCTTTACATACTTAGACCTAATTCCATGCTAGCTATTATTGGAAAATGCCTTCTTTCAAATGATGAATCTTTACAATTATATCAAACAAATATAGGTCATGCAAGCTCACATGTTATTAGAAAATTGCTTAAATATGATCTTGTTTGTGTCTTACCTAAAGGTTTTTTGATAAACCTAAAACTTGTGACCCATGAACTCTAGGACAACAAATCTAAAGGTTTGCTTAGTACTACTAGATCTTTAAAAGTTATTCACATGGATTTATTTGGTCATATGAGGACTCAATTTCTTGGTGGTAAAAAGTATTGTTTTGTCATTGTTGATGATTATAGTAGATATATTTGGGTGCATTTTCTTTCAATAAAAGACGATACAATTTTGCTCTAAGATTGAAAATCAATTACAAAACAAAATATGCACCATTATGGGTGACCATGGGGGAGAGTTTGAAAACCATATTTTTGAAGAATTTTGTACATCTAAAGGGTATACACATAATTTTTCAGCTCCATGCACTCCACAACAAAATGGGATAGTTGAGAGGAAAAACCAGTCCTTACAAGAAATGGCTAGAACAATGCTACTAGAACATAATACACCTAAAACCTTTTGGGTGGAACCTATAAATACATCATTCTATGTCTTAAACCATGTTTCAATTCTCTCACATCTTAAGAAAACTCCTAATGAACTCATCTTTAATAAGAAACCCAGAGTTGACTACTTTCATACCTTTGGTAGACCTTGCTATATCTTGAACACAAAGGATGATATAGACAAATTCAACCCGAAATCACAAAAATGATTTTTCTTGGGATATTCAACTTCCAGTAAGGCATTTAGGTTTTACATCTCTATTTCTATGAAGGTTGAGGAATCAGTTCATATAACATTTCATGAAATCACACCACAAAGTGCTGAAAATGAAATTAAAAATGAAAACTTGAATGACATTGCACACCAAATTGAGGACTTAACCATATCAACAACAGTTGATAAAAATTATGGTATTAAACAAATTAAGGATAAAAATAATGAGTGACATAAGCCTACTCCTTGAATATTCAAAGATCATCCTCAAGACTTAATCATAGGAAATCCTTTTGATAAAGTGAAAACTCATTCAACATTTAAAGATGTTGCAAACATGGGTTTTGTATCAATTGTTGAACCTTAAAAGATAAAATAAGATATAAAGATGATTATTATATAATGGCTATGCAAGAAGATATAAATCAATTCACTAAGAATAATGTATGAGATTTAGTCCCTAAACCTCAAGGCCAAACCATCACAGGAACTAAGTGGATTTTTTGAAATAAACCTAATGAAGTGGGGGGAGTGGTTAGAAACAAATCTAGGTTGGTTGCTCAAGGGTACAATAAATAAGAATGAATAGACTTTGATGAGACTTATGCACCTATAGCTAGACTTGAGGCCATTTGTATGTTGTTAGCTCTAGCTGCCCAAAAGACATCAAACTTTTTCAAATGGATGTAAAAAGTGCTTTCTTAAATGGAATCATAGAAGATGAAGCCTATGATGCCCAACCACCTGGTTTTGAAATCCCAAAAATACTCAATCATGTCTATAAACTTAAGAAAGCTTTATGTTCTAAAACAAACACCCCGAAATTAGTATAAAGACTTGAGAACTATCTTTTTGATAATGGTTTCTCTATTAGAATTCGAATTCCACATTATTTTTTAAAACATATGAATCAGATTTTCTAGTTGTTCAAATATTGTTGATGACATTGTATTGGTGATTCAAATGATTCTTTATGTACTCAATTCAGTGATGTTATGCAAAAGGAATATGAAATGAGTATCATGGGTGAATTGACATTCTTCCTTGGTTTTCAAATAAAACAAGAACCCTCTAGAATTTTTCTAAGCCATGATAAATATAATAAGGAACTCTTAAAACATTTTAAAATGGATAATTGTAAACATGTTACCACTCCTATGGCTAATTCCACTAAAATTGACAAGGATGAATATGGTGGACCCATTGACGATTCCTTACATGGAGCCATGATTTGTAGCTTGCTATACTTGACCACATCTAGACCTGATAATAAGTTTGTTGTTGGACTTTACACTAGATTTCAATTGAACCCTATGCAGTCTCATTTTCATGTCGTCAAAAGAATTTTGAGAGTGCTGACACTATAAATTTTGGATTATGGTATCCTAAGGGACAATCATTAGATTTGAAAGATTATATCGATATTGAATATGCTAGTTGTTGTCTTCATCGAAAGAGCACAAGTGGTGGTTGTTTCTTGCTATGAAGAGCTTTGGTTTCTTGGTTTAGTAAGAAACAAAATATGTTTGCTTTATCTACCATCGAAGCTGAATACATGGTTGCAAGATCATGTTGTGCTCAAGTGCTTTATATGCAACATGTCTTAAATGATTAAGGTTTTATATTTTATTCTATGATGATTTTCTATGATAATTCTAGTGCAATAAACTTGGCTCATAATCCTATTCTAGACAGTCGTGCAAAGCATATTGAGATTAGACATCACTTTTTAAGAGATCATATTGCCAAGAATAACCTCTCTCTTCATCATATTGATATGGAGGAACAATTGGTTGATATTTTTACCGAACCTCTTGTTTTGGATCCATTTTGATATATTAGAATGAATTTACTTGTTACTCCGCTAGAAAATGTTTTCTTTGATATATTTGTTCAAGATTCTTGATTATACTCTTGGTTTTCACATTGTGGCTTTCATTGGACATTCTATATTTACTTTTCCATGGGTATTTTATCAAGGGGGGGTATCCCATTAAGGGGACGTTATTTTAGTTTTTCGCTATCTTTTTGAGATGAAAAAGGGGGACAAATAAAATTCAAAGCAAAATATTCCTTAAGCTTCATGACAGTTTCACAATTTTACTCTCTTGGAAAAAATAAATTTGATTCTAAAATTGCTATATGAGATGGTTATCATGTTCTATATCTCTCTATGCATACTAGCATACATTTATATGCCACTCAAGGATTTGTTCTTCTCAGGTATGAAATTCATCTTTATAATGTTTTCTTATATCTTAGAAATATTTGCCATTTTCGAAAAGGGGGAGATTTTTGGCTAAATTGGACATTAGCTTATACTCTATTTTGATGATGACAAACATTTCATTCTTGTGGATCTAACTTGCTACTTAAGAGTTTTAGGGTTCAAGGAGATCACACTAAATGAATAAATGAATTTAACATATTGAAATCCTTGTATTTTCATGTTCTCACAACTTGTCGTAGCTTGTACAAGTACCTAGAAGTCATGTAAAATCAAGTGTTAGTTTTTTCCTATCCACCCAAAATCATATCTTACACTCACAAGAAGACTTTAGGGTTGATAGGTTTCATATGAATCATCAATAGGACCTCACATTTATTGCAAATCTTTGCAAAGAGTCCTTCTCAGTTGATAAATTTATCAGCCAAGAATCACTCGGTCAAAGACTTAGACATACGAGAAGTAACTTTGAAAATCTTTAGTTTTGAGTCAATTTTTGTCGAAAATATTATCGACCGATATATATCTATTGTAGCAAGTTTAAATAAGAGAGAGATAGACATATAGTTGTTAGATCCATCTGAACCAAGATAGTCTTCCGGTCAACGAGTTTGTGGACCGAGAGTCATCATATCAACAACATTGTCAACCAAAAAATGTTTTAAAAGTTCACTTTTAACAAACATTTTATCCATTGTATCCCAACTACTTTGTACCTAACGAATAGTTAAGCACTACGAATACTCTAGACACTCCTTAGAACGTCCCAAATCACTTGTAACCAAAATCACACTTATATACAACAATATACAAGCAACACTTGAGCAATCTTTCTAAAGAGAAAATTAGCTAAGCTACACTTGCTACTTTCTCCTTTGAGCTCTTAGTTAGTGTCTTATAGCTACAATCTCCTAAAAACCATCTAGAAATGTCCATCTTAAGTGGTTGGGAGATCTAACGCTTGATATAGGATCTAAGTGTTATACACCATTGGTGTAACTTTCCTTCTTCTAATCTACTTCTCAAAGCTGTTATAATTGTGCTCCTTCACTACTCCTAGTGTGGGAGGTTGTCCGAGGGAGCTTGCTCGGAGTTACTTCAAGGTAGGAATGCTTCTCCTAGGTGATTGGAGCTACTTCAAGGCGTAAGGCTGCTCCTAGGCGATTGGTGCTAATTCAAGGCGTGAAGGATACTCCAAGGTGATTGGCGCTACTTCAAGGAGGTGGAGGCTGCGTCAAGGTGGTGGAGTTGGATCCTCATCCTCTACTTGGGTTAACTTCTGTGTCCCGGTAAAGAAGAGGTTGTGGTGAAGTGATTTTATTATATTGTAATTTCTTGAGAGGTAATAAAATTGATCACTTGCAAAATCCCAATTGGAGACAATTGGGTAGTGTACTGACATCCTTTCATTTGAAGGGTGGAACCACTCTAAATCATGTATCCTCTTTATGCCCGCTTCTCTTTTGCAAGTTAAGTTTTAAATTAATCTTAAAATTACCAAAAGTTATATTTACCACCCCCCTCTAGATCTTTTATATTGTCGCTCTCACCCTCCATGCCATGAATGATAGCCTCAAGCTGCTAGCTCCACATGAGATAGGATAAAATCACAAGACACGATGATTTGAGAAATAGGGAACACCAAAATAAAGAGGAATAGAAAACAAACTTACAACCCAATGCTATTGAACAAAGATGACAAGGAGAGGAAGAATAATCTGCCGTAAGCCTAAGATCCAAGCATGATCACTGACAATCAAACACACGAGCAAGAAGACAATTGACATGAGAGGGAGTTTGCAAATCAATCAAGGAAGACCAAAGTACAACTATTTATATGTGAGGGTCCAAGAAATAGAGAAGTGGGAAGTCGTCTGAGATGCTTGGTTCCAAAGTTTTGGGTTTTTCTCGAATCCTCGATGAAACAACACTAGTAATTTCTCAAAAGAAACATAATTCAATCTAGAATCTAGTGGCGAAGAAATCATGGATAAAGAGCAAGAAATGATGAAGATATTGTGATTTTAAAATCACATGTGTCTAGGACATGTTTCCTTTTTGGGCTCAATCTAGAACATGACCGGGAGCCATTGGATCATGGATCTAATGGTCCATAACACGTGCACAAAAATGGTGTCACATTAAATCCATTTCCCAAGTTGATTCAACTATAGTTTTGTTTAAATTATTTTTCTTTTCTCTCTCTTCATTTGAGGATCCAAGTAAACCCCAAATCAAATTGAAATTTGACACCTATCATATTTTGGACATGAAGAATCTGAATATGACATTAATGATTGCTTTTGATGACTCTAGATATTTTATTTAATTCTTTTAAAGTAATTCCTATTTTCTCTTTCTTAATGCATTATAGACTTTTATAATTATACAATTAATGTGAAACTTCATCCTTAAGAAAAACTAGGTATGCTAGACATGAATTTTCCATCAATGTTATCCCTTGATATTATTTAATACATTATTTAATATTTTGGACTTTATTTATACTTTCTCTCTGCTAAATGTATTAGAACATTAAAGATTGTCCAAATTTGTTCAAAATTCACACAATCTTGTTTTCTCATGTAGATTTTGACTCTAAGATTACTTTTCTCTTTTGGGATCATGAAATGTTTTGTTTCATATTTTGGAGGAAATCACCTTTTCTTTTCTAAATAAATTTGAAATGGTTATTATTATCACAAAGTTGTGAAACTTAGCCTCCAAGCCAAATCAAACCCAAAGAAAACGAATTTGAATTTTCTCTTATCTAATCAGTCTTCCTTTTACAAATTTTATCCCATTATCAATTATTACCACTATTTCTCATATTAAATAATTCAACTTCACCTTATCTTGCTTAGAGGGTTATTATTTATATCTTTACATCTTCCTTGTTCCAAAAAGTCTATTGAAAACTCTAGAATGATTTTTTTATCATTATCCAACTTAAAAGGCAAACTTGCATTTTAGACCCCGATTAAAACATTCACTGAGGTTTTTCTGCATGAACCCACATAATGGCATAAATTTTGTTCAAATATATTCCAAACCACTAATAATTCCCATTAATCAACAACAAGGTCAAAAATGATACAAAGGATAGGAAAAACTTAGGAAAAGGTCTTGATAAAAAATATACCTAGATTTTAGTTCATTACAGCACTCCACCTCTTAAAAGGATTATGACTTTGAAATCTCAAGCAAAGAGGGAATGGTGAGTATGAAACATCTCATATTTAAGTTCCTAGTTTATTTCTTTCAAATGATGGTACTTCGACAAGACTTTCACAAGCTCAACTTGGGAGTCCAAAATCTTCACGACCAGCTCTTCATGGGTCAGGTTCTTATGGATCACTAAGGGTTCCACTTTCCAGATTTCCTTATATGTGATATAACACAATTAAAATTTTATCACTAAATATAAATATATTTTAATGATATTACATCAACCTTATTATTATTTTAGTTGTGTCATGTTGTACTCACTTTGTTACGAAAAGAGTTATATTTCATTATTATTAACAAAATCATATATTCATCTTATTAAGAGATTTAACACAATTAGAGTTTACTCAATTATCTCAATATTTATATTATTATCCTTAGTAATTTGGATTTAGACTTCATTATCCTCATATTATCACCATATTGGACTACATCAGATTATTTACATGAGATAGCCAATTTTATCTAATTTATTATTAAGTTCACAATTAATATAAATAATGTCACATTAATTACATCTACCTACATAACATATATACATTGTCTCATTACATTTCTTAATCACATTAATGTCATCATTAATCATTTTTTTCATATTTATTCACTTCTTATTATTGATTATGCACATTTGTGTGAATCTAATTATTTCTTATCATATTTAAGTCATTATCTGTATTTTAGTGAACAAGGTGGGACCTACTACATATTAAAGATTTGGTTCACATAACAAGTCATGATTAAGTGATTAATTAGGTAGTTTTTAGAGAACAAAGTGATATGCATTACATATTGATTTTTTTAATATATGATTAGGTGATATATACCATTTATGTGTATCAAACTATGTTATCTGATTATGAAACCTATTGTCACAAATCTGTCATGAATGCCGATAAGAATGTATAGGTTAAGGTTATATGATTACAACTTAGGATTTATATCAACATGATCATTATATTTCACCTATACTTTTTTAGTATGTATTAAGTCCAAGATTAGGTTCCACTTTTCTAACTTATCATAACATTAGGGTTTATTGGTTTATGACATGGTTAGCATCATGAGTCCACTATTAGTATTAATATTTGAGTTACTCATATTATGTGCATTAGTTATTTTTTAGGGTTCAAACATATGAAAAATTCATTACATGACCATTATATATTCATTAATATACAAACAAACATGTGGTGTTTCAACTATAGCCTGTTTTGGTCAATTCTAATGATTCAAACACACTAACCTCTTAATCATGGAGTTAGGATTTCTAGAGTCTGTGTAGCTAGATTTAGACATGTTACATGAATCCATCCCCTAGATAAGGATTTCATCCTAGAAATCAGCATATCCATGATCTATCAAGGCACTACCACTATATCTCCACCCCTTAAAGGGTTGACCTACCAAGTCAAACTAAACTAGAGTTAAATGGTTAATATAACTAAACCATGTATAAGATCTCACTTGATTTCTTGCTAACCACCAAACTTAAAAGTCTAGGTTCTATGAATAGACTACCCAAACATGTGGTTCTATGGGACATAAGGGAACTATATTGGGCATCCATTCTCAAACAAGTCATTACAACTGAAAGACAAGGTCAACATATAAGGTTCCCAAGAGTATCCAACATAGATATCTAAGGCTACTATTGCCTATAGGCATGCTATTTGGACACTTAATATTAGCTTAGGAAAGGAAGGTATCATACGGATCCAGGAGTCCTTGTAAACCAAGCTAGTGGCGGGGAGGAAAATCTTGTCAGCCCCCTAAAACTTGATCCTTTCTAGACACCTTTGCTTTCAACTTATGCCCTAGTAGCTACCAAACAGGCTCATGACATAAAGGTTAACTAAACATGTTTATAATGTGGAATTCTTATAATCCTAAATCAACCTTTGATCATCTCAAGGGTAAAATATATCAATACTAGGGCAAACATATCACTTAAAGGGGAACTATGTAAGGAAAGGGTTCTAACTAGGGAGACAATATTGAATTAGTCACATTATAACTACCTTGGGCTCTTATACCATACTGTAATGAGTGGGACCTAGAGGGGATCCACTCCCTACTAAAATTTAAAGAATAAAACATCCATTCCAAACACACTCAAAAGGTATGCTGGAATAGGTGTAAAATTTTCAAATCTCAAATAATGGTATACAAAAGACCTAAGTATAGAAGCATGAGAAAATTTTCATGATGATAATCAATTTTAAAGAAGTACATCATCATCATCTCCCATGAAGTTTTTACTTGAATATACAACATAAGGATCTAGTAGAGGGAAATTTATACCATATCTAGTGTAACATACCAGATCTTGGACCCTACCCTAGAAGTTTGATCTCTTAAAGCTTATACAAACAAGGTTTGAGGTTAGACTTGAAAGATGTTTAGTATGATCATAGTGAGATAATGCATGTGAAATCACCCTAAAGAACCTAATTGAATAAGTAATTAAGATAATGGGCCACTAATGGGCCATATGACATATATCATAAAAAGAAGTCCTAAAATTTAAATCTAAGTTAAAAATTGTGCTCCTTGGGTCCCAATTACCTTGGGAGTCAAGTTTCACATTATTCACATAATAATAATTAATTTAATTCATTTAGGAAAGAGAAGATCTATATTTTCAACATAATATCAAATAAAATAATAAATGACTCCAAAAAAGGAAAATAATCTTGGATTCATAATCAACATAATAAATATAGCCTTCGAGTGAATTTTCATCCTATTTGGAAGATGTTTGAATAAAAGGTGAAATTAAGAGAGAGAAAGTGTGTAGAACCTTCAAAATATTAAATAAATGCTCAAACACCTCCAAAATGTAAAATGATGGTAAATTTGTATCCAACACATTAAGTATGACTTGTGTGTGAAGTGTCATCAAATTTGGATAATCTTATAACCATTAATGAAGGTGGAAAGAGAAAATAGTAATTGATTTATTTAACACATTAAAACTTCTCAAAATGCAAATATAATTTCATATTTAGAATCTACATGCTTTAATTAGCCTCTGTGCAAAATTTCATTTAATTTGGGTAAGGTTTGAACCCTTAAATAAAGAGAGAGAAAAATGATATAATATGTCAATATCCACATTATTCGAGTTTGATTTGAATAACGTTCTCCCAAATTTTCTGTCACGCGGCCGATTTAATTTCTATTATACTACACAAATCACTGACCGTTGGATTTTTTAATTGAACGACGTTGGACCTATCTCCTACCTTGCGTAGGAGAGGGTAGCACGTGTGTATAGTGCCTGCAGCCACATGGCCTGGTTTTTCATTGATAACTCCCTTCTTTCTCGATGGTTCTTCGAGATTTTTTGACCAAAAGTTCTAGGAGAAGATTCCACATCTAATGAGCCAAAATTCTAGCCCTATTTTTCCTTTTTTGTGAAACACCCAATTCTTGGGATCCAAGCTTCCCCGCGTTGGTAGCACAGAGGCCGTGTTGACGAGCTATATATAAATCGAGGTACCCTCGGGCTTTGCAAGGCTCTGAAAAAACTTTTTCCTCTGTCAATTTCACCCCTCGTGGCTATTTTGCTCACAGTCGATGCAGTTTTCTTCTTCAAGGTTGTCGTGTATCCCCTCAGACCACAGAGACACCTTCACCTCAATAGAGGCTTGCACTGAGTTCGATTAGGTTCCTTCTCCCTTTCTCCATTCTCAGTTTTTTGTTTGAGTGCTCAAAGCAATTTTGCCCAATTTCTCACAACCTGCAATTCACAGGGGTGACAGCCATGGTGTGGCCTGGGAAAGGTAGGAATCGCCGCATATTTTACGCTTGTACTCCTCTGCTTCTCTATTTTCTTTGCTTCCCTATGCAGGGCATTTTCGTCTTTTTTCCTGTGTTCTCTTTTCTTTGGGGTGAGTCAAATGAACCATTGATCCACTGACTTGGCTATTCATGATTGGGCCTTGTCAATTAGGCCTAGTCTCTCTCTCTCATGATTTTCTCACCTATATGAAATTTTGGATTTTTATGATTGGTTGATTTTATAAAATTCATATCTTTTTCTCTGGTTGTCCAAAAATTACAAATAAATACTCGTTGGATTCATAAAAATGTAAGATTTCTAATGGTATTGGTTTTTTACTAAATACAACCTAAATATTAGGTGATTTGAATGAATTTACCTAAATACTTAATAACTTGTAAAATTCTTAACTAAATATATATAAGTTAGAAAAATATAATAAAATAAGTTTTGAACTCAGAAAAAGGTAACCTAAAATATCGGATAGTTTTGATAACCAAATTCACATATAATAAAAAGGTGATTTTTATGATTTTAAATAATTATTGTAAACTGAACCCTAATTCTACATATATGCCTAATAGGTGATTTGGAGACCTAGGCTTGGACCTTGGACTGAACTTGGACATATGTAGATCTATTATGAGGTATGTTCTATCCCCTATTCCCCAATGTTTGGACAATTCACCTATCTTATCATTCATTTGACTTTGGTCTACACATATGTCTATTCTCTTGATATCATGGTTCGTATGAAATATCTTACTTGTTATGGACTTGGATATTATCTTGATATATTATTTTGTACTACGGTGCATGATAGACTTGTTGATGGTATCTACCCACTGTGATGTGGATGTTTATTTGTGGATGCATAAGTTGTCCATTGTGTGATATGGCAACATTGTATAATTTTGACTATACTTTCTACTTACCTCTACATTTACCTGCTATGTGCTTTAGTAGAACTAGAGTAGTATAATTGCATTGGTTTTGTCTCATTATGATTTATGGCAACATTGTGATATTTTGGATGGTGGATGTGTGATTCTCCATGCCAGGGCAAGATGTGTGATTCCTGGACCATGTTATATACATATTTGGATGGTGGATGTGTGATTCCCCATGCCAAGACAGGATGTGTGATTCTTGGCCCATGTCTCACCAGGTTCAAGATGTGTGATTTTTGGATGCCTTTGTATTTATAGTATTCTAGTGTTATGCTTATCTCACATGCATGATGGGTGATGGTTATGATATGTGCTCATGTGGTACCACATTATTGTTTTATTTATGGCAAGTATCTTATCTTAACATGTGATGAAGACTCTTATCTTTTATGCCTGTGTGGGTAGTCCTTCTCTTTTGCATGGGAAGCCTTTTATTTTGATGTCCCTTATTCTTTATAAATTTCTCAATTAGCTTTTTAGTATGCATATACCAGCCTTTGCAGATGTTTCTTTTTCTTCTCTTCTTGTTGGGGTATGCTTCCAACCCTAGGTGGAGGACTCAGATGATTTGACATGAGGACATGGAATTAGCTTGAGATGATGAAGCTTGGAGACAATCTTGATATGGTTTAGATTTCCTCTACATGGATCCTTATGATGTAAGTTTAAGATGTTACCTTATTTTATAAATTGAATATAGTCAAATATTTTCTTCCACTACTACACTTTGGTTGTTTTGTATACCATTAATAAAGATTTGGAAATTTTACACCCACTCCAAGCATACCTTTGAAGTGTGTTTGGACTGGAGGTTCTATTGTTCAAATTTTTAGTAAGGAGGTGTTTTCACTTCTTTACAACATGGTATCTAAGCACATGCTAGTCAGAATATGGTTATTTCAATTTTATCTCCCTATTAGAACCCTTGAATTATATACTTGCATCTAGGTGATATGTTCACCCTAGATTTGATCAATGACGATCTTCTTATGCAATAAGGTTTGATTTGTGGATGAAATTAGGTTATGAGGAAGTAATAAGATACGAAGACCTTCATATGGAAAATTGTGACTTGCTTCCGCATTGATTTTGAGCTCACTATGGTTTTATATCACATGATTCTTCAAAGAAAAATATATTTTCAATTATATTACTATATGTACAAAATTTTCTCCGGTTTGTCGATGTTTTCTTGAACTGAGTCACAATGAAGAGATACCCTAGAATTGGTTGGAATATAATTCTAACCCTATTTTTGGAGTTATGACTAGGATTGATATAAAGGTGTAGTTGACCTACCCTATGACTCATGGATATTTTGTAGGGTTGATAGGTTAGAGACACATGGACCTAAAACTCAACCCTAGATGGTTCTGACTTGTTAGTTGGATTCATGAACAACATAAATCTCTAAAACATTCACAACTAAAATATATGTGGGTAACCCTAAATGTTGTTTAGTTTGTCTTGTTAGGTTGAACCTTTTAAGGGGTGGAGAGTAGTTTGATGTTTGGATCAATAGATTTCAAGGACGAAATCCTTTTAAGGGGTGGAGTGTTGTAATATACCAGATCTTGGACCCTACCCTAGAAGTTTGATCTCTTAAAGTTGAGCCAAACAAGGTTTGAGGTTAGACTTTAAAGATGTTTAGTATGATCATAGTGAGATAATGCATGTAAAATTGCCCTAAAGAACCTAATTGAATAAGTAATTAATTTAATGGGCAACTAATGGGCCATATGACATATCTAATAAAAAGAAGTCCCAAAATTGAAATCTAAGTTAAAAATCATGCTCCTTGGGTCCCAATTACCTTGGGAGTCAAGTTTCACATTATTCACATAATAATAATTAATTTAATTCATTTAAGAATGAGAAGATCTATATTTTCAAAAAAAATCAAATAAAATAATAAATGACTCTTAAAGAGGAAAATAATCTTGGATTCATCATCTAGATAATAAACATAGCCTTTGGGTGAATTTTCATCTAATTTTGAAGATGTTTGAATAAAAGGTGAAATCCGGAGAGAGAAAGTGTGTAGAACCTTCAATAAATTAAATAAATGCTCAAACAACTCAAACATATAAAATTGATGGTAAATGCATGTCCAACACATTATGTATGACTTATTTGTGAAGTTTCATCAATTGGATAATCTTATAACCATTAATGAAGGAGGAAAGATAAATTAGTAATTAATTTATTTAATATATTAAAAGTTGTCAAAAGGAAAATCTAATTTTATATTCGGAATCTAAATGCTTTAATTAGCCTCTGTGCAAAATTTCATTTAATTTGGGTAAGGTTTGAACCCTTAAATAAAGAAAGAGAAAAAGGATATAATATGTCAATATCCACATTATTCGAGTTCGATTTGAATAAGGTTCTCCCAAATTTTATGTCACGTGCCCGATTTAATTTTTGTTATACTGCGCAAGTTACTGACCGTCAGATTTTTTGATCAAATGATGCTCGACCCATCTCCTACCTCGCGTAGGAGAGGGTCGCGCGTGTGTACAGTGCATGCGGCCACAGGGCCTGATTTTTTGTTGATAACTCCCTTCTTTCTTGATGGTTCTTCGAGATTTTTTTACCAAAAGTTCTAGGAGAAGATTCTTCCTCTAATGAGTCAAAATTCTAGCCCTATTTTTTCTTTTTTGTGAAACACCCAATTCTTGGGGTCCAAGCTTCCCCACGTTGGTGGCAAAGAGGTCGTGTTGGCGAGCTATATATAAATCGAGGTACCCTCAGGCTTTGCAAGGCTCCGAACAAACTTTTTCCTCTGTCAATTTTGCCCCTTGTGGATGTTTTGCTCATAGTTGATGCAATTTTCTTCTTTCAGGTCGTGGCGTATCTCCTCCGACCACGGCGACACCTTCACCTCAATAGAGGCTTGCACTGAGTTCGATTAGGTTCCCTCTCCCTTTCTCTATTCTCGATTTTTCATTTGAGCGCTCAAAGCAATTTCACCCAATTTCTCACAACCAACAGTTCGCATGGGTGTCGGCCATGGCGTGGCCTGGGGAGGAGAAGAATCTTTCACGCAATTTTACGCTTGTACCCCTCTACTTCTCTATTTTCTTTGTTTCCTCGTGCAAGGGCATTTTCATCTTTTCGCCTATGTTCTCTTTGCTTTGGGGTGAGTCAAATGAACCATTGACCCACAGACTTGGCTATTCATTATTGGGCCATGTCAGCTAGGCTCGGTCTCTCTCTCTCACAATTTTCTCGCCTATATAGATTTTTGGATCTTTATGTTTGGTCGATTTTATAAAATTCATATCTTTTTCTCTACTTGTCCAAAAATTACAAATAAATACTCGTTGGATTTATAAAAATGTAATCTTTCTAATGGTATTAGTTTTGTTTCTTAAATACAACCTTGTAAATAGGTGATTCGAATGAATTTACCTAAATAGTTAATAACTTGTAAAATTCTTAACTAAATATATATAAGTCAGAAAAATATAATAAAATATGTTTTGAACTCGGAAAAAGGTAACATAAAATATGGCATAGTTTTGATAACCAAATTCACATACAATAAAAAGGTGATTTTTAGGGTTTTAAATAATTAATGCAAACCTAATCCCAATTCTACATATATGCCTAACAGGTGCTTTGGAGACCTAGGCTTGGTCCTTGGACTGAACTTGGACATATGTAGATCTCTTATGAGGTATGTTGTATCCCCTATTCCTCAATTATTGAGCAATTCACCTATCTTATCATTCTTTTGACTTTGGCCTACACATATGTCTATTCTCTTTATATCATGGTTCATGTGAACTATCTTACTTTTTATGGACTTGGATATTCTCTTGATATCTTATTTTGTACTATGGTGCATGATAGACTTGTTGATGGTATCTACCCACTGTGATGTGGATGTTTATTTGTGGATGCATGTGTTGTCCATTGTGTGATATGGCAACATTGTATAATTCTGACCATACTTTCTACTTGCCTCTACATTTACCTACTATGTAATTCAGTAGCACTAGAGTAGTATAACTGTATTGGTTTTGTCTCATTATGATTTATGACAACATTGTGATATTTTGGATGGTAGATGTGTGATTCCCCATGCCAGGGTAGGATGTGTGATTCCTGGACCATGTTATATATATTTGGATGGTGGATGTGTGATTCCCCATGCCAAGGCAGGATGTGTGATTCTTGTCCGCCTTTGTATTTATAATATTTTGGTGTTATGCTTATCTCACATGCATGTAGGGTGATGGTTATGGTATGTGCTCATGTAGCACCACATTATTGTTTTATTTATGGCAAGTATCTTATCTTAACATGCGATGATGACTCATATCTTTTATGTCTGTGTGGTTAGTCCTTATCTTTTGCATGGGAAGCCTTTTATTTTGATGTCCCTTATTCTTTATAAATTGCTCGATTAGATTTTTAGTATGCACATACCAGCCTTTGATGATGTTTCTCTTTCTTCTCTTCTTGTAGGGGTATGCTTCCAACCCTAGGTGGAGGAATCAGATGATTTGACATGAGGACATGGACTTAGCTTGAGATGATGAAGCTTGGTGACAATCTTGATATGTTTTAGATTTCCTCTACATGGATCCTTATGATGTAAGTTTAAGATGTTATCTTATTTTATATATTGAATATAGTCAAATATTTTCTTCCGCTGTTACACTTTGGTTGTTTTGTATACCATTAATAAAGATTCAAACATTTTACACCCACTCCAAGCATACCTTTGAAGTGTGTATGGACTGGAGGTTCTATTGTTCAAATTTTTAGTAAGGAGGTGTTTTCACTTCTTTACATCTAACTTCTCTCCAAGCATCAACTTCATGAGAAGGTCCATGCTGAAGGCCATGTACACCTTATCCTAAACCTGGTTGGTCGTCCTTGATCTTATTCTACTCCTTGTCCTAGGCCTACGTTGTTGGGGTCACCCAACAAGAGGAGAAGACAAGGTATGTGTTAAATAAGGATCAAAATAATATCAACACAGGATAATAAAGGGTGTATGTTCATCAAGAACAACAAAAGTGAGGAGTATGAGGCACATATCAAATATGAATCTTGCCAAGCCAAACAATAAGAAAGTTTTCATGAATGAATAAGTTAAAATAAAATACCTAAGTAGGGTTGAGGCACCTACCAGACCCCAATCAATAGCGGAGGGGAGAGTAAACACATTCCCAATCACCTAAAAAATATTTATAAATGGGGGAGAGCAAACACATTCCCCGAGGAGAAATAACACATGCCCAAACTATGGGTTCTTGTACATAAGTACCACTACATTAGTAACAAATCATCATGCTACAAGAAACATTTTGGAAAGATAAAATAATAGAAATATAGTCGGCGGGGTTCAAAACCCAAGAAAATAATGTAGATTGTGCAAAAAAGATCAATAGTAGATATAAAGGTTTTAGTCCATGCCTCATTGGGAAATTAGGGTTTGGATAACAACTATGACCAACTTAAAGGGATAATATTTGACATACCTCATCTCAGAGTCCTACATAATTACTTTTTCCCAACTTATTTGATTCTGATATCTTCTTTGCCTACTTCAAGTTATTCACATAGATTAGGGTTTTATAAAGCATAATGTGTAAGGAAACCCTAAATTTAGGCATTTTAGGAAAACCTCAAATTTTGGTTACAAAACCTAGACCAAATGATTCTTTATGTGTTTTGATCAAGAAAACATATTTATTTGTCAAGTTTGGAGTTTGTGTGATAAAGCTACAATTTTTGGGGATTTTTATTTGATTTATTAGATTCTTAAAAATCTACCATTGAGAATATGGGAATTAGACTCTCAAACTATTTTTGTTAGAAATATCATATTTTATGATTCCAAGACATATTTTTACATAATTTTTGGACAAGTAGATAAAAAGATATGATTTTTATGAAATCAACCAATCAGGATATTTGAAAAATCCCCACAAGCATAAGAATTTGCAAGAAAGAGGGAGAGAGTAGTCGGTCCCATGTGACTTGCACCAATCACATGCAGCCAAGTCACTAGTCAACCCCCGCATGGCTTTGTCCAAGTGAGAAACAAAATAGGACTAAAAGACTAAACTGCCCTCGCACGAGAAATAAAGAAAAGAAGGAAAACAAAGGGGTAGGAGAGTATATAGACATATAGGATTGTCCCTCTCGCCCTTCGTTCCATGAACGGAGAGATCGGGAAAAATTGTAGGACACGATGATTCGAGAAAAAAATAACACCAAAAGAAAGAGGAGTAGAAAACAAACTTACAACCCAATGATATTGAACTAAGACGATGAGGAGAGGAAGAACAATCTGCCACAATTCCAAGATTCAAGTAAGATCACTTGCAGCCAAACACATGAACAAGAAGGCAATTGGCATGGGAGGGAGTTTGCAAATCAACCGAGGAAGACCAGGGCACAAATATTTATAGGTGAGGGTCCATGAAATAGAGAAGAGGGAAGTCGACTGATATGCTTAGTGCCCAAGATTTGGGTTTTTTTAATCATCCATGAAACCATACAAGTAATGGCTCGAAAGAAGCGGAATTCATTTTAGAATTTGGTGGTGAAGAAATCATGGAAAAAGAGAAAGAAACAAGGAAGATATTGTGGTTTGAAAATCGTATGTGTATAGGACTTGTTTCCTTTTGAGGCTCAACCTAGAAGATGACGGGGAGTCGTTAGATCGTGGATCCAATGGTCGTGTGTGCAAAAATATATAAGGCATGACATTAAATCCATTTTCCAATCTGATTCGACTATAGTTTTATTTATATTATTTTTCTTTTTCTCTCTTCATTTGAGGGTGCAAACAAACCCCAAATTAATTGAAAATTGACATCTAGCCTATTTTGGCCATGTAGAATCTGAATATGACATTATTTTTCACTTTTGAAGACTCTTGATATTTTCTTTAATTATTTTAAAGTAATTTATATTTTCTCTTTCTTAATGCATTAGAGACTTCTAGAATTACCCAATTAATGTGAAACTTCATCCTTAAGAAAACCTAGGTATGCTAGACAAAGATTTGCCATCAATTTTATTTTGTGGTATTATTTAATACATTATTTAATATTTTGGACTTCATTTACACTTTTTCTCTCCTAAATCTATTAGAACATTAAAGATTGTCCAAATTTGTTGAAAATTCAACATAGGCTTGTTTTGGCATGTACATTTGGAATCTAAGAGTAGTTTTTTTATTTGGGGTAATTAAATGTTTTATTTCATATTTTGGAGGAAAATCAACTTTTCTTTTCTAAATAAAATTGATATAGTCATTATTTCCCCAAATTTATGAAACTTGGCCTCCAAGCTAAATCAAATCCAAAGAAAATGAATCTGAAATTACTCTTATCAAATTAGTCTTCCTTTTATGAATTCTAACCCATTATCCATTATTACCACTATTTCTCATATTAAAAAATTTAATATCACCTTATCTTTCTTAGAGGGTTATTATTTATCTCTTTCTCTCTTCCTTTTTCTGAAAAAGCTATAGAAAACTCTAGAACAAATTTATGTATCATTATCCCACATAAAAGGCAAATTTGCATTTTAGACCCTGATTGAAACATTCACTGAGGTATTTGTGCATAAACCCACATATTGGCATAAATATTGTTCAAATAAATTCCAAACCACTAATAATTCCCATTAATCAACATTAAGGTCGAAAGGGATACAAAGGAAAGGAAAAACTTATGACAAGGGGTAGATTAAGAATATACCTAGATTTCAGTTCGTTACAGTTTTGGACTAACCATGCTTTAAGCGGTGCACAAAGAGAAAAGGCAAACAAAGAATGTGCACAACCATAAGATGAGTCTAGGTGGCTATGCTAGGATTCGCCAATAGAGACAGGAGGCGTATTTTTCTCAATACCCAACTCAACTATTGAGTCTTCTACTACTACTTCATCTCTACTTCGCCACTATTTGGGGATAGTTGAGAGGCAAACCAAATCCAGAGAAATAACCAACCCTGCAACCATTGAAGTGGCTGCAAAAATGGTAAAATTTAACTCTCAGAGCAAAAACTGTTGATGATTGTTATGTTTTACCTTCACCTTGATTGTTATATTTTACTTACTAAATACTATTAATGATGATTAGCGGGAGCTCTAGGAGCAAAGGAAACAAGTCAAGGTCATCCTTGAGGGCACACGGGATAAGTTGACAGTTGTTTTAGGTAATCCAGAGCATCATTGGCATGTTAGGACTATTGATGTTGGTGTTGGTATAAGATCCTTTGTTGGGCCATTAGAGCATAAGCATAAATGTTTATCTAAAAAGGAGAATTCTCATAAGAGAATGTATAAGAGATAATTACAAAGGGAATAGAGGAAGCAATGAGACAATATCATGCTTCTCATTCAGATCCTTAAATAGTAGGCATGGCACCCCACTATTCATACGAGGTGGACCCCCCCTACAACAGAGTTGGTTGGGAGTAATCCCATGGACCCGTAGGCTATCACCTCCATTGTAAGTTTTTTTGTGATATAGTAGTCTTTCAGAATGATTTGCATACACGCAGGACACAACACCTAAGAAACCCTAAAAGTTCATCCTCCACTTCCTCTTCAAGATATTCGATTATCTGGTTGGCTTGAAAAGGACCTATTTGACTCGCTAGGTCCTAATTGTAGGGGGTTGGAAGTATAGATAAGAAACTTTAAAGAAGAGTTGCCTATGATGGTCCATATTGAGGAGGATGTTGTAGGTTAACCTCATGATACTAGTATATTATTGCACGATGTTGTGGAGATGTTTACTTATTCTGGTTGAATACATCTATCATAGAACTTAAGATATGGTGAAATCTTATGACTAAATACCTCTTTTTGTATAAATTGATCTATTTTCTTATATATTAATGCCTACATGACATACATTTTGCAGCTACTTGGATAGGGTGTGTACAGAGTTCGCACATCCCATGTGCCATTCTACTTCCATCATTGATTAGCCATGTACATAAAGACCCTATATATGTTATTGAATAATGCTCTACCACATTTAAATATTTTTGTAATGCAAACAAGAGCGTGATTATAGCTTCATTCAATGTTGAGTAAGTTTTAGTTACTTGCTTATAATTTTGACTCAAGAATTATATTTCACTATGGATTTTGAGTTTTATTTTGTTTGCCTTATTCTCAATTAGCAATAATCACTGGGTGTTGGTTATTTTCCCCGAGACGCTAATTGTGTATTATCTATATCCTAATGGTAATCAAGTAGATGATGCGGGACATGAAATGAAAAAGGCAGTATTCACCTGAGTAAATTTTTATATCTATTAACATATAGTATTACATGAGTATTTACTAATGCAATTCAGTGTGCTACATAAATGCATAGGGTATAAAAGAATCAATAAAGGATGGAGGAATGGTGGATAAGAAGAAGAAAGTGTTAAGTTGGGAGAATGTTGTGGTAGTTTATCTGTATCTAATGCATATTTTTGCCACCTATACTTAGTTTTATTTATTAATGTTTTGTATGGTGGTAATTTATTGTTCCCTATACAAGACAATGGTTGGGCACCTGCATACTACGTGATGTGGTACATGGACATGATAGTCAGACAGGGGGCACTAGACATCCACTGCATACAAAATGCAATCCATATATAATCTTGATCATCATAAGTAAATACTCTCATTTGATAATATGAAAATATCAAATCAAACTCTTTAATTATGTCATTCTCTTTGCAATTGTTTGACACGACAAACCCTATATGGCATAAGAGCTAGTTGAGATAAGAAAAATGACACAAGCCTTTGATAAGGAACTCAACTTTGAATTTGATTGGGATAAAATATGAGTTTTCTATACTTTGTTGTCATTATTCCTATATACATGTAGTGCTTATGACTTCTTGCAACTTTAAATTTCATGCGGGTAAATTATTGGTGCATATGTGAATGATGAATATATACATGTATTTGAATGAATGTGAGGATGAATGAATATAATGATAATTGTGTTTCTACAAGTCACATGAATGGAATTGGTGCATATGTGAATGATGTATATATACATGTGTGTGAATGAATGTGAAGATGAATGAATACAATGAGAATTATATTTGTACATGTCATGAGAATAGAATTGGAGAACATATCTTGTATGTAGGTGAGTTATGTGTTCGTTATTATAGGTTTTGTATATTTGTTGGTATGTTGTTAAGATGTACACTGGATGAAACCTGGTTTTGCATCTTGTTGAACCCTCGGACAATAGGTCTAAAGACCTTCTATTTTTCTTTAAAATGTGTTTTCAGTTGTCACAACAAAACTGACATTGTAGGTCTTAGTCGTTGGTTAAAATCCAAAAGTGAACATTATATGGCTATTCTAAAACAGACGTGTTGGGAAGAAAAATCATTCAAGCAAATGGCTTGTGATGTTAGTTTAGATGCTAAATAGGTGACACAATTTGTATGTATCATTTATTTGGACATAAAACCGATGACACCGAATCCTTTAGCAATTAAAGATGTGACCTAGTTTAGCTGTGCAAAGTCAATTATTGCACCAAAACTGGCGACATAGTTGCATATATGTGTTGATTTCTTTGATCATAGCATCTGAGGTTGGGTCTGTGTCACTGCTTTATGCATCCACAAAAAAACTAACATTGTAGGTACTTATCTATTTGTCACCCACTTAGGTGTCGGTACGAACCCGACGTTATAGGGGTATTTTAACCAACATTAGAGGTGGTATTTGTAGTAGTGATCACCCTAATCCGACCTAGTAGGTCCCATAAGGATAGTGACCTTCACCGATCCACTTTATATATCCTATGTAATCTAGGATCTTTTATCTAGTGACTTGATATCTCAAGATCTAAACTAGTTATTTTACTCATGAAACAATGAAAATGAAAGATTTACCTCCTATTAACCAGACTAGAGATATTGAATGATACTGATTTTTGAAATTTATCCTGATAAATTTTTGGCTTATATACTTGTCTGGACATTATCCCATGTTGACTAGAATTCTGATTAGTATAATTTTGTTGCTATAACTTGAATGTTATTGATATGATCAATTAAACTTTATTAATGAATGCCTACTTAAAATATGATTATCATAGTTTTTTATAATTATATAGAAGATTTTACCTACACTGAACTAGAGTTGCATCAAGTGGTACCTTTATCTAGAGGCCTTACCCTTCGTTAAATAGACATTTTTTCCAATTGGTATCTACATCCACATGTCTTAGCCTTCACCAAAACTATTCAAGTTAAGGGGTATATGGGGGGCCTCCCCTTCATTGGATTAGTCTTGAGGTCAAGATGCCATCTTATATTGCAACATAATGAAAAGATGACATAAAAATGCTTTACTCTTATAATGAAAAACATTTATAATCTTTTTGTTATTTTTACTGTTATGTTTTACCAAGCACTATAGTTCTCAGAAAAAAATGTGATTTTATACCCATGTTTAGTGTACCAATGGAATTTCATTGACCTTTCATCATTTTGCACAATTTAGATCATACTAGAAGATGAAGAACCTATATATGTTGGACAAAGAAATGTTGCATCAAAGTGGACCTCCATAGGGAATCTCTGTATAAGGATGGGATGTCATTTTATCTTCTATAGTAAAAAAATTATTCCCCAAAAGTTATATATCTTTCACGCCAAGTTTATTATGGGATGCTATGTAAATTATTATGGTTTATTTTCAGAATTGAAATTTTGTTATTTTATTGTACATTTCTATATATCTTTCATCTACCAAGGGATGGACACATCTATCCCCTTCATATTGATTTCCTATATGGGTATATCAGTTGGAATAGGCATCACTATGCTAATGAGTGACAATTGGTATCAGGGAAAATGACATAGACTTATCACTATTCAATGTATGTGAAATTATTTAAAATGGTACTTGAAACTAGGTAATCATAATAGGTAATGCTATCATAAAAGTATCT
The DNA here is from genome assembly GCA_963693085.1 of Alisma plantago-aquatica. NCBI lineage: Eukaryota > Viridiplantae > Streptophyta > Magnoliopsida > Alismatales > Alismataceae > Alisma > Alisma plantago-aquatica. The sequence goes on along the minus strand of OY856413.1, from coordinate 921,705,604 downwards.
AATACGGATATGATGCAAGGAGCGTTCTGAGGTAATAACCTCCTATCCTCCTTTTTATGGTGGATGAGGTTCCTCATGCCACGTACCTGGCTAATGTGGACTAATTGTTGAATCAAAGGTCTCACTACGTAATGTGTGTGAAATAATTTTAAAATGGTATTTGAAACATGTAATTGTAATTGGAATGGTAACATAAGAGTATCTAATATGGATATGCTACAAGGAGGTTTTTGAGGTAATAACATCCTATCTTCCTTTGCTATGGTGGATGAGGTTCCCCATGCATGTACTTGGCTGATGTGGACTAATTGTTGAGTGAAAGGTTACCTTAACCTAGAGAGTCCTCTTTCTTTTCATATCTTTTAATCAAGGATACCCTAATCAGCCTATATAGATGAAGTTAGTGCATCACTCTCATTTCTCTTCATCCAATGATTTATATATTACTATTTCTATTATGGTAAATAAACTTAAGATACAAGTACATGTGGTTTAGTTCATGAAATTGGAATAAAATAGTAAATATTATTATGAGATTTATTATGTGACTAGAACTATTATGAAATGAAAAATTATACCCTAAAACTCTACTAGTTCCCTCTTAAGAACCTTGCAACCAAGGAGAGTACATTATCTTAGGAACTAAGGAAACTATAAATTAAAGGGTAAAGGTTTAGGGAGGAAATCAAGGACCAACACAAAAATCATGCACATAAGTCCATGAGTGTGGGGCTTGGGAGTAATAAAAGAGTTCCCTCATGGATGTCAAGAATACCCTAATTGTGAATACCACATTTGTAAACAATGGGACAATTACACCTAACAACCCACACCCCAAAAACATTATCGTATCCATCTTATTGAAATTGATGAAAGATTCATAGTGAGGATGTAGGTGTTGCCATTTAGAAATACTATGAATAGTTAATCTCTTTAGAGAAAACTCCCAAGGTCCTCAAGTTCCCTTATAATGATACAATCTCTTTTTCTACTTATACGTTGGAGGGGGCATTAGACATCACTTCATATAGCCAACCTTAAGTCTTGATTTTTAGAGGTGGTCCTGAGATTTAGATCAAACTATAAACCCAAAACATAGAACACATAGATAAAAAAGTTAGTGAAAAGAAAACAAATACACATAAGAATAACAAATCTAACATTTTTTTGTAAGATCAAAGATTTACTACGCATTAGCACGGTGAGTGCATTATAATATGAGTTCTTTAAAAAAACCATCAAGGAATTCTTATAACAACTAGAAGCATGTATACAAGAGAACTAGATACATGAACTATTCTCACATCAAAACTCAGTCAAAACTTGTCCAAAAGCCTCTAACATAGGAACTCCTAGACACATCTAACTTCTAAACATCACCAAAGTAGATGCTCAATGCATACATTAGGATGAAGTATCTTGATTTATCTTCAAACCTAAAGAAATGATTGCTTGTTGATTATACTATGTCTAAATTGGCATATAAGCATGTTTTAAGAAGATACATTTCATGATTTTCTTCTCACTCAGCATATATAAAGAAATACAAATTCTGCAATGCTATAGATTTGATTTATTATCTAACTTACTAGGATAAGCATATAGCAAAACCCAAGAAGAAACACTTAATGGAAAAATATTATGAACACAAATAAATAAGTCAAAACACTTCATTAACATCTTATCAATGCCATAGTTTTCCAACTTTTATGAATTTTCTCTAATTTGTCTTGAATTTGTTCCTAGACAAGTGGACGTTGTCACTATATACCTATATGCGCAAATAAACATCCATGCCTTAGGGTTACACTATCCATTCTAAGAAAACTAATACAACCCAGGTCTAACACTTAGTTGGTAAGAGCCTATAGAATTATGAACTTTCATTCCCACCTTGATACAAGGTTGGGGTTTAAACATATCATATATCATATAGGCATCATGCTTCAGTTTCCACCTCATATCACAACTCACAATGTTATTATCAAACATATATGTTTGGGTTCTCATACCCTAATCCTCACATCACACCAAAGAAAAGAGGTATGGAATTTCTCTTCCATCTCTATGGAACTTTCCCTAAACCTCTATAGGTTATCCCTTAGGATCTAATATACTCTAGGTTTCCTTTACATGGATTTAATCCAATGTGTAGACATGTTTCATCATCCTAGTAAGGAAGTCAATTGAAGCTCAAGATATTTAGGGAACCTAACTATATGACTTAGGGCTTCACTTTTGTATTATGTATGTTAATCATCTTATGACTTTAAAGCATAATGATTACACTTTATGTATATGTGAAATCTCTTTGACAACAAAACTAGGAAATATTCATAAAAATAAAAAAATAGAGACAACATAAAGGACAAAACATTAAAATTGGCAAAATGAATTTTCATGCCAATCACATGTGTCTCCTATTTCCTCCAGAAGCATGAAAATCATCATATCTCATCACAATCTTCTTTAAAAACCTAAGACATTATTCTTTTAACCTTTTTCCACAAATTCTTAGTATTAATTCTTGCCTTAGTGCACTCATAAAAAGTATTTTAACTTTTTGACATAACTCTCAAGAGACACCTTCCATTATTCGTGGCTAGAATCATATATATTCATCATTTGCTCCACATATTACTAATTATCATAATCAAATAGATACACATACACTACTGTAGTGTTAGGTATATTCTATTACGTGCAATCATAAAATACTAAAAGGAAATATTGTAGGATCAATAGGCTCTAGAAGGGAGGGGTTTGAATAGAGCTAAAACACTTAAAGCAAATTCATTAGACCTTCAAATTATATCAAGAGATAAGGTTGTATATATGGTATTGGAATGCAACTAAGCATACATAGCAATACAAGCTATGTATAGTGGTTCAAAACTCCAAACTAGGAGATGTACATCCACTACTAGAGAGATCAATCTCTAGGATTTGCAACCATTTCACTCGTATTATATTCTATGATGAGAGATACAATATGACCTTCCTTTTATAGGGCAAGGATTCTAGCCTTCCTTTTAAGAATCAATGTAGATAATAACCTTACAAGAACTTACCAATCCTAGACCAAGAGTCTTCAACCTTCACAAGGGCTTACCCACTTTCTCAATGAGCTAGCCACCTTCACCAAGGAGATCTCCTCTTGCAACAAGTATTCTACCTTGAAGGAATTATCCACTCTTCTCTTGGACCTTCAACCTTCAACTTCACATTCACCAAGGAGAAGCTTTCAACATTATAGCTTCAGATAAAGGGATTGGGAAAGGGAATTTGAGAGCTTCACAAGGAATACAATGAAGTAGCTCTCTCACAAGTAACATATCTCACTCAGATTGATGTTTGACTAGTATGTAAGGGAGAGAAAGGGGCTATTAGTAGACAAATCAACTCAACTATAGCTAGGAGCATAAGAAGCAAACTTGGAATGAAGTCCAAGGTACCTATTTATAGTTGGGGGTGTCTACTAGTATATAGATGCACTTAGGAATGAATTCTATCCATTTGGGATGTTGCCACTGATATTATTTTGAGTTTTGCAACACTCCAATGGTTAGAATTATTTTTCTGAACATTCCATACAGTGCAGTCAATCAAGTTTCAATAAAGGTAACTCGACAAACAACATTGTGTGACAAAATAATTTTGATTTGTCGATTGAATTTATCTTAGATGAAACTTGGATGATCTCTTAAAATTGATTTGTTTGTGAAGGGGTGTTGGTCGAGTTTGTATTGGAGAAACTCAGCCGGCCCTGGCAATTACCAAGACCCATCAAGGGTGTCAGTCGAGTTTCATGTGAGTGAAACTTGGCCGACAAAAGCGTCTGTGATGAATTTTGGAATTTTATTATAAAATGCATAAATATTCATTTTATCACGTGAAACTCGGACGAAAAAAGTGCATGTGATGAATTTTGGAATTTCTGATAAAGTTCTTAAGTATTCTTTTAAGTGCATTTCATTTTTTTCTCATTTTAATTACAAGTCACATCATCAATACAAATTATTTACAAAAATTGTCTAAGTGATTTGGAGCATTTTTCACAAAAGTGCATTTGCATTCATTTTTTCTTGCATTTGGTCAATCTAGGGCTTAGTTGAATTCGTCCTTTTCATGTACCTAATACTTGAAATAAATCTCAAATAGACATATTAGATACATAAGAATGGAATGGTTAAGTCATCATCAAAATATGGGCAATATATAACTGTTAGGTCAACATTCTCCCTCTTCTGGAAGATGACAAACCATTCCTCAACATATTGAAAAAAACCTAGAAATTAAACTTTTACCATGTCAATTGTAGGGGGATACATGAATGAACAATAGAAAATGTTCCCTTCTCAATTCATGCTTACCTTTACTTGTATAATTAGTTCCTCTAAAAAGCATAACCATAACATATATATTCTATTTGAGTCCACTTTCATTATCACATGATATTTCAAAAGATTAACTAGAAAAGGATTAGAAAAACTAGAAATGGATCAAATTGAATATGTGTTGAGCTCATTTCTCCCCCTTTGTCATATCAAAAAGGGAGGGGGTAGAAGATATGAACATATATTATCCAAAAGAACAAATGACACATAAAATCACCACTTGCAAGCACCACACATTATCTAGAGAGAGAATAAATATACTAGAGTCATAATAAAAATATGGAAGCACACACAAATAACTCATGAGATATAGCAAAACATAGAGTTAAATGAACAGATAATAAAGTTACAACAAAAGTAACTACTCTCGAGATGAAAACTAAAAACAACAAAGAAAAATGAAAAGAAATGGGAATAGTAGTCCTCAGATATAGAGCCCAATGTTCAATACATGAAAGCTTACAAAAAGACATATATAAGAATTCTATATACTAGGAACTAAACATCAAGCTCATCTATGTCAAATTCGTTAGACTGATAGTCCTCATCACTGACTGTCTCAAAATGGGAAGCATCCTAGTAGTTGTTTCCTCATTGCCATCTCCATCACCATCAGATCCATCATCCTCATAACCATTACCCTCGTCTTCATGACCCTCTTCATCATCATCCTCCTCAGCCATGTTTGTTCCCTCCTCAAGAAAAAAATAGTGAGGACTAGGTCATCTACGGTTTTTCATTTTGTAAGAGATGACACACTAGAGAAGTGACTTGGCTTGGTCAAAGTTGGATATATAAATCCAATCAAAGTCAGAAAGCATGGCAAAAGTATGTCCTAGAGGAAGAACAAGCAATTGAGAGGCATCAGGCTGAGATGAGACAGGGGTAGGTCCCTCACCAGTGGTAGGAGGTGGAGCGGAAGCAACGGTCAATTAGGCCGGGTAGAACTGATCATATGCATATGAAGCATAGTTATTGGCTGGGAACGGTTGGTAGGAGGAATAAGGGTGTGAACATTACACATTCATGTTGGACATTATTTGAACAAGGTCCTGGTGGAGGTTCTCCTGAACCTCCATCTAATAGACATTCTGGTGCATCAAGTAGCCCAGAAGGGTTTCATTAGACACAGAAAAAGATGAGTAGATGGAGGATCTTGGGTAGAAGAGGATGTACCAGGGGTAGATGTAGAGGTGGGGTGAAAGGACTTCTTGATAGTGGTGTCACTGATGTAAACCCCTTTTCTACTAGCTTTGTAGCCAAGACCATTGAAAAGGGATTTTTTAGTATGAAGCTCAAAGAGACCACAAATGAAGTTAGGGTAGGGTGGGTGGGAGTCCTTGGTGTTATTCTTTGAGTCAAACCAGGTCATGAGAAGTAGAATATATCTGGCCCATTTGACTTTGACATTTTGAAGAAGACAATACATAAGCACACTAGAATTCTCTATAATATCTATTTGGTTTCACTTTGGATGGATATTGCAATTAATTCTAAGTCATATAAGATGTGTCTTAGTGTCTAGAGAAGAAGAGGGTAGGATATAATTATTCCTATAAGGAACCTTGGGTTTCTTCTGTGTTTTATGGATGTCAGGTTGAAGAACTTCTCAGGGTCAAGGAGGTCAAGGTAGGAGTTATAGGAAGATATCCAATCTTGCAAGGATGAGGATCTAGAGATGTACTAGTTTAAAGAATATTTAGTGATTTGCAACCTAATCCCTTTAATCATGGAATATAGGACAACTTGGTTATTAGGGGTGGCACAAGAGTTGTTTAGTTCAATAAAAGATTGGCATAGAATTCATAGACAAATTTCATGCTAACTCGCTCTACACAAATTGCACCAAGGTTTTAGGCTTTGAAAACCTTCTTCACTTCCTTTAAATCTCATTTCTAGATCTAACAAGGGCCTAAAAGGATAGGGATTTCTAGGCAACGACTCTTTGTATCGATTAACAACTTGAGGATTGATAAAAGAGGTGTGCTATCATACCCAATGAGCCTAGAAGTGGTGGAAGAAGAAGGCACACCAGCTGGACCCATCCTCTTCCTTTGGTTTGAATCCATGGAGAAATAAATGGAGATAGACAATGCTAAAAGACAAAGAAACCACTAGATACATGTTGTCCAACTTGCTAGGTGTAACGTCTAAGGATTTGAGGCCTCAGATAAAATGATCTTCAAAGGAATGATTGAACTACCAATATCACCAAGATGCACCTCCTTTTTAGGGAACTCATCACTAAAGAACTTTGTAGTTAAGTGTGCTCAACCCAGAGTAATACTATGATGGTGACCAGTCGGGAAGTTTATTATGTCTTGTGTGTGAGTGAGGACAAAGTGTGTAGTTAAAGCTAGTGGTGGTTTGTGGGGCCAGTCGTCATTCCTGAAACTATACTAGAGCTTTGGGCAGTGGGCATGGGTGTTACAAATGACATCAAAGCCAATTCCCCTCTAGTAGGTTGGGCCCACTTGAATTTGTAGCATGCCAGTCATTGAACCATGTGGTCCATGCATGTTGGAAAGGGCTATCCTAGTTGATGGAACCACCGTTGTACTGACATCTGTGGTCGGGAGCTGGGTGTACATGGTCCATTGGGTCTGCATTGAAATGGGGATAGATGATGAGGCCATATAGTTAAGCCTTGATGAGTACATCAAGAGTATAAGTGGGGGAGATTGTAATGTCCTAAGATTTGAGGCCTCAGATAAAAGGATCTATAAAGAAATTTTGGACTACTCATATCACCAAGGTGCACCTCCTTTTTAGGAAGGCCATCACTAAAGAACTCTACTGTTAAGCGTGCTCATTCGAGAGTAGTACTAGGATGGGTGACCAATCAAAAAGTTTATCATGGCTTGCGTGTGAGTGAGGACAAATCATACAATTAAGGTGAATGGAGGTATGTTGGGCGAGTAGTCATTCCTGAAACTCTACTAGAGCCTTGGGCAGTGGGCCCAGATGTTACAAATGGTATCATGGCCATAACCACTCTAGTAGGTTGGGCCCACATGGGAATATGGCATGCCAGTCTTGAGCCGTGCGATCCAGACATGTTGGAAAGGGTTGTCCTTGGTGATGTAGTTGCCCTTGCGTTGGTATACCATTATGAGGTCATATAGTTGAGCCTTGATGAGGATGTCAAGAGTTTAAGTGGGGGAGATTGTAACGTCCCAAAATTTGAGGCCTTAGATAAAATAATATTAAAAGGAATGATTGGACTACCCTTATCACCAAGGTGCATCTCCTTTTCAGGGATCCCATCACTAAAGAACTTTGTGGTTAAGCATGCTCAACCTAGAGTAGTACTAGTATAGGTGACCAGTTTGGAAGTTGAACCCGACTTACATGTGAGTGAGGAAAAAGTGTGTAGTTAAGGCTAGTTGTGATATGTGGGGCCAGTCGTCATTCCTAAAACTCTACTAGAGCCTTGGGTAGTGGGTCTGGGAATTACAATTAGCTACCATCTTGTGATGTTTGATTGTTGGTGCCTCAAAAGAGTAGTACTAACCTTATCTAAGTGTTATGGAGTTGCATGAATGCACGAGAGTGTTGGAATACTTAAGATAATGGTCATATGGTTATATTGTGATTGTTTGTTTCTGTCACGAGAGAGAGGCAACCTCATAATCTAGATCTATTCTAAGCTCAAGAGAGGAGGAATCGATATATATGATGATTGCTTGTAATCTCACTAAGGTTATACAATGGGTGTAAGTATTGCATGTTAATGAGAGGCCTTGGATGGTGAAACCCAATCTAAGTTCCCATCCATACTTGTTGTATCACTCTTTGTTCCTACTTGTTCTCTCGTTTACTTCTTACTTTGTTTTGCTTCTTTTACTTTGTTTATTGGTTGGAGTAACATCGTTCCCTAAGGAACTCCAAATTTAATCCTACCCTTTTGATTAATGTAACTGAGACAAGATTCTAATTTCTTAGCACTTACCACTCCTTGTCCCTATGGATCGAACCCGATTTGCTACATTGGATCCCATATGATAGTTGCGGGGGCCAGAGTGTCGGGTTACAAATTTAAGAGTCTGACTACTTCAGATCTGCTCCTTTTTGGAAGTGTGATTTAGGTTGGTCATATAACCAAATCATGATCTAAAACCTTCTCATTTTGCTTTTAAATATTTGTACTAAGAAGTCTATGTCCTTTAGTGTCTTATAAGGATCCACATTATGTCTAACCAACTTTATGGACTTATTCATATTATGTGCTTAATCTTATGTAGCCTATTCAGATTCGACCTCATTAAAAAAAATCAAAGCCTGTTAATATTTTTTAGATGTAACTATAGTTCAGGGACAATCTTACTATCATGAATCTTTTTTCTAGGTTCACTTATAAAAAAATAAATCCTTCTCAAAAATATTTTTTATCAAAAAGATAGAACCTCCATGATGTTTTTTTCAATATCATTTTAAAATGTCAAGAAACAAATTCAGTTATCATCTCTCAAATTATTTTATTTATTTGATAATGAACCACATCTAGACTTATTTTTGTCAAATTTATTTCCTTATCTAAAGTTAACCAAAATAATAAAACTTTGACCACTATTGTGTGTTTATGTAAGAATTATAAATTATGTCTTAGAATTTCAAAATTAAATCATTCAATATTTTTAATCATTCATTGTCCCTTTATTGGTAAATAATACATATCTTTTTATATGAAAATAATTAAATACGTAAACTTGTCCAGAACATATTTCTCATTATTTCAATGAAATATACACTTTTGTAAAATTAATTAACATCCCCGAGTAGCCAAAATATCATTTTACCCATATTGTGATCATGGACAATTAAAGGGGCTCATAATGTTCCTATTAACCATCAGGTCCAATTTAGCATATGTGTCATGTATATGTCTTGGGCCTCACAAAAATAAAATTATGCACATTATATTACTTGGAATAGGGGACCTTACAATTCTACCCACATTTTTTTTGGAATTATGTCCTCGAAATTCATCTAGGATACATGGCAAGCTGCCCACCACAAGGATTCAATATCATTAGCAATATTTATGCCATTTTTCATATCACGTACATAATAGGATCACTTAGACTTCTTACTTCTATATCAATTATAAAGCTCATAGTTATAATCTTAGTGACTTTCATCTCTATGTACTATGCTTATGTCAAACGACACCATTATCTAAAATGTTCCTATTTTTCTTTGAAATATCAACACTAAGAAGTCTATGTCTTTTAGTGGATTATAAAGATCCACACTATGTTGAACCAAATTTTATGGACTTATTCATATAAATGCTTAACCCTATGTATTCTATTCAGATTCGAACTCATATCAAAAAATAAAGTCTATTAAAATTCTTTGGATGTAACTAGATATTCAGAGTCAAGCTTACTATCAGGAATTCTTTTTCTAGGTTCACTTATATAAAAAAAATCCTTCTAAAAAAGATTATTTATAAAAAAGGTAGAACCTCCATGATGTTTGACTAGGAGTTTGATATTTTTTTCATTATAATTTTAAACTATCACTAAACAAATTCATTTATCATGTCTCAAATTATTTTATTTATTTGACAATGATTTACATCTAGCCTTATCTTTCTCGAATTTATTTCCTTGTTTAAAGCCAACCAAAATCATAAAACTTTGACCACTAATGTGTGTTTATGTAAGGAATTTTAATAAGGTCTTAAAATTTCATAATAAAACATTTAAAATTTTAATCACTCATCGTCCCTATATGGGTAAATAATATACATCTTTTTAGATGAAAATTACTAAATAATAAACTTTGCTAGAATGTATTTTCAGATTATTTTGATGATATATATACTTTTGGAAAATTTATTAACATACCCCAATAGCTAAAATTTGATTTTACCCCAATTGTGATTATGAACAGTTAAAGGGGTTTGGAATGATCCTATTAATCATCAAATCCAATTTAGCATATGTTTAGTGTATTTGGCTTGGGCCTGATAAGGATAAAATTATATACATTTGATTACTTATAATTTGGGTCATTGCAATTTTTTCTTCAGGTATTCACATCTATTTCTTTTATAAGATACATCAATAACATGAGTTACGAGGTTCTACATGTCTGCACATTACTTCTCATAGGCATTATGGTGTGCCTCTATTCTCTTCTAAGCTCCTGAATAATATCTTTGTCTTATTATATTTCATGAGATGTCATCACTTTTATGGGTAATGGACCTTCTATACTTCTAATGCCAGTAGACCAAGTAACTATGTCTTCGAGGTTTTTCACATCAACTATGTCCCTAGGAATCTCCAGATATATAACAACAACATATATACCTGAAGATGGCATATACTTATATTTACACCTTTTAGTACACGTCTCATACCTCATGCACTCAAAAGGGTGAGATAGGAAACATAAAGATTTTGATGTCATAATATTTCATCTACAATTCCATATGATATTTGTTCTAGACCACACACCACTGAAAATGGAGAGGTCAGGCATATCTATACTTAACACTTAAGATTTAAAGGAAAAATGCACCTAACACCAATAAATATCTCAAATTCTATAATGGATTACACATCTAGATTGGACTCCAATATATTTCCCTAATTTCTGCTAAAATATAAGCTACTAACTATCAACATAACTCTATGTAATGATCTATATAGGATTCTATTGGATAGGTATTGACTAAGAATATGAGAATTTACCTAATGTCCATCTATGTTATGGATCTAATACCATATCATATCATATGAGCGGAAGCTAATTTTTTTCCAAATTGGGAGTGTTACAAACATGATATTCTTCACAATAACAATAGAAAGAAACCAAACATACTAGTGTATGAAATATATTCTCATAAATTCCTAGGAAAGAAACTTAGTTACATTAAACTCTATAAGAAAGTCAAACTACATGATGTAAAAGCTTTCACATTGTCTTAGTATATTGTATCATGTAGATGGCATCCCATCAAGTAAAATATCTAAAAACTATCGATGTATCCTTTTTCTTGACTAATTTTCCTGAGGATTAGTACCCACAGACATCTCATCACCAACCATATACAAATAGGAAAACTACCATTAGAGCAAGTGGCATTGAATTTCTAATAAGATAAATATGATTATACATAACTGAAAGCTGAACTAAGATCTAAAAGTTGTCAACGTATACTGAACTGATGTGTCTTTTATTTATCTCTTTTATTTTTTTGGCCACCATTATATGATAAGTCCTCCTTTGTGACATTTAAGTATCCTCTATGGTACTACACATACTATATTTACACTGAAGTGTCCTCTATAGTGCAACACGCCCTCTGTTGACATAAAAGTGTCCTTTATGGTGTAACACACCCTCTATTGGCACAGTGTGCCCTTTATTGACACTAAAGAATCTTCTATGGTGCAATGCACACTATATTGTCACATCGTGCCCTCTATAACACTTGCATTGTTTGGTGCAATGCACCTTATGAATCATTCTGAGACTCTCTAAGGACTTATCCTATAATGTATATAGTTAATGTTTAAATGTCATTTTCTACCTCTATTCTTAATTTCTTATCTCTGTATGTTAATCTCTTATATCCAAATATGCTCTTATTTCTTATATCTAAAACTTTATCTATAATCTCTAAATTTGTATCTCTACTATTTTAATTTTAAAGTGAATTTAAATATAAATATGAAAATGAATGTTCTAATTATCTAAATAGTCTTAATCTAGAACTCTGATTAATATAATGACTTCATGAATCTCATATGTGTGATATATTACATCTGACTCTAAGGCTTGAGAAAATAAAATACTTCATATCAAACATGTATAAGTTAGTCATTAAATGCACAAATAAGATCATATTAACATTTTCCCTTATTTTTTACAAACCACATTTCAAACATCCAAAAATCTAACATTAAAGATTTTTGAAAGATGTAGAAGGAAATTCCTAAATTCTTTACTAACTTTTCTATTTTGAATTGGCATTCCAACCATCACAACATAAACAAGTAGGGATTGTAGGAATTCCATGTATGATCCTATTTAGTATAGTAGCTCAAATAGTAACTATCATGGAGATAACAACAAAGAAAATGACAAAATAAACCTAATTATGCACAAAAGGTTAATAAATCTATTTAACCACTCACATAATCCACTTAGATTCTATTTTAGATTCTTGGAAAAATGAATAGAACTTTAAGAAAGTCAATTATCCCAAGAATAGAGCTTCTACATGAAGAAAAAAAATCTCATAAACTTCTCCTTTGATCCCACCTTAAAGAAAAAAGAGATAAGGAAGAAGAAAAGAGAGATACTAGCATTATTGTCGATTAAAATCCAAAGCTACAGCAATAACAAAACAAAATTCTAAATGATTCTAACTTTAATTTATCCAACAGATGAAGGACATGGCTTGTTCTTCCCCTTTTGGAAAAATTATATCCAAATTGCTCCAAAATTGCCTCAGAGAGGTATATAATAAATACAGGAGTTAGTAAAATGAGATCACAATAAAAATTTTGGCTTATAAATTTATGGTTTTATTGACAAAGACGGAAAGGCACCTAAATTGGCATCTAGTTTTCCACATACTTGGATGTCGGTTAACTTCTTTGTAAGTCAGTTTGATTTATAGAGTCAACTTCATGCACACATCGAGACATATTGGGTCGACCTTGGGTACAAATTCAATTTCAAGTTGGTCCAACTTGGTGTACGGTGGTCGACCTTTTGGCCAATTTTAGAAAATGAAATTTCATCTACAAGAAGATTCTAGAGTTTCTAATATGGAGAGTCAGACTGACCTTTCTCTAAGTCAATTGAATTCTCCTATTTCCCTATATCGACATTTCTAAACTTATGCAATTTGCAAAACAATGTGAGCAAACCCCCAAATATTACATGTTCTAATGTGTAATTATGTTTTTCAGGTATCACATACACTCTTTTTTGGATCTAATAGAAATTAGATCATCAATTACTTAAAAATATTGTTTCATGACTCAAAACATGGGTTTTAATGTTTTGAGAATTTTGTTGTCAATTTCTTTTTGTTATCTTAAACTACTAAGATTTGAACCCTAAAGCAAGACAATAGGGTTTCATATGTATTACAAACAAAAAATAGGGTTTTTACTCTGAATGATAAAATAATATATGAATGAAAACAAATGAGAATAACCATATAAATCTAGATTATGCTATTAACTAGATATTAGGGCTCTTATCCCAACATTACTTGCAATAGAAGAAGTGTAATTGAAGCATAGTTAGAGTGAAGTACTGTGACAATTGGTATCGAGGAGGTTCACTTAGATACTCCTACACTAAATATTTCTTCTTAAACTGTGATCCCTCTTATTGTATTGTATTCTGGAAATATCAACAAACAATAAGTTATTGCTTCAATCTAAGAAATATTGTGAATGACTTGCCCTATAATGATAGCCAATTTATAAATGAATAAGTAGGACATTAATCACATGAATTTTTATCTTCTCACCAAAATAAGAATGTGAATTGAGCACTAATGAGGTTCATGACTCACTTTAAAAATCCATGAAAATAGGAAGTATGATGAATGGTTTAATGTCATCAAAGAGGAGTTGAAATGAATTGAAGATAAAAACTCTAGGAACTAGTTGAGTGGGTCAAAGGATCAAATGAATTGTTTGTGAATCGGTCTTTAAGAACAAATGAAACTAAAAGGGAAATATTTTAAGATATAATGTTAGACTTGTTTCCAAAGTGTACACTTGAAACAATGGTATTGACTATATAGAGACATATTTTCTTGTATGAAATAACATTTCTTTAAGAATTATTGTGGCTTTAGTGGTTCATTATAATTTAAATCTTCATTAAATGGATGTATGTCCTTCTTTCTAAAGGTGAAGTGGAAGAAGTAGCCTATATTGATAAACATGAAAAGTTCTTAACAAAAGGAAAGATAAATTTGGTATTTTAATTAAGTCATCATATGGAATAAAATAAGCTACCTAAAAACGGTATCCAAAACATTTAATAGTGTTGTTTCTTCATATAGTATTGTAAGAACATTGTTGATAGGTGTATTTACTTTAAGAGTGGTGTTTATTGTTTTGTCTTGTGTGTTGATGGATTCCTTCTTTTCACTAATGATGTTGGTTTCTTACATAATGTAAAGAATTTTTTTTCTAATAATTTTCAAATGTAAGATATGGGAGAGGAATCTTATGTTATAAAAATATAATCATTCCATAATTGATCACAAGGGTTGTTGATATTATCTCAAAAAGGGTATACAAATTATAGTTTTATTGATAATTAAAAGAAAGTCCCCTATGCGAATAATTACATCTCACAAAAGAAATAGGTGCATTTCGGTGGCATATCCTACTAATATTATGCAATGTAAAAAAATATAAATATTCCTTACGCATCAGTGCTTGGGAGTCACGTGTATGCTCATACATGTACTTTGACTCATATCATCTTTTCTATTGGACTGTAAGATTGATATCAACATAAATTTGGATTAAAGGTTACAAATAAAGTACTTAGATACATACAAGGCACTAATCATTACATGGTCATATATGAAGACAAGATTGTTTCAAAGATAAACCCTATTTAAACTTGGATTATGTTGGATACATCCACTCAACAAATTCTATATTTGGATACACACATAGACTTCCTAGAGTAGCAGTTTTATAAAGGAGTGGATAGTTATATCATCTGTGATGTCCTAGGTATTTAGGCATCACATAAAATGATATTAGAAGGAATGATTGAACTACCCATAACACCAAGGTGCTCCTCCTTTTCAAGGAACCCATCACATAGAACTATGTGGTTTGGCGTGCTCATGCCAAAGTAGTAATAGGATGAGTAACCTATTGAGAAGTTGATTTTGTGTTGTGCGTGAGTGAGTACAAAGCATGCAGCCGAGGATAGTTGTGGCTACGGGATAAATTATCATTGATGAAACTATACTAGAGCCTTGGGGAGTAGGACTGGGCATTACACATTGTATCATAGATATAACCCCTCTAGTAGGTGGGTCCCACATGGACATGTTTCATGCCAGTCTTAGGCTGTGCGGTCTAAGCATGTAGGAAAGGTTTGTCCATGTTTATGTAAACACCCTCACGTAGGGAACCGTGACCTGGAGTTGGCTGTTCATAGGCCATTCTGGGTTTGCATTAAGATGGGAAAATATTTGGAGGCCATATATTTGAGACTTGACGAGGATGTCAAGAATCTAAGTTGGGTATGTTCAAAGATTTGAGGACAAAGATAAAATGATCTTAAAAGGAATTATTGGAATACCCATATCACTAACTTGCACCTCCTTTTTGGGTTTCCCATCAATAACAACTGTGTGGTTAAGTGGGCTCATTCAAAGTAGTACTAGGATGGGTGACCTGTAAGGAAGTTGATCCCACGTTGTGCGTGAGTGACGATAAAGCATGCAGTCAAGGCCATTGGTGGTTTGGGGGGCAATTTTTCATTCCTCAAACTTTACTATAGCCTTGGGAAGTGGTCCTATGCATTACAAATGGTATCAGGGCCAAAACTCCTCTAGTAGGTGGGGCCTACATGGGCATGTGACATACCAGTCTTGAGACATTTAGTCCATGCATGGTGGAAAAGTCTATCTATGGTAATGTAACCACCCGTGTGCTGGCAGCCATGATCGGGAGTTGGGTACACATGGGTCATTCTGGGTCTATAATGAAATGGGTAATGATTATGGAGTCTTATAGTTGAGCCTTGACCAGGATGTAAAGAGTGTAAGTCGGGGAGATTATAACATTCCAGGTCCTGAGGCCTAAGATGAAAGGGTCTGAAAAGGAATGATTGGACTATCTATATCACCATGGCACAAATCCTTTTTAGTGATCCCATCAATAAGAATTTTGTGGTTAAGCATGATTATCCTAAAGTAATATTAGGATGGGTAACCTGTCTGGAAGTTGATCCTTGGTTGTGTGTGAGCAAAGAAAAGGATGTTGAATGAAAAATTACCCCATAGACCACCACTAGCCTCAACTACACACTTTGTCCTCACTCATGCACAAACCAAGATCAACTTCCCAACATGTTACCTATCCTAGTAATGATCTGGGTTGAGAACACTTAATTACATATTCTTTAGTGATGTTCTCCCTTAAAAGGAAGTTCACCTTGGTGGTATATGTAGTCCAGTCACTTCTTTTAAGATCATTTTATCTGAGACCTCAAGTCATAGAATGTTATGATCTTCACAATTAGAATCTTGACATCCTAGTCAAGACTCAACTATATGGCTTCATAATATTTCCTCATTAGTGCAGACTCACAATAACCCATAGACACCTAGATCCCAGTCACATCTACCAGTTCCAGGATAGATACATCACCACGAGAAACTCTTTCCAAAATTCTTGGCCACACATCTATATATTGGCATGCCACATACCTATTGGTTGCACGTACTACAAGATTTATTGTTTAGATACAAATTGTAATGTCACAGGTCTTGAGGCCTCTGATAAAATTATTTAAAAATGAATGATTGGACTACACATATCACCTAGGTGTGCCTCCTTTTCAAGGACCCATCACTAAGAACAATGTTGTTAAGCGTGCTCACCCTACAGTATTACTAGTATGGGTAACATGTTGAGAAGTTGATCTCAGACCTTCCTACGCTATGTGTGAGTGAGGACAAAGTGTGTATCCTAGTCCAATGTTGGTATGTGGGGCTAATCATCAATCCTAAAACTTTACTATTGCCTTGGGCAGAGGGCCTAGGCTTTAGAAATGGTATCAGAGCCATAAACCCTCGAGTAGGTGGGGCCCACATGGGCATGTGAACGCCAGGTTTCAGTCTTACAGTTTATGCATGTTCAATAGGGATGCCCATGGTGATGTAGCCACCCTTATACTATTAACCATTAACATGAGCTAGGTGTCTATGGGTCATATTGGGTCTGTACCGCAATAGATAAATAATACGAGGTCGGATAGTCGAGCCTTGATGAGGAAGACAAGAGACGAAATTTGAGGGATTATAACATCCCATGAATTGAGGACTTGGATAAAATGATCTTAAAAGGAATGATTAGACTATGCATATCACCGAGGTGCACCCCTTTTTTAGGGATTCCATCACTAAGAACTTTGTGTTTAACTATGCTAAGCCCACATAGTACTAGGATGGGTGACCAATCCAAAGAAGTTGATCCCAGTTTGTGTGTGAGTGAGGACAAAGCAAGCAGTTAAGGACATTGGTGTTTGGGGGACATTGATCATTCTTGAAACTTTATTAAACCTTAGGTAGTGGGCCCAAGAGTTACCTCATCTCTGATTCTACCATGAAGGTTGATTAATGCTTTGAGGCCATTATTCATACATTGTGATGCACTAACTTTACCTTAATACTTCGTATGGAGACAATATATCCAAATTGTTAAGAATTTATTTCAATAATTTTGAATTTGTCCTATTCTCAAAGAAAGAAAATTATTAGAAAAAACACATCGACTTGAACTATCTATATATCAAAGAAGAATTATACAAACATAGTGTGTCAATTGTGCATAGTGATAAGGATTTAATGTTATCTAATTTGTCAAATGAGAAAACTATATTCAAAATATTCATTGATCATGCAGAAAGAATGAACACTAAACATAAATCCATGTTTACATAATGAAATAAGATGTATATATGTGTATGTTTGTTTTGATCATGATGTAAAATTTAATTAATGTATTTCTCTAATGAAGTAACATTGAGTTGTTTTCAATATGTGATGCATGGAAGAAAATATGTCACACATGACTTATAACATCCATAATCTATTCATATCAATTCAATATGTATTGTAACTATACATATTCCACACAAAAATTCATAGTTATAGTTTATAATTATATTTAAAGTAATAACATTTGTCAAATGAGAGATTGTTACAAAAATTTCTATAAGTTTTCTATATGGTCCATGTAAAACATTTAAGTCATTTCTTATTAAATTGACTACTATGTGATGTTTCTTGGGATATGTGAATTTATAAATGAATGGGTGAAAGGCCCTCTAACTCCTATTATATTTTGTTATATAATAGATTGATTGTATATATATAAGAGATCACATCTCTTAATTCAGATTACAAATACAAAATTAGTGAAACTCGTATGTGTTTATGGTACAAGGAGAAACATTAAAAACATAAGATATGAAGTTCAGATAAATAAAAAATCTAAAGGAGGGACACATCCATTAATAAGCCTCTTACATATCCATATAGAGATATTGATATAGCATGTAAGCTAGCATAAAGTTATATGGAATATATTTTCTTCTCAATTGTCTTTGGTGTCCTCTAGGATTTGCTCCCGTGTGTATGAATCATGACAGATACCATCTTCATGAAGTTGGTCATGGTGTGAATGTCCTTGATCTTGATTGAGGATCATAGTTCATGCCTCAATTGTAAATTAATATAATTTTGAAATATATATCAATGATGTTTTGATACAAGTTTGTAATAGAAAATAAAATATTTTTTTCTCACTGCCAAATATTCTAAAAGATACTTCATGCTAGAAAGATAGTTTCTTGAAATTTGTATTACTAAATTTTTATGTTCAACCTTTGGATGGCCTTTATTTTTATATCAGTGGTGGTAAGTAGTTTAGGGAAGAAATGAGCCCAAATACAATATGCATGTACAACAAAAGAAGAGATGGTCAATGTTTTCATAATTTGATCAATAAAGGAGGAAAATGGTTGGTCCATGTAACCTCATGAAGTGCATTTCTCCCCTATCATGGTATTCTTGTGGCTAATACATTATATAATAATATGAACTATTTTTGGATATATCATCTTCTATATTTTTCTGTTAAAAATAGTTGTGATTCTAGGGTGGGTATAAAATAAATATACTGCATTAGAGGTGTAGAATTTTTTCCAATTCCATTTCACATCAATGAATAAGTTGTCATAGGATAGTTACTTGTGGATGTATTCATTTCCAAGAGAGGAAAAGAGGTGAGTGAGGCATCTCTTTAGGTATTTATCTCATATGTTATGGAAGAAGTTTGTAATTCTTTTGATGTGGTTAAGGTTTTGAGATTAGTAGAAATTGAGTTACAAAGTTTCATGATTTATATGCATTTTCCTTCCAACCAAGGGTCAGTCTAGAATTTTCTGTGTTTGAATAAAAAAGGAGGAACTTTGATACCATTTGTACGATGTATATAGATTTTTTGATATATTTCCATTGAGTAATATGTTCGATTGTCTAGTTTTTTTCAAGGGGTTTTTGTGGGAAAAGTTTTTATTGAGGACCAATTTTTCAGATGGTAGGAGTGTTTGAACACAAGTGTGTTGTGTTTTTCATGTATCAAGCAATGTGAGTGTGTTTTGAGGTTAAGGATTCCTGACCTACTATAAATGTTTGGTTTACATATCATGTCCCATTTAACTAGATAGGTTTTATTTTTTTCCTCAGTATTTCCCCATTTATATGATTTATGCATCTTGTCTATTTGTTTTGTTACTTTAGAAGGGAGAGTGATGCAACTAAGGAAGTAGGTAATGAGTGGGTTGAGTGAAGAATTGGAAAGTTTTAAACACCCATTCATGCTGAGGGTGTGTGATTTCTAGATGGCTCATTTATTGTGAAATTTTTTAATTATTGGGTTCCAAACTATTTTAGGTAATTTATAGAAGAAAAAAGGAGACCCAAGTATATGATAGGGAAACTATAGCACCTCAGATGAAATTTGTTTAAAAATAATGATTGACTACCCTTATCACAAAGGTGTACCTCCTTTTCATCGATCCCATCACTAAGAATTCTATGGTTAAGATTGCTCAGCACAGAGCAGTACTAGAAGGGGTGACCAGATGGGAAGCTGATCTAGACTTGTGTATGAATGAGGACAAGCACATAGTTAAGGCTAGTGGTGGTATGAGCAATAGTCATAATTTGTGAAATTTTTGTAGAGCCTTGGGCAGTGGGTCCAAGTGTTATAATTAGTGTTAGAGTTGATTCCCCCTAAAATTGGTGGGGCCCAATGGGCCTACGACATGAAATTCTATGAGTTGTGCGGTCCAGGGATGTTGGAAAGTGTTATCCATGGTAATGATACAGTCTTACACTAGTAGCCAGGATGTGGACCTAGGTGTATATGGGCATTTGGGTCTGCATCAATATGGGGAAAGACTATCAGGCAACATAGTTGAGCCTTGTCAGTGATATCAAGAGTTTAAGTGGGGAGATTGTAACATCACAAAATTTGTAGGCTCAGATACAAAGATCTTAAGAAGACTGGTTGGAATACCCATATCACCAAGGTACACCATCTTTTCAAGGAGCTAATCACTAGGAACTCTATGATTAAGCGTGCTTGGCTCAGAGTAATACTAGGATAGGTGACCTATATCAAAATTGATCTGGATTTGTGTGTGAGTGTGGGAAAAGGGTACAACCTAGGCTAATGATGGACTATGGGGACCGTCATCATTCAGGAAACTCTACTACAGCCATGGGTAGTGGGCCTAGATGTTACAAAATGGTATCAGAACCAAAATCTCTCTAGTAAGTGGGTCCCACAAGGGCATGTGGTAAGCCAATATTGAGTAATATGGTCTAACCATTTTAAAAGGGTTGTCTATAGTGATGAAGCCACTCTTGTCTTGGAAGTTATCATCAGGAGCTGGTTGTACATGGGTCATCTTGTATCTACACTAAAATGGGGAATGCTAGGATATGAGCCCTAATGTTACAAAAGTTATCAGAGCCAAAATCCCTCTAGTAAGTGGGACCCACATGGGCATCTGGTAAGCCAACCTTAAATCATACAGTTCAAACATGTTGGAATGGGCTATCCATAGTGATGTAGCAACCCTTGTGCTAGTAGTCATGATTGGGAGTTGTGTGCACATGGGTCATTCTAGGTCTACACTAAAAATGAAAATGATTATGAGGCCTTATAGTTGAGTCTTGAGGAGGATGCCAAGAGTCTAAGTGGAAGAGATAGTAATGTCCTAGGTCTTAAGGCCACACATGAAATGATCTTAAAAGGAATGATTGGACTACTCATTTCACAATGAGGGATCCCATCACTAAGAAATCTGTGATTAAGTGTGCTCATCCTAGAGTAGTACTAAGACGGGTGACCAGTCGAGAAGTTAATTTTGACTTGTGCGTACATAAGGAAAAACCACATAGCTAATGATCTCCACTCCTCAGTTACTTTGAGGAATGAACCCAAATAACCCAAGCACACCAAAAAGGTATATTGGAATAGGTCTATTTTTCATTTCTCAAATAAGGATGTACAAGACCAATTGTTTAAAATAAAAAGTGCTTTATATTATCACTATCCTTCACCATGTAGGGTGATACATAAGAATTTAGAATAATATTAGCAAAATATTATCTAACCACCTCAAAACTATCTCCCAAGAAGGTTCATCTATGCTTGAAGTTATCCCGGTCAACCTTGGTTCTCTGTTCCATGCTCTCTAACTATGGGTTGGAAGAATGCCCCATAAGAGAAGAAAATGTTGAAAGTTTTCAGCATGAAAGACGGTATGTGCATATTAATTGGGGCTTGAGCAACATTAGGAAAAAGGACATCAAATATAACAAATCCTCCCACAAAAGATATAAGTGTTGTAACGTCCCAAAATGTAGGATCTTATCCTTTTTTTAGGATTAGGAAATTAGAACGTTTGGTAGTTTAGAGTTAACCAAACAAGGATTAAATTATACCTTCATGAATAATGTTGATACATATAAAATTAAGTTGCATGACACATACCATAATACACTCAAATTAACACAATAAATTAATTATGTGTGAAACATGCAAGTAAATTCATTAAATATATCATGTAAGTTTTCTTTACTTCTATATATGAACATAATAGAAAATTTATGTTTAATAAGAAGTATATTGTACTTTGGTACAATAGTTGGATTTCCATATCCATAAATAGGAATGAATTGCCATTATATAATTAAATATTGAATTAATGGAATAAATAAGTTAAATAAGTATAAAAAATGGATTTCCATGCACAATTATATAAGGGAAACCTTTTGGAGATGAATTGAAGATAAAAGGACTCAATTAAGTTAATGATGATAATAAAGGTATAATATTTGATAAAAATAATGGTAATGAGCCAAAAAAACTCATAAGAGGAAATCTTGAAATTGAAACATAATGAAAAATTATGTTCCTTGAGTCCCAATTACCTTGGGGTGCCAAGTTTCACATTACTAGAACACTTGTAGATACTTAAATGAAGGTAAATAGTGTAATAATGCCCTAAAAAGAGTGGGATTTGGTTTATATGCCTCAATTTCATGAAGTTTTGATTTTATTTGTTGACACACTATACACAAATTTATATCATGTCATGCTATGGTTTCAACCTTTTGGATTTGAGTTCATGTGCGGACCCATTGTGGCCATCAATTTTGGATTAGATGATAGAAGGGTCATCACCTACCTCAGGACCTATTTTAGAAACTAATAGTATGATAAGATGGATATAATTTTTCTGATTTCTCCATCCAACATCGTCTTTTTTTTTTGGAAATTTCTTCACCAATGGTTTCCCTAGAAAATTCCGCATCTACCCGTTACTACTTAGAATATATAATTCCATTTCTATAGGAAAAGCCCTAAATTTCATCTCCCTACCTCTTTCCCCAGAAGCCACAATGCCAAACCATCACTATATAAGAACAAGCTTTCACCATCCTTGATCCCCAGTAACCCTGTGCCACTTTCAATTCTCCCTATTTTCATCTCCTTTTATTCACACTACTTGTTTTGGTTATCCTTAGTGTCTTGGGAGGGTGGCAATAGTAGATGATTTCTTAAACAAACTGATGAAATGCAAATCATCTCCAGGGTTTGATGAATCTATTTGGCCACTTACTAGTTGATGGCGTTATCCATGAGTTTCTTTCGGTGAATTGAGTTTGGAGCTCTCCGGAGACTTGTCATGGTGATGGTCCAGACCCCACCAAGACTTAGTATCCTTTCATTTGAGTTTGGCTAGAGTTTCTAAAGGTCTTTAACACCTCTAAAAATCACTCTTTGAGGTACTTTCCAATCCTCTAGTCTCCCCTACTCTCTGAAAATTCACTGGCCCATTATTTGCTTCGTTCTTATATCTCTATCCTCAGATGGGTCTTGCATAATCTTTGGGATCATTTCCCAGAGATGTGGTGCATGAATCAGGAGTCGTGATCTAGGAGTCAAACTCCATGTATTTTTCTCATGATATTGTTCTTTTGAGGACAATGGGTAGCGTCAAAGTATTGGTTCACCCCCACGTCATTTTCTTTTGGTTTGTTTCGCAGAAGGGGGTATTTTGGTCTTTTTGTTGTTCCCTACTATTTTGGTCATGCTGAGTTGGGTGTTGTATGGGCTAGTTGGCAAGCCCTAATGGGGCCAACCAGGTGGCATTGAACAAGTCAATATTCCACACATGGCTTTAAGGATTTTTCTGATAGGACAATTTATGAAAATACATAGTAAATTATAGATTGATTAGGAAAATTAAATAAAATATGTTATGTAGTTTGTAATTTTATTCTATGTCTAATGGTATCAGTTTCTTAACCTAATTGCAAAATATAAATTATAATTTTCAGGTGTTTTCCTTAATTGGTAAGATCTTCTAAAATCCATATCTAATATTATGTAAGTCAGAAAAGTAAAGTAAAATATGCTATGGAATCTACAAAATATATTCTATACTATAGTATATTTTCACAACTAATTCACTAACAATAAAAATAGGATTTTTAATATTTATTCAATTAATGTAAACCTCACCCTAGTCTCATATATTCCTTTAATAGGTTTCTTGCAGACTATGATGGAACTAGAGTTTTGATCATGGACATATGTAGACTTCTTAGGATGTATGATGCATTCCCTATTATTATACATCGAGCAATCACCCATAATTGTCACTCTCTTGGTCCTTTGGACATATGCCCTACACATTGTTCTCCTATCCTCTCTCTTGATAGATTGCCTCATTGAGTATGTATCTTCTTTTATTGATCTTGTCTACTTAGTTTGATGGATATTAGTATTAGACTCTTATTTATATCTTGTTAATTTTATTCCATGGGGAAAATCTAACTAGAATATTTGATACTCTAATCTTCTTGTAGTAGACTTTATGATCTTATTTTGCATCTCCTTTTTGGACATGACTGGATATTTGTTATGGATCCTCTGACCCCACATAGTAATTTTTGGATATTTTCATCTTATTGTTTCATATGATTAAACTTTCACTTGCCTCTACATTTATGAATGTTTGTGATTCATTAGCCCTGGAGTAATGTATGCTTTGATTGTTTTGGTTTTATTTCCCTTTGTGATATCATTTAGGCATTAAGGTTATAATCCTTCTGCCTTGCACTGAGGTTTTAGTACTCTTGCACTTATATATATTGGGATGGAGGATCATATTCCACATACCCTATCTTGTATGCCAAGGGGGTTTGGTTGTGTGCCATTCTCTATCATGTTTTAAGGTTGCGAGCCTTAGACACCACTGACTTCACATTACGATAGTGTTATGCTTATCTCACATGCATGAATGTTGATATTAATGATGTTGGGTTTTGTGCCCTAAAACATTTGTGTGCTTGTGTTTCATAATTTTTATATCTATTTCATGGTAAGTATTATTCATGTTTTCATCTTTTGAAATTTATATTCTTCTAATACTTGCTTGGGTGGTTTTTACCTATTCTATGGGAAGCCTTGTTACATTTGATGTCCTTTTCCCTTTAGTTTCTCAATCCATAATTAATAAGCACATACCGACCTTTATGTAGATATCTTCTACTTTTCTCCTTTTTCCTGGGGTATGCGTCCAACCCCAAGTGTAGGACTTGGAAGACTGGACATGGTGACATGGACCTTCTAGGTGCAGATATTCGGGAGATAGAATTGAGGTAGCTGGATATCCCTCTACATAGATCCTAAAGATGTTATACTTTTATGTAAACCCTCTATGGGAGATGATGATGTACTTTGTAAAATTAAATATAGTCACGAAATATTATTCTTCTTGTTAATTTGTTCTTTTCTATATCATCATATAAGAGGAAAAAAAGTTTACATCTAATCCAACATACCTTATCAGTATGTTTGTAATAGATGGATTCATTCCTCAAATTATGTAGGGAGTGGATCCCCTATCATGTCCCACTCCTTACAAGTACTATCCAAGTGCATATCAAAAGAATATGAATTTCAAATAAGATGATAATCAATAAAAAGACTTGCCATTAGTAAAAACATAAGAGGTACCGCAAAAGCACATATAATGAATTAACAGATCAAAACCCATCACAATAATAATCAACATACATGCATGTGAGATCAGCATACCACTAGTGAAATAAAAATAAACAACGACTGCTAAGGATCATAACCTTATACCCTAATAGAGTAAGGAACATAACAAAACTTCCAAATATATAAAGTGGGAACAAAACCCATATATGTGTCACATAACCTCCATACCAAAATAATATGGGAACATAACCTCCATACCAAACATAAAGGGCACATAACCTCCATACCAAACATAATGGGAACATAACCCCATAAACCAATTCACTTTTACACCCCTAGGGATACTGAATCACAAAGCATGCAAAAAGTAGCGACAACTAAAAATACAGTCGTGATTCCAATTAATGAGATTGGCATCACATAAATGGACAATAAAAAACATAACACAAAAGTGGGAAAACTAGTGTTCCATCTCACAATAAGGAATATTTAGTTAAATTTCACAAAATAGAATTTCCACATCTAAAAGATGATCAAGATATATATTAGGGTCTGAAATGAATATCCATCAAGTTGAGTAGATCACAAAAACTACTCATGCATCCAAATCTATGAAAAGATAGAAATTATGTAAGGTATATGTCTCAAAAGACCAAAAGCGAGAAAATATAGGTGATTTCTCAATATTAGTAATAGGGATGCAACATACCTCAAAGATGTTTGTCAACATATCAAAATCCAATAACTAAATCCAAGTCAGGGTTCGAAGGTTTGAAACACTAGTTGCTGAGAAAATATCACCATATGAATTATTTCATGAGATCACAAAGCTTTTACGGCTCTTCTAAGGAATTTGAATAGGAGGATAAGGGAGATAGTTAGGAGTCATCTCCTATTTTTCAAATGATTTATATGTGTGTGAATCCCTTGGGGAAGGGTCTCTATATATACAAGTATTAGCATGGGTAGCAAGAAACTTATATTGTTTTGTTTACTAGGGAAGATATGTAGTGTATATTGTAAACGTAGAAAAGTTAAGCATTCATTAACGCATAACAGGAAATTTTAAACATAGAAAAAATGACATTCCCCTTCTCTTTCATTATTTCTACATTTATCAATATATTTTCCTTTTTTCCAACAATGAGGTCCAAGAAAATTTGACTACTACATTCACAATATATAGACTTCTAAATTTCTCTTTGTGTAATTATTTACTCAATGTAAATGTGTATAATACTTTAATGTACAATTGTGTAGGATATATTTGCTGACTTCCTTTTAAAAAAAAAATTGTTTGTTAACCCCTTATATACACTTAATCATACCATTATGGGATAAGTTTCTCACAATGATTATCTTCTCACTTTAGAGTCATTCAAAACATGTATAACAATTTTATTCCAATAAAAGGTGTCTACCTAATAATATTACATTAAATCCAAATTTATAAATTTGAGGCAACCATATATATTGCTAATATATATTTTACAATTTTTATTTATGGAGGAGATAGGTGACAATAAATATATACATCCAAAACTAATTGCTATAGGCACATGAATTTCAAATCAAAAGGGTGAAAATATTCTCAATCGAACCATTTTCCATTTTTCCTTGTGGTTAACAATTATACGAGGCAATAGAGAGGTTTACTAAAGAAATCATTTAGTGAAGATTATTATTATTTCTTATTTGAATTAAGTAATTAATTATTTAAATTTGGAAACATTTTTTGTTTCCAAACAAATATATAATCTATTGATATATTTGTTTCCTTTATGATATGTTGGCGTATTTATTTTCATTTATTTATTACTTTCAAACATTAAGGAGAGAAAAGTTTGTTATAATTTATTAAAATATCTCATGTACTCCACATTGTTGCAATTAATTTAGATTGTATTAAAAAAGAAAGTCTATTTTAAGATTTTCCACCATACTAAATTTTCCATAGATTTAACATGCATGGACAACATTTTTTCCCTTTATGTTATACCATAATTTTATTTATTACAACTTCACATAAATTATACATGTATAAGACATATAATTTCATTTATACTATTTATTTAATATTTTAGTCATGTTTTAATGATTAATTTAATTCTTATGGCTTAATCTTATAATTTCTTTTCCCTTTTCTCCAATCTCCTCCTTTATTCTCCTATTTCGTGCCCAAACTGTGAAGTACTCAACAACTCATTAGTAGCCATGTTAGCGATTTCTTTTGTGCGTATTTGCATCAGAAAATAGATTCCATATCCAATGAAATTAGGATAGTATGATTGTTCAAATAAGATGAAACTTGACACCCAAGTTAATTAGGACCGAAGGAACATGTTTTTACCATTATATTTGGGTTTTGAAGATTCCTTTGATGAGTTTTAATACAATTAAGGTTTTGGGCTCATAATTTTTATATAGTTATAACATTACAACATTACGATCATTATTTATAATTTAGAGTCCCACTATCTTCATATTGTTGCCAAAAAAGTTTCCTTATTTTATTATGCACAAATTTCAATATTTTGTTGATTAATCATATTAAGTCCATTAATTAAATATTTATTAAAGTAATGAAATATTATTCATGTTTATGGACATTGAAACACCAATTATTATTCTACTTTGTGTATTAAGAAAATATATGACTTATTTAATGAATTTATTTTCATGATAGCACATGATTAAATATGTGTTGCTGATTATAGAAGCTTATGTCACTTAATATGTTATATTTGTTTTCAAACATAAATATGTAATGGGATTTTTTTGGGTAAACCGAGCTCTCATATTTCTATTTTTATGTTTTTGTAATTTCAAGTCAGTCCCTATAAAATAGGAAACTGTACTGCAAAAGGAGGGAAAGGAAAAACACTCCTACAAACATCAGAGGAACATAAACAAACAGAGAGAAAAACAAGCCATCTAAAACAGAGGCAAGCATCAGAAAACCTCAGCAAAGAAGCACCCTTCAGAACTGAATCACTGTTAAGGGAGTTTCGCTCCACGAGCCATGCACTGTGTAGAGAGGTAATTAGAAGCTTCTTCAATTTCTACATTTCAGTAAATCATTCACTGAACTGGAACAAGCTGGCCTTACTCTGGA
Source organism: Alisma plantago-aquatica (assembly GCA_963693085.1). Lineage (NCBI taxonomy): Eukaryota > Viridiplantae > Streptophyta > Magnoliopsida > Alismatales > Alismataceae > Alisma > Alisma plantago-aquatica. Next base: position 921,676,748 of record OY856413.1, on the reverse strand, counting down.
TCAGGTTCAAGAAACCACAAAATAACATGTAGAAAACTGCACAACAGGAAACACTTCTACAATCTTTGAAAAAAAAACAAAAAGCAGTCAGAAAGAAAGCAAGCCATATATAGAGGCAAGCATCAAGAATCCTCATAGAGAAGAACATCTTTTAGAATTGAGTGCCAAACTCTCATCCAAGAGCTCTCCCTCTGTAAATGCACTCTAGCATTCCTTTCACTCCACAACACATGCAAAATGCATGGGGCAAAGAGATGACTTCTTTGATTACTACACTTCACTAAATCACTCACAGCACTTGGACAGACTGGGATACACTTATCAACAAGCACCTTACTCCAAATCTGGTTTGAGAAGCCACAAGTAAACATGCAATGATTTTAATTCTCCTCACTAGTTTTACAAAGAAAACAATAAGAGGGGGTACTAATACCCATCATTTTGACATGATCAATGGTTAACAGTCTACCATGACTGATCTTCCACGCATGGAGATAGCATCTATAAGGAATTTTGTATTTCCATACCCATTCAAACATAGAATGAATAATACCTTTACCTCAAATATCATTCCACACATTCTTCAATTTAATGTTCTCCAAGTTACTAAACAACAACTTATCTGCCCGACCATTAGGCTTGTTAAGGTCAGTCAATAAGGTGTTTAGCTCCTTGTATAGCCTTGAATCCTTAAGGATCCACTCATCACCCAAGATCAGAATATTGATATTACTCTCCACTGAAAAACCCAATTTAATAAGACTCTGTCTACCCAAGGCATCAACTAGAAAATGATTTCCAGGGAGCCAAGGTTCCCCCAAAAGCTGAATCTTCAAACCATTTCCAACAGAGTATCTAATATACCTCTTAAGAATATCTATTTCCTGAATAATTCTATTAAGATGCCACGAAAAAGCATTATTAACACTTTCTAACCAAAAGGAACCTTTGTTGAAGTACCTTTCATGTATCCACTTGACCCAAAGTGAGTCAGCTTTGCTTGCAATATTCCAAGCTTGAAAGATTAAAGAAGCTTTGTTTACCTCCCTTAGAGATCGAATGCCTAGACCTCCTTCCTTCTTTGGTTTAGTTATTGCATCCCATATTATTAACTGGACATTAGAGTGACTATCTGAACTTCCCCAAATGAAGTCTCTAATCAATTGTTCAATATCATCAGCAACCGAACAAGGCAAAGGAAAGCAACTAGTCCAGTACATGTGAATAGAAGATAAAGTTGATCTAGCCAATTTGACCCTTTTAGCCATCGAGAGCTATTTAGACTTCCATCCTTCTAATTTGGCCTTAACTCTATCCAACAAAGAACTACAATGTTTCCTAGACAATTTCCATATAAAAAGAGGAATGCCCAAATAGTTTTGATCAAGATTACCTTCATTTATGCCCAAGATACTACAAATGCTATATTTATCTACACCAACACTGAAAAGGACCGAACTCTTATCAACATTGATCTTCAGACCAGTCTCCAAATAGAAATCCACCAAGATCTCTTTCAAAGCCATGGCATTTTCGACATCTACCTCCATAAAGACCATAAGGTCATCCACAAAAATTAAATGAGAGATCATGATATTATTAGAAGCACAAAGAGGTCTAATCTTCCCCTTTTTAACAGCAACATTCATCATCTGAGTAAAGGTTTCCATAACCACGACGAACAAGTAAGGATCCAAGGGGTCACCTTTTCTGACCCTAATACTTGGACTAAAAGCATTCATGGTTTCACCATTCACTAGAACCTCATAGGTAATCGTAGAGAAGATTTCTTTAAGACAAATAAGCTGGAAATGAGGAAAATCCATAAGCCTTATAATATGAAAAAGTTCCTGCCAAGAAATCGAGTCATAAGCCTTCGATATGTCAAGTTTGATGCACATATTTCTTCGACCTCCTTTCCTATTAAAATCATGAATGAGATCATTAGACAATAATATGACATCTTGGATGCTTCTACCCTGAACAAAGGCACACTGATTATCACTTATAATAGAAGGCAGGATCAATTGTAATATGTTACTCAGGATTTTTGTGATGACCTTGAGAAGAACATTACACAAGGAGATCAACCTCTAGTTCTTGAGAATATGAGTATCTTTAGACTTGGGAATCAGAGAAATGAAAGTCTTATTCTCTTCCTTAAGAGGTCTCCCTATTTTGAAGAAGTGATAGATACCTTCCTTGACATCCATATTGATGATGCTCCAACATTCCTTAATAAACATCCCATTAAAGCCATCAGGACCCGGGCACTTGTCAATGTTTAACTTCTTAATCACACCTTCAATCTCTGAATACATAACCACTCTATCTAAGGAAAACTTTTGGACTCCATCCAATCAAGGAAAATTGAATACTCCCAAGCTAGAGACATCAGCAATGTGACCATTATTAAATAGTATCTGATAGAAACTTTGAATATGATCTTTTATCTCCTCCATATTAGAACATAAACTCCATCAATCTCCAAGGCTTTAATGTGATTGATGTGTCTTCTAACTTTTAAAGTAGAATAGAAAAATCTTGTATTCGAGTCACCCTCCTTAAGCCAATATATCCTTGACTTCTGCCTCATCAAGGATTCTTCAAGATTGAGAGCAATACGAACCAACCTCCTACATTTAACTGCCTCATCTCTCAACTCAAGACTATGAGGATTAGCATCTAGCCTGACCTGAGCTTCATAGACCTTAAGTTCAGCCTCCCTTGCATTATCAATGATATTTCCCACCTTATCCTTATTCTACTTAATAAGTTTGCATATCACATTCCTCATCTTAGAATAGACTTTGAACAAAGGAAACCCAATTTTATCGATACTCTAAGCCTCTTTAACAATATCAGCAAAATCATTCTTTTTCATCTACGCATTCACAAATCTGAAAGGTGAATTGATTTCTTTCATATCGCCAATCCTGAGTTTTAGAACCTTATGATCACTAATAATATTAGTGATAAGAAAACTAGAGAAGTCGGGAAATTTTTGCATGAACAGAGTGTTATAAAGAATCCTCTCAATGCAGGAGGTAACATATCTGTCACCTCCCTGATGATTGTCCCACGAAAAACCTGGACCATTTAGATTGAGATAAAAAATGCCACAGTTAAGGAGGCATTTATTAAAGTCCTCCATTGATTTCTTCGTAGGAGTATCCCTACCAATCTTTTCACTTTCCTCCTTTACAGTGTTAAAATCTATGAACATCACCCAAGGAGCAATCACATTAGGACAAACCTCTTCTATCTTATCCCAAAGTCTACTTCTATCACTATCGTCATTATGCCCATAAACAGCCGTCATAAGAAAGTTATGATTATCAGAATAAACACTAACATGAACACACTGGTCAGTTTTAAAAAAGTTTTGTAATGAGGCAAAAATCCTCCTTCCAAAGAACAACAACCCTTCCAAGAGCATGTGACGAGTGATTAGAGATCCATCTAAACTCAGGAAAGCATTTCAGTAGGACTTTTTAATTTTCTTGTCTCAAACTCTAGTCTCATTCAGAATAATAATGTGTGGCTTAGCCTTATTAACTTCCTCTTGGACTTTAGAAACCTTATTGTTCAGGCCTCTAACATTCCAGGAGACTATAGTCACACTCAAATCATGCATTAGACTCTTTATCCTCTAGTACTAGGTTGGGAAGATTTTCAATTTCAATACTTCCCTCCTTCTCCAGATTTTTGAATCTGTTATTGAAAGAACTTGGATTAGGAGACTCATATGTGGGACTTGGATTCCTTGTCTTCGATTTTTTAGACTTCTTGGGCATTTGGAAACCATCCGAGCCTTGACTCCCTTAACTATTCTTTGAGATTTTAGTTGAATTGGAGGGTGACAAGATCAACCACCTCTGAGCTTTCCACCTCTTCTGGTTCAAGAACCATCTCCTCAAAACTATCATTCATAATATGGAATTCCTCTATATCTGACTCTTCTAAAATAGGCCCTGAGTTACTGACTGTTTCATTGCTTCCAACAGACAAATCCACAACAACCTTGTTTGCAGAAATAGCTACACTCCACAACACTTCAGATATTGACTTCTGCTCTGACATCTCAGGTGTTGTCTTCTGAACATGCCCATTAGCTATAGAAATAGCATCCTTTGGAACCCATACTTTCTTTACCTTCTGAACCCCATATTCTATACACTCATGCCCAAACATATTGCACACTGAGCATGTTTTTATTTTCCATTCATAGACGAAGGAAATCTTCTTTGGTTCTCCTTTTTCACTAGCAACTTCCAAGGTTTCTGAAAACTTCGAATTAGCAGCAATGAGAATTTGCACTCTGGCATATTCAAGTCTTTTAAAGTCATAGGTAGCTTGATCTATTCTCTGCAGGGTACCCAGGAAGGACCCAATCCTCTTGAACATCTTCTTCTCCCAGAGTTCCAGAGGTAGTTCATGCACCTGAACCCATGTCAGTACTTCCGTCAGTTTAAACTTCATCAATTGTTGACTAGGCTTCCATTTCATCAGAATAAGAGGTTTGTCTCTCACGAAGCACGCAGGACCATCCAATACCGAGATCAAGTCTTCTTGCTCTGAGAACTTTATCAAGAAGAATCCGTTTCCATGATTTAGGACCTCAATTGTTTCGCTCAAAACCCAGATTTGTCTTAGATATCTCTCTAGGGTAGGAAGATACGATCTAAAGCCCACAACATAACCCGCTAGACATAGATTCCAGCATTTTTCATTCTTCATCGCCTCCTCGCTCGGGTAGATCGGGGTTTGTCCTTCTAGTACAATGTCAACTCTCTCGAGTGAGGTATCTCCCTGGGGATCTTTCTTGAACAACTCCTTCCAAGAGCTCGACTGGATCTGGCTTGAGGATGCATGTTCTGCTCCATTTCTTCCGCCTCTAGTAGTCGCATCCACAGTCTCTAGAGTCGCCACAGCCGCCATCAAGACACTTTGTTGTTTATATGTAATGGGATTACCGTTGAGTTATTCATTTTATGTGCATTAATAATATACATTAAGGAATAACTTTATCATTATTTGATCAAATGTAATGAACAACACTTACTACCCTTTTAGTCGGGGAATAGAATATGATCTTAGATTTTGTGTTCATTACAACACTCCACCCCTTAAAAGTGTATTGTCCTCAAAATCTAAACATCCATATATTATTATCCAACTACTACACTCATTAAAAGGTTTAACTTAATAAGACAACTCTTATAGATATCCTGGTTACTCATACATATTTCAATCATGAATGCCTTTTATGTTGTTCATGCATCCAACTAATCTATCGTATACACCTAGGGTTGAATTTAGTTCCTTGTGATTCTAGCTTAGTGAACCTAAGGTTCCCATCTCAAAACTAAAGATTCACCTAGTATGACATCCCACGTTACAGAGGTGTAAGGAGGATATGTCCACTAAAAATTTTTATACATGCCATATCTATTGGTATGTATGCCCAGAGAGACAATCATATGATGATGGAGTGAGAGAGAAAATATTTATTTGATAATAATAAAGGTATTTTTTTTTATTATGTCTATCTCAGTCATGAGATGTTGACACATACATAAATACATGTCTAACGAATGATGTTACCCGTTGACGTATGTCTTCAAGTACGTCACTTGAAGAATGAGATCATATAGATGCTAAGATTACACACATTCTTGTCATGTCCCTAGTTGGATATTACTATGGAATCAAAATAGATAAGAGTAATACATAAGACTAGAGTGTGTGTTGATTAATGATAGAGTCTCATTAGTCATGATATATGATATCATGTCACTGACACAGATACATGTTAGAGAACAATGTATTGGACAAACCCACCATGAGAGTGATACATGGAGACCATTGAATAGTAGTTAGAATCATATCTCATAGGGATAATGGTGATTGTGGTTCTTAGACCTAAAGTCACTACACATGTCATTTGGTATACTTTTACATCATCAAACGTAATCCTGAAATGTGGGTTGTCATAAAGGTGATGATTCGGTAGCTTTAACACATGGGGACTGATCATGAGTGATGTAGATGTTCCTCCTACTGGATTTTGATATCCAAGGCCTCTTGAAAAGCAAGAGTGTGAAATGTACAACCATACTGATGTCGTTTAATATATGATATGTGAAGTCATATGCATCTGTGATAACCTAGTTTTCTCTCACTCCTCAAGTACATGTTGTCTAATTCATCTTTGCTCTAATTGTCATCCTAGCCCTCAATTTCATGTCAGAATGAGTTTTGTTGCACAATTATTCCACCTAGTATACGTGTACCACTAAGATGATGCTCAATTTTGTTGAAATCAATTTTCTTTCAAGTAACACATCATCATCTCTTTTCTTGAATTTTTAACACATCCTTATGAACTTTTGTGACATGTTCTTTTTCTCATGTTGAAGATCTCTCTCTTACAATTCAAAAGTGTAACGACCCCACCTCCCAGTAACCACCAATTAAAGGAGACCAAAAGGTCAGAGACGTTATCCCAATATTTTAGGATCCATGGTTTGACATTTAATCAAAAATAATTATCAAATTCAACTATTACTAAACTGAAAAGCTAGAATAAAACAAATCTTTTTGCAAACCTTGTAAAATTCGGATCTAGACTTCTATCTAGAGTAAAAGTCTAAGCTAACTAATCCTCCTTGCATAGGTTATTTGTATCTTCACAATATTTTGATTTACTATTTGTCCATTTTCAAAATTGTACCTAAAACACCAACAAACAAAATGTCGGTCAGTATATTTCTATACTGGTATGTGGGGGACAATCAATTTTCACAAATAGTTTCTAACCAACTAATCATCACAAATAAATTATTAACAATCCAACTTACATTTTCAATGTGACATTCTCAACTAATTTTGCCCTAAACCCTGGATTACCCTCTCTTAGGGTTTCTGTCCTTGCAAGGGACATAAGGCCACCTTCTCCATCCTGAGCTTGGTGCCTGGGTTCACCTCTCGAGGTGCCCAATGGTCTTCCCTCCAGGGCTTGGTCATGCAACGTACACCAGGATGGCATATAGGTTTGAGAATACACATATATACTTAATTGTGATAATCATAGGGACTTTATAGGATAGCAGTATTAAACATCCAACAGTTTAGGTTGCATCCAATTGATAAAATGTTCGGGAAACTCTGTGAAACTAAATTGATTATTCATGAATAACCACATAAATGTTCAGTCGAATCAACAAGCTAACAATAACCCAAGCAAAGAAATATCCAATCAACAAGCTAACAATAACCCAAGCAAAGAAATATCCATGCAAGTAGGCAGTTCACACAAGCAATGATCCTGAAACAATCATATAATTTAATCATTATTCACTTTATCAGATTACACTCATATGAACTCGCTTCCTAGGGTTTCCTACTTCCTTTTAGGGTTTCATTAGAGTTCATCCTCATCATTGATACTATAAACCCTAATTCAACAAATCTAAGTATAAACCCTAATTAGCTTGTCATATTCCTCCTAACAGGCTTAGGATCAATAAGTAACAACATTATCCCAAATAATTCAGATTATTCAAGTTAATTTCCTTCTTTACCCTAGATTAGGGTTTCTACATGTATTATCATAGATTCTTGGATTAAAACCCTAAAACAATCCAATTATTATATAATATCATATTTGAATCTCACTTTATCTCCCAATAGATTATTAATACTCGAATTAACCCATTAAGCATCTTAGATTTGATCTCTAATCATCATTAGGGTTTTTAACCTAAATTTAATGCACTTTATGATCAACTCAAGGTACTTTTGCAATTAGAAACGAAATCAGATGCTAACACTATTTTTATCAAATTACTTGTATTTTTCTGATCATTTTTCATATATAAAGTTCCTTCATCTGACCTTCCTATTACTTTCTACAATTTTTGCAAAGAAAAGCTTTTTCTTGGATTATCTATTAGAGAGGAACTATTTTCTGAAAATCATCATAAATCTCAGCCTTTCGATGGGTGGTCCGATGGACCACACGGGATCCAACGATCCGCGGCACGCATCTCACTCGCGATCAAAAGATACAAATGACGGGTTTGCCCTTACCTGGACTGAAGAAGCAGGAGGGCACTTTGGTAAATAGGCTAAGTGTCGTCTTCAACCTCTCACACCGACCAGCAGAGCTCTACGAGTCAACTCCCTTGTTGACCTTGAGCTCCTGACCACCTACGCACAAACCAAAATGTCAGGCAGCTTCGTCTACTCCTCACGGACTCGAGGGTAACTTCAATTGCTTCGTCCTCGACCTCCCTTCCCCCGAATGGCAACGCGTACACCCTGGTTGTTTGTTGCTCTCTGACGAGTAGATAGGTCGAGGTGAAACTTTGAATCGATGATGCCAAAGTGTTCATCTCAGCACTCCGATCTTGATGGTAGGGTTTACACAATTGCTTGTGATGCCCAGACCCCTCCCTATATATAGGGTCTCTTACAGGCATCCGAAAAATTGGGGACTCTTTCAATCCTCCTCCAAACCCCACCGACCTTAGGGTGGTTGGGTCCAGAATGATCTCCTGAAGGAGATGGACTCCTCCACAACCTCGCAGGTTGCCTCAAATCTGAGGAATCTCCAATCAAAATCCATGCATCCTAGGCTCTGTGTCCCAGTCCTCGTGAGAGTGGGACTTAACCCAAGATGTGGATCGCTGATCCCCACTGTCATAAGTGTGCATCTAAGAACTGAATTTTAGGATTTTAATCCAAATTAAATCGTGACACAAAATCCTTTCCACTTTAGGATAACTTCAAAAATTCATATCTCATGAACCGTGCATCCTTTTTCCACCAAAATTTAAAGTACACATTGGGTCGACATTATCTACTTGTGTACCAAAATGGAGACCCAAATTTTAAAGGAAAAGGGTATTTCCTTCATAAGCAAGTTATCTTTTAATAAAGCCTATTTAATTGGTATTTTCTCTTTCCTTTCTTATTATCTTTGCAACTTGGGATCCTTGGAACCCAAGAAATCCCAAAGATACGAAATACACCTCTAGAGGCTACCTCCTAGCAATATAGAGGCTTCTACCTCTTTCTTTTCTCCTTTTCTTAATTATCATTTTATTAACTGAATTTCTTTTTCCTTTTATTTTCTTTTTCTTGTTATTGGGCCCAATAGCCAATAAGGCCTACGAAATCACACAAGCAAGGCTATTTATTAACGAAATCCATACATTCAAATCAAATAAAACAATTACATGTTCATATATCTTTAAAAGGAGAAATTACATTTCAATTCTGAATTTGAAAAATTGAGGTTATAATAGAAAGCATCAAATTTCGTCAAATTTGGAGCTAGGATGAGGAAGATATGGCCAATTGATGAGATACACTTGAAACCCTAATTTCTTCTAACCTTTTATCACCCTTGTTTTGCCTTTTTGGCCAACCAATTTTGGGCCCATTTGGGGGAGCTTGCATGCACTTGGCCAATCCCCTCTTTCCTTGTTTTGTCAACAATCCGAGCACTTCTTCATGGACCAATCGGGAGGCACATATCACTAAGCAATGGATCTTATCCCTTGGATCCTTTTGCCATGGATCAGGCTCCCCATCTTATGGTCACCTTTTTTTTATCTCTGTACCATTAACTAGTGCAAAGAATGCCATAGTCACCTACTCCTTGTTTTTGCGCCTCCTTTTTGTGCCATCTTCCCCTAAATTGATGCCTACTTTGCATATAAGAATCCCCCCTCAACTCCTTGCCTCCTTTTTCATCGGTCTTTTGAAACCCTAAGACCTGGGATTTTGTGACCCTTTTTCCTCCTCCATGTGTGGTTCCTCCGCTCCCTTTTTGGGGTGTTTCTACCCTAGAAAAAATTGATGCTCGTAACGCCCAACCATTGTTGTGGCTTACTCTCCCAAGCTCGGGTGGCGGCATGGTGCTCGGCCCCAAGGAGTGAAGCCCAAGAGCAAACTAGCTCTGGCGAGTCATGCTACCGTGTGAGATGCTAAGTCTCATAAATGAAAATTGGGCGGGGGGACAATATTGGCTACCAGCAAGATCTTGATTCAATGGTCATGATGGCTCCGTCCCTCTCCCTCTCCTGCATCGGGGGGGGGGGGGGGGGGGGGGAGTTTGGGTGAGCGGTTTGTGGCGTCAGCTGAGTGTGGGAGGTAGAGAGGGTGAACGTTGGGCTAATTTCATGGATTGCACGTGACCGCGGTCCTATGGAGCCTAGCACCTTCAGAGGCCACCCCATCTAGCCACAAGATCTCGGTCCAACGTCCCTAAGGGGTCTGTTGTAGGTAATTCTATGTAAAACCTCCATAAATCCATCCTTTGGCCTTTTGGGGCAAACCATATATCATTTTTCATCTAGGAAACGAGCCCTATCCATTAAAAGTCATTTTAAAACCTAAATATTCTCCTAGTCCCCTTTTATCTGAAATGCTACATGTATGATCTTTTGGATGATATAAATGTTCAATCATGCTTCACCTTGTACCAATATGATATCTAGCCTTTCAAAACCCCTAAAAAAGTAACTCTAATTCAATTTTACTATAATTTGACATATTAGACCATCTAAATGCACTCTAATGCCTTGTTTATCTCTTATGATCTAAAGATGGTCCCTTTATGTGTTATATGTTACAACTTTCTCATATATGCATCTTTGACCTAATCTATCTTTATGGAATGATTGAATGTCGAAAATCAATAATCCTTGTTGTTCTTAATCACATCTTCAACTGAGATCTTGTGCTTTTGCTATGAAGGACTCATTAAGACATGTATACTCACCTTTGTGCACTTTTGTGGCCTTATATGAGATGTCCATGTTATTATATGCTTGAATCTTCAAATGTTTATGCAAAAGTGGTTCCTTATTACCAATCCTCTATTTTAACACTCTAATCAGTCCCCCAAATTTCTTGTGATATGAAATGCAATGCAACACACCCATGTGCTTTTTATTTGCATATGACCTACTAATGAAACCTTACACGTTCTTAATGCAAATGATTGATTGATGGGCTTTAACCTTTCTAGATCATACTCCAACTTTAGCTATGCTATCATAAAGACTTCAAATCAGTAGAATTGTCATGCTATTACACTATAAAACCTAACTTGATCAACTTAGTGCTTCTATGTTTTGGAAATGTACAATACTACATAAATTGACCAATGACTAATTGTGATCTTGCATGTTTAAAACAAGGATGATAATATAAATCTTATGCTTCCCCTATCTCTAAATTAGAGTTGATTTGCATGTAACATTACTCATATGTGGATGTGCCACCTAGACCTAAGGTGTTCTTAAGACTTTTAGTCTATGATTGAATACTTCCATGCTTGTTTGGAACTAAGATTGAAATACTTGAAACCTAGGTCTAGGGGAAAATCCACAAGTATCATATGATGATTTGAGTATTAAAACCTAGTGATCTAAGACACCATGGTATATTTTTATTTGTGAGATTCCATTGGTTTGGGTCATCCCTAGGAATCCTACTCGAGAATCATAACTCACAAGGTACGTCTTCCTCTTGACCCTAGTATGATATTGGTTTGTTTGTATGTATTCTCGTATGAATGCTTGGCTATTTACTTATTTGGTTGATCTATTGTTTCTATGATTACTACTTTCATGTTTGAATACTCTACATTGACAAACCTTGAATATAGTATACAGAAATCCATTATGCAACCTAATTTTGACACAATGGATAAAGGAACCTAAACCATGCTTTGAATAAAATGATATCGTTAAGTGTTCTCGCTTGGTTTCTTCTTCTTGACTATGATCGTGTTTCTAGAAAAGCAAGCTTAGTATTATTCTTATACTATTTAGATGCCTTTTCATAACGTACTTAATGCTTTAGCATTAATATGTTTTGTTTATCAAATTATTAGTTGCAAAATGAAGATCCGCTGCACTCAAGTTTCTAATCACCGACATGAAACATCAATGGGATGCTATAAGTAGAAATGGGTAAATATTTCTCTATCCTCTTCTAAAATCTTGTAATGTTGTTATTGATTTTACATATATATTTGCATGTGTGACATATTTGAGCCATTCAATGGGTGGACGCCCAAACCCTATTGTGATTGACTCTGTAGTTAGTGGGGGTAGGATGAGGGTAACAAACAATTTTGTGACAAATGATATTAGAGCCATACACATAGGCCTCTATATATGTTTATCGCATATCACATCTTAAGAACCCATGGAGGACTAAAATCCTTTCCTCAACATTTAGAGATCCTTCTAGCATCTCACCTCTTCTTTAAGGTCCACCTAAGATAACCAAGTAGATGATCATGAAGTCATCATCTTATCTCCTCATGTTATTCTTCTCTCCTGACTATTTACCACATGAAATCTCAATTTTGGGTAGCTTATGCATGGGTAAAGTAAAAATCATTTTGAAGCATGAAAGTTGATTAAGATGTTAATGTCATGATATGACTTTAAATTGGGAACTCTATTTGATGTAAGAAAATATTCTTGAAAGTGTCATACTCATGTGCAACATTTATGAAAATCAATGTCACTTGTTTGGACATAAATGTTTTCTGTGTTTGAGGTAAATTCTTGATATGGTGGAATAAGGTGGAACTCATGTTTGATGTGGTCCCTATTGACTATACCTATGTTGTCCTATTTTAATCAAGCCTCAAGCATAGATAAGAAAAGATCACCTAATTGATATGCATCATGCCACATACTCTGTTATGACCATGGCTTTGGACCCCCAGATCATTATGTGATGACTTGAATACAAGAGGTATTTTCCTATTGTCTTGTATGCCTCTTTGTAATCTCAATTTTGAACAAACATGATGGTCATGTATATTACTATAGCCCTATTATGTACAAACCCTCGAGTTCTCAATTTGACTTCTTGATTTCCAAAATCTACCCTTCCCTTAATGTTGAAAGTTTGGGAACATGATTATGACCTTGATCTTGCAAAATCTTGAAGTATGGTTGCCCTATCATGATCTTTATGTTGTGAACTACAATTTGATAGTCGATACTCACCCTTTTTGGATATGCTCGATGACCCATGATTAATATGAACTAATGTACCAGATTAGAGTGAGTTAATCAAATAATTTAATAACTGAGATAACCTCAAATGTCACCTAATGTTTGGAAGGTTAAGTAAAAAAAGAATGAAAGAACATATATTAAGTGTAATTCTTTAAACCCAACTATGCCATCTCTAAGGGATGTAAGGAGAAGTCATTGAGGAAGTAGATGATAGTAGGTTACTAAGCCCATGAGGGAAGATCACCAAGAGGCCAATCCCAGGAGGGAAGGCCAATATGAAGACCAAGTCCAGGAGGGAAGATCACTAAGAGGCCAAGCCCAAGAGGGAAGGACAATATGAAGACCAAACCCATGAGGGAAGGTAAACAAAAGGCCAAGCCCAAAAGAGAAGGCTAATATGAAGACCAAGCCTGAGAGGGAAGGTCGCCAAGAGACCAATCCTAGGAGGGAAGGCCAGTATGAAGACAAAGCCCATGAGGGAAGGTCACCAAGAGGTCATGCCCAAGAGGAAAGGCCAACATGAAGACCAAGCCCAAGAGGGAAGGTCACCAAGAAGACCAAGTCTAGGAAGGAAGGTCTCCATGAGCCCAATGCTGGGACATAAAGCAAATGAAGTGCACCCTAAGAGATGGGGAAATTTGGGTTAAAGAATCACACAGAAATCAATGTGTTCTAATGTTGTAGAGAAACCTCGAGGCAGATGTATAGGTCATCAAAAAAAAAAAAGGAAGGGTAGAGCCCTAAGTCGCCCCTAAGCTCTAAATAGGAATCCTAAACCCTAGCTATTAAATGTTTAGACCTATGATTTTAATACCCCAACTTGACTCTCTATTGAATAACAAAATCTTAAATCAAGATTATTGATGTTTGTTTGACTTGACTCTTATGATCACCTTATTTGGATCTTGAGATCACCCTCTATATATGACTAATGACTTTTGTGTTCCAAATCTTGACACTTTCACGATGATGATTATGATCACTTACTCGATTTATGACTAAGGGGTCAACTCCATGTGGACTAGGGTAAGACCTTCCATTGATTTTGAGCACGAAATCATGATATTGAACTATGATGTTGGCCTTGAATTGTTGAAATATGAAATCTCAATCATGGACACCACCTAGGCCAATGTAGAAGATAGAACCCTACATTTTGGGAATGAAAGTCGTGCTTTACTATTGAACTCCATTTGATTGACCCAAAATGTGATCTCTCCAAATTTGTGATTGATATGATAATCTCTCCAAAATTGTGATCTACGTAATGATCTCCCCAGTTTGATGATTAAGGTGACTATACTATGACCATGACACTCGATTGCTCGATATTAGAGTGAGATGGAAATTTTCATTACTGATGATAACTTATGAGAATACTATGATGATTTTTTACATTGAATGGGAAAATCCAAATCTTGATTGATGACTTGATATAAATTTGGGTACAAAATTTCTTTGAAGGCTAGGAGGATGTGATAACATGGTTTTCTCTCACTCCTCAAGTACTTGTTGTCTACTTCATCCTTTCTCTAATTCTCATCCTATCCCTCAATTTCATGTTGGAATTAGTTTTGTTGCACAAATAGTCCACCTAGTATACATGTACCACTAAGATGATGATCAATTTAATTAAAACCAATTTGCTTTCATGTAACACACAATCACATCTTTTCTTGAACTTTGAACACGTCCTTGTGAACTTTTCTTATCTATTCTTATTCTCATGTTGCAAATCTCTCTCTTAGGATTCCAAAGCATCATATTTCGTCCAATTTGGAGCTCGGATGAGGAAGATATGGCCAATTGATGAGCTACACTCGAAACTCTAATTTCTTCTAGCCTATTATCACCCTTGCTTTTCCTTTTAGGCGGACCAATTTTGGTTCCATTTGGGAGCACATTCACATGGCCACTCCCCTCTTTCCTTCTTTTCTCAACAATCCTAGCACTTCTTCGTGGACAATCGGGAGGCACATATCACTGAGCAATGGATCTTGGCCCTTGGATACTTTTGCCACAGATCAGGCTCCCCATCTGACGGTAACCCTTTCATCTTTGAATTATGTATCACCAACCAACACCAAGAATGCCAGTGCCACCTACTCCTTGTTTCGGTGCCTCCTTTTGGTGCCATATTCCCCCAAATTAACACCTGCTTTGCCAATCAGATTCCTCCACTAATTCCTCACCTCCTTTTTTCTTAGTCTTTTACAACCCTAACTCATGGGATTTCACTGCTCTCCTTCCTCCTCCATGTGTAGTTCCTCCGCCCCCACTTTTTGGGGCAATCCTACCCTAGCAACAATTTCTTCTTGTGATGCCCAACCATGGTTGCGGCTTACTCTCCTGAGCTCGGGCAGCGTCGTGGTGCTCGGCCCCGAGGAGTGAATCCCAAGAGCAAGCTAGCTCCGGTGAGTCATGCCACTGTGTGATCTACTAAGTCTCATAAATGAAGATTGGGTGGGGGAGACGATATTGGTGACCTGCAAGATCTTGATTCAACGGTCATGATGGCTCTCTCCCTCTCCCTCCCCTACACATGAGGCAGCATTTGGGAAAGCGGTTGGTGGTGTATGTTGAGCACGGGAGGTTGAGAGGGTGATCGTTGGGATGAGTTCACATATCACACATGACTGCTGGCCTAAGTAGCCCAGCTCCTTTAATAGACTACCAATCCGGCCATAGAATCTTGATCCAATGACCCTAAGGGGTCTGTTTTAGGTAATTCCTTGAAAACCTCCATGAATCCATCATTTTCCCTTTTTGAGAAACCAATATATCATTTTTCATCTAGGAAATGAGTTGTAGGGAAATATGGTACAGAGCAGGTAGCAGAATTTAAAATTTTAATACCATGTTCCCGATTAACAATAGATCATGTCAATAACTATTATGTAGGAAGGATGGTTCATGAGATATACCTGGTCCAGGAGTAAGTCCAGCGACAATCTTCATCGTTGTAGATGCACAACTCTGAATCCTAGTTGTACTGGGACATGTCTGCCTACTGTGCCTCCTGGTCTACACCACAAACTATAGCCACAAACGTCGTCTTCTTCAACAACTCCTCTTGTCATGGACTACTAGTTGACATTGTCCTCCAAGCGTCAAACAACGGCTTCCCATATCTATGGTAGTACACACGGACTGCCTAGAACTCTTATTGTCATGATGGACCAAACAAGAAGGAGTTGTCCCTCCCATCAGTGTACTAGTCACTGACTTGCTCTCCCATGACAACTTCTTAGTTGTTCTATCCCTTGGCTATTCCTCCCAAGTCAGGTAGTACTTGCCTGGGCTCTCATGGTTACTACAACCAGAGCGGACAATAGTTGTCAGAGGAACTGATTCTCAGTTGTCTGTGTTGTAGTTGTACTTTGGGAAGGCCCTAGTACCCCTCTATATATAGGAGGGGTTAGGGTTAGGGTTCCTAGACCCCAAACAATGAGGGACTAAAGTGGGAGTGGACAGGACAAGTAGATCTTGAATTTTCACAACTTTTCTAGAAGTTGCGATGAAACGATCATCTCACCAACTGAGACGGTTGTATCTCATGCTAGAAGGTCATTTTACTAAGAAAAATGGTTGTCTGGGATGCAATACGGTCATCTCGCTAAGAGATACAGTCATCTCGCTAAGCGAGACTGTCGTTTAACGCTTTCCCAGTCAGATATAAATTGGCAAAATGTTTCCTAATTAATATCATACATTAATTTACTTGCACCCAAAGTATGTGCAATTGAAACGAGTTTGGGAAACTTTCATTCATCTCAACTGGGCCATCTCATACAAGTGAGATGCCCATCTCACTCACCCATATGGTTGTATGGTGAGTTCGAGTCGAGTCGTTTGGTTCAACAGCTTAAACCAGGTATTTCATAGGACAAAACTAAGCCAATTCAATTTTTGATCTATCTGACAACCCAAATGGCTGTCTTAACACTAGAGATGCCCATCTAGCTGCCCAAATGGTTGTCATTGAGATAATTTGTTGGTAGTTCAGTCAGTCAATCTGTCGAACTTTTGTGTGAATTGAGTACCTAAACATTTTAGTACTTAATTCAATTATCATTGAAGATCAAACTTCGCTTCTAGATGAGTTCCAATGTGTGTGACCCTATAGTTCCCATATCATATTGGAAGTCAATGTCCATAACAACTTATGGCATACAAGCAAAGAGTGGTGCCTAGTCGCACATCATTGCTACCCATGAAAATGGAAAAGTTGCAGAACAACTTCAACCTACAATCTGCGTATGGTGTTGCAGTGTTTGTATATAGTTCCTTTGTCACTATTCTCCAGATTGAACTAGAGGCATGGAGCAGTAACCCTCATTATTATTCAATCTTGTTTCTTGAACCAAGAGCACATTGTCTGAGATATTTGTAAGTTCAATATCACATATTGACTCACATGTGCATGGCCATGCTTTTCTCAATCTCGCTTATCAAGAGGCCTAGGACATCACACTCCCGTAGGAGGGTCAAATCCCATGTCTATCACTCACAGTCAATCCCCATGTCTCAAAGCCATCCAATCATCACCTTTATGACAACCCATGTTTCAGGACGGCGTTAGATGATGTCAAAGTGTACCCAAAAACATGTGTTGAGTGTAGTGATTTCAAGTCTAAGAACCGCATCCACCACCATCATTGTGAGAGCTGACTATGGGACATAATGAGAACGTAAATATGTACTCTTATGAGATTATACTTCCTTTGTATATTCTTTGAGTGCTGATGTGATTTGGGTCCCTTAGCTTGTGCAATAGCTCCATTGTTGTCACAATATAGCTGATTGCCTTGTTGATGCAAGGAATGACCCCCAAGTTCTATGATGAACTTCTTGATCCATATAGCTTCCTTTGCTACACTTGATGCATCAATATACTCATTCTCTATTGTAGAATCGGAAACTATTTCTTGCTTGGAACTCTTCCAGCTCATAGCTCTATTGTTGAGGCAAAACATGAATCCCCATTGCGATTTGTAATCATCTTGATCAATCTTGAATCTTGTATCAGTGTAACCTTTTACCACCAACTCTTCCTTCTTGTCATAGACCAAGAACTGATCCTTAGTCCTTCTTAAGTACTTGAGGATGTTCTTCTCGGATATCTAGTGAGCACAACCTGGATCTGACTGATATATGCTAGTCATGCTCAAGGCATACGATATGTATGGATGGGTACATAACATTGCATACATGATTGATCCAATTGCTGAGGCATATGGAATCACAATCATGTGTTCCCTTTCTTCACAAGAACTAGGACATTGAGCTCTAGAGATGGGAACACCATGACACGCATGTAGGTTTCCAATCTTTGAATTCTCCATGTTGAACCGCTTCAACACTTTATCAATGTATGTGTGCTGACTTAGTCCTAGAAGTCTTCTGGATCTATATCTATATATTTTTATCCCCAAGATGTAGGATTCTTCTCCGAATTCTTTCATAGAGAATGTATTTCCAAACCAAGTCTTTACCTTTTATAAAGTAGGGATGTCATTCCCCATCAATAGTATGCCATCTACATACAATATGAAGAATGTCACTATGCTCCTACTCTATACACAGAATGTTCATCTTCATTACGAGAAAAGACAAACCCTTTGACTATCTCATGAAGATCCCAGCTCTGAGATGCTTGCTTCAATCCATAGATTGACCTTTGTAGCTTACAGACTTTATTGGAAAACTTTGGATCTATAAACCCATCAAGTTGTGTCATGTACACATCCTCAACAAGATTCCCATTAAGGAATGTGGTTTTAACATCCATTTGCCAAATTTCATAGTCATGAAAAGCTGCAATAGCAAGCATGATCATGATGGATTTAACCATAGCCACTGGAGAAAAGGTTTCGTCATAGTCAACACCTTGAACTTGTCTGAAACCCTTTGCAACCAATCTTCCCTTATAGGTTTGAAGTTTTCCATCCATGTCAGTCTTCTTCTTGAAGACCCACTTGCACCCTATGGATTTTACCCTTTCAGGTGGATCCACCAAAGTCCATACTTTGCTGATATACATTGATTCCATCTTAGATCTCATGACATCAATCCATTTCTTAGACTGTTGTCCCTCTATAGCATCTTTATAGGTTATTGGTTCATCATCTATGACCAATTCACTGCCTTTTGAGTCATAAGATATCCAAATCTTTCAGGTTCAAGGCATGTCCTATTAGATCTATGAGGTTCTTGTGTTACTTGAGGAATTTGAGATTCTACAACACTTTATGAATCTTTAAGTTCCTCTTGTTCATCTACTGGTTCAATGTTTCTTGTTGGTCTCGAATCTCTTCGAGTTCCACTTGTCTCCCACTGATTCCCTTGGAAATAAATTCCTTTTCTAGGAATGCAATATCTCTGGAAACAAACACTTTATTGTCAGATCGACTATACAAGTAGTATCCCATAGTTTCCTTGGGATATCCAACAAAGTAACATTTTTTAGATCTAGGGCCAAGTTTTTCAGGAAACATTTTCTTGACATGAGCTTCACCACTGCAAATCCTCATAAAAGACATTTTGGGATGCTTTTAGTGTAAACACGACGGTTTCTAGAGCATACCCCCAGAAGGTAGTTGGAAGCTCAGCTAAACTCATCATAGATTTCACCATATCTAGTAACGTGCAATTCCATCTTTCTGACACGCCATTATGCTAAGGTGTTCCAGGAAGAGTCCACTAGGATACAATCACATAGGTTCTAAGAAAGTTCTCAAACTCTTGGTTTAAGTATTCTCCACCTCTGTCAAAATGAAGTTCCTTAATACCTTTTACCAAGTTGGTTATGTAGTTCATGCATAAACTCCTTGGAATTTTCAAGAGTTTCTGACTTATGTTTCATCAAAGAAACATAGCCATACCTACTAAAGTCATTAGTGAAGGTAATGAAGTACATGAACCCACCTCTATTTGTTGTTCTATAAATTCCACACACATCAGTATGTATGAGTCCTAATAGATCATTAGCCCTCTCATTTTTTCCAGTGAAAGGGGTCTTAGCCATCTTGCCCAACAAACAAGATTCACATGTCTCCAATGATTCAAAATCAAAAGAGTCTAGATATGTGATTCTCATTTATGTACCCTAGACGACAATGTCAAAGGTATGTTTTGTTTGAGTTGTTGAGTTTTAGCCTTTTGGTATTGATTTTATATACATATGTCTTTATATCTAACAAGTAAAGACCATAAGACATAGGGGAACTGCCATAAAAGATTCCATCTTTTGAAATAGAACATCGACCACTTTAATATGGAATTCAAATGCATCATTTTCCAAACAAGATACAGATATGATGTTTCTATTTATAGCAGGTACATAATAGCAGTTCTTTAACTCTATTACAAGCCCCGTGGGTAGATATATACTTAGGTTCCAACTGCGCTGGCTGCAACTCTTGTGCCATTAGCAACTCACAGTTCCACCTCACCTTTCCCTAAAGACTTACTTCCCATCAGATTCTGCACATGAGAACATATGTGAGATCCACATCCAGTATCTAATACCCAAGATGATGAAGTAGGTAGTTTTATCTCAATAATGTATATACCTGAAGTGGAGATCACCATCCCCATATTCTTCTTCTTGAAAGCCTTCAAGTACAAAGGATGAGTTCCTCTTATACTTTTCTTTCTCCTTATCTCGAGTGTTGAAGAATTGGACTTAGGCTTGACAGCAGAACTTTCCTTGGTCTTGCTTTTCTCCTTGGACTTAGCCTCGTTGATTACCATCACGGGCTTGTCCTTCTTCACTTTTTCTTCGTCATGAATTAACATGGCAAACAGTTCTGACATCTGTCCAACCAAATTACTCACATGATGGCATGTAATGAAACAACTATATGATTTTGGAATAGTCTTTAGAATCATATCAACAGACAATTCTTGGCTCAAGGTGAATCCCATCTCTTTAAGATGATACACATGTCAAATCATATTGAGCACATATTCTTCTACTGAGGTTCCCTCTGTCATCTTTGACTCAAGTAACACCTTTAAGATAGTGTTCCTTTCTTGCTTGTTAAGACCGAGTGTTGCCTTCCTAAGATGTGTACCATCTCAAGAACACTCACGTCCTCACATTGCTCATGCAGCTCATAGTTCATGCAATTTAGCATAAGGTACTTTATCTCTATGGCATCATTGGCATGCTTCTAGTAAGAATCAACTTGTGCCCTAGGTGCATTGGGAGGAGGTGTTTCATGCACTAGTTTTTCAAGGACGTAGAGCTTGCACTCTTCATTGAGAACCCTTCTCAAAGTCCAAAACCATTCGTGGAAATTTCTCCCGTCTAGTTTG
Source organism: Alisma plantago-aquatica (assembly GCA_963693085.1). NCBI lineage: Eukaryota > Viridiplantae > Streptophyta > Magnoliopsida > Alismatales > Alismataceae > Alisma > Alisma plantago-aquatica. The sequence continues at coordinate 921,655,365 of OY856413.1, read as the reverse complement.
TCCTTCTTCAGGACCAATCGCAAATCAGATTTGTTCGTCATTGATTCTATAAGAGATAATTGGCATTTTTCAAAAACCATTTTTGATTTGATTTGATTTGAAAATTTTGACGATATTAATTAGGTCTTTAATTATTATCACTCTGACTATTTTATTTGAATTGATACCCTCAATATCAATTTGGAATATTGCAATGTACAATACTCTAGTAGGCCAACATTCATATTTCATCAAGTCACGAGTCAGCTTTTGTTAATCGCCCCCAACCTGAATATTTAGGTAGGCCATCATGCCAATTGCATCATATGCAAATCTTGGATAGATGATATGTGAAACACCTTGCCATGGCCATCTACATGCCTCTGGTCGTGGGCTCTCCAAGTCATCAATTAATCCTGAACCAATAGCCAATATGATAGATACACACCATCCTTTGTTTTGATAATGACAAACATTTCATTCTTGTTAATCTAACGTGCTACTTGAGTGTTGCAGGAATAAGGTGAATGACAAAGCACTAGGGAATCTATATGCTTGAATGATTGTAAATGTCATGAAATGTAATCAATTGTAAACTTGTACAAATATATAATGTACAAGTACTTAGACTTCATGTAAATCAAGCGTTAGATCTTCCCTAGCTAAACACCACATTTAGATAGGTCATCTCCTTCAATAGTGTCACATATGCACACTCATACACACACTTAATGTCTTCATTTGAAACATTGAAACAGGGTCTATCTCAGTCGACAAAATCCTTGACCGAGACACTCTCGGTCGACAAACTTCTCGACCGAGAAAGACCCAAGTAGTCGTTAGACACAGCTGACAAGGTAGTTGGCAGTTGGAGATAAACGTTGCAAACACTTGATCTAGAGAGCCTGTCGGTCGACAAAACGTCGACCGAGTAGGTGTCTCGGTCGACCATTTCTCGACCGAGATGGTCTCTGACAGCAACTGTAGAATTAATTAACTAGTCGTTGTTAAAGCAACTAACTTATATCTAACGGCTAGTTAAGCACTTAGAAACCCCTAGAAAGTGTCTAGAACGTCCTTAAGCACTTGTAGGACATTCCTATAAATAGGACATGCCTTAGGACACCTAAACTCACTTGTTTTTACACTTGAGAAATCTTTGAGCATACACTTACATTGAGCAATCTGTTTGTGAGCAATTGAGCATATTGACAACTGGCTACTTCTTCTCTCAGCTCAAATTTCATGTCCTATAGGCTAGCATCTCCTATCCACAGCAATCACAATTCCATACACATTGGTTAGGAGATCTATACGCTTGATCTAGGAAAATCAAGCCTTGTGCTTCAAAGGATAAGTTGTAATTTCCTTTTTCCTTTCTTGTTCACTATTATTGTTTGTACTCTCCTTGCTACTCCTAGGTTGGAGGCTGCGGATTGGAGAGGTTGGAGATCTTCTTGGTGAAGAAGGGGACCTTGAGCTACTTCAAGAAGGCTGGTGCAACGGGAGGTTACTTCTAAAGAGGAAGGCTACTTCAAGGGGGAGCTTGGAGTTACTTCAAGAAGGTTACCTCGGGTTGGTGCATCTACTTCAAGTGAAGGTTGTTCAAGGGGTGTAAGAAAGTATTGTATTTTGTGTAAATCCTTGTGAAGGTAATAAAATTAATACTTTCAAAATCCCGGTTGGGTAAGCAACCGGGTAGTGGACTGACAATCTTAGTATTTGCTAAGATTGGAACCACTCTAAACACTTGTCTCCTTCTTCCATTTTCAATTGTGGTTGTTTGAGTTAAATAATTGTTAAAATAATTTAAAAACTCTATTCACCCCCCCTCTATTGTTTTTCAATTGGTATCAGAGCAGGCTTCAAGGTACCCTAACAAGGTCTTGAAGAATGGGTGACGGGGTGCTTAACAACCTTAACCTTGAAGGGACACTTATTGCTAGACCTCCAGCATTTGATGGAACAAACTACACATATTGGAAGAGAAGGATGCAGTTCTACTTCCAAGGCATCAATTGGGACTTATGGAGGATGGTGTCAACCCCATACGAGCTTCCTCAAACACAATATGCAGAGTGGGATGCAAATACGGTAAAGTTGGCTCAAATGAATGCCAAAGCTGTAAGAATTTTATATTGTTCAATTTCAGTAGGAGAATTTAATAGGATATCAAACTGTGACACAACCTATGACATTTGGCATAGACTGTCCATAACTTATGAAGGTACAGTTCAAGTCAAGAATTCTAAGATTAGCATGCTTAAACAAAAGTTTGAACACTTCCGTATGGATCCAAATGAATCTATTAGTGAAATGTTTGCAAAATTCTCTTCTATTTTTAATGGTTTAAATGCCCTAGGAAAAACTGTTCTTGAAGAAGATCAGGTATCAAAAATCCTTCGATCACTTCCTCCTAAATACAAGCCAAAGGTGACAGCCATTGAAGAAGCTAATGACCTCACTCAAGTGAAAATGGAGCAACTCATAGGCAATCTAGAAGCTCATGAAGCAACCCTAGAAGAGGAAGAAAGAAGAGAACGTGAACTTCAGCAAGGAAAGAAGAAGGATTTGGCTCTAAAAGCTTCAAAAATAATCACACCAAAAAGTGAGGAGTCAAGTGAAGAAGAAGGAGAAGAAGCCTTGATTGTCAATGGTAAGAAATATAAAAGATTTAAATCTAACAAAATTTCTAGTTCTTCTTTTTATCCTCCTAGGTGCTTTGAGTGTGGAAAGAAAGGACATTTCAAAAATGAATGTCCTAAAGCAAAGAAAGGAAAGAAAAGCTCACACAAGAAGAAGGGAAAAAAGCCTATAAAGTTGCATGGGACGAGTCAAGTGAAAGTGAAAGTGGAGAAGAAAAGGTAGAATGTCTAATGGCAAGAGAAGATGATGAAGACTCTCAAGAGGTAAGCCTACTTGATCTTCCTAAAGAAGAGTTAATTACTAGTCTACAAGAAATTCATGATAAGTATGTTGATGTCAAGAAGAAACTAAAGAAGGTTATCAAAACAAATGATGAGCTATATGCTAAATTAAATGATCTCTCTTCTGAAAAGAACAACATTAATCTTGAGAATTTGTCTTTAAAAACATCTTTAAATGACTGCACTAAAAAGCTACTCACTCTAGAAACAAACGTTGATCTTCTCTCTCAAGAAAAGACTGAATTGTTAGCTAAAATAAAAGATTTTCAGACTCAACCAATTATGTGTAACCATCTAGACTATGACAATGTTGTAAAAGAAAAAGACTCCCTATTATCTGATTTAGATCAAGCAAGAAAATATTTACACAAGAAGATGGATGACATCGCTAAGCTACAAAGAAACCTACATGAGTTAAGAAGAAAAGATATCCTTGACAACATTCTAAAAGCCTCCTCTAGTTTCAATGGAAGAAAAGGTTTAGGATATGCTCAAAAGAAAAATCAACCCAAAAGAACTCGGACTATGTTTGTACCTAAGAACACAATTCCTAGAAAGAGAAATGAAGTTGACTCTATTACTTGTCATTTTTGTCTACGTCTTGGACATTATTCATTTTCATGCCCTTATAAGACCAAGGATTCCTACTTAGTTTGGGTCCCAAAACCCCAAACTTAGTAGAGTCGAATGCAATTTAGTTGAGATATGATCAAACGCTCAATTTTGCAATTTATATTGTCTTATCTCAACTTAATAAAAGGTTTCATGCATTATGGTAATTTTCTGAACTGATGTACTGAAACAGAAACTTAGTCGGTCGAAGTATTGTCGACCGAAAATATAATCGGTCAAATTTTTGTCGACCGACCAGATGCCTGTAACAAATCAAAATCAACAGCAACTATTTCGGTCGCAAGTTGATCAACCGAGCAGAATCTCTATTTTTTTGTTTTTGTTCTTAATTTGCAATATAGCAACCTTCTCGATCGACAATTAGTCGACCGAGAAAGATGTCGGTCGAACAATTGTCGACCGACTGAAGTTCTGAATCAGAATTTTTATACAGTCTGTACTTAAATGCTTCTAACCATATCGGACCATCACATGGGTACCAAAACCTACATTTTAATGCAGGATTGGGTGGTCGACAGTGGATGTTCCAAACACATGACCGGAAATAAGGATGCATTTCAAACTTTTGAAGAAAAGAAGAGTGGAACAGTTACTTTTGGAGATAACGGTAAAGGTAAAATCGTTGGAATAGGTAACATTGGTACAAACCTCGAAATAAAGAATGTTCTACTCGTTGATGGTTTGCACCATAACTTAATAAGTGTGAATCAATTATGTGATAGTGGCTATGATGTCTTATTTAACAAAACCTGCTGCAAATTATTAATAGAAAACACTACAAATGTTGTCTATGAAGGAAAAAGAGTTGGAAATCTTTATATTCTTAGACCTAACTCTATGAAATTTGTAGTGGGAAAATGCTTGCTTGCAAATGAAAATACTTTACAACTATGGCATAAAAAGCTAGGACATGCTAGTTCACATGTTATCAAAAAGTTAGTGAAATATGATCTTGTTCGTGGTTTGCCTACTTTATCCTTTGATCAAGTTGAAAATTGTGAACCATGTACATTGGGAAAGCAAACAAAAACCTCTTTTAAACCTAAACATGTACTTAGCACCAGTAGATCTTTAGAATTAATTCATATGGATTTATTTGGACCCATGAGGACACAATCTATTGGTGGCAAAAGATATTTTTTTGTTATTGTTGATGATTATAGTAGATATACATGGGTACATTTTATTGCAACCAAAGATGATACTATTCATGTTTTTATAAAATTTTGTTCCATGATTGAAAATCTATTACAAAGAAAAATATGTACCATTAGAAGTGATCATGGTGGAGAATTTGAAAATCATGTATTTGAAGAATTTTGCACATCTCAAGGGTACACTCACAATTTTTCTGCTCCACGCACTCCACAACAAAATGGTATAGTTGAAAGGAAAAATCGATCACTACAAGAAATGGCTAGAACTATGATGCTTGAACATAACACACCCAAAACCTTTTGGGCTGAAGTTGTAAACACCGCATGCTATGTGTTAAATAGAGTAACTGTTCACTCTCATTTGAAGAAAACTCCATATGAAATAATACATTCTAAGAAACCTAGAGTTGACTATTTTCATACCTTTGGATCTACATGCTATATCTTAAATACCAAAGATGATAGAGATAAGTTTGATTCTAAATCCCACAAAGCATTCTTTTTGGGATATTCTACCTCTAGCAAAGCATTTAGAGTCTACAACACTATCTCTAGAAAAGTTGAGGAATCTATTCATGTCTCTTTTCATGAAGAGTCCAAATCATAAAACCTAGAAATAATTGATCTCACTAATCAATTCGAAAACTTAAACATACCAAATGATAGTGAGAAAAATACTACAAACAATAATCAAGCTGAAACACAACCTATACCTAGACTTATTAAGGATCATCCTCAAGAATTAATTATTGGAAATCCAAATGATAAAGTAAAAACTTGGTCTTCCTTTAAGGAAGTCCCAAACATGGCTTTTGTTTCTATCATTGAACCTAAGAAGATATCTGAAGCTCTTAAAGATGATTATTGGATAATAGCAATGCAAGAAGAATTAAACCAATTCACAAAAAATGATGTATGGGATTTAGTTCCTAAACCACAAGATAAAACCATCATTGGAACTAAATGGGTTTTTAGGAATAAGCTAAATGAGGCAGGAGAAGTAATAAGGAATAAAGCTCGGTTAGTAGCACAAGGATATAATCAACAAGAAGGAATAGACTTTGATGAAACATATGCACCAGTAGCTAGACTTGAAGCTATTAGAATGTTACTAGCTATTGTTGCACATAAAAACATCAAACTCTACCAAATGGATGTAAAAAGTGCATTTCTAAACGGAATCATTCAAGAAGAAGTATATGTTGCCCAACCACCCGGTTTTGAAATACCGGAAAAAGGTGACTATGTTTATAAACTTAAGAAAGCACTTTATGGTTTAAAACAAGCACCTAGGAACTAGTATGAAAGGCTCAAGACATATCTTTTTTATAATGGTTTTCCTATTGGAAATTCAGATTCTACCTTATTTTTCAAAACATATACATCTGATTTTCTAGTTGTTCAAATATATGTTGATGACATTATTTTTGGAGCTTCAAATGAATCGTTGTGCACACAATTTAGTGACATTATGCAAAAAGAATTTGAAATGAGCCTCATGGGTGAACTAACTTTATTTCTTGGTTTCCAAATTAAACAAACGCCTGTCGGGATTTTTATAAGCCAAGAAAAGTATACTAAAGAACTCTTAAAATGTTTTGGGATGGAACAGTGCAAACATGCTACTACTCCTATGGCCACTTCTACTAAAATTGATAAGGATGAAAATTGGGAACCTATTGAATATTCCTTATAGAGAGCCATGATTGGTAGTTTGCTTTACTTAACTGCTTCTAGACCGGACATCATGTTTTCCGTTGGTCTTTGTGCTCGATTTCAATCACAACCTATGCACTCTCATTTTCAAGCAGTTAAATGAATTCTTCGATACTTAGCAGGCACTACATGTTTTGGTTTATGGTATCCAAAAGGACAATCCTTGGATTTTAAAGCTTATACTGATGCTGATTATGCGGGTTGTCGACTTGATCGCAAGAGCACTAGTGGTGGCTGTTTCTTGTTAGGGAGAGCTTTGGTATCTTGGTTTAGCAAGAAACAAAACACGATTGCCCTTTCTATAACTGAAGCTGAATATATGGCAGCCGGATCTTGTTGTGCTCAAGTGCTTTATATGCAACAAGTATTAAACGATTATGGTTTTATTCTTTCATCTACACCTATCTTTTGTGACAACACAAGCGCTATAAACTTAGCACACAATCCTATTTTACACAGTAGAGATAAACATATTGAAATCCGTCATCACTTTTTAAGGGATCATATTTCTAAAAATCATGTTTCTCTTCATCATGTTGATACGGAAGATCAATTGGCTGATATTTTTACAAAACCGCTTCCACTAGACCAATTCAACAAAATAAGGAAGCAATTGCTTATCACTTCTATGGAAGATGTTTTCTTTGATATTTGTATTTCTTAACAATGTCGATTATTTGCATCATTTTGGCTTTTAATGGACATCTTTGTTGGGACATCTAATTCAGGGGGAGATTTATTTTTAACGGATATTTTTTTTAAATGACAAAGGGGGAGAAATAAATATAAAACTTAGTAATTGTGCAAAACTCAATCAATGAGTTTCATAAACTCTTGGCTTTACATTGAAAGATGTTATATTCCCTAAAGAATTGGATTTCATGTTCCATAATTCATGGGGAATAATAAGCACACATTTTATAAACAAGAGAAGAAATTCACAAAGGTAATCTTCAGGTATGAAACTCACATGTCTTATATTTTCTTATTTTATATTTAGGAAATGTTTGTCATCTTCAAAAAGGGGGAGATTGTTGGCTAAATGGACATCTGTAAATCCCTTTGTTTTGATAATGACAAACATTTCATTCTTGTTAATCTAATGTGCTACTTGAGTGTTGCAGGAATAAGGTGAATGATAAAGCACTAGGGAATCTATATGCTTGAATGATTGTAAATGTCATGAAATGTAATCAATTGTAAACTTGTACAAATATATAATGTACAAGTACTTAGACTTCATGTAAATCAAGCGTTATATCTTCCCTAGCTAAACACCACATTTAGATAGGTTATCTCCTTCAATAGTGTCACATATGCACACTCATACACACACTTAATGTCTTCATTTGAAACATTGAAACAGGGTCTATCTCGGTCGACAAAATCCTCGACCGAGACACTCTCGGTCGACAAACTTCTCGACCGAGAAAGACCCAAGTAGCTGTTAGACACAGCTGACAAGGTAGTTGGCAGTTGGAGATAAACGTTGCAAACACTTGATCCAGAGAGCCTGTCGGTCGACAAAACGTCGACCGAGTAGGTGTCTCGGTCGACCATTTCTCGACCGAGATGGTCTCTGACAGCAACTGCAGAATTAATTAACTAGTTGTTGTTAAAGCAACTAACTTATATCTAACGGATAGTTAAGCACTTAGAAACCCCTAGAAAGTGTCTAGAACGTCCTTAAGCACTTGTAGGACATTCCTATAAATAGGACATGCCTTAGGACACCTAAACTCACCTGTTTTTACACTTGAGCAATCTTTGAGCATACACTTACATTGAGCAATCTGTTTGTGAGCAATTGAGCATATTGACAACTGGCTACTTCTTCTCTCAGCTCAAATTTCATGTCCTATAGGCTAGCATCTCCTATCCACAGCAATCACAATTCCATACACATTGGTTAGGAGATCTATACGCTTGATCTAGGCAAATCAAGCCTTGTGCTTCAAAGGATAAGTTGTAATTTCCTTTTTCCTTTCTTGTTCACTATTATTGTTTGTACTCTCCTTGCTACTCCTAGGTTGGAGGCTGTGGATTGGAGAGGTTGGAGATCTTCTTGGTGAAGAAGGGGACCTTGAGCTACTTCAAGAAGGCTGGTGCAACGGGAGGTTACTTCTAAAGAGGAAGGCTACTTCAAGGGGGAGCTTGGAGTTACTTCAAGAAGGTTACCTCGGGTTGGTGCATCTACTTCAAGTGAAGGCTGTTCAAGGGGTGTAAGAAAGTATTGTATTTTGTGTAAATCCTTGTGAAGGTAATAAAATTAATACTTTCAAAATCCCGGTTGGGTAAGCAACCGGATAGTGGACTGACAATCTTAGTATTTGCTAAGATTGGAACCACTCTAAACACTTGTCTCCTTCTTCCATTTTCAATTGTGGTTGTTTGAGTTAAATAATTGTTAAAATAATTTAAAAACTCTATTCACCCCCCCTCTAGTGTTTTTCAATTGGTATCAGAGCAGGCTTCAAGGAACCCTAACAAGGTCTTGAAGAATGGGTGACGGGGTGCTTAACAACCTTAACCTTGAAGGGACACTTGTTGCTAGACCTCCAGCGTTTGATGGAACAAACTACACATATTGGAAGAGAAGGATGCAGTTCTACTTCCAAGGCATCAATTGGGACTTATGGAGGATGGTGTCAACCCCATACGAGCTTCCTCAAACACAATATGCAGAGTGGGATGCAAATACGGTAAAGTTGGCTCAAATGAATGCCAAAGTTGTAAGAATTTTATATTGTTCAATTTCAGTAGGAGAATTTAATAGGATATCAAACTGTGACACAGCCTATGACATTTGGCATAGACTGTCCATAACTTATGAAGGTAAAGTTCAAGACAGGAATTCTAAGATTAGCATGCTTAAACAAAAGTTTGAACACTTCCGTATGGATCCAAATGAATCTATTAGTGAAATGTTTGCAAAATTCTCTTCTATTGTTAATGGTTTAAATGCCCTAGGAAAAACTGTTCTTGAAGAAGATCAGGTATCAAAAATCCTTCGATCACTTCCTCCTAAATACAAGCCAAAGGTGACAGGAATTGAAGAAGCTAATGACCTCACTCGACTGAAATTGGAGCAACTCATAGGCAATCTAGAAGCTCATGAAGCAACCCTAGAAGAGGAAGAAAGAAGAGAACGTGAACTTCAGTAAGGAAAGAAGAAGGATGTGGCTCTAAAAGCTTCAAAAATAATCACACCAGAAAGTGAGGAGTCAAGTGAACAACAAGGAGAAGAAGCCTTGATTGTCAATGGTAAGAAATCTAAAAGATTTAAATCTAACAAAATTTCTAGTTCTTCTTCTTCTCCTCCTAGGTGCTTTGAGTGTGGAAAGAAAGGACATTTCAAAAATGAATGTCCTAAAGCAAAGAAAGGAAAGAAAATCTCACACAAGAAGAAGGGAGAAAAAGCCTATAAAGCTGCATGGGACGAGTCAAGTGAAAGTGAAAGTGGAGAAGAAAAGGTAGAATGTCTAATGGCAAGAGAAGATGATGAAGACTCTCAAGAGGTAATCCTACTTGATCTTCCTAAAGAAGAGTTAATTACTAGTCTACAAGAAATTCATGATAAGTATGTTGATGTCAAGAAGAAACTAAAGAAGGTTATCAAAACAAATGATGAGCTATATGCTAAATTAAATGATCTCTCTTCTGAAAAGAACAACATTGATCTTGAGAATTTGTCTTTAAAAACATTTTTAAATGACTGCACTAAAAAGCTACTCACTCTAGAAACAAACGTTGATCTTCTCTCTCAAGAAAAGACTGAATTGTTAGCTAAAATAAAAGATTTTCAGACTCAACCAATTATGTGTAACCATCTAGACTATGACAATGTTGTAAAAGAAAAAGAATCCCTATTATCTGATTTAGATCAAGCAAGAAAAGATTTACACAAGAAGATGGATGACATCGCTAAGCTACAAAGAAACCTACATGAGTTAAGAAGAAAAGATATCCTTGACAACATTCTAAAAGCCTCCTCTAGTTTCAATGGAAGAAAAGGTTTAGGATATGCTCAAAAGAAAAATCAACCCAAAAGAACTCGGACTATGTTTGTACCTAAGAACACAATTCCTAGAAAGAGAAATGAAGTTGACTCTATTACTTGTCATTTTTGTCTACGTCTTGGACATTATTCATTTAATGCCCTTATAAGACCAAGGATTCCTTCTTAGTTTGGGTCCCAAAACCCCAAACTTAGTAGAGTCGAATGCAATTTAGTTGAGATATGATCAAACACTCAATTTTGCAATTTATATTGTCTTATCTCAACTTAATAAAAGGTTTCATGCATTATGGTAATTTTCTGAACTGCTGTACTGAAACAGAAACTTAGTCGGTCGAAGTATTGTCGACCGAAAATATAATCGGTCGAATTTTTGTCGACCGACCAGATGCCTGTAACAAATCAAAATCAACAGCAACTATTTCGGTCGAAAGTTGGTCAACCGAGCAGAATCTCTGTTTTTTTATTTTTGTTCTTAATTTGCAATACAACAACCTTCTCGATCAATGATTAGTCGACCGAGAAAGATGTCGGTCGAACAATTGTCGACCGACTGAAGTTCTGAATCAGAATTTTTATACAGTCTGTACTTAAATGCTTCTAACCATATCGGACCATCACATGGGTACCAAAACCTACATTTTAATGCAGGATTGGGTGGTCGACAGTGGATGTTCCAAACACATGACCGGAAACAAGGATGCATTTCAAACTTTTGAAGAAAAGAAGAGTGGAACATTTACTTTTGGAGATAACGGTAAAGGTAAAATCGTTGGAATAGGTAACATTGGTACAAACCTCGAAATAAAGAATGTTCTACTCGTTGATGGTTTGCACCATAACTTAATAAGTGTGAATCAATTATGTGATAGTGGCTATGATGTCTTATTTAATAAAACCTGCTGCAAATTATTAATAGAAAACACTACAAATGTTGTCTATGAAGGAAAAAGAGTTGGAAATCTTTATATTCTTAGACCTAACTCTATGAAATCTGTAGTAGGAAAATTCTTGCTTGCAAATGAAAATACTTTACAACTATGGCATAAAAAGCTAGGACATGCTAGTTCACATGTTATCAAAAAGTTAGTGAAATATGATCTTGTTCGTGGTTTGCCTACTTTATCCTTTGATCAAGTTGAAAATTGTGAACCATGTACATTGGAAAAGCAAACAACAACCTCTTTTAAATCTAAACATGTACTTAGCACCAGTAGATCTTTAGAATTAATTCATATGGATTTATTTGGACCCATGAGGACACAATCTATTGGTGGCAAAAGATATTATTTTGTTATTGTTGATGATTATAGTAGATATACATGGGTACATTTTATTGCAACCAAAGATGATACTATTCATGTTTTTATAAAATTTTGTTCCATGATTGAAAATCTATTACAAAGCAAAATATGTACCATTAGAAGTGATCATGGTGGAGAATTTGAAAATCATGTATTTGAAGAATTTTGCACATCTCAAGGGTACACTCACAATTTTTCTGCTCCACGAACTCCACAACAAAATGGTATAGTTGAAAGGAAAAACCGATCACTACAAGAAATGGCTAGAACTATGATGCTTGAACATAACACACCCAAAACCTTTTGGGTTGAAGCTGTAAACACTGCATGCTATGTGTTAAATAGAGTAACTGTTCACTCTCATTTGAAGAAAACTCCATATGAAATAATACATTCTAAGAAACCTAGAGTTGACTATTTTCATACCTTTGGATCTACATGCTATATCTTAAATACCAAAGATGATAGAGATAAGTTTGATTCTAAATCCCACAAAGCATTCTTTTTGGGATATTCTACCTCTAGCAAAGCATTTAGAGTCTACAACACTATCTCTAGAAAAGTTGAGGAATCTATTCATGTCTCTTTTCATGAAGAGTCCAAATCATAAAACCTAGAAATAATTGATCTCACTAATCAATTCGAAAACTTAAACATACCAAATGATAGTGAGAAAAATACTACAAACAATAATCAAGCTGAAACACAACCTATACCTAGACTTATTAAGGATCATCCTCAAGAATTAATTATTGGAAATCCAAATGATAAAGTAAAAACTTGGTCTTCCTTTAAGGATGTCGCAAACATGGCTTTTGTTTCTATCATTGAACCTAAGAAGATATCTGAAGCTCTTAAAGATGATTATTGGATAATAGCAATGCAAGAAGAATTAAACCAATTCACAAAAAATGATGTATGGGATTTAGTACCTAAACCACAAGATAAAACCATCGTTGGAACTAAATGGGTTTTTAGGAATAAGCTAAATGAGGCAGGAGAAGTAATAAGGAATAAAGCTCGGTTAGTAGCACAAGGATATAATCAACAAGAAGGAATAGACTTTGATGAAACATATGCACCAGTAGCTAGACTTGAAGCTATTAGAATGTTACTAGCTATTGCTGCACATAAAAACATCAAACTCTACCAAATGGATGTAAAAAGTGCATTTCTAAACGGAATCATTCAAGAAGAAGTATATGTTGCCCAACCACCCGGTTTTGAAATACCGGAAAAAGGTGACTATGTTTATAAACTTAAGAAAGCACTTTATGGTTTAAAACAAGCACCTAGGAACTGGTATGAAAGGCTCAAGACATATCTTTTTGATAATGGTTTTTCTATTGGAAATTCAGATTCTACCTTATTTTTCAAAACATATACATCTGATTTTCTAGTTGTTCAAATATATGTTGATGATATTATTTTTGGAGCTTCAAATGAATCGTTGTGCACACAATTTAGTGACATTATGCAAAAAGAATTTGAAATGAGCCTCATGGGTGAACTAACTTTCTTTCTTGGTTTCCAAATTAAACAAACGCCTGCCGAGATTTTTATAAGCCAAGAAAAGTATACTAAAGAACTCTTAAAACGTTTTGGGATGGAACAGTGCAAACATGCTACTACTCCTATGGCCACTTCTACTAAAATTGATAAGGATGAAAATGGGGAACCTATTTATGATTCCTTATATAGAGCCATGATTGGTAGTTTTCTTTACTTAACTGCTTCTAGACCGGACATCATGTTTTTCGTTGGTCTTTGTGCTCGATTTCAATCACAACATATGCACTCTCATTTTCAAGCAGTTAAACGAATTCTTCGATACTTAGCAGGCACTACATGTTTTGGTTTATGGTATCCAAAAGGACAATCCTTGGATTTTAAAGCTTATACTGATGTTGATTATGCGGGTTGTCGACTTGATCACAAGAGCACTAGTGGTGGCTATTTCTTATTAGGGAGAGCTTTAGTATCTTGGTTTAGCAAGAAACAAAACACAGTTACCCTTTCTACAACTGAAGCTGAATATATGGCAGCCGGATCTTGTTGTGCTCAAGTGCTTTATATGCAACAAGTATTAAACGATTATGGTTTTATTCTTTCATCTACACCTATCTTTTGTGACAACACAAGCGCTATAAACTTAGCACACAATCCTATTTTACACAGCAGAGCTAAACATATTGAAATCCGTCATCACTTTTTAAGGGATCATATTTCTAAAAATCATGTTTCTCTTCATCATGTTGATACGAAAGATCAATTGGCTGATATTTTTACAAAACCGCTTCCACTAGACCAATTCAACAAAATAAGGAAGCAATTGCTTATCACTTCTTTGGAAGATGTTTTCTTTGATATTTGTGCTTCTTAACAATGTCGATTATTTGCATCATTTTGGCTTTTAATGGACATCTTTGTTGGGACATATAATTAAGGGGGAGATTTATTTTTAACGGATATTTTTTTTTAAATGACAAAGGGGGAGAAATAAATATAAAACTTAGTAATTGTGCAAAACTCAATCAATGAGTTTCATAAACTCTTGGTTTTACATTGAAAGATGCTATATTCCCTAAAGAATTGGATTTCATGTTCCATAATTCATGGGAAATAATAAGCACACATTTTATAAACAAGAGAAGAAATTCACAAAGGTAATCTTCAGGTATGAAACTCACATGTCTTATATTTTCTTATTTTATATTTAGGAAATGTTTGTCATCTTCAAAAAGGGGGAGATTGTTGGCTAAATGGACATCTGTAAATCCCTTTGTTTTGATAATGACAAACATTTCATTCTTGTTAATCTAACGTGCTACTTGAGTGTTGCAGGAATAAGGTGAATGACAAAGCACTAGGGAATCTATATGCTTGAATGATTGTAAATGTCATGAAATGTAATCAATTGTAAACTTGTACAAATATATAATGTACAAGTACTTAGACTTCATGTAAATCAAGCGTTAGATCTTCCCTAGCTAAACACCACATTTAGATAGGTCATCTCCTTCAATAGTGTCACATATGCACACTCATACACACACTTAATGTCTTCATTTGAAACATTGAAACAGGGTCTATCTCGGTCGACAAAATCCTCGACCGAGACACTCTCGGTCGACAAACTTCTCGACCGAGAAAGACCCAAGTAGCTGTTAGACACAGCTGACAAGGTAGTTGGCAGTTGGAGATAAACGTTGCAAACACTTGATCCAGAGTGCCTGTCGATCGACAAAACGTCGACCGAGTAGGTGTCTCGGTCGACCATTTCTCGACTGAGATGGTCTCTGACAACAACTGCAGAATTAATTAACTAGTCGTTGTTAAAGCAACTAACTTATATCTAACGGCTAGTTAAGCACTTAGAAACCCCTAGAAAGTGTCTAGAACATCCTTAAGCACTTGTAGGACATTCCTATAAATAGTACATGCCTTAGGACACCTAACCTCACTTGTGTTTACACTTGAGCAAACTTTGAGCATACACTTACATTGAGCAATCTATTTGTGAGCAATTGAGCATATTGAAAACTGGCTACTTCTTCTCTCAGCTCAAATTTCGTGTCCTATAGGCTAGCATCTCCTATCCACAGCAATCACAATTCCATACACATTGGTTAGGAGATCTATACGCTTGATCTAGGCAAATCAAGCCTTGTGCTTCAAAGGATAAGTTGTAATTTCCTTTTTCCTTTCTTGTTCACTATTATTGTTTGTACTCTGCTTGCTACTCCTAGGTTGGAGGCTGCGGATTGGAGAGGTTGGAGATCTTCTTGGTGAAGAAGGGGACCTTGAGCTACTTCAAGAAGGCTGGTGCAACGGGAGGTTACTTCTAAAGAGGAAGGCTACTTCAAGGGGGAGCTTGGAGTTACTTCAAGAAGGTTACCTCGGGTTGGTGCATCTTCTTCAAGTGAAGGCTGTTCAAGGGGTGTAAGAAAGTATTGTATTTTGTGTAAATCCTTGTGAAGGTAATAAAATTAATACTTTCAAAATCCCGGTTGGGTAAGCAACCGGGTAGTGGACTGACAATCTTAGTATTTGCTAAGATTGGAACCACTCTAAACACTTGTCTCCTTCTTCCATTTTCAATTGTGGTTGTTTGAGTTAAATAATTGTTAAAATAATTTAAAAACTCTATTCACCCCCCCCTCCAGTGTTTTTCATGTTAATCGCCCCCAACCTGACTATTTAGGTAGGCCATCATGCCAATTGCATCATATGCAAATCTTGGATAGATGATATGTGCAACACCTTGCCATGGTTATCTACATGCCTCTGGTCGTGGGCTCTCCAAGTCACCAATTAATCCTGAACCAATAGCCAATACGATAGATACACACCATCCTTTCTGCAAATCTACATATCTACCATCACACTTCCACGAGATAGATGGTGCACCATTCTTTGTGCAAATCTACGCTTAGTCGATCAAGCTTTTCAAGTGTATTGCTAATGGAAGGCATCTAAGACTTAATATTTTAGTTAAGGGAGTTTGTATAAATACAAATACTTTATCAAATCACCACATATATAGCATGTATCACATGCATGCTATATCCCACAATGAAAACAAGCAATAAAGAAAAGTGATGGTTATGGCCAATCCTAATGCAATCCCTTGGAACCACAAGGAATTACAGTCATCTAGGTCTACATCACATGCAGAAATTTGTTGTTGATGAAGGTTTGTGCTTGCCAATCTGGGTTGATCAGTTCAATCCTTGAACCAATGGGCTCGCCTCATGGCTGTTTGTTAGGTTTCCTCACCAGTCTCTTGGTCCTTCTATCCACCATCGACTGGCTCCTCCAGCAGATCGATTGGGTCCACCAGTCGATCGGTTTGGCTTGTCCACCATGTCCTCCAAGGTCCTTCATCTTTGTCATAACAGGAAAGTAAACCATCCTACTTTTACATGAGTCTAAGTAAACCTCGAGTTACATTTGAGGGGAGAAAAGGTAGAAGAGAATTAACTTTACATTAGGAAGATAGGATAAAGGCTCGGTATGTAGACTGAGATAACCAGATAAACCATCCACATACAACCATGCACAGATAGGGTTTATTGGCCATAACCATGATACACATCCACCATTAAAATCATTTTAGGGCGACGCATCAAAATTGCATATATATATATATATATATATATATATATATATATATATATATATATATATATATATATATATATTAGTTTGGGATTATCATGGTGTTTTGATTGGATAAGATATTATTTGCATCACATGCAATAATAGAACAAAAAAAACCAAAATTTGATCATATCGATTATCTCGTATTATAGTAAATTAGCCAAGCTCTGATACCACTGTAGGGAAATATGGTACAGAGAAGGCAATGGAATTTAAAATTTTATGACCATATTCCCCATGAACAGTAGATTGCATCAATAACTATAATGAAGGAATGATGGTTCATGGGTTATACCTGGTCCTGGAGCAAGTCCAGTGACAATCCTCATTGTTATAGATGTGCAACTCTGAATCCTAGTTGTACTGAGACACATCTGACTGTTGCGCCTCTTGGTCTTCACCATGTACTACAGCCACGAACGTCGTCTTCTTCAAAAACTCCTCTTGTCACAGACTGTTGGTCGACATTGTCCTCCAAGTGGCAAACAATAGTTTCCTGCCTCTATGGTAATCCACACGGACTGTCTACAACTCCTATCATCCTTCTAGACCAGCCAGGAAGGAGTTGTTTGTCCTGTAAGTGTACTAGTCACCGACTTGCAACTTCTTAGTTGTTCTCTCCCTTGGCTATCCCTCCCCAGTCAGGTAGGACTTACCTAGGCTGTCATGGTTACCACAACTAGAGAGGACAATAGTTGTCAGAGGAACCTCCCTAGTCGGGTAGGACTTACTTGGGCTCTCATGGTTACCACAACTAGAGAGGAAAATAGTTGTCAGAGGAACTGATTCTCAGTTGTCTATGTTGTAGTTGTACTTTGGGAAGCCCCCAGTACCCCTCTATATATAGGAGGGGTTAGGGTCAGGAATTCCAATCCCCAACCAATACAGGACTAAAGTGGGAGTGGAAAGGATAAGTAGATCTTGAATTTTCACAACTTTTCTGGATGTTTCACAACCTACGTGCAACAAAACGGTCATCTCACTAAGTGAGACGGTCATCTCGCCGAGTGATACGGTCATCTCACACATGAGATGGTTGTTTCTCTAAGCAAAAGGATTGTCTGGGATGTGAGACGGTCGTCTCGCTAAGCGAGATGGTTGTTTCATGCTTTCCCAGTCAAATACGAATTTGAAAATCATTTCTTAGTTAATGTCATACATTAATTTACTTGCACCCCAAGTATGTGTATTTGAAACGAGTTCAAAAAAACTCCAGAACTTTCGTTCATCCCAACTGGGTTGTCTCACACAAGAGAGACACCCGTCTCACTCACCTAAATGACCGTTTGATGAGTTTGAGTCGATTCGATCAGTTTAACAACTTGAACCGGTCAGTTCATAGGGAAGAACTAAACCAATTCAATTTTTGATCTGTCTAACAACCCAATGTCCGTCTTAACACTTGAGACGCCTGTCTGGCTGCCTAGATGGCCATCTCACCCAATGAGATGGTCATGCAGTTTAGTCAACCAATTCATCGATCTATTGTGTGAATTAAGTACCTAAACACTTTAGTACTTAATTCAATTATCATTCAAGATAAAACTCCTCTTCTAGATGAGTTCCTATGTGTCTGACCCTATAGGTCCCATATCACATTGGCAGTGAATGTCCATAACAACTTATGACATCACAAGAAAAGAGTGGTGCCTAGCACACATCATTTCTACCCAAGTAACATGGAAAAGTTGGGGAACAACTTCAACCTACAATCTGTGTATGGTGTTGCAGTGTTTGTATAGTTCCTTTGTCACTGATGTCCTGATTGAACTAGAGGCATGGAGTAGTCACCCTCATTATTATTCGATCTAGTTTCTTAAACCAAGAGAAGATTGTCTGAGATATATGTAAGCTCAATATCACATATTGACTCACATGTCCATGGCCATGCTTTTCTCAGTCTCGCTTATCAAGAGGCCTAGGACATCACACTCCAGTACGAGGGACAAATCCCATGTCTATCACTCACAGTCAATCCCCATGTGTGAAAGCCACCCAATCATCATTGTTATGACAACCCATGTTTCACAACTGCATTTGATGATGTTAAAGTGTACCCAACGACATGTGTTGAGTGCAGTGATTTCAGGTCTAAGAACCACCACCATCACTATGAGAGTTGACTATGACTTCCATGATGATGGCTTCCATGTGTCAGTCTCACAGTGGGTCTGTCTGATACACTATTCTCTAACATATATCTGTGTGATTGGTTTGATATCACCATATCATGACCAATGAGACTCAGTCATCAAGAAACTCACACTCTGATCTTATGTGTCATTATTGTCTATCAACCTTCCACAATGACAGCCGATCAGGGATATAATGATAATGTAAACATGTACTCTTAACTTCCATATGATCTCATTTCTTACAAGTCACGTACTTGAAGACATACGTCATTGAGTAATATTATTCTCTAAACATTTATCATGTTACATCATTATCTCATAACTAAATTAAACAGAATAAATTGGAAGCTTTCCTTTTATTAATAATCAAATCATTTTACATGATATGCCATTACAATTGTCATATGATTGGCTCTCCGGGCATACATAACCAATATGATCCCTATCAATTAAAGGTGGTTTTAAAACCTAAATCTGCTCTTCGTCCCCTATTTTATCTAAAATGGCTCATGTATGATCTTTTGGATGATATTAATGCTCAATCATGCTTCACCCTGTATTAGTATGATATCTAGTCTTTCAAACCCCCTAAATCAGTAACTTTAGTTCACTTTGACTATGATTTGACATTTTAGACCATCTAAATGCACTCTAATGCCTTCTTGGTCTCTTATGACCTCAAGATGGTCCCTTTATGTATTATATGTTACAACTTGCTCATATATGCATCTTTATCCTAATTTATCTTTATGGAATGATTGAATCTAGAAAATTAGTAATCCATGATGTGATTAATGCCATCTTCAACTTAGATCTTGTGCTTTTTCCATGAATGACTCATTAAGACATGTATACTCACATTCGTGTACTTTTGTGGCCTTATATGAGATGTCCATGTGTGTATATGCTAGAATCACCAAATATTTATGCAAAAGTGGTTCATTACGACTAAACCTCTATGTTAACACTCTGATCAGTCCCCCTAATGTCTTGTGATATCAAATGCAATGCAACACACCCATACGCTCTTTGTTTGCATATGACCTACTCATGAAACATGACATGTTCTTAATGCAAATGATTGATTGATGGGCTTCAACCTTGTTAGATCATACTCCAAATTAGCTATGCTATCATAAAGACTTCAAATAAATAGAATTATCATTCTATTACTCTATAAAACCTAACTTGATGTACTTAGTGATTCTATGTTTTGGAAATGTACAAAATTTCATAAATTGACCTAGTATGACTAATTGTGATCTTCCATGTTTAAAACAAGGATGATAATCTAAATCTAATGCTTCTCCTATCTCTAAATCAGAGTTGATCTACTTGTAAAATTACTCATATGTGGATGTGCCACCTAGACCTAAGGTTTTGTTAGGACTTTTAGTCTATGATTGAATACTTGCATGCTTGTTTGGAACTAAGATTGAAATACTTGAAACCTAGGTCTAGGGGAAACATCCACAAGTATCATATGATGATTTGAGTATCAAAACCTAGTGATCTAAGACACCATGATATATCTTTTATTTGTGATGTTACCTTGGTTTGGTTCATCCCTAGGAATCCTACTCGAGAATCATAACTCACAAGGTACGTCTCCCTCTTGACCCAACTATGATATTGGCTTGTTTATATGTATGCTCATATGAATGCTAGGCTACTTACTTACTTGGTTGAGCTATTGTTTCTATGATTACTACTTTCATGTTTGAGTACTCGGCATTGACAAACCTTGAATATAATATAAAGAAATCCATTCTGCAACCTAAAGTTGACACAATGGATAAAGTAACCTAAAACATGCTTTCCATAACATGATATCATTAAGTGTTCTTGCTTGGTTTCTTTTTCTTGACTATGATCATGTTTCTATCCAAGAAAATTTATTATTACTCTTAAACTATTTATATCCCTTTTCATAACATACTTAATGATTTAGCATTAATATGTTTTGTTTATAAAAAATTTAGTCGCTAAATGAAGATTCGTTGCACTCAAGTCGCTAAGCACAAAAATAAAACATCAATGGGATGCTAGAAGTAGAAATGGGTACATGTTTCTCTATCCTCTATTAGTAACTTGTTATGTTGTTATTGCTTTTACATATATATTGCATGTATAACATACTTGATCCATTCTATTTAAGGACCCCCAAACCCTATTGCCACTGACTTTGTAGTCATTGGGGGTAGGATGAGGGTAACAAACACTTTTGTGACAACATCTCAGACAGTCTGCTCTAGTTCAAGGAACATGGATTGAACATTGAGAGGATGATGATTCCATGCCTCGAGTTCAATTTAGATATGAGAGATAGAGGAACTATACGATCACGATAATACTAATCACATTTTGTAGGTTGAATTTATTCTCCAAATTTCCAAATTACTTGGGTAGAAATGATGTGTGACTAGGCACCACTCTTTACTTGTGATGTCATAAGTTGTTATGGACATTCACTACCAATGTAATTTTGGACCCATAGGGTCACAGAAAAAGGATACACTTGGACTAAAGGAGTATATTCATGAATGATGTTTATATTGAATGCTAAAGGTGTTTAGGTATTCAATTAAATAATAGATCAAATAACTGAACTCAGAATCATCAAGTTCAAGTGTTGGACTGACTATTTAGAGTGTTAGGTTGGTTAGAAACTGAATTGGATGAGTTCTGCCAGAACTGGGGCATGAGATGACCGTATCGCATGATGGTCGTGAGACAACTGTCTCACGTGAGAGAGATGACCAGTCCATGGTCATGAGATGATCGACTCGCATGAGCGAGATGACTGGTTTGTGGTTGTGAGACAACCAACTCACATTAGAGAGACAAACAGTTTGTGGTAGTGGACGACCATAACGCATGAGAGAGATGCCCAGTTCATAGGGAAATTCAAATGCGTCAAGGATTAGTATTGATGTCATGTTGAGCATTAATTGTATTTGAATTGCCAATTTGATTCATAACAGGCAACTACACGAAATGATCGTCTCACTAAGAGAGATGACCATCTCATGCATGAGACGACTGTTTTGTTGTGCAAGATGACCATCTCGTAGTTTGTAGGTTCTAGAACATTAATGATTCCAGACCCTTCTACTTCTCACACTGATCGGGAACCCTGACCCTGGCCTCTACTATAAATAGAGGGGTATTGGGGGCTTTCCAAGACACACAATTGAGAATAAGTTACTCTGACAATTGTTGTCCTCTCTAGTTGTGGTAACCTATAGAGATTCCAAGAAAGTCCTACTCATTAAAGGGAGGGATAGAGAGGGAGAGAACAACTGAGGATCAATTGTGGGAGAGCATGTCGGCAACTAGTACACTGATAGAAAGGGATAACTCCTTCATGTTGGCTCTGGTTGCGCAACGTGGAATCCCCAGTGGTCTGCATGGACTACTCTTGAGGCGGGAGGCTATTGTCTGCCGCTTGGAGGATAACGCCAACCTGTAATCCATGGCGAGATTGTAGGAGCTGTTGTAGACGTTGTTCCAGTCTAGTGTCCATGGTGAAGACCAAAAGCTACACAGATGCTGACCAAGAGAAACTAGACTACAATTGTGCATCTACAATGATGAGGAATATGTCGTTGGACTTGCTTCAGGACCATGTATATCCTCAAAACCATCCTTTCCATTATATAGTTATTGATGCGATCCATTGGTTTATGGGGAATATGGGTATAAAAATTGTGTTTCTTCTACCTATTATGTCATCTTATTTCCCTTATAGTGGCATCAGAGACACGTCAATATAATATATTTTAGAATAATCAATATGATCGTATTTTGGTTTTATTGTTATATATATATATATATATATATATATATATATATATATATATATATATATAATATGAAATTTACACAAGTCGCCCTACAAGTGAGTTTTTATGGTGGATGTGTAGCATGGTTATGTCCAATAACCCTATTATTTGTGCATGGTTGTGTGGTTGGTTAATCTTTTTTTATCTTGGTCTGCGTATTGAGCCTCTATCTTATGTTTCCAATATAAAGTTATTCTTTCCTACCCTTTCTCCCCTTGAATGTAATGTGAGGTTTCTCTATATTCATGTAATAGTAGGATAGTTTACTTTTGTGTAATGAAGAAGAATAAGAAAGGAATTCTAACGATGCCAACCAACCGTCTCAGAGATGAGCCGACCAGATAGAGGACAGAGGAGGACCAGAAGCATAAACCAAACTGATCACTTGGTGGACCCAACCGATTGGCTCGGCCAGAAGCATAAACCAAACCGATCACTTGGTGGACCCAACCAATCGGCTGGAGGAGCCAACACATGGTGGAAATAAGGACCATACGACCGGTGAGATGACCAAAGGACTGACCAGGAGGGGAGCCAATTGGTTTAAAGGTTGAATAGATCAACCTGAATTGGCAAGCAGGGATCTTCATCAACAATAGGTTTCTACATGTGATGTGGACCCTAGGTTGTGGTAATTCCTTGTGTCTCTAAGGAATTACAATAGGCTGGTCATAACCATCACTTTTAGTTTATTGCATGCTTTTATTGTGGGATATAGCATGTATATGGTACATACTATACATGTGGTGATTAGATAACGTATATGTATTTATAAATACAAAACCCCTCAAATAAAATATTGTCTAAGATGCCTTACATTAGAAACACACAAGAAAAGCTTGATTGACCAAGTGTAGATTTGCATAAAGTATGGTGTGCCATATATCTCATGGAAGTGTGATGGTAGATATGTAGATTTGCACAAAGCATGGTGCATATATATCGTGTTGTCTATTGGGTTGGGCTTAAGTGGTGATAACTTAGTGAAACTAGGCACTAGAGCCATGCATATGATTATGGAAAGGAGTTGTGCATATCATCTATCCAAGAGTTGCAGTTGACAAATGTTGTCTACCTAAATAGTCAAGTTATGGGTGATCAACCAAAGCTAACTCATGGTTTGATGAAATATGGATCTTGGCTCACTAGAAGATTGTACACTGCAATCTTCTAAATTGATACATAAGGGTTATCAATTTGAAAAAAAAAATGGAAACTAATTAATATCATAACTTATCAAATCAAAATATTTTGAAAAGTTGCAATACTTCTTTTTAGAATTAAATGTCATACCCAAACATGTTTTATTGCGATCATCCCTTAAAATGAGATAATCTCCCACATCTGTTTAGAACTTTGAGAAGTGTTCAAAATCATGAGTAAAAGCTATATGTCCTTAAAGGACCAAAGCCAGAGGAACCCACTCCAAATGATCCTAAAGGCTGAATGGATGCTTATTGAAAGCATGTCAATGATGCCATAGACATTGAGTACCTTATGCTTTATTATATGAACTATGAGTTGCATGAACAACATGAAAGCATGGACATTCTCGATATGGTTACACATCTTGAGAATCATGTAAAGAAATTAAGGTTTATTTCTCCAAAGCGTTGTAAGAGTGCAAAATGACAAAGGGAGATCCAGTATAACCCCATGTTCTCAATACGATTGGGTATGTGCAGTGACTGGGATTTCTATTAAGTCAAGAGTTGACCATGGATATGATTATGCAAGCGTTGCATGAATCATATAGTCAGTTTATAAAATGTTTGGCATGTTGATGTCAAATGAAGAAGGACAAATCTGTGATAGTGATCAGTCTAAGTGAGCCCTAGGGCATATGCAAGGCCAAGAAGTGTTCTGAGGCTAAGATAAAGGCCAAGTCTTCTGCACTCAATATATGGAGAAGGATAAGTGGAAAAGGAATTTGTCCTTTTCACTTCATGGATTAAGGAAAGTGCCACCATTGTCAGGACATTGGAAAGAATTGTCCTCTTTATTGAGGATCTCAGGAAGAAGATGTAGATAAAGATGTCTACTTCAAGACCTGAGAATAAATAAGCTAAACTGTATGGAGCAAAGTTTGATGCCTCTACAATTAGAAGTTGTACATGGACACATAATCGCATTAGTGAATTACAATTATGTACCTGCCATCAATGAAAAACAACATATGTCTTGTGTGACAATAACATTATGTTTCATGTTAAAGATATGATCTTTTATGGAAATGCCATGTGTCTTACAAACTATATATGATAGTTCTAATAACAAATATGTGTATGACACATATATTGAATGACTTGATTACTCAAACAATGAATACCTATTGCATTATCATCTAGAGAGCATAAATGAGAAATGCATTTCTAGAATCCATATGATGGTTATCTAGATTCTTTTGGTTATTGAACCAATACAGACATGCATATCTTATTTGTTTTGCAGTATGACAAAATCATCTTTACTAGATGTAGTGGACGAGCGACTATTCTATTAGGGCTCATGCATACTAATGTATATACACCTTTCAAAATAATTTCTTAAGGTAGTTACTAGTACCTCATTATATTTATTAATGTTATCAATAGATATGGAAATTTTTAGTTAATAAAATACAAATCTAAATCTCTTAAAGTATTCAAGGAGATCATAAATGAAGTACATAAAAAACTTGGTAAAAGTATTAAGATACTTCGATATGATCGATGTTGAAATATTTTAAACCAAGAGTTTGAGGACCTTCTGGGAGATCATGATA
Source organism: Alisma plantago-aquatica (assembly GCA_963693085.1). Classification (NCBI taxonomy): domain Eukaryota; kingdom Viridiplantae; phylum Streptophyta; class Magnoliopsida; order Alismatales; family Alismataceae; genus Alisma; species Alisma plantago-aquatica. Next base: position 921,629,724 of record OY856413.1, on the reverse strand, counting down.
GTGTATCATGATGAACACCACCTGAAACACAATGATAGTGTATCATGAAAGTGTATCAGATAGAAGGTATCACACCATGTTAAGTCATGGTGTGATTATCAATAAAATCTACCTAATCTTCCAAATTCTTGTGAGCACATGCTTACACTAAACAATGTACCATCTAAAATTGGTTCATAGACACCATATGAGATATGGCATGGGATGTGTCCTGATGTATCTTTTATAGTGATTAGGGATGAATTCTTATATAATAAAATAGTTTCTTAAAAGCTTTATCTAAAAAATCACATAAATGTTATTTTGTTAAATACTACTCTTATCCCAATCCTATAAAAAAGTTGTTTGTTCATCAGAATGGTTGTATTCCTAAAGAGGAACTTAGTTCCAAAGGAATCCGTGGGAGTAAAAGTAGAACTCGAATTCTTAGTTGACTTTGGTGTTGGGAACGCCACTAAGAAGGCTTGTATCAAAACGGATATTTCTAAAGCTTATGACCGTGTGAGATGGGAAACTTTATGGAGTTCTTTGGAGGCTTTGGGGTTTTCTGAGAGATGGATTGATGTGATCAAACAATGCGTGCAAACAACATCTTTTTCTGTTTTGATCAATGGAGTGCCTTATGGTTTGTTTAAAGCTTCAAATGGTTTATGACAGGGAGACCCAATCTCTCCTTTGCTGTTCACTATTGTTATGGAGAATATTACACACATGAATGAAATAGCTGAGATGGAGGGGCGTATTAAAGCCTTCAAAGTTAGAGGGGTTAAAGTCAAGACTCATATGATATTCGTTGATGATGTCCTGTTCTTCATCGCTGGGCACTACAAATACCTTAGTAATGTGAAGAAGCTTATGAAGGATTTTGGGAAGCTCTCCAACCTGTATATGAACGAGATGAAATCCAATGTGTTCTTGTCCAGATCTTGTGATAGTAGAAGAGGGAGCTTGAAGGAGGCAATTGGGATTCCGGTGGGACGGTTTCCTACCAAATACCTTGGGGTTCCTCTGTCTGGGGGAGAGGAAGAGGTGTGGACTTCTTTGAATGTGTGGATAATATGAGAAGTGTTGTGGACAAATGGTGTGGACTCAATATCTCGATGGTTGGGTGTACAGTTTTCATTAAAGTTGTATTAAATGGTAAAATTAACTACTGGTGAAGACAGACTGAGTTGTCGGCTTTCATTCTGGATAAGTTCAGAAGCATCATAGAGGGTTTTCTTTGGGGTGGAGGTGTGAATGCTATTAGCTGGAAAACGGTGGCTCAAGCTTTATATGCGGGTGGGCTGGGTCTTGTTTGTCCCCATGATGTGGCGTGGGGGGCTACTGCCAAGAGAGTGGACCATCTCTTGAGCATTCCAGAGTCTCCGTGGACTGGCTGGATGAAAGAGAGGTATGGAGAGATGGGAGGGGAGATGAAGCAAGGGGAGTCGACAATCTGGATGAGGATGAGAAAGGTCTTCCATGATCTGAGCCCGTTTTATAAAATGCAGGAGCAGCAGGACGACGGTAGAAAACCTTGGAATATGAAGAAGCAAATGCCTCAGGTTAGTTGGTATGATATCTGTTGGTCCAAACCCAGATGTCCAAAATGGAGCTTTGGTGCGTATAGGGCTATTATGAGAAGATTGCCTACCAGAGATAGAATTATCAAATGGGGGTTGTTTTGTGATCCGATCTGTCTTCTCTGTAATAAAGAGCCGGAATCTCATGACCACATTTTTTTTGAGTGCGAGTTCTCAGCCTACATATGGAGACGTGGTTGCCTTAAATGCGGTTGGGGTGGGCTCGCCCCTCTGGGAATGGATGATGCTTTACAGTGGATGAGGGATATAACAAAGTCCAAGTCTAAAGATAGATTTTTGGGAGGGATTTTTGTAACATCTCTCTTTTTCCATATATGGAGAGAACGTAATAGTAGACTTCATGGTAAGAGACCTAGAGATAATACTACCATCTTTGATGTAATTAGAAACAGCATGTTGGGGTTCTTCAAAGCTAACCCGAAGAGCATGGTTGGGTTGGATACCATGGCTCTTAGAATGTGGGGTCTCTTATAAAGTCTGTATAGTATACGGGGTTTTGTTGTGTCCCCTATACTTGGTTTTGGTTTAGTAATATTTTACCTTATCCAAAAAAAAGTAGAACTCGAATTGTTAGAGACAAATAAGAAAAAATTGAACCTAAAAGAGGTACAGTAGGAACAAGGAGAATCACAAGTTGTTGTGGAATCTCAAGTTCCTTATGCAACACATAGAACTCATGGTTCTAGTACAACACACCTTGAGTTTGAAAGATGATGATATCTTATAACTTAGAAAGGCAACGAGTTGATCATAGATGATGAGTCAACTAACTATCAAGAAGCTATTAAGGAACCAAAAACTGAGGAATGGCTTGAGACCGTCAGATCCATGATGGAGTTCATGTATACCAACAAGTTATGACCTTGGTGGATACAATTGAAGGTATAAAACCCATAAGGTGCATTTGGGTCTTTGAGAAAATACCAACATGGATGGGTAGATTGGTTGAAAAAAATTTCAAACAAGTTCAAGGTGTTGAACGTGATGAAGTCTTTCACCAGTTACCATGGTTAAATCCATCATGATCATGCTTATTGTTGTAGCTTAGTATGGTTGTGATATTGACATATGGATGTTAAAACTACATTCCTTAACGGGAATGATTATGAGGATGTGTATGTGAAATAGCTTATAGGTTTTATAAATCCAATAATGCAAATAAGGTCTATAAGCTACACAGGTCAATCTGTGGATTGAAGCAATCATGTCAGAGTTGGAATCTTCTCTTTTAAAAGATAGTGAAAGATTTTGACTTGAGTCAAAATGAAGATGAAATTTGTGATTACAAAAGTTTTAGTTGGAGCATACTTATATTCCACGTGATGATGGGGAATAACGTCCTTATCATGCACATGTCAAAACCTGGCAAGGAAAGTACCTTATCTATGAAGGGATTAGGAGAAGCATCCTATGTGATAGGGATTGAGATCTATAGAGATAGATCTATAAATCTTCTTGATCTAAATAAGAGAGCATACATTGGTAAGTTGTTGAAGGGTTCAACATGTAGGACTCAATGAGGGAAAACTTTTCCATGTTCCATGGAGTTAGTCTCTTAGGATCCTAGTGTCCCAGTTCATATGAAAAATAGGAACATGTGGAATAGATACCATATGCATTCACAATTGGATCTATCTTAAATGCAATGTTATGTACTTATCCCCTTATATCGTATGTATTGGATATGATGAGAGCATATCCAATTATCTCGTATGTATTGGACATGACGAGAGCGTATACAGTCATCTCATATGTATTGGACATGATGAGAGGATGTATATATACCTACCTAGAAATCTTGTATGTATTGGACATGACGAGAGGGTATATGTCATATTCTAGTAAAGAGTCACTAGACTACCATAAAGAACATCCTTGGGTGCTTTTAAGCACTAAAGGATCGGTTCCATGGTTATGGTAATAAGGGAGAGTTTGGTGCAAGGCGTTACACCGATGCAAGCTTCCAAACTGACAAATTAAAAATTGCAATCTTAATTTATTTTTGACATTAAATGAGAACTATAAGCTAGAAAGGGTTATGAGCTAATGACATTTTCTCAAATCTATAAAAGAAATCGAGTATCTTTATGTTATGAGAACAACATAGGATATTGCATGGATCAATAAGTTTAAATGGGTGAACTTGTGTGAGGTTCCAACTATTGTGACATGGTAGAAATACTGATGACACCAATGGAGCTAAAAGTTAGGTTGGGAATCTAAGATAGCATACTATGACACTTCCATATTATGCGAAAGTTCACACAATGATGAGATGCAAAAATTGTAAAATACAGGCTTGAAGCAAATGTTGCTAAACCTGCTATATAAGCACTTGTACAGCAGAAACATGATGGACATGTTGAAGATCACTTGGAATACATTGTGGTTGATTGCCTCTAAGTGCAAGTGGGAGTCTATTGGTATGTATGCCTAGAGATCCAATAATATGATGATTGAAGTGAGGCATTAAATACTTTATTTGATAATAAAAAAGGTAATTCCATCTATTATGTTTGTCTCATTCATGATATGTTGACATAGAGATAGGTAGATGTCTAAAGAATGATGTTACTTGATGATGTATGTCTTCAAGTACGTGACTTTAAGAATTAGATCATACATATGCTAAGAGTACATACATTCTTATTATATCCCTAGTCAAATATTATTGTGGAAGAAAAATAGACAACAATAATACATAAGACTAGAGTGTGTGTTGACTGGTGACAGAGTCTCATTAGTCATGATATATGATATCAAGTTACTCACACAGTTACATGTTAGACAACAATATATCAGACAAACCCATTATGAGAGTGATATATGGAGACCATTGAACAAAAGTCAAAATCATCTTTCATAGTGATAGTGGTGATTGTGGTTCTTAGACCTTGACTCACTACACTCATCACATGTTGTTGGGTATACTTTGACATCATCAAATGTAATCTTGAAATACAGGTTGCCATAAAGGTGATGATTGGATAGCTTTCCTACATGGGGACTTAGTGTGAGTGATGTAGATGGGATTTGTCCCTCCTACAGGAGTTTGATATCCAAGGCCTCTTGATAAGTGAGACTGACAAATGTACAAGCGTACTAATGTGGTTCAATATGTGATATGTGAACTCATATGCATCTCAAACAGTCTGCTCTAGTTCATGGAACATGGATTGAATGTTGAGAGGATGATGTTTCCATGCCTCCAGTTCAATCTAGATATCAGAGACAAAGGAAATATATGATCACATTAACACTAATCACTATTTGTAGTTTGAAGTTGTTATCCAACTTTTTGAATTACTTGGGTAGTAATGATGTGTGACTAGGCACTGTTCTTTTCTTGTGATGCCATAAGTTGTTACTGACATTCACAGCCAGTGTAATTTTCGACCTACAGGTCACACATAAAGGATACACTTGGATTCAAGGAGTATATTCATGAATGATATTCATATTTGATGATAAAGGTGTTTAGGTATTCAATTAAATAATAGATTAACTGAATGGACTCAGAATCATCAAGTTCAAGTGTTAGACTGACTATTTGGAGTGTCGATTTTGTTATAAACTGAATTGGTTGAGTTCTGCTAGAACTGGGGTACGAGAAGACCATCTCACATGAGTGAGATGACCGTCTTGTGTGATGGTCATGAGAAAATCATCTCATGTGTGTGAGACAACTAGTTCTTGGTCATGAGACGACCAACTCGCATGAGTGAGACGACCGATTTGTGGTTGTGAGAAGACCAGTTCGCATGAGCGAGATGACTGGTTCATGTGAGAGAGATGTCTGGTTTGTGGGGAAATTCGAATATATGAAGGATTAGTGTTTATGTCATGTTGAGCATTAATTGGATTTGAATTGCCAATTTGATTCAGAACATTGACTGTGCAAAATGATTGTCTCACTAAATGAGATAATCGTCTCGCACAAGAGACAACTTTCTCACTATGCAAAATGACCATCTTGTATTTCGTGTGTTCTGGAACATTCATGACCCTTCTACTCACACACCAATCAGGAACCCTGACCCTAGCCTCTACTATAAATAGTGGGGTACTAGGGGCTTCCCATGACACACAATTGAGAATTAGTTGCTCTAAAAATTGTTGTCCTCTCTAGTTGTGGTAACCAATAGATAGCCCAAGTAAGTCCCACCCATTAAAGGGAGGGATAGCGAGGGAGAGAACAATTGATGATCAGTTGTGGGAGAGCATGTCGGTGACTAGTATGCTGACAATAGGGGAAAACTCCTTCCCATTAGCTCTAGTAGCACAAAGTGGAGTTCCCAGTGGTCCGCATGGACTACTCTAGAGGCAGGAGGCCATTGTCTGCCGCTTAGAGGACAACGTCGGCCTGCAATCCGTGGAGAGACCGCAATATCTAGTACAAATGTTGCTGTAGTCTGTTGTCCATGGTGAAGACCAGGAGCCACACATACATCATCCATGAGCAACTAGACGACACTTGCTCATCTACGATAGTAGGGAATATGTCATTGGACTTTCTCGAAGACTAAGTATATCTTTGAAACCATCCTTTCCATTATATAGTTGTCGATACGATCCGCTGGTTCAAGGGGAATATGGCTATAAAAGTTTTGTTTCTGCTTCCTGTTATGTCGCCCTATTTCCCTTACAATATATTCCTAGGATAAACATACTAAGAGAGATAAGAATGAAATAGTCATATTAATTGACCGCTAATGGCTCTAATATCATATTTTAAGGAGTGTGGCCCGAGAGGGGATCCACTCCTCACTCAATTTGAGGAATAAACCCATATAATCCATGGACACTAAAAAGGTATGCTAGAATGGGTGTAATGTTTTCATTTCCCAAATATTGGTGTACAAGGCCAATTATTTAGTAGCAAAAGATAAAAGATCTAACTATTACAATGCTTGATATTATAACCATCCTTCAACATACATGGTGATGCATAAGAAAACTAATCTATAGCATAGGATCAGTAGAGGTTTATCTAACCATCTCAAATCTATCTCTCAAGAAGGTTCAGCTACACTTGAAGTTGTCTTGATCAGCCATGATTCGCTCCTCCTTGCTCTCTACCTATGGGTTGGAACCATACCCCACAAGATAATAAAAAGATGGAAGTTTTCACCATTAAATCTAGTATGAGTACATGAACTGGGGATCTGGAAACATTAGTAAAAAAGGAAAACAAATATAATAAGGTTTCCCATATTAGAGATAAGTACTATCCAAGTGTATATCAAAACAATATGAATTTCAAATAAGATGACAATGAGGTAAAACACTTGCCATTAACAAAAACATAAGAGGTTCCATAAAAGCATATAAAGAATTTAGGGCTTGAAACCCATCACAATAATAATCAACATCCATGCATGTGAGATAAGCATAGAACTAGTGAAATATAAATAAACAGTGGAGGCTACGTCCCATAACCTTAAAACATTATAGAGTAAGGCACATAATCAAACTCCCAAATATATAAAGTGGGTACTGAACCTGATTATGGGGCATATAACCTCCATCCCAAAATAGCATGGGTACATAACCTCCATCCCAAACATGAATGACAGATAACCCCATAAAACCAATGCACTTATATTTCCATAGGCCTAATGCATCACAAAGCATACAAAATGTAGCTCTAAGTGAAATTACTATCAGGATTAGAATCAATGAGATTGCCATCACATAAATGGACAACAAGAAACATATATTAGAGAAGTGGGGAAATTAGGGTTCCATCTCATAATTTCACAAAATAGGATTTCCACATGTAAAAGATGATCAAGATGTACATCAAAATCCAAAACGAATATCCACCAGGTTGAGTAGATCACAAGAACCACTCATGAATCCAATTCTAAAACAAGATAGAAACTATGTAAGGTATATGTCTCAACAGACCAAAAGGAATAAAATATAGGTGATTGCTCAATATGAGTAATAGGTATGCAACATACCTCAAAGATGTTTGTCAACTTGTCAAAACCCAAAGCCTAAATTCAAGTCGGGGTTCCAAGGTTGAAACACTAATGATTGAGAAAAGATCACCATTTGAATTATTTCATGAGATCACGACGCTTTGACAGATCTTCTAAGAAACTTGAATAGGAGGATAAGGGAGAAGGTTAGGATTCATAATTAAAATGTGAAATTTGACTCATTCTTTAGAAACTATCTAGAAATATTTCTATTTTAACAAATACATATGTTATACTAAAAATTGATTAAATGCAAGTTAAATTTATGTTCTCATTTTACTAAATAACGGCAAAAGGTTTTCGCGGTGGAATATTTTTCTGTCCTAAGTTGTGATTTATTTTCTATGATAAATTCAAGTAGTCATTTACTACCCATGTAGTGGCACATGAGTGGTAATGTTGATGTTGTATGACTGAGAGGTCACAAGTTTGAAACTCCTAGGTAATAAGATTAATGAATTCTCAAATTAAAAAAAAGTAATTATTTACTAACATTTTCCCACAAATAAATGCATATTGATATCGTTATAAATTTATATATGTTCCTTGTCTAAACTTGAAAATATAAAGACCTAGCATGCAATAACTCAAATAGAACTTTTTTTCTTGTTGTATTTTTTAAATTATGTTAATACATTTGGCTTGCCAATGTTAAAAGCCTAATTTTACCCCTGTGTAGGGTGCGTTGAATTGTGAAATTTTAAAAAAGTCATCATCCTTATAGAAGGATGAGATATACCTACAGTCAATAGTCGTAACATCGAGGACCTATTTTGTAAACTGAAGTCAAATTAAAAAGTATAATGTTGTTATATATTTTTAAATTAGAGATTCACACTTTACCGCTCAACTATACTCAAGCTAAATTAATCCATAGGGAGAGCGAGAGGACAAAAGGATTAAGACAAATCAAATCAAGAAATCCAAGAGTCTTCTATTTTACTTTTTATATCACGACTCTTATTTTATTTTTATTCATAATAATACCAACAACCAATTATTTTGGTATTAGTCGACTCAATATCTTAGATCAATCTTTAGTATTTGTTGATAGATTAAACAGCCCACATTTAGAAAATAAATTTTATATAATCCATAAGGTATATAAGAGGGACTTTACAAAAATGCGACATGAGAGACACCTATATTTCATTTCAGAGTTAGTGTCTTATTTGATTTCTGTTACTTATACTCAATTCTTGAATGTCTCACCTGTTGAGATGTCATTTTTAATTATTATCCAATATCTCACTACCTAACTTTAGATAGAAATTGACACAATCTAAAAGAAAAATCAAATCCTTCACTAATTATATTGGAGACACAGACATGTAGAAGCACTCAATCATTTTTATTATGAAATTGTCCGATCCATTTATTTAGATCATAATTAAAATGAGAAACTTGACTCTTTCTTTAGAAGCTATCTAGCAATATTTTTATCTTAATAAAATGTATTCTACCTATTTTTCCCACAAATAAATGCATATTGATATCTTTATAAATTTTCTTGTCTGATTTGCTGAGAAAGCAACATAATCTACCCATTCTGCTAGGTAATTGTTGTACAACTCATTGTAATTTTAATTTTTGTTTCATATTTAAAAAAATTATGAAAGATCATATACAATTTTTCAAGGACTTGAACATACAAAGACCTATTATGCAATAACCCAAATATAATATTTTTCTGATTGTATTTTTAAAATCATGTTAAGTACACTTGGCCTGCAAATGTTAAAAACCTAGTTCTGCCCTTAGTGTAGGGCGGGTTGAAATTTGAAATTCTGAAAGAAAAAAAGAAAAAGAAAAAAATGACCATCTTTGTAGAAGGATGAGATAAACCTACAGTTTATAATGGTAATAGGCAAAGATCTGCTTTGCAGGCTGAAGTCCAAAAATATATATATAAAGTTGTTGTACATTTTAAATTAGAGATTCACACTTACAGCTCAACTATACTCAGCTGAATTAGTCCAAAGGGAGAGCGAGACATATACTTTGCATGAAAATGTACGGAAAAAATACCTAAATGGCACATTTGCCAATTTTAATTACCTAAATGGCACGTTCTTGAACTTATTGCCCAAAATGGCACATTTCTGGAGCAATGCGTCCCCTGCCGGGACGCATTGCTCTCCCGCGAGCCAATGCGTCCCGGTGGGGGACGCATTGGTCCCACAGGAGGGCAATGCGTCCCGAGCCGTGACGCATTGCTCTGTTGTGGGACCAATGCGTCCCCCGCCGGGACGCATTGCCACGCGGCAGAGCAATGCGTCGCGGCGGGGGACGCATTGGCCCCACGGGAGTGCAATGCGTCCCGAACCGGGACGCATTGCCCTTTGTGGGACCAATGCGTCGCGCCCCGGGACGTGCCCAACGGCTAGAATTTGCCACACGGGCAATGCGTCCGGGACGGGGACGCATTGCTCCCAGGCCAACGGCTATGTTACCGTTGGGCCGCCGCGCGGCGGTCCACGTGGGCGCAATGCGTCCCCAACCGGGACGCATTGCTCCCCTATATATATTGGCTGAAAACAGCCCCCCAAACTCACACCATTCTTCATTTCCTTCATCTAGCTCTATACTCCCATTGCTCTGGAGCTTCTTCTCGGATTTCTATTGCTTTGGGTGCTTTCTAGCTTATTTCGGGCGATCTTGGAGTTGATATCTGCTACTGCTCGGAGACTACTTGGAGCTTCTTCTTTCTCTTCTTCTATTCTTCGATTGTCAACAGATAACTCTCCATTTCAGGTATTTGTTCTACCAAAATTTTAATTTTCAAAATATGAACTTAACTTTAGTACGAAATATTACAACTGAAATAAATGTATTGTTACTCTTTAATTGTACATTACTGAAATAATGATGTAGAAAATGACAATTGAAGGCTACTTAATACCTGAAAATGTATTGTTCGAAATTGCAAAATTATTATTTTGAAATGTTAGTGTTACTAAAAAATTAGCAAAATTGTTGTTATGAAATGTTAGTTAATTTTACTGAAAAAATAGCAAAATTGTTGTTCTTAATTGTTGTTCACTGTTAATGTTATAGAAAAAGTAGTCCAATAAATTTAATTCCAAATTGATGTCACTGCTCTAAAATATTAATTTATGTTGATATAATGTCATAAAATATGAATTTCTTTCTGATGTTAATATAATATTCTAAAATATAGGAACATGGCATCTAGTTCAAATTCACGAATTGTGAAGATGCGATATGATGGGCAATTTCTCTCTGATGGGTCTTATTCTAGTCGATCTGTTAGACCCATAAACATTTCACTTATTAATACCCTATCTGAACTAAAATCATATATCTATACAACACTTGACATCAATCCCAACCACTTCTCTATCAAAATATCCTATCTTTTCCCTGGAGAAAATCATATGCTCATACAAGTTGATGATGATGATGCATACAGAACGTTGTTATCACTTTCAGCTGATGCCTATATTGATGTGTTTCTTGAAAAAATATCTATCCACCAACAACCTTATTTAATGAGTCTATTGAATCAATTTCAATCTCAATTCTCTCAGAGTCAACCACCTCAATTATCTCAAAGTCATTTAACTACCGAATGGAGTCAACCACCTCAATTCAGTCTTACACCTCAATTCAGTCTTAGCAATTTAACAGCTGAGTGGAGTGAACCACCTCAATTTTCTCAAAATCTAACTACTGAGAATATTGGTGTTGAGGTTGAGGAGGGAGATAATGATTGTGATCATGAAGGTGATAATGATAGTGATCATGAAGGTGATAACAATAGTGACATTGAAGGTGGTAATAACAGTGAACCACCTGAGGATGAGTCATTGACTGAAACCGATGCTGAGCACACACATCCATTCCCTGACTCTATTGTAGCATTGAGTCATATTCCATCCATATTTGACAACCAATGGCCCCAACATGAACACATTGATTCCAACTATGAAGCTTTTCAAGATGATGACTGGGTGGAAGATTTTTGTCATGAATTTCGTCTCGATTACAATCCTTCCAGTGCTGTTATATATGAGGGTGCTTTATTTGCATCTAAAGTTGTACTGGTTGAGACACTCCAAAAATGGTCGGTACAAAAGAATGTCCAGTACCGTACATTACGCTCAAATAATCGTCATCTTAAACTTGCTTGTATCCATGATGAACGATGTCCTTGGAGATTGACCGCTTGCCAGTCCAAAAAAGCAGGTGGCATGTGGAAGATAAAACGTTGTAAAGAAGGCCACAATTGTGAATTAACTGTTATGAATCATGATCATCACCAAGTCATAGCATCTTATATTTCTCGAATGATAATGCCAATCCTAGTATCACGACTGGATATGTCGACACGAGAAATTCGTGACAAGGTGAATGCTGAACTAAGGCTCAATATATCTTACAAGAAGGCATATCTAGCGAGGAGGAAGGCTGTTTGTAAAATATTTGGAGACTGGGAATCATCATATCATAGTTTGTTGCCGTTCCTAATTTCTCTGACACAATATATTCCAAGAACTATATATGCCCACCTTATTGATGATTATATCCTTCAAACTGAAGGCACTCGTAGATTCAAGCGGGTGTTTTGGGCATTTGGTCCAGCTGTGAGGGGTTGGGCCTATTGTAGGCCTGTTCTTACTGTTGATGGCACATTTTTAACAGGAAAATATACTGGCATACTTCTCCTTGCATGTGGCATAGATGCTGATAATGGTCTATTTCCACTTGCTTTTGCTGTTGTCGAGAAAGAAAATAAGGACTCCTGGGAGTGGTTCTTTGGTTCTCTACAAACTTGTATTCCAATCATTCCACGACGTACAGACTTGTGTATTATTTCTGATCGAATGAGTGGGATTTTTCCAGCCCTTCAATCAAAATTTCATTGGGCTCAACATCGTTATTGTCTTCGACATCTTCGGGAGAACTTCCATAAGCAGTTCAAGTCCAAGGAGTTGAGGGACCTTATGTGGAAGGTGGGATCCACAACTGATACACATGAATTTGATCGTCATATGACTGTTATAGAAACCATAGAACCAGCAGCGAAGTCATATTTATTGGGCCAAAATCCATTACATTGGGCTCTCGCATATGACAGAGGTTGCAGGTATGGGTCATTGACTACCAATCATGTTGAAGGCTGTAATGGAGTCTTAAAAGGTGTTAGAGGTTTGCCAATACAAGCGTTAATTGTTGCCACATACTATCGCTCTGTGACCATGTGGCTGTGCAGGCGTAATCTCGCAAATAAACGTGCACAACATGGATTTCATTGGCCCTTTAAGGTTCATGATAAGCTTTATAATGTTCGAGAGGATGCAAAAAAATTGACAATACACATCCGTGTGAACAATGATGAATGGCTTGTTGGTGACATGGATGGATATAAATTTCAAGTAATAGTGCGTCCAAATGGTGGCAGTGAATGCAGCTGTGGTTTTCCACAACAATGGCATTTTCCATGCTCTCATGTTTGGGTAGCTGCAGAATCTGTCAATTGGGATCTTGATGCACTCGTGAGTGCATATTATACAAATGAGGCTTATCTAAATGCGTACAGAACTGAATTTCGTGGCATTCCCGACAAGAGGTATTGGCCTCAATTTGATGAAAGTAGAGGTATTTATCCCTTATTACCCCCTAGGAAACAAAGGCAAGCTGGAAGACCAAAGAAAAAGAGAAGGCATTCAACTATGGATGTTGATCCAAATCAGTATACATATCACTGTCATAAGTGTGGCAGAAAGGGCCATAATAGACGCACTTGTCCTAATGTCATATGATGGCTTCTCTAATGTAATGTTTGCAATTTCAATTTACTCAAGTCATGTAATATTTGCAGTTTCAATTTAACTAAAGTCATGTAATGTTTGCAATTTCACTAAAGTCATGTAATGTTTGTAATTTCAATTTCTATAGATGGCTCATCGAAGGACATGGACATTTCACATGTCCGTAGAGTTAATCCAAATAATAGCTACGAAGTGCCTACAGGGAAAAATGGCTCATCAAACTCTATTGGATGATGACTGGAATGATGTACCAGATTTGTTGCACAACAAGTTAGGATTTATAGTGACAAAAGAACAAGCAAAATTTCATTGGCAATTTTAAAGCAAATGTTTCACATGTATGAAGAACTTCTTGAGCTACCTGGTTGGTATTGGGATCACACAAAACAGAAAGCAATGCCAATCAACGAACAAGTAAAAAACCAGTTAGCTGTATCACATCCAGAGATACATCGAGTGGTACATCAAGTGTGGCCATTTTATGAACCTCTAGATGAGATACTGAATCAAATGCAGTAATTTCATGTAGTTCATGTTGTATTTTTATATTGTTTGTTAATGTAATTCATGTTGTTCATGTTGTAATTTCATCTTATCTAATGAAGAATCTTGACAATCTTAAATGTTGTACACTATTTGCACTTTTCATGTAATGTAATTTTTTCACTTTTCATTTAATGAAATATTTTCACTTTTCATAGATATGGCTCCTAGAAAAGAAACCTACTGACTCTCCCAGCACCACATTATGTTGGCACAATGGCCTATTATTGACCAGGATGTTTTAGACAATATTTCCATAGCTGGTTTTGGGCTTGTTCATAGGCTACCATGTATCCACCTTGACCCTACTTTAATAACTGCATTAGTTAACAGGTGGGACAACTCTAGCAATACTTTTAGGCTTCCCCCTTTTGAGATGAGTGTCACTCTTCAGGATGTTGCGGTTCTTTTAGGCCTGAGGATTGATGGCCCACCGGTTATAGCTTCATATCCTTTAGGTGTAAATGAGGGGCAATTTTCTTCATGGACTCACCTTTGTGAGAATTTCTTAGGAGATGCACCAGATGGGATGTCTAAGGGGCATATCTCCTTGATTTGGTTGCGTGAGACCTTCAAGGATATGGATCTGACCGCGGGTGATGAAGAACAACAAGTAGAAATGAGGACAAGGTATACTAGGGCATATCTCTTATATTTCTTAGGTAGTTACCTTATCCCAGATAGTACAGGGGATAGAGTTCATGTTATGTATCTCCCTCTTGTATCCGATTTTGCACGTTGTGGCACTCTATCTTGGGGTGCTGCAACTCTAGCTTTCTTATATAGGGAGTTGTATAAGGCAACCACCCGGTCTAGGAGAACAGCCCATCTATCAGGTTGTGTGTGCCTATTACAGCTGTGGTGTTGGGAGAGGTTGGGAATTGGACGCCCAGGTACAATTAGAATGCGCTGGAATGATTGGCCAGAAGATGTTCCCTTGGGCTACAGGTTAAATATCAACACAATTAACTTTTTTATTTGTCTAAATATTATGTAGTGTTTATCTAAATTTAGTTTCTCAATTTAATAGGTGGCCTACCTTTGTCCAAAGGAGTCAAACTATCAGGGGAACAATTCAATTTTACGATTCAGCATTTGATCAGATTTTGCCCTCACAGGTATAACTTACTTACCTCTGTTGTTTGGTATGTTTTATTTATTTACAATTTACTCCTTTTTATATGATACACGTTGTTTATATGAATAACAGATAGAGTTGACTCCTTACACTGCTGAGGTTCTCGAGAGATTGCCTGCCATTTGTAGAGATGGTAGTGATATTTGGTTGGCACGAGTGCCTCTGTTGTGCTACACAATAGTGGAGTGGCACTTTCCCGACAGAGTACTTGGACAGTTCGGCTTTGTTCAAGTACAACCTACTCTTGTGCTGCCGCAGCTTAGACGGATAGATGGGAGGGGTCATGCGGCTGAGGATTGGATGCTTCATTATAGGCAGGAGGTGCAGATGTGGAACAACAGACGTGAGAGCTTAGTTCCCGCTCCACCAGCTGATACAGTCTACAGTCCTCAGGTTCACTATGCATGGTATCATCCACAATACATTGTGCCCCCTCCAGATATGCCTCCAAGTATATACTACCCGCAAAGTTATCGTCAGCAGGAATTTGTGAGTATCATTATTATTCTCTTTTACAAATTGTTATTATTTATCTTTGTTATTTGTAATATATGTAATTGGTCTTTATTATGTGTACATACTTTATTTTACAGGTACAAACACATGTGGCGATCCGAGCGGCAGTAGAGCACGCCCCTGCACAGATCAGAGACAGCATCTATACCATCCAGGGGAGTTACTTTGATAGTCTTCCCGACTATGCTCGGCCGTGGGATCCCATACCCACTCATACCACAGCCCCTGAGCCCACTCCTACTCCTACTCCTACTCCTACTCCTACTGTTGAGCCCACTCCCACTCCCACTTCTCAGTTCATGTCATGGGGACCGACAGGGCCATATTTTTCAGGAGCTGCTTCATATTCCTCATTCATCACCCCACCTCAACCACCATCATACCATGGAGCAAGTTCTTCTTCTGCTCCATACACTCCATTCCCACCAGCAATTATTCTCGAGAGCCGACCACCATCTTATGTCACATATTCACCTACTCCGTTTGATTTCTCAGGATGCACCCCACCCGATGCATCCTATCCTGGTTTTCCTAGACCCCTCACCCCACCTCCACCTTTTCATTTCTTCCCTGATGCTCGCCAGCAGCCTCCTACACAGTTGTCCCCAGTTCAGCAGTCTCCAGATGACATCGGTACAGAGGATCCTGATGTAGAGGGACGTGGGCGAGGACGTCGTGGGCGAGGACGACATACTTAGTTTTTTATATATTGTACAGTTTTGTATGTATGCCTTTGTGAGGACATCTATTGTATGTGGATCTATCATATTATGATATGACATTGGTTCATTTTGGATCATGTTGTTGTGGATCTATCATATTGTTCTGTTGTGTATTATTTTCTCGTCATGTTGGTTCATGTTTTAACCTTGTTTTTAATTGCTATCTCATTTATTTGGATTAAGTTCATATTATATAATCAATTAGGAACCAACCAATGTTGGTTGCAATATACTTATATATTCCATATGCATGTTACGACCTATTGAAATTGACAAATTTATAATAATTGAGTATATTATAGACATCCAAATACAAGTGAACGAATTATAAATGTATAAATATAATCAATATTGTTAATTTACATATCAATAACATATCAGTGATTGCAAAAAATGATTAAAAAAATCAATGCGTCCTGCATGGGGACGCATTGCTCCAATGCGTCCTGCATGGAGACTCATTGAGCAATGCGTCCCATCTGGAGACGCATTGGTCCCACACAAGGGCAATGCGTCCCGAGCCGTGACGCATTGCAGTCCTGTGGGGTCAATGCGTCCCTTTCCGGGACTCATTGCTCTGCCGCGTGGCAATGCGTCCCGGCGGGGGACGCATTGGTCCCACAACAGAGCAATGCGTCACGGCTCGGGACGCATTGCCCTCCTGTGGGACCAATGCGTCCCCCACCGGGACGCATTGCCTCGCGGGAGAGCAATGCGTCCCAGCAGGGGACGTATTGCTCCAAAATGTGCCATTTTGGGCAATAAGTTCAAGAACATGTCATTTAGGTAATTAAAATTGGCAAATGTGCCATTTAGGTATTTTTTCCAAAATGTACTCCTCTCGCACCCTGAATCGCTAACGTAGTTCATAGTATATTTTCGCGAATCATAGGGCTACTGATTTTCTAATTGTCAGGTTACACGTTGAGTGAATAGAGTGAAAGAACGGCGCGGGTGAGAGTAGCAACGTCGACGTTCAGTCTCTATCCCTTCTCGTCGACCTCAACCTCATTGATGCAGCTGTTACCCGCTCCATCGTCTTTTTCAGTAGGGTTAACACAGCGAACGGTTAGCACACTGCTGACGACAGACGACGGCGACCGTGGAGGACTAGAGGCGGCTGTGGCGACTCGTCAATGTAGATTTGGTGGATTCATATCCAGCGATCTAGCAGAGCTATTCCTTTTCGGCTTCCCCAGATTCGGACTGCGTAAATAAAACTATTCGCCCCATCAATGGTACGTATAGCGGCCAAGACGACTAGGAAAGTGACGATTGCAAGCAACACACGTGTATTGTTAGTCGTTGTTAGTGCGGGAATCATATCATGACCTGCCACTAACGGAATCCCATAAGAAGCATAGATGTTCGTTTCCTCGTTAAAGCCGATTAATGCGGTGAGTAAAACAGGAGTGAACGACCTAGTAAATGACAATGATGCCAGACAGAAATATCTTATTTGTCTAAGTTTAATAATGAGCTAAAAATCAGTGTGGCATCGTTCTATATTAGTGGTGGAATTAGAGGACAAGCAGGAGCTACCCCCTTCCAAAAAAAAGCTTAAAATAAGATATTCTTATATAGTTAAATATATGTATATGCATAATGGTAAGAATATACATATGTAGCAGTTCCACATTTGGCAAGAACATTTTGGTGGCGTAATGGTTTGATGCATTGCTTATAACTAGGGGTCACGGGTTCAATTTCCTTTCACTGCATTGACTGCATTTTTAAATACAATCAGTTCCAACTATTTTTGGCGGTGTGTCCGCTATAAAAGAAATTTGTACATATGCTATATCAATAAAGGTTTGGTACTCTATTGGATTAGTTAATGCCTTGAGGTTCTCCTTTCGTCTCGAGTTGCAGGTTTAAATCCTATTTCTAACATTTTTATCACATTATAACAAACTTTAAAAATTTCAGTACCCCCCCAACTACAAAACTCTGATTCCGACCATCTCTATAAATATGCTAGAAAGTCATGTTTCACAGATAGATTCGTTAGAATAAATTAGTTTGAGAATGAATGGATATAAGTATGTATCTCAAAGATATAGATTTCACTGCATTGACTGCATTTTTAAATACAATCAGTTCCAACTATTTTTGGCGGTGTGTCCGCTATAAAAGAAATTTGTACATATGATATATCAATAAAGGTTTGGTACTCTATTGGATTAGTTAATGCCTTGAGGTTCTCCTTTCGTCTCGAGTTGCAGGTTTAAATCCTATTTTTAACATTTTTATCACATTATAACAAACTTTAAAAATTTTAGCACCCCCCCCCCCAACTACAAAACTCTGATTCCGACCATCTCTATAAATATGCTAGAAAGTCATGTTTCACAGATAGATTCGTTAGAATAAATTAGTTTGAGAATGAATGGATATAAGTATGTATCTCAAAGATATAGATTTCAAGCTCAATATACATGTTTAAGTTTATGTTATAATTCATTTTCCAGATGACACATAAAGTAATGGATATAATATTATATGTCTTTGATTATCCCTACACACAAAGAAAATCTTATACTTCCAATTTTACATTGGGGAATCTAGGATCAACAACCAATAAGTGAGGCTCCCCAGCCTAGAGGCTTGGTTGTCCAACAAGTGGAAATAAACAATAAACGGTCTTTTTCCTAGGTGGTACAATGTGATTTGATTTGTGGACAGTTCAGTGTGGTTTGACATCTTTTAGGTGTATAGTAAATTAGAAAGTTGAGTCTCTCATCATAAAGACAACATGATGTCCTATTAACTTCAACTTTTTTTGTTAACAAAGTCAGGAGGTGTTCTTATTCATCCAATCTTCCTCATATAGGTAAAATCAAGCTATCAATTTGTTACATCTCCACTTATAGCACGCAGTGCACCTTAAATTCATCAGTATATATAAAAAGAGCAAAAAAGTATACCACGACATCAAAAATGAGAGACCCTATACAAGTATCACACATCAGGTCCAAGAAATATCTATGTATGGTGTCTCTCTTCTTTCTAAGATAAGATAACCCTTATCCGCATAGGCAAGATAGACAACTCTATGGTGATAATGTCGTACTATAAGAGGCAGTCCCATCTACCAAACTCTCTCAATGTGCTATTGATTACCTTAAGTACATGAAATCCAATGATATCAAAATCTCATAGCACATGCTTGATCTCCCGCACATAAGGAATAGCCCACCATGGGCTAGGAGAGTCACCCCAACTGATGTCATAGGTATGTATATCATCAAATTCAATCACCTAGCATGGCATCTATATCTCAAAATAGATCAACAAATCAATGTGGCTAACCATGTGTACAACCAACCTCTCTAGGTGTTCTTATTGTATTGGGTGTTACATGTAGAAAAGAAGGCATCGAGAGATATAAGAAGGCTATTGTGAATACCACTAATCATCTCAAAAAACTTCAACCCGAAGAACTTGGCTATATCACTATGAAGAAAAACATGAGCCATCAATTCAAAGGTGGGTTGTTCACAGAAGTTGCAGCATGATGCCAAGGGTATTTGACATCATCAAATATTGTCATTAGTGGGAATGGCCTTCTTGAAAATCTTCCAAATAACAACATTAGCTTTGGGGGAAAAAGAATTTTTCCACAACAATTGTTTGTGAGATTGATCTACATTTTCATTAGTTATACTCCGTTTGACAAATTTTGAAGTGAAATGTCCCATGATGTCTGCAGTCCATAGCATAAGGTTATCAGTATCTACGACTGCCGTCTTTGATGATGTGATCATCTGAATACTATCAACGCTAATGAAGTGGATGAGGAATTACCAATCTCATCCATGCTCTTGTATCTAGAAATACGCAACCTTAAAATCAAGGTTTGCATTAGCTGCACGCAAAGTAAAAGGACGCAGTGTCTGTTCGCACCACTTCTCATCCCACAATGATATGTTTGCCCTTCCCAAAGCCCTTTGGAAGTGCAGAAGCATCTCGGATAACAGCTTCAAATTTTCTTCCAGTAGCATGAGGAAAATAAACCTTATTTGAGGTGGGGAGGATCACAACCTTAGTTATTCTTCAAACCATTCGAGTATTTTGCCTTACAAAAACTTGTCCACCTAGAGTTTCCCTCTAAACTTTTCTTACATGCTTTATATCTAAGAGATTTAGCAATTAGTTGAATAGATGGAAGACCAAGACCACCATCCTGAATCATCCTGGTGATAATATCCCACGCCATTGAGGAACATCTATTGTTGTTCGCATCATCAGTCCATAAAAATGTAGAGAACATCAAATTCAAATTTTTTATAATAATCGATGGAATATCTGTTGCAGCCATCGTATATGAAGATATATAGGAAAGAGTATGGCCAATAAGAATCTTTCTCCCTACAAAGGAAAGGATTTTTCTTTCTAGGAAGCCACTTTCTTCTTCATCTTTTCAACCAGGAACTCAAAGTGTAAAGTCCATGTACAACCCGACATAATAGGAACCCTGAGATTGCAAAACAAATCCCCCATTGGTGGCACACTTACCGCCCTCAATATATGATCTGCATGATTTGTATCATCAAGACCGCACATAAAACCTGACTTGAGCCTATTCACTTTTTGGTCAGAGATCATCTCATAATCTTTGAAAATGGAGTCAACGACAGCCGATGATGATTGAGGAGAATGTATAAAAAGAATTATGTCATTAGCGTATAAAAGTACACCAGGGGCATCCCCTTTCCCTCTAGTTTTGAATCCATTAATAAATCAGTCTGCTAAAGCTTGATTTACTCTTCCACAAAGAGCCTCCTCAAAATAATAAGAGAAAGGCTGACATGGGATTTCCTTGCTTAAGGCCTTTGTGCATAGGAATGAAACCAACAATGATATCATTTAAGATGACACTCATCCAAGTGCCACAGAAGAAACTCAAACATATATCGGTCACTTGTGAATCATCCCGAAACTAGATAGGATGGTATGAAGATAGGACCATTCAACCATGTCATACACCTTAGACAAATCATATTTCACAATCAAATTAGGATGTTCCCCTCTACTACGATCTCATGTACCAACTCTTTCATGAGACAAATAATATTGATAATGTCTCTATTATTCACATACACACCATGCTCCTATGAGATCATCAAAGGAAGAAAATTGGAGACACGATTGCTTAAGATTCTGGATAGAATATGTAGGGAGACATTCTTAATACTAAGGGGTCTAAAGTCCTTTTCAAAGTTGTGTGGCTGATCAATCTTTGGAATCGTAGAAATGTTGATGCATAACAAGCTCCTATGGCACCAACCACACTTAATGAAGAATTCAACAAGGTTCATGAAATAAATTTTGATTGTGCCCCATGCAGGAAGGTAGAAGCTAATTGAGAAGTCATTTAGACCTAGTGATGCACCCCTATCCATCATCTTTATTGTGTCAAACATCTCATTCTCTGATGGTGTCACATATAGTGTCATGTTTTTGTCTAAAGAAAGAATGATAGGAATAAGTCTTAAGAAAGGATCATTATCTATATAACTAATGGATCTATTCTGAGAATAGGACCATGGAAAGAAAGAAGTAGCAGATTCCACCATGAGAAGAGGGTCAAAAATGATTGAGCCATTTAGGTTTTACAAGATGAGTGACAGTCTTAAGCTTACGCCTATCTTTGACCACTTTGTGATAGAAGTTGGTATTACATTCCTCGTTATCTAGCCATTTGAGTTAGGATTTTTCCTTCCAATTGGCTACTTCCTATAAGAGAATGACCTCTAGTTCCCTCTCAGCATCTTGTAAAAGATGCTCATTCATTTGATCTGGATTCCCATCAAATCAATCTACAGAGTATGCATATCTTCCAAGTCTTTTTTCTTCAGAGAGAGATGGCTGAAAGTCTCCCAATTCACACCTTGAGGGTCTTCTTTAGATGTATCATCTTAGAGAATAATTTGAAGGATGTGTTGCCCTAACCATCCTTTACCCAACATCTATCAATAACATCTTGACATTCGGTATGTGATAGCCAAACATCCATAAAGAAGAAAGGTAGTTATTCTTGCGACCGATATGATCTCCCAAGGAAATTAGGATAGGACAATGGTCAAATACCTTGTACTGAGTGAGATGCATAGTCATCACATATGGGGAACAAGCCAGTCAGGATGGATTGACAAAATTGCAATCAAGGCATTACCAGGTGGTCGGTGTGTGGTATTGCTTATCAACCCACGTGAATCTACTTCCCTCATAAGGAATCTCTAAAACACTTGCACCAATAACAAGGCTGCTAAAATATAACATGCCTTGGACATTCGGACCATTTCTGCCCCTTTTTCCTTCAATAGATCGAACATTTTTAAAATCACCAGTAATCTCCCAACTCTTGTCACCTATGTCATTTGACAACTCAATCAACTCGCATCATACTTCATGCATGGAAACGGTATCACACTTGGCATAGACAACAGTGACAAAAGACTCGGCACCTCTATTACCAACCAGTTTCACTATCAGATGTTGCCTGTGAGATCAGTAAATAGAAGGTTGTAAAGATGAGTCAGTGTAAA
This sequence comes from Alisma plantago-aquatica, assembly GCA_963693085.1. NCBI lineage: Eukaryota > Viridiplantae > Streptophyta > Magnoliopsida > Alismatales > Alismataceae > Alisma > Alisma plantago-aquatica. The sequence continues at coordinate 921,606,886 of OY856413.1, read as the reverse complement.
TCCATATGTTCTCATGTTAATCCTCGTTATCATGTACCCAGTCCAAATCTATGATATCCAGTAATTATTCAGCTCTAAGTGCCTAAATGAATGGCTCAAGGAGAGCAACAAGAATAGGATGATGTCTTTGACATAGATGGACAAGGACCTTTTGTGTGGGATTGTCAACAACACCTCAAATATTCCAAAAGATGTTCTTAAGCATGATCAGTGAATAACCTATGATATTATTGACAACACCCAAATTTAGGCATTTATGCTGAGTATTTATTTATAGTTTTGAGTCATTATATCCTTAACATGCCCCAAAAAAACTCTACATACTTATCTTTTCATAATTTATATATCTTTTGAATATAAAGTCGTTCAACTAGCCAATTTTAGGATTTGTAGGCACCAAACTTGAAAAGACATCTATTCTCCAAGATTTCTCGCCATCAGCTCAGGCAGGTTCAACTCGACACGGTCGGATCGTGGGTCATCACATGATTCTTTGCAGAAGCTGAAAATGTCGACGACCTTTACGACCTCCATCCATTTCGACCGCTACCATCTGTTTCGACCACTACATCCATTGTGACCGTTACGACCTCCACCTATTTTGAACACTATGCTCAGCACGGTTGGGCCAGGACCGGCATGGTCAGACTGAGAGAAGAAAGCAGTGATCCAATCATGACTCTAGCGATTGCTAAGACTTTCATCTGTAGTAACCTCTACATCCATTTTGACTGTTACGACCTTCATCCATTTTGACATCTACAACACCAAACGACCTCTACGCTCGGCCCAAATAGACCCAATACAACTTTCAATATGTAGTGAACGCTACAATAGAAAACACTAGTGAATGTTAGGTTCGGCACGGTTGGGCCCATCTCGGCATGGACGAGCCAGGAAAACTTAACATTCTATAGCGACCCCTTATCACATATGCTTCACATTTTCCTATAAATACCCACCCCTCGTTACCTAGCAAAGGATTTGGTTATTTGCCTAGTTCAGTGAGTTTGTCAAGCTCAACTGTCCCTAGAGGCCCGTGGGAGAGTTTTAAGGTCTAAAAGGGATGAAGAGATCTTCCTACGTCCATCCCCTCAGCTTTCTTCCATCCACCATCAGTTTTAACTACCATTCACCTACTTCCCACCATTTTGAACCATCTTCCACCTCCATACATCCACAAAGTTGTTGTTTGGGGTGGAATTAAGGAGAAAGGACGCCAAGGAGTCCAGATGGCTAAGGAGGACAACACAAAGACAAGATCCATCCCATACGGAGGTGAAGGAGCAAGAGTCACCTCTCCTCTACATGCTAAATCTCTTCTTCTTCTTTCTTCTACTATTCACCTTTGTTTTTGTACAAATGATGTTCTTCCATCTTTATTCGGTGTCGCTATGCTTGTTTATGTCTAGTGGAACTCCGTCTTTGCTATGTAGCCCGTTTTAGGCATATTTATGTACTTTTACCTTAAGCAAATAGTTTTATTTCAGATCTAGTATGTTTTCTATTCTATCTTCTCTTTCTAGTTATGATTGCTAGTTTGTTGAACTTCTATTTCTTCTTAGATTGAAAGATTAGTTGTAGAAATGGATAAGAGAAGGTAGTTTGTATCAGAATCAGAAAAGAGGAAGTTTCAAGGTGATTTGGACAAAACATGAGACCTAGCCACGGTCCGGACAAGCTTGGCCCGATTGGGCCCAGCCTGACACGCCTGGCCCACAGTCTGTGTTCTATCCGGATCATATCTATTTCTAGCATTTTGGAATATTCTAGACCAGAGAGGGTTGGGATATTCTAGGGTGTTTATCTATTATCCTCAAGAGAGGGTCCTTATCAGTTATGGGTTTTAGTCACACTGCGTGAAAGTGAGTGGGATTACCCCACCATGAAAGGATACCACAGAACATACTATGTTTCAATATAGGTTGCTTACTGAGGTGTTTGAGGGTTGTCTACACCCAAGAATGGGTTCATAGACTACACAATTTATGGTTACATAGCCAGGAACTCCTTCTCTTTGATTAGTAGAACCCTACAAAATCTATTTTATTTTCTTTACTTTGTTTTATTTTATTTCATGATGCACCACTAGACTAGTTCTAGTTTTGTACTTTTATCAACTATCAGATTAGATTAACAAACTTAAGAGTGAGATCTTAAGCATCCTAAATGTACCCATGTCCCTATGTTTGACCTTGTATATCTACTTTGACCTTGTATTAAAGTTGTGGGGGTCCTTCAAGATTTTAGGTTATAAATTTAAGTCCAATTCACCTTTAGGATGAGGGTTGATTAACTTTTAGCACTATTGTCGGGGAAGGGGTCTTCCACATTTACACGCCCAAAGATTTTGTTCTGTCATCCATAAGCTTGTATATATATGCATAGTTCTTCTTTTACTTTGCACATACTTGTCTTTATATACTAAATAGTTTCCCTTTTTCTTATACTTTTCAATCATGGACCTTGCTTCAGCAAGAGAGATTATCTTGTCCACCTGTCCTCCCGAAAAATTTTCTGTAGTCCAGAGTGTTGGAAAGTAATTGAAATTTGTGCTCTACATCTAGTCGAGCAATACTCGCCTCCATAACCAGATGTGTCAATAAAGAAGATTGTTGATCAGCCCTTGACCTCTGATTTACTACGGGATCAAGAACTGATTAGAGCAGTAGAGCTAACTAGAGAAAGTGTTGATGTGCTGACCTCCTTCTTAGCTCCTCACCTCCAAGAACAAGTCTATCCACTTCAACAGCTACTAGAAAAGTAGGATCATCACCTCGAAGTTGCCACCAAGGTTACATACCACAACAGAAGTATACTTCAAATTGTTGAATAAGGATTTGTCCAAAAACATCAGTTTGATATAGCGGGTTTCTAACAGAAGTGCAAGTCAAAATTGACAAATCTTGAAAGCATTGTTGTTCAAATCCAACAGATTCATGATAAAGATGTTGAACAGGGCAAGAGACATCAAGAGATCATCAATTGGGTTACTACACTGTTGCAAGCATCACTGCACGACATTGAAGATTATAGCCATCAAAACCATTCCATTGGGCCTGAAATGGAGTTTGCCTCACCATCCTATATATACCAATAACTAGATTCACCAGGATTTTTCTGTGAAGACCAACCCACCTGGGGAAGCCCTTCATTTTATCCAGATGATTGATCTTATCAACCAATGTAAGATACAAGCCATACACATGAATGATTGTATGATGATGATGACTCTTATCCTCACCAAGGAAGTCAAACAACCTCGCAATAGGAAGGTCAGTTTGAGGAACCTGAATCAGGTGTTGATCCAAACCAGGGTGATATCTCTCATATTTTGACTTGTCACTTCGCTTTGAGCAGTACGCCAGTCATGGTTTGGAACAATTTGTTTGATAAGGATGACGATGACTATTCAGTTTGAAGGAGTGAGTATACTAATGATGACGAACTAGAGCAGCATGAACCAACATTGTCCACCATCCATTTTCAAGGAAATGTTGACATCAAGCAAGCAGGATGGACAATCCACTACGACATAGATGTTGAGCATGAAGATACCCCAAACCCCATAGAATGTGACAAGCTTGGGGTAGTAGAACTGGAAATAGAATCACCTGGGGGAATTTCATGTTCATAGGATGGTTGGATGACTCAGGTTGTACATAAGATTTTACTCGAGCATCCACCTCAAGTCTAGAGGTGGTGAGAGAAGAGAGGAGCCTTTTAGAAAACTTTCAACCTCTCCCCTCCATCTCATCCTTTGTCGACATACCAAGGTCTGCCTATTCAGATTCATACATTGATGGGTACCTTGAGGATACTTTGCCAAGGATTTCATTTCAATGCAGTTCAAGTCAATCCCAACACAAAGATGACTTCACTGAGTCACTGAATTTTATTCCTTTTCTTCAGACTCGAAAGAGCACAAATTCTGCCTATTCTACTCCTACATGGCGGACTCCATCGACAAGACACATGTAACGTAGATCCCAAAACTATGGATTTAGGATCCAAGTGTAAGGTTTATGGGGCAACCACCCCCTATTACCTACACAATATCTCTTTCTTAATTTTTGTATAGTAAAATCATTTTAACTACAACTTTATTTTTTATTTTTCCTCTAACATTTTAATTTTAATTTCTTTCTCTTTGCATCATTTAGATTTTATCTTATTATAAATTGCATGCATTTCTTCCTTTACCACCCTGATAGCAGGTATGATAATGTATTTTCTGAAGGAGTATAAATTCACATATCTTTATTTGAATACGTGGGATATCAAGTTTCGTAATTCTGCGCCATTTCTCTGAATTACCTTCTCAGCTTACCACCGCTAAGAGTGGAGTATCTGGATTTTCTAGAACTAGACGCCTGACCCAGCCTCGGCACGATTGGGCTAAGGTTGGTACGGTCAGGCACATCCTGTGTTTTTGTTTGGATTTCCACCGGTCAGTCAATGTTCAAAAGACCAGATATTTTGAGTTTTTCCTCTCGACACGACCAGGTCTCGCTGCGCCCGACCATGATAGTTGTTGTTACCGGGTGAAATTCAATCACAAATTTCGCACCAGTAATGGCATTGAGGTCGTCCCCAACAAGCCCACACACAATCCTCCTTAGAGTAGAAGGACTTAGAGTCTCGCAGTGGAATAAGAACAATGGAGGGGAGGGACTAATCTTTTCCCGACTTCTTCCTTTTTCACTAAGGACAGAAAGGAATTAAGCAGAGTAGAGTCTCCGTTAATGGAATTCTCACCTTAGGTATGAGACGGATTCGGTGTCTCTCGAGTGTCCTTGCACAGCCCGCAAGTCACCCTATTTATACACAACAGGGCCGAGACAGTTAGGCATGCAAGTCCCATAACCGCTCGCCCGATGGTTATACACATACGCCCATAACTGCTTGACGGTTAGGCAATCCACCCTATAACCGCTCCATGGTTCCCAAAGTGTAACCGCTCCAAGTAGTGCGCTGAAGAGATGCGTCGGTTCGCTGAGTAACCGCTCGCTCAGAGTAGTGCTCCCAATCGTTGCGTCTTTTTGCTAAGGCATCTGATCGCTCCATCTACTAAGTCTCGTGTTCGTGCCGAGCCCGCTCCAGGCAATAGCCTTTCCCACTTGCTCTTCATGGCTGCAAGCGTCGCGTCGCTTCGCTCCATCATCCAGGCGGATAGAGTCATCCGCTCCCGCCTCCACGTCTGAAGCTCGTGGGTAGTCTGACTCTCCTGTCAGCTCGCGTCCATTCGTAAGGACCGGCTCGCAGATCGCTAAGTCGTGGGGTATAGGCGCCTGCTCGCACGCGTCAATTCGCTAAGGCAACGGCCTAGCGGTTAGACTAAGTGCTCGCATCCCTAACTCGCACCCCTTCATGCCATAACGCTTCTTCACTGCAGCGTTACCTTTGTAACCGTCACTTGGGTCGCGCGGCACCCCCGCATCGCCCCGTCCCGCGGCTCTGACCTGGGTCAAACCAGTGCGACAGAACTCGCTAGGAGCTAAGTGAGCTGGGTAGCGTCGGCCCGAGCTGCTGCTCACTGTCGCCCGTGCTTGGTCAGCTGCATGTGAGTCACGACCAAGTCTTTCAAGCTCCCTCTCAGCTGTATGAGGCCAACCCGTCCTTATCAAGCTGCTCGCTCGCTGTCCCGAGCTAAGGACCATCTCGCCCGAGCTGGGTCTATTCGCCCGTCAGCTAAGTATAGTTGCCCACTAGCTAAGACCAACTCCCTTGAGCTGTTGCCTTCATCGACTCAGCTGAGTCCAGCTCCCATATGCTCAGTTTTGCCTTAGACGAGCTAGGGCTCGCCCATTTGAGCTCCGACCTGCTCCACCTGAGCTAGGTCATTCATCCTTAAGCTTCGACTCGCCCCACCTGAGCTTCTTCTAGCTTCATTGAGCTGCGGTGTAGTCACACCGAGCTATCTCGAGCTGCATCCGAGCCATTGACCCAAGGTATTAGCTAATGACACACCTTTCTGGACAATGCTCGACCCTTAGAGAAATAAGGGGGTAACACGCCTCCCCCATCGGATGAACCCGACGCCCTCGTCGGAATAAACCAACAAGTAAGGACGCCTTTTCTCATATGCTCAATTGCCACTCCTACTCTTTGACTTGCCCACTTGTTGAAGTGCTTCCTCCCTTAGCTTTTCCTGGCCATCGACTTGGTGTTGAATAACTCCGCCAATCGTGCAAAATTGATTTCGTCTCTGCCGAAGGTCTGGATGAACTGTTGAGGCCTCTCACTTCACTTGTGAAGTCAGTGGTAGTTGCAACTCCTGATCTTTAAATCTTTCTGGATTCCTTTCTCTGCATTGCTCTTTGTAGAGTGAAGGGTTCGCCTCCCTTCAAGAACTTGGTCTGATAGCGACTTAACTTAACAATTGCTAAGTCCTACCCTCTCGACCAGAGTTGGTCTGATAGCAACTCAACACATAACAACGTTAAGTTCTACCCTCTAGACCAGATCTATCCGTAGATAGTCGAAGGAACATGAAGTATATTGCCATCCTTTCGTCCACGCAAGACTTAGGGAAATACTCCCAGTCAGACACAATTAATACTCCCCTTCAATTCCTTTGGCTTAGAGTGATTCCAACAATTTTGGACATCACTTCGCAGACGATTGAAGTGACCAGACTCATCCGTAGTGTTATTGTTCCCAAACAACCAACACTTTAACAACACAGAAGCATAACGCATGGAATGAAAAGGGACCTACTTTTATTGCACAAGTATAAAAATCCACTTTATTCCATTCACAAGTCAGTGTACATTGGACTGTTTACACCCTTAGAGGTCATAGAGATCCTCTCTATTACAGAATACTTCCACTTATGACCGTGGTGCTAGAAAGTATACATACACTAAGGACTAAAACCCAATTACACTCGCACCTTATTACAAAGTAGCTTCTGTCGGATTAGAGTTCAGCAACCAATCCATATTTCTTTTAGATACCACTCTCTGATTCAGCACATCAAGAGTGTATGAGAGACATGCTTCAAACCGCCAGGTCTCTTCTCGGATGATGGTATAACCCACTCGCTAAGCCGTACGAGTTGTTACCTCTAGTCCATCAATCGCCCAGGTTTGGAATCGTCAGTAGTCCCAACAGAGATGCTCTGCACGGACGCATCTCTTTGAACGTCCCTGTTGCTGCGCGCTCCAAGGGTCGGTTAACTCCACGTAACCGTCAGCAGTTGTGCCTCTACCCTCCCTTGCCTGAAGCCTTCATAGTCTAGACGTCCATTCACATGCCTCAATAACACGTGCCTTGTCCACATCCAAGCGAACCGTCACGAACAGTTTCCTTCCTTTCTGCCAACGCCCGTCAACAGGTTGCCGTGGCCATGGTGGTATTCCTCGGGGAATAGTCGCGACCCACCATGCCACCTCTTTGCAACTTCTTCAGTGTCCCTTCGTAGAGGGAGCGGATGCGAGGCCACCCACCTCATCATCAGGCTCGATCTTCACCGCCACATGGCTGGCCACCGTAGCCGGAGACAGCCGCGGTCTCTTGTTGCAACGCTCGGGGTCTCTGGCCAACATCATTTCGGCCAGGTACTCCTCACTGGGAGCATTTTCCTTCAGCGATTCGGCTTCAATAACTGAGAGGAAGTAAGTAGTTTGATCAGCCATCATGCTCACCACTTGAGTGGATAGAGCATCCACCCAATTCGTTAAGGCACCCAACCAGTCACACAGGTTCTCATCCCTGGGACTGGGGGCACAGTTGCAGGAGCAACTGCCCTCTTCGGACGTTGAAAAAGAAGAGGCGTTCTGATCCACCTCCAAGATCTCGAGTGCCCAAATCCTTTCGTGAAGGGTCCCAATCTCGCGAGTAACCACCGAGTCCAGGGCACGTAACTGCCCTCTAATGTCGACGATCGCTCCATGGATTCCATTCCGCCAGGCGTAGAGACCCTCCCTAAGCCATCGGACCTTTTTGTCGGAGCGAGTTCTACCCTCGTGACAGAACTGGTAATTCAGTTGTTCCTCCCTGAGGAGCGAAGCCAACTGACGCTCAATCGCATCTACCTTTGCTTCCATATCGGGCATCGCCTTCCTGTTGTCGATGAAGATAATCGTCTCCCTTCTTGATATCAGAAAGCTCTGATACCACTCTATTACCGGGTGAAATTCAATCACAAATTTCACACCAGTAATGGTGTTGAGGTCGTCCCCAACAAGCCCACACACAGTCCTCCTTAGAGTAGAAGGACTTAGAGTCTCGCAGTGGAATAAGAACAATGGAGGGTAGGGACTTATGTTTTCCCGACTTCTTCCTTTTTCACTAAGGACAGAAAGGAATTACAGTGAACAGAGTCTCCGTTAATGGAGTTCTCTCCTTAGGTCTGAGACGGATTCGGTGTCTCTCGAGTGTCCTTGCACATCCTGCAAGTCACCCTATTTATACACAACAGGGCCGAGACGGTTAGGCATGCAAGCCCCATAACCGCTCGCCCGACGGTTATACACATACGCCCATAACCGCTTGACGGTTAGGCAATCCACCCTATAACCGCTCCATGGTTCCCAAAGTGTAACCGCTCCAAGTAGTGGGCTGAAGAGATGTGTCGGTTCGCTGAGTAACCGCTCGCTCAGAGTAGTGCTCCGAATCGTCGCATCTTTTTGCTAAGGCATCTGATCGCTCCATCCGCTAAGTCCCGTGCTCATGCCGAGCCCGCTCCAGGCAATAGCCTTGCCCGCTTCCTCTTCGTGGCTGCAAGCGTCGCGTCGCTTCGCTCCATCATCCAGGCGGTTAGAGTCATCCGCTCCCGCCTCCATGTCTGAAGCCCGTGGGTAGTCCGGCTCTCCTGTCAGCTAGCGTCCGTTCGTAAGGACCGGCTCGCAGATCGCTAAGTCGTGGGGTATAGGCGCCTGCTCGCACATGTCGATTCGCTAAGGCAATGGCCTAGCGGTTAGACTAAGTGCTCGCATCCCTAACTCGCACCCCTTCATGCCATAACGCTTCTTCACTGCAGCGTTACCTTTATAACCATCACTTGGGTCGCGCGGCACCCCCGCGGCACCCCCGCAGCGCCCCATCCCGCGGCTCTGACCCGGGTCAAACCCGTGCGACAGAACTCGCTAGGAGCTAAGTGAGATGGGCAGCGTCAGCCCAAGCTGCTGCTCACTGTCGCCCGTGCTTGGTCAGTTGCACGCGAGTCACGACCAAGTCTTTCAAGTTCCCTCTCAGCTGTATGAGGCCAATCCGTCCTTATCAAGCTGCTCGCTCACTGTCCCGAGCTAAGGACCATCTCGCCCGAGCTGGGTCTGTTCGCCCGTCAGCTAAATATAGCTGCCCGCTAGCTAAGACCAACTCCCGTGAGTTGTTGCCTTCATCGACTCAGTTGAGTCCAGCTCCCATATGCTCATTTTTGCCTTGGACGAGCTAGGGCTCGCCCATTTGAGCTCTGACCTGCTCCACCTGAGCTAGGTCATTCATCCTTAAGCTTCGACTCGCCCCACCTGAGCTTCGTCTAGCTTCATTGAGCTGCGGTGTAGTCACATTGAGCTATCTCGAGCTGCATCCGAGCCATTGACCCAAGGTATTAGCTAATGACACACCTTTCTGGACAATGCTCGACCCTTAGAGAAATAAGGGGGTAACAGCTGCCATGCTACTTAATAAATCATCTTTTCACATGCGTACCTCAATCAATGGTCAAAAGTCGATCAAACTGACATGGTTGACAGTCCGACTGACTGACGTGTCGGTCTATCCCCGACAAATATATGACCGATTTTTCCCGACTTTGACCGACCTTTTTCACCTTTGACTGAGTTTTTAGATTTTTCTATCTTTGACCACCTTTTCTGCCCAGTCGGCCTGCCCGTGCCCAGGCCAGAATGGTCATGCAGGGCTTGGTATGAAGTGCACCAGCCTATAAATATGTCTGGGCCGACTCATTTCTCTCCACACCAACTTCTTAATTTGCCTTCTCGCCCTAGCAAAACCCTTACGTTGCCGCCACCATTTTCCCTCTTTTTCCTTGCCTCCTTCACTATCTAGCATGATGAACGCAGCCACCCACCGCCCTTTTTCATCGGCGTCCACAGCAGCTGTAGATCTGGCAGCAGCATACCCGATGTTTCGAAGCAGCAGCAAGCAAGGCATCGACGCCCACACCATTGCAGCGGCAGCATGCCGTTTCACAGCAAGAAGCAAGCCATGCAACGTTTAGTAGGCTGGATGCAACCAAGGCAGCATCAATAACAGTGCCAGGGCCGCTTCACCATTGTCATTTGCCTCCCTTCCCGTAGAGCTATCGTTGTTGCTTCATGCCGTCGACCTGCAATAGGATCACCGCCCCCTTGTCTTGCCGCCAAAACCAGTTCGTCGCCTCCACCGGACGCAACCACCATCACACCGACCTGACCATGCCCACACCCACCGGGTCGTGTGGGGAGTCGGTAAGACAAAGCATCACAAACCCTACGCCAACTTGGTTCTACCTCTCTCTCGGCCCATTCGTGCCAGACCTGGCACAGACATGACAACATCTACAGGCACATCACAACCGATCTCCGCCTGATCACCTCCACCGCCGCCCACCCGTTCCCACACTGGTCCAGTAATGCAGAGTTCCCTCAGCACCAGCAATAGGTCATGCTGAGTTCCCTCAACACCAGCAACAATTTGTGCGCAACACCGCTGACAACAGTAGCGGCAGAGGCCAACTCGGCCCGACTGTCACTACTAAAAAAACATAGTCTGGTAAAAAGTTACGCACTTTAGGTGACATGTTTGTACATGACTTATAATCTGTGTAGGCCTACGTAAAATAGATGACATACATTTTTGTATATTTGAAAGGGTGACATACTTTAGGTGACATGCATGTATGTCACATGTAGTCTGTGCAACATAGGTGACAGACATTTTATCATACTTGAAAGGGTGACACACTATAGGTGACATACATTTGAATCACCTATGTTCTAATGGGGGTTTACAAATGTATATGAGTCAAGTGTAATATACAAGGAGACATAACATTTAGGTGACATGTATGTGTGTCACCAAAGTTATAGATGACATAAATTCATGTCACCTAACCTTAGAAATTTTACAGAATTACTATGAGAGGACATTGTCTTGATATGGGCCTTGAATTCTCACAAATGCATTACGGGGGACCTGCTGTTAGAGGAAATTCTCGTGATATGGGCCCCAACCCTCACATATGCATTTTTAGAGAATTGTTGTGGGTGGACATTGTCACTATATGGGCCCCAATTCCTAAGAAATGCATTGAAAGAGACTTTTTATGAGAAGAAATGTGTCATGGCTCCTCCCGAGTGTTTTTTTTTGGAATATATCAACACTTATTTGGTCACTGTGTGATAGACGATGATGCGATGTGAGGGCGTCGAGCCGCTGCATGTGACATGGGCACCGACGACGATTCTGTTTGGCTCCCACCTACCTCTGATTAATTATTGCACCTACCCCAGTGTCGCTAATGGCAGGGGTTCTCTGCTCGTCTTGTTCCCCCACACCATAGTATCCAGATCCGACTTATCATAGTGTCTCCCGAATGCGGACGGAAGGTGACCAGAAAGATTCGGCGATAACTTCAAGTCTGATTCAACTTATCAACTTTTGTTGGACTTGGCCATACCGGTGGTGGCTGTCCTTTTTTCAGCAACCACGCCCATAGCAGCAAGGGATTAGGGCAAGAACGCGCTCGGAGCGTCCCTGGCGCCTAGTCGTCCATGTCTCAACACGTCGAGGATCGATACGATAGAGTCCAGCATCGATCCACAGAGGCGGAAACCCATACACGATTCCCTACAGTTGTGTGTTAAGCAGGCTTGGCACTGGTCAACCCAGTAGGAAGGACTGCCCTGCTGGCTGCCATACATGAGAGGGTTCCCTCCATGTCTCAGTTCCTCTCTCTTTAATGGCAAAATTCAGTTTTCCCACATCGGCAATGACACATTATGACCGTCTTGCTGCGTCACAAGTGAAAATATGTGAGGTTGTTCCTGTGATCCTTTACCGTGCGGGGCCTACATTCTGCATGGTTGGACCTACTGCACAAGTTTCATGTCCTTTTAGGAGCCTCCATACATGTCGCGGCAAACTGTTAGCAGCAAACAGTTTTGGTAATCATCTTCGGGTTGTTCATTTATCTTCACTGACTCGTGTTGATGGAATCCGTAAGGCATTGGAGTATGTGGATGTTTGGGAGGGCTTGGTGTTTGCTCTTTGTTCTTCCAAGCATTGGATGTGTGGTGTATGCCTTGGCATCGTGCCATGGTCTAAAGCATGTCCTCATCAAGTTTCTGATGGCTCTGATGTTACTACCACTCTACCTCGATAGCCTGGTGAGACATCACCTGATGTGATAGTTGGTTTTCCTGCTCCCATCAATTCTGGCTTTCCAGATTCTATTCCTTGCACCCTGTCAGCTCGTCTGCGTATTGAGCCACCGCCTCTGCCTGTTGACCAACTATAGCTCGACATAGATCTTCTAGATTCTGTCTTCCGCACGGGTGTCCCTACCGTAAAGAACATCCCTCTTCTTTGTCATTTTCCCTTTAACGACACTCTTCATGATTGCTTACTCCAGGTGGCATCTTTCCCACGCTCTATTGATGCATGGATTCATCTTTTGTTACTTCCAGCATGTGTTCTGTATCGCTTCTCCCCTAAGTCTTCTCAAGAACAGTCTTCTTAAAAACACATCTCTCTACAATAACTTATGATCCTTAAGGCTTTGGAGACTTGGAATTCAGGACCTGATGGCATTCAACAACTCCTGGCTTAGATTTTGGCTCATTGTTGTCCTATCGGGCGAGAACATTCTTCTGAAGCTTGTATTTCACGTGCCAAGTCTAAGATCAAAGATATCCAATTTTCTACTGTCATCCGTGTTCTATCCTCTAATGGTGTTACCCCACAAAAGCTGCTAATTATTCTTATCTTGAAGCTAAACACCCTCAACCTCCACTGCCATTGGTACAACCTCAGTCTGAAATTTCTAGCTCTCCATTTGTTGCTTCTTTCTCTATGATTGAAGAAGCCATTTTATCATTCACGAAAGGGACCACTTGTGCACGTGATGGCCTACGATCACAACATCTTATTGGTTATATGTGTGGGGTTGCCACTATAGTGAGAGATGATTTTTTTAATGCAGTTTCAACTATGGTGAATCTTTGGCTCACTGGTCGTTGTCCAAATTCCCTAGCTCCCTACATTGCTAGTGTTCCATTGACTCCTTTTCTCAAACCAGACAATGGCATTCGGCCTATTGCTATGGGTACTATTTGGCAACGCCTTGTATCCAAAGTTGCGGCAAAGGGTGTAAGTTCTGATGTCGTCCCTTATCTTATGGATCATCAGTATGGTGTTGGTATTTCGGGTGGTGTTGAGGCCCTTCTACATGTTGTCACTCGACTTCTCTATGAACAACAACACCACACTACAGTCACCATGGCTCTTATTGACTTCCACAATGCCTTCAACATGGTTGATATATCAACCATATTCTGAGAGGTTCATCTTCATTGCCCTTCTATTATACGATGGGTTGAGTTTTTCTATAGCTCTCCATCTCCTCTCTATATGGATCACGGAGAGCCTCTTTTTTCTTCTGTCGGGGTACAACAAGGTGACCCATTAGGCCCCCTACTTTTTTCCCTGGGACTCCACCCTCTTATTTTATAGGCAAAGGATGCATGTCAACTTGACCTCCTTTCTTTCTACCTTGGTGATGGTACCCTCATTGGGGACACAGAGGTTGTTTCAAAGGCTCTATCCCTCATTCAGGAGCGAGGCCCGATGTATGGTCTTCATCTCAATACTAAGAAGACAGATTTTTTGGCCATCTGATGACCCTATATGAGGCTCAAATGTGGGCTTATTTCCAACTGACATCTCTCATCCAGAGCGTGGAGTGAAGATTCTAGGTGGCCCAATTTTCTACAGACACATCCTTTGCGAAGTAACTTCTCCAGAAACGTGTGATGAAGACCCTTGATATGATGGATCGCATGTCCTCACTCTAGGACCCACAGTGTGAGCTTCTTCTTCTTAGTTCTTGTGTTGGGATGCCCAAATTCTTGTTTTATCTTTGTACAACACCTCCTTCTTCTATCACACCTATGTTGGATATTTTTATCATGGTCTTCGTCGTTGTCTGGAGCGTATTGTGGTTGGTGAAGTCCCATGTTTTGGTTATTTACAATGGTGTTTGGATACACTTCCTATGCATCTAGGGGGATTGGGGATCAAGTCCTCTCATGATGTTAGTAAATTTTCTTTTGTTGACTCTCAGATACACACTAAAGATCTCCAAGACCATAAGTTGCGTGAGGTCACATGCGTGCCTACAGGGCTCCCCTTTGTCCAAGCACATGCTTGCATATGCAATATCTTGCCATCTTTATGTTGGTCTATGTTGACAAGTATGCATTCTACCACCCCAAAGACCTAGTCTATTTTGGTAGACGCTTACTCCAAAACAGTCATCCAACAAATCATGGCAAGTGACCTATCCTTACGGCAACATGCTATTCTCACTCCTTTACAAGTCGATCATGCACAAAAAAATTGTAGGGTTGTTCCTATTTATGGCCTTGGTCTGTCTATGTTACCCATTGAGTATCGAGCTATCCTTCGGTATTGGCTTATGATTCCCTTATATCCAGGTGATGAACATTGTCTAATTTGTAACATCACATATCTTGATGCCTTTGGTGATCATGCAGTGCACTTCCGCTCGCGTCCTGGTTATAAGTTTCATCATGATGTTGGAACTCGATTTGGGTTAAAGGTTTTGAAAGAAGCTCCTTTGGCCTTCCTTGGCACTCAATATGATGGTGTTCATTCGTTGTGACCTGTAGACATTCTTTTATTTCACTGGATGAATGGAAAACATGCCTGTGTTGACCTAAAAGGAGTTTCTCCCTTGACATGTATCCTTTCAAAAAACTTTAAAGTAGGGCAGGCAGCGTCCGAGGCAGCAATACCAAAAGTTCATAAACATGGAATAGCATGTGAGGCCAATCAACATCATTTTCTACCTTTCGGCTTTGACACCTTTGGGGTGCCTTCTGACGATGCAGTTTCTCTTCTTTGATGCCTTCAACATATATAAATAGGAATCTTATGATGCCTTCATCTACATGTAATGATTTTATTTTTGGGTCCTTAGGTTTTGCCATCCAACAAGGATTGGCAACCCAATTTGTTGCTTGCACTTCTGTTAGAGCTTTTATGTAATCTTTTGAGCAATTATATGAAACATATTAAGTGACATGTTGTGAGACGACACCATCATGATATGGGCACTGACTCCTCAGAAATTTATTTTTAGGGGCTTACTGTGAGAGCACACTATCATGATAGTGGTCACATATCCTCCCAAATGCAATTACAATGACATGTTGGGAGAGGACATTCTCATGATATGTGATGTGGCTCCTCTCAAATGCATTTTAAAAGACCTTATGTGAGATGATTCCATAATGATATGGGCTCTGGTTCCTCCCAAAAATATATTCAGTGGCATGTTGTGAGATGACACCATCATGATTTGGACCCTGGCTCCTCAGAAATTTATTTTTAGGGACTTACCGTGAGAGCACACTGTCATGATATTGGTCACATATCCTCCCAAATGCAATTACAATGACATGTTGGGAGAGGACATTGTCATGATATTGGAGGTGGCTCCTCTCAGATGCATTTTCAAAAACTTGATGTGAGAGGATGCCATAATGATATGGGCCCTGGTTCCTCCCAGAAAGATATTCAGTGACATGTTGTGAGACGACACCATCATGATATGGGCCCTGGCTCCTCAGAATTTTACTTTTAGGGACTTACCGTGAGAGCACACTATCATGATAGTGGTCATATATCCTCCCAAATGCAATTACAATGACATGTTGGGAGAGGACATTCTCATGGTATGTGATGTGGCTCCTCCAAAATGCATTTTTGGGATCTTCCCGTGAGAGGACACCATCATGATATGGGTCATGGCTCCTCAAAAGTTTATTTTTAGGGACTTGCTGTGAGAGCACATTGACATGATATTGGTCATAGATCCTCACATATGCACCTCCATCCACATGCTACGAGAGGACTTTCTCATGATATGGGATAGAGGGTCACCCTGGCGAAGTCCAGGTGTAGGCTTTGTGCTTTTGGTCTGATCCCCGTTTATAGCAAAAGTGTGTTGGACAGATGTGATGCAATCTTTGACTTTACTCCTCCACTTCATCCCAAAACCCATTTTCTCCATCACCACGTCAAGAAAACTCCACTCCACCATGTCGTATGCTTTGGACATGTCCAACTTCATAGCAAGACTGCTTTTTTCTTCCCCTTTTCTCTCTTCATAGAGTGGAACACTTCATAGGATATGAGAGCTCAATGTTATGATATAGGTCATAGATCCTCCTAAATGAATTGTTAGAGACTTGGTATGCGATGACATTTGTCATGATATGGGCCCAAGTACCTCAAAAATGTATTTTTAAAGACTTGTTGTGAGAGGACACTTTAATGACATGGGCAATGACTCCTCTCAAAAGAATTTTAGGGACATGTTGTGAGAAGAAAACATCATGATATGAGCCCTGACCCCTCACAAATTCAATTTTAGGGACTTTTTGTGAGACATCACAATCATAATATGGGTCTTAGCTCATCCCAAATGCATTTTGAGGGACTTGTTGTTAGATGATACTATCATGATATGGGCCATGACACCTCCCAAATGCATTTTTAGGGACTTGTTGTGAGAGGACATTGTAGTGATATGGGCCCCAAATCTAGCCAAATGCATTTGTAAAGATTTGTTGTGAAACGACACTGTCAAGATATGGGCACTAGATCCTCCTTAATGCATTTTTAAGGAGTTGTTGTAAGAGCTCAATGCCATGATATAGGTTGTGGATCCTCCTAAATGAATTGTTAAAGACTTGCTATGAGATGACATTTGTCATGATATGGGCCCAAGCACCTCCCAAATACATTTTCAGAGACTTGTTATGAGAGGACACTTTCATGAGATGAGCCATAGTTCTTCCTAAAAGCATTTTTGGGGACATGATGTGAGAGGACAACATCATGATATGGGTTGTGACTCCTCATAAATTCATTCTTAGAGACTTGTTTTGAGAAGACATTGTCATGATATGGGTCGTGGGTCCTCCCTAATACATTTCTAGGGACTTTCTATGAGAGGACACTGTCATGATATGTGACATGTCTCCTCCTGAATGCATTTATAGAGACTTTATGTGAGAGGACAATGCCATGATATGGGCCTTGGATCCTCCATAATCCATTTCTATGGACCTTTTATGAGAGAACATTATCATGATATGGGTCGTGGCTCCTCCCAAATGCATTTTTTGGGACTTACTGTGAGATGACATTTGTAATTATATGGGCCCTAAATACACTCAAATGAATTTTTGGGGACTTGTTGTGAGAGGACACTGTCATGATATGATCCCTGGATCCTCACAAATGAATTTCAAGGGACTTGTAGTGAGAAAAGACTGTCATGATAGGGGGCTTGGTTCCTCCAGATACATTTTTAAGAACAAGGTCCATAGAAATGGACTATGGGCCCTGATTCTATTTATTTGAAGGGACATGTTATGAAGGAAACTATCATGATATGGGCCATGTATCCTCCATAATGCATTTGAAGGGACATGTTATGAAGGACTCTATCATGATATGGGTCGTGGAACCTCCCAAATGCATTTTTAGGGACTTGATGTGAGATAACATTTGTTATGATATGGGCCCTGACACCTCCCAAATGCATTTTCATGGACTTGTTGTGATAGGACATTGTCATGATATGGGACCTGACACCTCCCAAATGCATTTTTAAGAACTTACTGTGAGATGACATTATCATCATATGTGCCATGGCACCTCTGAAATGTATTTTCAAGGACTTGGCGTGAGAGGACATTGTCATGATATAGGCCCAAACTTGAGAGGACATTGTCATGATATGTGCCATTGCACCTCCCATTTTCACTTGAAACTTGTTGTGAGAGGAAACTGTCACAATATTCATCCCAAATGAAATTTTTGTGAGTTAATGTGAGAGGACAATGTCATGATAAGGGCATGACACCAAACAAATACATTTTTAGGGACTTGGTGCAAGAGGTTAGTGGCACAATATGGGCCATGGCTCCACACAAATGCATTTTAGGGAGTTGGTTTGAGAGGACACTCCCATGATATGGGCCATGTCTCCTCTCAAATGCATTTTCATGGAGTTGCTTTAAGATGTTTGATGACACTTAGCTTCTAGGAAGAATTGGAGTGTATGTTGTATCATGTTCTATCGTGGTCACAACGTGCATTGTGGAGATAGTCATGATGTTGCATTGTGAGAAATGATTCATGGCACCTCCCAAATGCATTTTTAAGGACTTGATGTGAGATAACATTTGTCTTGAAATGGGTCCTGACACCTCTCAAATGCATTTTGATGGACTTGTTATGAGAGGACGTCATCATGAAATGGGACCTGACACCACCCAAATGCATTTTTAAGGACTTATTGTGAGATGACATTGCCATCATATGTGCGATGGCACCTCCCAAATGTATTTTCAAGGACTTGGCGTGAGACAACATTTGTCTTGATATGGCCCAAACTTCATCAAAATGCATTTTTAGGGACTTATTATAAGAGGAAGCTGCTGATATATGGGCTATGTATCCTCCTTAATGCATTTGAAGGGACATGTTGTGAAAGGACACTATCACAATATTGTTCATGGCACCTCCTAAAAGAATTGTTAGGGACTTGATGTGAGATAACATTTGTCATGGTATGGGCCCTAACACCTCCCAAATGCATTTTGATGGACATGTATGAGAGAAGGTTGTCATGATATGGGTCCAAACTTCACTGAAATGCATTTGAAGGGACATGTTGTGAAAGGACTATCACAATATTGGTCACGGCATTTGTCATGATATGGGCCCTGACACCTCCTAAATGTATTTTGATGGACTTGTTATGAGAGGACGTTGTCATGAAATTGGACCTGACACCACCCAAATGCATTTTTAAGGACTTATTGTGAGATGACATTGTCATCATATGTGTGATGACACCTCCCAAATGTATTTTCAAGGACTTGGCGTGAGAGGGAATTGTCATGATACGGCCCAAACTTCACTGAAATGCATTTTTAGGGACTTATTATGAGAGGACGCTGCCAATATATGGGCTATGTATACTTCTGAATGCAATTGAAGGGACATGTTGTGAAAGGACGCTATCACAATATGGGATATGTTGTACATGTCTAAGCTTGTCCTTTGGAAACTGTAACACAAATAGGTGGGCAATGCCTATTTCGAACACTACCTCGCCTTTGGAGAAGTCTACAACACCAACACAATGGGCATGTACGAGTACTAATGGATTCATGCCATGATCTCTGCGTGGTCGTTACCAACTGTCAGTACCCTGATGGGAACATCACATGTGCTTGTGCAAATGTGTTGGACAAGGCCGATGATGAGAAGGGTGACTTCAACATATACAATATCTACCAGCTCTCTTGCCGCTCAACTTCGTCCTTTGCCTATACTGGCTTGGTGGGTTTCTTACATCTCTTCAAAATCATAACTTAACTAATTCATTTCCAGTGTCGTGATTATTTAACCGGCTAATAAACATGTTATTTTGACTGTTACTGTATTCATGGCAGGCACCTATCTTGAATCATTTCTCCAGGACTTCAAATCATAAGAGATTGAAGTCTCCAAAATAGTTCCTAACACAGATCCAGCTTTCCTATATCCCTTGTGTATCCACATCGTGATCATGCTCTGCGAAGACTGGTCAGGATGTTACCCTGAAGGTTTGATGTGATACTACACACTTTCAATAGATGCAAATCGGCAACACAAACTGGCCACCAGCATATTGTCATCACCGATTTACAAATTAAAGTTGTTCCATCACTGTATCATGATTACAACCAGTCTCAATTATCTTTAATCAGTGTCCAATAGAAACTCCATCAATGGTATGTAGAAGGAGGAGGAACTCCATCAACGTAGTGCGGATTTGCATGGTTCTGTGCTCCAAGCCACAATTATCAATCCAAGTAAGAAAAAGAATTCATACATGCACACAAATAGTAGGATCTCTTCCAAGTTTCTACACTGGCCATCCTCATGAAGAAAGCTTGAGAGATATCACTCGTATAAATGCACTAGTGCATTGCCAAATAACAACCTTTGACATATCTATATCGAGAATTTTGCTCAGTCCAGGAACCTAGATGTTAAAAGATTAGCAACACGAGGGGTCTGCTGATGAAGATCATAAACATCACCACTTTCACTATATGGTCTCCGTTCATTGATGACCATTCTGTTGGATGCTGAAGTATCTCCTATGTGCCTCAATCAGCCATCAGGAAGCTGTTCTGCATTTTCAGTCTGACTATTAAGATCAACGCAATCCCGGTTGCTACCGAGTTGTTTGTCATCTACATGCAGTTGTTATATAATTAAACAACCCACCAAGCATTTATAGTAGCCCACAACCCACTAAAAGTCAGTAGTTGAGTGGTTTAGGCATCAACTTGTGTTGGAAAATTGCAATATGTACAGCTTCACAGCTAAAGTAATATGTACTCAAGAAGCATTTTTGCAATTTGTTTTGTATATTTTTGTTCGGGGCAAGGTAAAATGTCCTCCCCTTGTAAATCATGTTTGTGTGAAATACAAATATCACTTCTGATTTCAAAGTTGCTGCAGTTTTTTATACACATTCATATTATGATTCAGCGTAATATAAATGTTACTAAAGTATAACTACTCATTCAAAAGTACAAAAAATTATCTTTTATGTGCTTCCATATATGATGTATGTATATACATGTCAGCTTATACTGATTAGATGACATTTTCTGTTGTTGTTTTCCATTAAAAAGGTGATTGATGTATATGTAATCTCTTGTTAATTAAATGACTGTCTGTGATGGCACATGTTGTGAGTTCTTAAAATGCAGAATCCAAGTATAGGTGACGTGCATCACTTGAGCCTACATACTACATAGGGCACGGCTGAAAGATGATGTTCATTACATAGACAATTGTTAAGTATGTAATCTTTCAAGTCATAGGTGACGTGCTTGGAAGTCACCAACACCTTGAACACTATGATATTGAGCTATCAATTGATTGAGTGTTTAATTGAACTACTAAACTCCTTTAGTAATCAATCTAAACATCATTTGTGGATAAACTCCTCTTCCAGGTTAAATCCTATGTGTGTGACCCTACATGCCCATTTCACATTGGCAGTGAAAGTCCATAACACTTATGACTTCACAAGCAAAGAGCGGTGCCTACTCGCACATAAGTGCTACCCAAGTGAAAAGGAAAGTTCGAGAACAACTTTCAATCCTACAATCCGTGAATGGTGTTACAGTGAATGTATAACTCCTTTGTCACTGATATCCCGAATGAACTCGAGGCATGGAACAGTCATCCTGTCAACGTTCATTCACTTTCTTGATCTCAGAGTAGATTGAAGGAGATATGTATGACATCAATATCACATATTGATTCACACATGCGTACGCACGCCTATCTCAATCCTACTCATCAAGTGGCCATGGACATCAAACTCCCTCAAGAGGGACAAATCCCATATCTATCACTCACCCCTCAAAATCCCCATGTGTCAAAGCCACCCAATCATCACCTTTATAACAACCCATGTTTCAGGATTGCGTTTGATGATGTCAAAGTGTACCCAACGACATGTTTTGAGTGTAGTGATTTCAGGTCAAAGAATCACACTCACCATCATCACTGTGAGAACTGACTGTGACTACCATGTCATGGTTCCATGTGTCAAACTCACGGTAGGTCTGTCTGGTACACTTGTTCTCTAACAAGTACCTATGTGTTTGGTTTGATATCTCCATATCATGACTAATGTGATTCTGTCATCAACCAACACCACAATCTAGTCTTATGTGTCATTCTTGTCTATCTACCTTCCACAATGACATCCGACTAGGGACATGATAAGAATGTACAAACTCTTAGCATCCATATGATCTCGTCGTTCAGGTCCTCAACCTAAAAGCATACGTCATTAAGTATTGTCATTCTCTAGACATTCAATATGTTCTATCATTATCTCATATGACTGAACCAGAAAGAATTGGAAGCCTGCCTTTGATGTTTATCAAATAAATCTTGATGCATCCCACAAATCATCCCATGATTGGCTCTCAGGGCATACATACCAACAAGATATGGGTCGTGGCGCCTCCCAAATGCATTTTTAGGGACTTGATGTGAGATAACATTTGTCTTGAAATGGGCCTTGAAACCTCCCAACTGCATTTGAAGAGACATGTTGTGAAAGGACACTATCATGATATGGGTCGTGGCACCTCCCAAATGTATTTTTAGGGACTTCATGTGAGATAACATTTCTCTTGAAATGGGCCTTGACACCTCCCAATTGCATTTTTATGAACTTGGTGTGAGAGGACGTTGTCATGATATGGGACCTGACACCTCCTGAATGCATTTTTAAGGACTTACCGTGAGATGACATTATCATCATATGTGCCATGGCACCTCCTAAATGTATTTTCAAAGACTTGTGGGGCATGTTGTGAGACAAGGATTAAATATGCCCTTGTGGGGCATGTTGATTATACAAGTGATACATGAATATGGTGGTTGGGCCTTATGACCTAACATTGGTTATTTTCTGGCATGAAATGATGTTTCCTACTCATAGAGTTGAGGGATTGGTATCCCATGGCATGTGTCTTTGTTGATGATTTTGTGAATGGTAGTAATGCAAACATCATGTGGTGATAGTGTGACAAGTTCACTCTCTATATGTTTATTTGTTGGAAGAGTACCATGCCCTTATTTTTGTAGAATTTGTTATGATTACCTGCTTATTATGGTTGTAGCTTTACTACTGTTCTTTGATCATCTTATCTGTGCTAATAAATGTGTTGGTGGAGAGTTATATATCCCGCTGAGATTCAAAATCTCACCCCATGGGTTCCCCACATTTTTTGATGTGGATGTGCATGAGGAGGAAGAGATCATGCAACAGAGATTGAGCAGCAACAAGGAGTACAATAAGTGACAAGGTTGGAAGTGTTGCTGGTGGTTCTTTTGTTGTTAGAGTCCTAGAGTGGTCCTTGTACACTCAAGTCTTTGGAATGATTGTTGGTGTGTTTTGTGGACGAGTTTTGATACGTGTTTTGGCTTGTGTGCAATGTTCATGTATGGATACAATGATTATATATATATATATATATATATATGTATATATATATATGTGTTTGGAATAGGTTTTCTTATAACAGGTTGATGTCATGCATGGTAAGTATCCTGTGACATGAAAGGACTCATATGTAAACATTTTTGCTGTTTGGATCTGAATGAAAATTTTAATTTCCAGTGCTTTCTGGTAATCTGTTCATTTAAGTTTGTTTTTGTGGTTAATTCTAAGTTATCTTGTGGTTTTTGGCATGGGGCGTCACACTTGCATAGACAACCTACCCTCAACAATGATTATTGCAGGTGGGTGATGGCTACCACAAGCACCCAACTGATAATTTTCCAATTGTTCCCAATCTCATACACGTCTCCTTTATGAACATTTAAGAGGAAAATACATTTATACACATATTTGGTCAAAGCATTTCTAGGGACTCGTTGTGAGAGGACATTGCATATATGGGTCATAGATCCTCCTAGAAGCATTTTCAAAAACTTGACGTGAGAGGACATTGTGATGATATGGGCCATAGATCCTCACAAATGCATTTTGGAGGACTTGTTGTGAGAGGACATTCTCATGATATGGGCCCTGGCTCCTCACAAATGCATTTTCAGGACTTGCAGTGAGAGGACATTTTCATGTTATGGGCCCCAGCTCCTCACAAATGCATCTCAAGGGACATGCTATGAAAGGTCATTGCCATGATATGTGCCATGGATCTTCTCAAATGCATTTTTAAAAACTTTTTGTGATACGATTGTCAATATATGAGCTCCAACTTCTCACAAATGTGTTTCAAAGTAATTACTTCGAGTGTGTTGTGAGAGGACACTATCATGATATGGGCCATGGCTCCTCCAATATGCATTTTTAGGGACTTGCCGTGAGATGACACTCTGATGATATGTGCATGGCTCCTCCCATGTGCATTTCAAAGGACTTGTTGTGGAGGACATTATCACGATGTGGGCCATGGCTCCTCACAAAATGTACTTTTGTGGGGATATATCAATATATTTATTTGATAATTCTTATAGGAGACTTGTGAGATAAACTTCTATTGAGTGTCATTCTAGGAGTCTATCATAAAGAGATGTTGGTATGAAGATCCTCTCCAAACTCATACATATCTTTTTTGGGATCATTCTAAGGCTAATGGGCCTTTATCTCACAATGAAAATTTCTCCTTGGCAGCGACTTGTGTAGACCACCCACCCCAACAACAATTGCTATCAAACACGCAATGGTTGTTGCAAGAACCCAACCGATCATGCTCCTGTCATCCACAAAGGCATACAAGTATCATTTATGAACATTTAAGAGGATAATACATTTATACACATCTTCCATCCAAGAATTTCCAGATACTTTCTATGAGAGGACACTATCATGATATGGGTTCTATCTCCTTCAGGAAACATTTTTACAGACTTGGTGCAAGAGGACACTGTCATGATATGGGACCTGGATCCTCACAAATGCATATCAGGAGACTTTCTATGAGAGGACAGTACCATGATATGGGCTTCATCTCCTCACAAATGTATTGTCAGGGTCTTGATGTGAGAGGACATTGTCATGATATGGGCCCCAGTTCCTCACAAATATATTTCAAGGGACTTGCTATATATGTCAATTATCACAATCATACAAGCTTAGTGTCACAAGTTCCACAAGCCAGAGATGCAATTGTCACAAGCACCACAAGTGAGTGGTGTAAGTAGATTTCTATGACATTTAAGGTCCCTCCTCATATGACATGGAAGGTTCCACATCCCTAGGTCATCTTGACATACCAATCCTCTGACTTGCAATTTTTCTCACTTTTTATGAGAGGGAACTTGCATTGGGAGGGCTTAAGTGAATCCCTGATGAAATTTGGTGACTTGTCATGGAAGACTCTCTCATGATAAGGGACTAAACTTTCCCTTGCCTTTCTCCTAAGATGCCTATATGGTTTGAGCCCTATGTGTCAGACTCATTAGTCGAGAAAATATTTATTATGGTCTAGGCCATGCTATAAATACACACATTCATATATTAAGCAAGAAAACTTTTTTTAAAAACTTATAATCCCATAGACTCGACCACTCCACAAAAATCCACCTCAAGAATCCATCAAGAACACCCAAATCCATTCACACACATCCAGCATATTTTCTATCATACTAACCTACACATGGGACCCTTCTTCTATCAAAAAGTCTAGACAAATTCCTTTCCCATTTTTTTTATCCTAATTAGTGTCAAGATATGAGCACCAAGTATTGATGATTCCTTGTATGTTGGCTTTTTCTTAGCCACTTCCTTGAAACCTTCCAAATTGGTGTAAGGAAATATCAACTCTTGATTGTGTTTGAGTACCTAAATTTCCCTCAGACATGTAGGAAACATCATAATATATTTTGTAGATGGATCCAAAGTTGGTCTCATTAAATATGGAATGACATTGTCAACCTAGAATAAAGTCTATGGGTCAAGTGGGCACATGTGAAATATCTTATGAAACCTTCCATCTAGAGGTGCACATTTTCAATCCTTCGATTTGGGTAGTGGAGGAGACTCTCAAGACACTAGATGAAGCCCTATCTCAAATTGGATATCCAGTCGGGATGGAAAGAAACTAAGTATATGTCACACCCAATGGCTACCTCATAAGTACTTCTTGGAAACTCATATCAACATACAAGTGACATTAGAATAGGACTGCAATGTTTTAGGCATCATCAAAGGCATAGTGGTCTGATCATAAGAATTCAAAGTTTATTACTTTCTTCGCATTTCATACAACTCTGATCCTATAATCTTATGGTTTATCTTCCATTTCCCCCTCTAAAAATATTTTTATGACTTCAGGAATGCCTCCTAGCTCCATTATATCAAGGTAGACAAACATGGATGCAACATGTTATCTATTTTTTAAGATGAATGATACAGTTCATTTAATTTCATAACCTCCTTCCAAAGGTTTCAAGAAATAGTAATACACATAAACCTAGTTATATTTATGAATGTAGGAAAACACAATATAAGATCTAGAAATATCAAAAAATGAAGTGAGATTCACTCATTTTTAACATTATAGATCAAATGTGCAAGAAGGGTAAAATGATTAAGATTGATTTTCACACAAGATTTTTTCCTCTTATTAAACATGTACTTTAAAATGAAAAGATGTCATGTATGACAAAAAAATGAAGTTATTTTAATATAATACGTAAAATTAGGGATATATGTAATTGTCATCTAGTGATGAGGGTAAAAATATTGATGGTATGGTTAATAACTATATATTCATATAAATTAAACTCCAACTATATATCAAGGTTAATGAAACTGGTACTTTTATATGTTACTTGGGGTCATTAGGGACTTGCACAAAAAATCTCAAATTTCTGGACCCGGGAAAAACCTTTCTTCTCTCATTTCTAGATCTCGACAGAACTTGACAAATATAAAGAAAATGTGGGTCGAAGTACGTTATTTTCCATATAATTCCTTAAGGGCATGTTTGGCAATGGACTGGGATTATTGGGATTATGAAATCCGGACTGGGATTAGTCCAGTCATCCGGATCATTGGGATTGGGGTTCCACACTTGGCCCTGTTTGGCAAACCAATCTGGTTGGCCTCGTAACTTGTGTTTTTCAGTATGCTATATAAAACAAAATACACAAAAGACAGAGTGAAATCCAGACTGGGATTCCTAATCCTGCTGCTGGCAGGACTGAGATAGTCTAGCTTTTGGGATTACGGAATCTCAAAACGGGGTCATTTTATGGTTTCCAACCAAACGTGCAAGTGCAGAACCGAACTGGATAAGGACTGGATCTGTTGATGTGGCGCATACGTGGCCTAATAAGACAAGCCTAAATCCCATCCTGGTCCATTTCCAAACAGGGGCTAAAACACCACTCTGGCGCTCCCACTCCCCTCCCCACTCACATGAATCAGGTCGCAACCCTCGCGCCCAACTTTTCCTCCTCCACGGCCCCTCTTCTGATTTCTCATCCTCCTCCCCTCTGCCGAATTTGCATCCTCTGCCTCCCCTCTCCGCTTCGGGCTTTACATCCTACGAGCCATCCCTCCTTCTTAGCTCTGTGTCCTCCCACCTCCAACCTCGTGTCCTCTTCACCCTTCCTTTCCGGCTCCACTTCCTCTGAGGGTCACTGAGGGGGCTGCGGGTTCCTCAAGCACAAGCAATAAAATCCGCCTCTGAGATTATGTATTGAAATCAGCATCGTTAGTCACCTTGTGCTTGAATCGGAGGGCAAAGTTGAACCTACTGCTATCATGGGTGGCGATCTAGATCAGCAATAGCGAACTAATCAAGACACCTCCTGAATCAGGTACATTATAAATGACGAGCTCCCCAGACACGGGAATGAAGTTGATAGTAAGTCCAAGCACTCTATTTCTTATTTCTATCTGTCAAAGCCTTCCCTTTAGGTACTTTGTAGCAATTACTCGCCCCCAAATTCATCCTTCTTTCTCACAATTCTAAATCTAGATTTTTTGGCCTCTTTTTAATGCCTTCTCGTGTTACCTTGACTTCTTGATGCCTTCTCATTTCACCTAGCCGCAGACAATAGAAACTATGTGAGGACCAACTATGAAGCCATTACGAGTAGCAGGAGAACAAAATATCCCATATGGCTATGCATCTAGAGAGAGATACTATACAAAGTAGTCATTATGATGTTCTTGAGAAATTTACTTGTAATTCATGGCTTCTAGGTATGTTCTATTATTTTCTTCTTCCACGAGTCACAACCCTTTTGTTAATTATAATGCCTAACTCATGGTGTGTAATGCCTGGGCCCACTGCCCAAGGCTCTAGCAAGGTTTCAGGAATGACGACTGGCCCCACAGACCACCACTAGCCTTAACTACGTGCTTTGTCCTCACTCACGCGCAAGCTGGGGTCAACTTCCCGACTGGTCACCCATCCTAGTACTACTCCAAGTCGAGAACGCTTAACTATGGAGTTCTTTAGAGATGGGCTCCCTAAAAAGGAGGTGCACCTTGGTGATATGGGTAGTCCAATCATTCCTTTTAAGAGTGTTTTGTCTGAGGCCTCAAATCCTGGGATGTTACAATCTCCCCCACTTAGACTCTTGACGTCCTCGTCAAGGCTCAACTATAAGGCCTCATAATCTCTCCCCCATTTCAGTGCAGATCTACAATGGCCCATGGAAACCCAACTCCCGATCACGGAATACCAGCGCAAGGGTGGCTACATCAACCATGGATAGCCCTTTCCTACATGTCTGGACCGTACGGCTCAAGACTGCATGCCATGCCCATGTGGGCCCCACCTACTGGAGGGGAATTGGCTCTGATACCATTTGTAATGCCCGGGCCCACTGCCCAAGGCTCTAGCAAGGTTTCAGGAATGATGGCTGGCCCCACAGACCACCACTAGCCTTAACTGCGTGCTTTGTCCTCACTCACATGCAAGCTGGGGTCAACTTCCCGACTGGTCACCCATCCTAGTACTACTCCAAGTCGAGAACGCTTAACTATGGAGTTCTTTAGAGATGGGCTCCCTAAAAACGAGGTGCACCTTGGTGATATGGGTAGTCCAATCATTCCTTTTAAGAGTGTTTTGTCTGAGGCCTCAAATCCTGGGATGTTACAATCTCCCCCACTTAGACTCTTGACGTCCTCATCAAGGCTCAACTATAAGGCCTCATAATCTCTTCCCCATTTCAGTGCAGATCTACAATGGCCCATGGACACCCAACTCCCGATCACGGAATACCAGCGCAAGGGTGGCTACGTCAACCATGGACAACCCTTTCCTACATGTCTGGACCGTACGGCTCAAGACTGGCATGCCATGCCCATGTGGGCCCCACCTACTGGAGGGTAATTGGCTCTGATACCATTTGTAATGCTCGCGCCCACTGCCCAAGGCTCTAGCAAGGTTTCAGGAATGATGACTGGCCCCACAGACCACCACTAGCCTTAACTGCACACTTTGTCCTGACTCACGCGCAAGCTGGGGTCAACTTCCCGACTGGTCACCCATCCTAGTACTACTCCAAGTTGAACACGCTTAACTATGGAGTTCTTTAGAGATGGGCTCCCTAAAAAGGAGGTGCACCTTGGTGATATGGGTAGTCCAATCATTCCTTTTAAGAGTGTTTTGTCCGAGGCCTCAAATCTTGGGATGTTACATGGTGTGACAATCATGTTTATTATTTGAGTGAAGTCTGGTTTTCTATCAGTAGTCATTCATTCCATAATGTTTCTTTCCACGAAGTAAGGATGGTGCAATATGGCTTTCTAGACCTTAGATCATCCACTTATGCCTAGCCACTAGTAAAGTTCAGTGATTGTTTTCCATTTCTAAAGTGACAGGATATGAAGGTCATGCATTACCATTGAGAGGCTACTATACAAACCCAAACTCTTCGCAAAGGTTATGCCTTTTTTGCTTTTTTTTAAACTATCATTTTCCTTGGAAATGTACACCTAGTGACATATAAAACATAATTTTCTTATTTGTGTTGGTATATTCATTATTAGTCTATTTTTGGTGTCAGGATATGATGGAATTTGGCAGGGAGAGTGTATCAATCATATGAAATGTAAACAACCTATCAACAGATACGTTCTCTTTTGGTTTGTTACTTATTATATGCTACTTGTTAGTTGCATCCTGGATCATCTTATATACATTAGTATGTATTTCGTTATCATGTAGATATGTGTATGTGCTTCTTCTTCTTGAAGTATCTAATGGATGTTTATTTGATTGTTAATTGGTGGATTCCAACTGTAGCAGAAATCCTCTGATTGCTAATTCACATGTTTGGTTCTGGTATGCTCATTGTATGATGTTTCAAGGCACCTTATCAACACATTCCTCTACTAATAAAATCTATTAACTCACTCACTCTAATACCTTTTGCAAGATTGTTAGATTCATCAAATACCCAAATTGTCTACAAATAAGTTAAAATAAAATGATCCATATTCATCTATCATTTTTACCCTCTGTAATTCACCCTTCTCATGTCTCCCATGCAATACTCAACCCTTCATCTCTTCTGGAGTGGCCATGCCAGTGTTTTCCCTAGTTACCATTGACTCCATTTTTGTACAACAACATAATTTCACTTTTTGGCACTAAGTGTCATTCCTTTTCATTTTTCCCATCTCACTTTCTTCTCTGCTTCCACATAATAACACAATAAACTCTACCCATCAAGGGCCACTAGACATTATGTGGTACTCTATTAGTAGGCCTTCAATTGTATTTTTCATCCTATTGCTGATCCAACAAACCCCGTAAGTACATCCTCTTCTCCGTCAGTGAGATTTGTCCATGCCTAGAATAACACCTAGCTACATTTTTGGACTGAGGCTACACATCTTTTTAAGTGTTCCTACAACAAGTTACATCATCACACACATAATGATACATGATGAGATTATAACATCAATATTAGTGCAGCCAACCACTAAATTCCAGATGTGGACGACATCTAGTTTGCTACATTGTAGGAGATAGACTACCAACATCACAACCTCTTAGCCATATAGAGGATGACATGTGTGTTGTGAGCATTCCTCTTCACACTTGTAATTTGTCATGTTCCACAATCCAAGTAGGGATGGCAAAACCAGGATGTCCATCATCCACTATCCACCATCCATTTCATCCACTTTTTAGTTTACCAGCTTGATGATATCTGCATCGTTTATTGACGGGTGAATGGATATCTCCACATGGTTGTCTGTGGTAGTATGGATGACATCCATTACCAATTCTGGACACGTATTATCTACTATTTTCATCTTCCAGTCGATCTTCATTTTGGTCGTTCCAACTGTCCCTCTACTTGTTGGCCATCTACAGTTCACGAAAGACAAATGATTTGTTATTCCTGAGAGGCTACAAAACTGCCTCTATGTACACTCATACTACTCATATATCCTTCCCCGAGGACCAAACTCGTCTCAAGAATAAATAAGATTATGACCAAGACAACATTAGACCTCCACCAAAGAGCATTCACTGGTGTCGGAGCCACTTTGACGCTGTCGTGGCATCCAGACCGCTACCAAGGAGAATCAAATAGATGTTTCCCAAGACGAAATCATGCCTTCACCAAAAAAGCATTCACCCACATGTGCGTCAGATCCACTCTGCCATGGCTGGTCAAGTCCGCTTCTTGTGGTAATCATGTAAGGTGCTGACTATGACAACATTCAACCTCCACTGAAGAACTTTCACCTTCGTCGGAGACACACTGCAATAGGTCTGTGCCGCCATCATAGAGAGTTGAGAAGATAACGACTAAGACGATGTTAGACCTCCACTGAACGACATTGATTGGCATGTGCGTCAGAGCCACATTGTTCATCGATGTCTAGGCTACCGCTAATGGGAATTAACATTTACCCGACGCTCAACCATGGATTCCAGACTATCGAGAATAGCCAGGGCCATTATACATGCATCCAAAACCTAAAGGTAGGCTTGTGGCCTCAAACGGGATGCCCCCCCACTACTGCATAGCATGGCATTCCACTCCTCAATAATTTCAAGTTCCTAGACATATGGATATGATGCAATAGTGAGGTGTGGGTGGTGGCTTATGTTCATCATCCACACCTAAAATCCAAATAAAATGGACATTCACTCCTTTTACGTCAAATACAAGTGGTTATTCTCCTAGAATGGTTCAAAGACACAGGTTAACGTTTCAGCTCAGTTATAGTGGATGATTTTGCCATCCCTAAATCCAAGTTCATTTCCAAGCAGTCACCACTTCACACATGTTACATTGGTTGAAGTCAAACCATGTCGCATCTAATTTTTTATTGACTACATTGACGTCAAAACAACTAAACTTGAGAGTTATGTAGAATTCTAATCAAGAAATGAATGTCGTTCTTGATGCAAAAATCGCCAATGTAGAGTTGGAAGCTTTTCCCCGTATTAGCAAGATTGAGCATGACAAGCATGACCATGTCGAGTCATAATATTGTAAGAACATCTTCTTGGCTATTCCATTTCCTATCTCACCTATACCGCATTCACGACTCATTGTAGAAACACACCCTAATCGATGGAGGGTCATCTTTTAATGATGGCCAAAATCAATGCAGGGCAGAGAACATGCTTAGGGTTAATTTTATATCTGTGGTTATAACTACAGGGACTCAACATAAATTTAGGGAGTTATATTACAGAGACTTACTAGTGAGATCTGAGTCTCTCTTTCTAGTCATTTTTTATCAACACATGTCTTACGATATTTGTCTAGGCTATGAGTTATATCATTAAACTTGCTTTTTAAAAATTGAATCCTAATCTAGAGCTAGTAGGTTGTTTTGAACTTTTTAAGAGGAATTACCCTAGTAAAACTTGTGGTCATTGGTGCTAAATAATGTTTTGTTAGAAACATTCAAGTCCAATAATTTGTGGTGTATGACTGTTAGAGGTAAGCATTATGACAAATCCCCTTTGAATCAATAACCATTACACATGATATTGATTATCACGTTATAATGTCTTACCTCATGAATGCCTCTTTATATTGTTTGTTCTGTACCTCTACTTCAATTTGATACTTAATTCTTGTTCATAGGTTTTATTGAATTTATGGCTATGACATGTAACATTTTTACTAGTTAATAACAAACTTGCTTTCCTTTGGAAAGAAAAACAGAAGGAAACATCTTATGGTTGAAATTGATGTGCTTTTACTTAGTCTCTATTCAGTGGTATTATGTCTTGATGAATATTTTATTTAGTCTCTTTATAAGCAAGTGATCAGATAGTGGGTCTTCTTTCTTTCTATGAAAGGACACGGAAAATGTGGTCTAGACTTTTAAGGTTTTCTGGCAGTTAGTATGATTTTTTTAGAGAAAAGTTATGTAATGTGTTCTTTCAATTGATGATCTAGAATGTATTGTTTATCTATTGACCAACATGATTTGTGATCATCAGAACAAGCACCTAATGGTTTAACCTAAAAATGAATTGATTTGGGATGAGGCTTTACTTGTGACTCAGCAGGTTTATTTTCAATCTTACAAATTTAGACTACATGACATCTTTTTTAATCAAGGTTAGTTCTCTGTTTTTTCTTTTGTGAAATAACAATATTATCACGGTTCCTTACAAGTTGATCTAATTACACTATGCTGCAGTAATGAGCCTTTTTGTAAAGATTTATCTGCAATATATTTAAGAACTCTTATCTGACAACTTTTTGTTCAATTTAATTTTTTCAAGAGAAAAAATCGCAATATGAAGCACATGAGAACTGTTCTCTTATAATTATTTACCAACCAAAAGATGTTCTACTATATTTTGTATGCAACTATCTCAAAATTCTCATCCTATATATGTATATTGTAGAAGGAAAATTGCTAATGAAACTTCCTTTGAAACCAGTGTTGCAGGTGAAAGGTATGACAATGATGTCCTTATGAAACACAAAACGGTAATAGCTGCTGAAATATGAAGATTGCATGTTTGTCCTTTAACCCGACATAGTAACAATCAACAAGGGAGAAGATTTATGATTCATCAAACTCATCCATTACGTAATGCATGGGGTTTACTGTTGTGTTCTAGAATTGTCGTGTGAAACACAGAAAGTGCTTTGATTGGTCTTTGTAACTTGTTTGGGGAAAGGTTTTATGTCCTCCCCATTGTAAATGTGTTGTTTTCAAATCAATAAAATTCTACATTGACAAAATGTTTGTTCCGTGGATAGTTTGAATTGTTTATCCGAGATAAAAATGGCAATGTATGCTAATTCATATTGAATGTTAATAACTCAATTTTAGACATATCTAATGTAATTTTATATCACCATATATCAAATACGTGAGGGTATCCTCGATCATATTCTGCAGAATAAGTGGCAGTGATAAGCATAATCTCTCATTCTATAATGTGGCTCGTGGTGTTATCTGTACATAAATTAAATGATGTGCTGTGTCATCGTCTTTTATGCCAAAGGTGTTGGCTGTAAACGTAATCTTCCATATTAGATTATGCTTCAACATGTCACCTATTGCCACTTGCTTGTCTGCCTAGAATCAAGAATAGGTGAAGTGATTTACCAAAGCCTGCGTAGTACATAGATCACACTAAAAAGATGACAGTCATTTGATGAGTGACTGCCTACCACGTAATCTTTTTAGACAAAGGTGGCATGCTTAAACATCATTTATGAACTATTTTTTAGTAGTGTGTGCCCCAATTAGCTCGATCGTGTCATCACAATAGTCACTGCACCATGGACGCGATGAGAAACAACTTCAAGATATTCAAGAAAATAGTGACATAAAAGAAATGGGAAGGGAGCTCATCTTCACCAGCAACGCATGAGAACCAATATCTACCTCGCCCCAAACAGACCACAAACCCGATGTACAAAGATGAGACAATGCATTCTATTTCAGTAGGGTTCGGGTCACACGAGACTGGTTCAAAATATCGACGTGTGTCCTCCACACTAATGGATACACTTAGTGGAATCAGATGGCGTGGAGGAGGTCTCAAGCAAAGTATGGTCTTAGTCGTGCCACGACATTAAACTGCATACTTCGGTAGGAAACCAGGAGGGGCCTTCACGAGGACCTACACATAGATCATCATCAGTAGGAGAACAACAATAGAACTCTGGAGAGTAGTCAACATCTTTACAAATATCATCCTCGTCACACAACTCTACCCCAACCAGCAAACCTCAACCCACTTCAGTTCCCGAGCCCATGTTCTGAAACATGAAGCAAAAGCATATGTTTGAGGCTCTTAACAAAGACAAGAAGAAGCTTGCGGGGCCCAAATATGTCGACCCTGACACCCTCATCAACCTTGGCATACAATCCTAGGTAAACAAATACATGGAAGCGGTAGGCCTAGATGTCCTCTCTTATTCATAGTGCGATGCTTATCATAGGCTCACATGTGAGCTCTATGCTACACTCGAGTCTCCTAAGGACCACCATCATAAGATCATTCACTTCCACCTGCTGAGCTAGAGCCACCATGTCACTGAGGATCAACTCAACATCTAGATATCACATTATACTAAGGACTACATTGAGATGTCCAGGGGGCGGCTGGATTCAGTAGATAACGATTTTGACCCCCATGCTTGGAAGATACTTACTGGGGAGGATAGATATGTCGCCATAGCTTCCAAAGCTTCGCACATCCACAATTCAACACTTTGTTATCTGCATCGGGTGATCGTGAGTTACATTCTAGAGAAGCAAGATAGCTAGGGGCGGTCAGCGTGGATGACCTCTACATATTGTGGTGTGCAGTGATAAGAAGAAAAGTGAACGTGGGGAACTTCATCATCCGCCACTTTCATAGCTCATTCAAGAAGAAGGTCAACTTCAAGCCAATGGTCGGCATCATCACATTTATAACACGCTATCTCAGGATTGGCGACCACCATTTGGCACTCTTGCGGGAAAAGGCTCAGTGGTCCAAGTTGGACTTGGATCACTTAATTTTCTCAATAGTGATCAAAGCAAGCAGCAGAGGATATCTTTATATCTTTCATCACAACAGGCACATGGTACTACTGCCAGCAAATGCAGGGTTTGTGTGTCAGACAGTAGTCATGGACATCTATCTCCTGGATGCTCAGGGCAACATTCACCATGCAGGTGGAACCGCATGAGAATCTTCTTCAACACCACCAGTGCCAGAAACCTAGGAGGCCTAGCAGCAGACAGAGGCACCCTTCCATGACAAGCCATATCAGGGAGGTTCCTACATAAAGATGCCTTCAGCATATTATCAGCAGTCTCCTCAACATGAGCAATATGCCCTAAATCTCAACTTGGGGCACCTTTATGAGTTTATGATAGATTTTAGGGATGATTTTAAAAGACGATTTGATGCGTTGGACCAAGATGTGCAGTATCTTAGATAGAGGTTCGACGCAGTTTTCTCTCCACCACCTCTTCTAGACTTTTCAGTAGCCTCCCCAGCAACCCTTTCAGCCATTCCACCAGTCGCCCCAGGACTTCGGCCAATCATTCCAGTTTCAGAAGGGGATGCAACCCGACTATGAGAAACACCTGGGTGACATCTACGATTTCAAACAATACCTCAATCATGACTACTAGTAGCATATGCTTTCCTCGCCATCCAGAGTTTGGGATTTGCTCGAGGACAAGCAAAATTCTAAGCTTGGGGTGGTTGACAGGGTGTACCACACTTATCTTCTGCTTTCCTTTTATTTGTTTATTTTCATGCATGCATGTTTATCTTCCATGTTTCCTGCATTTTGAGTAAAATTTTCATCTTTGTAAGACTTTGCTTCATAATTTGTAGCTTCACAATTAAGGTTGTACAATGCAAATATCAAAACTAAATGCTTATTTTTATTCCTAAATGAAAAATTTTCATCTTAAATTGTTTGATCTCTTTCTTTAGTGGCTCTTTGACTCTTTCCTTAAGTTTGACAATTAAATCTAAGGTTATGCCCTATTTTCATAACTTAAAACATTATTCCCTTGTTCTATGTTGTGAATAAAAAACCCAGGATATGGGACCATCATAAAGAGTAAGAGTTTGATCAAGACTCTAAGCCGCATTATTCACTAACGTGTCTCTACTCTAAGGATCCTTGAATCATAATTACTACTTTTTCACATAGGTATCAAGCAAATAATTATGAGTTTTGAGCTATAATCAAGTAGGATTGCTTATCTTTGATGGTCTGTGAGACCTCTCACCTTATATTGAGTCAAAAAAATGAAAAATTAAAAATGTGCAAAAGAGGCTTGGCCGCCCAAAAATCCCCAAAATATCAAAATCATTCTCACCCAGGCATGTAAATTAGAATGCAGAGAATAAAAGTATGAGTATGAATAAATGAGCGATTGTTTTCTCTTTCACAAGAGTTGAGGGATGGCGCCCAGCTAGTGTCTGACTATGGTCATGAATGTGGATATGTCGTGCCTGGTAGTACCACCCCAAAAAGCTCATTAGAGAGTCTTTAGGAACCATTAGGAGACCTATGAGACTATCCCAGTAGCATGGTTGGTTCGAGCACAATACGAGGAGTTTGTCTCACTACTGTGGGCCAGCTGGCTCGGACTGTAGGGACTGTTGCTCATTACATGGACCAACATGACGTAGATTGGGACCCTCATAAGTCATTAGAGTCTTATTGCTTTTGTTTCTTCTTAGGACCCAAATAAGTGGGAGGTGTGTTGTTCCTCATTGGTTTACATGAACACATGATAATAGCTCATTACTCATCACCCATGATATTGCCTCTGTGACAATGCTTTAATGTTGTATAATTATGGTTCAAACCGGCATGAGTATTGATAGGTTGTAGTGAATTTGCTTAATCTTTCTAGAATGATTTGTGATCTTACATTAGCTTATTGTGCTTGATTGGTGGGGTTTGTTATGAAACAAAATGGATCATGAGAGTTGATGTTATAAACTTTTTTCTTAACCTTAGCATTTACTGCCAAAATTAATTTGGATGTTATCTTTTTATTCTTTGAGCACACTCTTTCTTAAGGACAACCAAGGGTTTAAGTTTTGGGGTGATTGATAAAACCCAAATTTAGGTATTTATTCTAACTACTTATTTATGGTTTTGAGTCATTATATCCTTAATATGCCCAAAATAACTCTAGATACTTATTTGTTCATAATTTATATTTTTTTGAAGATAAAATCCCTCAATATCCAATTTTGGGACCCACATGCACCAAACTTGAAAAGACATCTATTCTCTAAGATTTCTCCCTTTCGTCCCAGGCCCAACTCGACACTGTAGGGCCAGGGGGCATCACATGATTTTTGTAGTAGCTGAAAATGTCAGTGACCATTACAACCTCCATCCATTTCAATCGCTACATCTATTTTGACCACTACTTCTATTTTGAACGCTACATCCATTGTGACTGTTACGACCTCCAACTATTTTGACCGCTACCTCTGGCACATTCTAGCCGAGAGGAGAAAGCAGTGACCGCTACAACCATGACTCTAGCGACTACTAAGACCTTCATCCTTTTTTGATCACTACATCTTTTTTGACCACTACATCCGTGGTGACCGCTACAGCCTTCATCTGTTTCGACCGTTACAACATCAAAAAATCGTTACGCTTGGCCTAATCGGGCCCAACTTGGCATGGTCGGGCCCATCACAACTTTGAATCTGTAACGATGCTATAAAAGGAAACACTAGTGATTGTTAGGCTTGGTACGGTTAGGCCCATCTAGGCACAGGCAGGTTGGGACAACTTCAAATTTTGTAGCGATCACTTATCACATACACTCCACATTCTCCTATAAATACCCATCCCTCGCTACCTAGCAAAGGGTTTGATTATTTGGCTGGTTCAGCTAGTTTGTTAAGCTCAGATGTCCCAGAGTCCTGTGAGAGAGTTCCAAGGTCTGAAAGTGTTGAAGATCTCATCCTACATCCATCCCTTCAGCTTGGTTCCATCCACCATCATTTTCTACCACCATTCACCTACTTCCCACCATTCTAAACCATCTTCCACATCCATACATCCACAAAGTTGTTGTTTGGGGTAGAATCAAGGAGAAAGGAGGCCAAGGAGTCTAGAAGGTCAAGGAGGACGACCCAAAGATGAGATTCAGACCATACAAAGGCTAGAGCAAGAGCCACCTCTCCTCTACGGGCTAAATCTCTTCTTCTCCTTTCTTCTACTGTTCTCCTTTGTTTCTATACAAGTGATGTTCATCCATTTTTTTTGGGTACCAACTATGCTTGTCCATGGCTAGTTGAGCTCCTTCTTGGCTATGTAGATCATTTTTGACATGTTTATGTACTTTTACCTTAAGCAAGTAGTTTTATTTCAGATCTAGTACATTTTCTGTTCTATCTTCTCTTTCTAGTTATGATTGCTAATTTGGTTGGTCTCTTTCTTACTTGAACTTCTATTTATTCTTAGATCAAAATATTAGTTTTAGAAATTAAATAAGAGAAGGTAGTCTGGATCAAAATCTAAAAAGAGGAAGGTTCAAGGTGATCTGGATAGATACTGAGACCTAGGCATGGTCGGGCCAAGCTTGACCCACCTGGGCCCAAGGTCTGTGTTCTGTCTAGATCATATATGTTTCTAGCATTTTAGAATATTCTAGACTCGAGAGGATTTTTGAGATACTCTAGGGTGTTGATATGTTATCCTCGAGAGAGGGTCTGTATCATTGATGGGTTTTAATTATGATGTGTGAAAGTGAGTGGGATGACCCCACAAGAATGAATACTACGTAACGTACTATGTTTGGATGTAGGTTTCTTGCTGAGGTATTCGAGGGTTATCTATGCCTGAGAATGGGTGCATAGACTACCCAATTTATAGTTACACAACCAAAAACTCCTTATCTTTGATTAATAGAATCCGACAAATTCTATTTTATTTTTTTTACTTTATTTTGTTTTATTTCATGACGCACCGCTAGACTAGTTCTAGTTTTGTACTTTTATCAACTATCAGATTGGCTTAACTGACTAAAGAGTGAGATCTTAAACGTCTTAAATGTACCCATATCCCTATGTTCGATCCTGTATATCTACTTTGACCCCAATTAAAGTTGTGGGGGTCCTTGAAGGTTTTGGGTTATAAATTTAAAGTTTAATTCTCCTTTGGGATCGCGCATGTACTTTTCAGATGCTTGCTCACGGCTGAACAATCATCCCACAGGGGTGCTTACTAAAAGTGACTT
Source organism: Alisma plantago-aquatica (assembly GCA_963693085.1). Classification (NCBI taxonomy): domain Eukaryota; kingdom Viridiplantae; phylum Streptophyta; class Magnoliopsida; order Alismatales; family Alismataceae; genus Alisma; species Alisma plantago-aquatica. The sequence continues at coordinate 921,566,856 of OY856413.1, read as the reverse complement.
ATCCTAAACCTACCTTCCCTGTCTTGTTCCTCCTCATAAAAGGAGTTGTCATCCACAAAGTACTTGTCATATCTGTCATGAAATTCATAGTATGGCCTTTCTGAAAAAGCATGTTATTCATCTCTATTGATATGTGACCTTGGATTCCTACTATGATAAACATGCTCTCTATTTCTCTGCCTCTGACGACTTGTATTGCATCCATGTATATTTTCTAGTTCTATATTAATAAAGATTAAAAATTCTTATAATCGTATGTTAGGAAGCACCTTTCTTCTACCTTCTTGGTTCATCACCTCTCTTCTTTTTAACCTACCAATGTCAGTCTCATAGATGTGGGTACCGTCTTCTGGATTATATGTCTTCTAAAAAAACTGCATGAATCAGGTTGTTGTAGTCACTGAGGAAGGCCTCAATAGCTGGTTGTTCAGTAGGTGACAAAGGTATCATGAGGACATCTAGAGGAATACATAACTGATGGCCAACTTCAATAAGTATACATATAGATGCACCAACAAGGACTCTGGCCACTATGTGTAGTTTTGCATAGAATCTGCGACTACAATAAGTGATCGTAATCAACTGAGTTATGTCTTCATTGAACGCATCCACCAGGACGAGGACCCTTGAGATGTCATCTTCTTGTCTTTGCCATTTAGAAATCTATTTAAGCACTCCAAATGACTTGATAATAAAATATATAGATTGATCATCTCTGCATGCGAGAGGAATATTGGTCATCCAAAACCAAAACCTTCCTTTGCATGATCCATGCCCATGGTCATCCAAGGATCTCATGGGGAGATCTTTATTGTTGAATCTCAACACTTGTTTGTCAAGCTCCCTATAGGCATCCTTTCATGATGAGAAAAACACTACCGCTCTACAGTCAACAAATCTATAAACGCCAACAGCCAGTGTCCATGATGTGCATAAGAACGGAGACAATTCCTCCCATATATCCTCATTTGTCCATGACACTTCAATCGTGAACCTCAAGGTGTTTGTATTCCTTCTTCACACATCATTAGATGAGTCAAGCTCAAAAAATATCCTTTTTGAAACATGTTGTGGCCCTCCTCTAGCCAACCAATCTACACTAGGGGGGGGGGGGAAATCCTGCTACAAGGATAAATCTAGGGGTGAGCAAGGAGGAGGCGGTAGCTTCCATCAGTGCGCCAAATGTGTCGAACGACGACTCTTATAGCTAACCTTTGGGTTCACACACTGGTTTTGCCAATGGCCACACCCCAAACACTTAAAGCAGGCATCATGAGAGACCTTAAAGAAAAGGTGTTGTCTTTGTTCCTATAGTGGTAGGTTGTTCTCCCAACGATTATGATGTGTCTCTCAGATCACAATGACTTTAGGATACATAATGTCTATTTTGGATTCTTCACGGTTGGGCTGATGGAACATATTGTACATGTCCTGTAATGGTTCATCATCTAGTGTGGATGATGATAATGTGTCTTAGCATCTCTCTAATGCCACACGCATCACCTACATGTTGTGATATCTAGGTCATCTCACCTTCTCTAGTGACACTGCAAACCACTGGGAGAAGAGACAGATCCTATATGCACCTGGCCCAAGGAAATATTGGGGCGACATTGAAGAGAAGGTGGACCCCAACCGGCAAAGTTCATGGTTAGTGGTGGTCAAAAGGAACGTGATTTATCGTTAGGATAGCCTCATATTTCTCGACATATTAGGGTTTTCTTCCAAGAAAAAATGATCCCAGGTCTGGCATGATGGGAGATAGAAAGGGACATAACCACCAATATCCTACCTTGTCTAGGCCTAATCGAAGTATCAGATCTTGGTGGTATGGCCCCTTATATCATTAATGATTCTTCTACAAGACCCACCTTATTTGGTTGTTCTAAAGTATAATCCTTACATAGCACCACTAATTCCTATCCAGTCTTACCACACTTTATGTGCGTCGAAGACTAATAGCATCAAGCATGTTGCGATGAATGGAACAAGGTGGTAGAACCTGACTGGAAGAGTGTCAAATCAGAGATGGGGATGGATGCCCTTAGAATAGACTGGCAGTGATGGTGGTGATGGTCGCTTGAAGGTTCAACTTCATCCTACTCAAACTCTATTAACTTATACTATTTTAAATTAAAACTTTCTACATTTGATGTGACAAGCACAACTTTCCACATATAGCTTTCTCATGATAATCTCGATGATCATATATGGAGAACACACTAGGGTGTTATTTGACGTCAATATGATAGGGGTGTGATGAATGTATATTCATCCCATTTCAATTGCATCTTTCAACAGTAAAAACTAAAGGAAATGGAATTATGGAACGATGAAACCTAGGGGAAAGGGGGGTCTGGCAGCGATGGAAGTGATGTATGAGGATCTAGTTCCACGATTGACTAGGGATAGAAACATGATCAACATGGGAAATACGTCAACCTAAGAAGATAGGAGAAACATATGGGATATGATCCAGGAGACGATACAAGTCAAGTCAAGGTCGGGTTGGAGATACTCAAGTTAGGGCTACAATTTACTTACTCTAGAATGAGAGGTGAAGCATGAGAAGAGGACAGATCCATACAATCAAATAGAATCATGGAAAACATTACCATAGATATATCAAAATCCTCTGATGGATTCATCGTCGTAGAGAACGATGAAGATAACTGGGGAAGAACCAATGAGAATCTATTTCACCATGACATAGTAGATAAGATCGCACACCCATCCTTTAGGAATGTAGTGACCAGAGAGAATAGATTAAATAGTGACTGCTATTTTTTGGGGAAGATGTATGAGGAAAGTCTGTCTGTGAAAGATGTAACCCTATGAGAGGTCGAAGGTGTTAAAACCCCAATTTTTTGGGTTCATATGGTGGGGAATGCAATTTTCCCAATAAATGTATGATTATGGTAATTGTATGAATTATATGTATTGAATGGATTTCCTTTGCAATATTTCCTTTATGCATGTGATTTTGTGGATAATAATGTGTTAATGAGTCCAATATGATGAAAAGAAAAAGAAGAAATCAAAGAATGCATTTATAAGAAGGAAATTGGAGATAATGATGAAAATATGAGAAATATGTGGAAAGATGTGTGATTGACTCATCATGGATGAGATTTTGAATCCACAAGGTTTCTATGGGGAAAAAGAATCTAAATAAGGAATATAAAAGAATAGGAGAGAGAGAAAATATGCATAAAATATGCCTTAATAAGTGATAACTTGCTTATGAAGAAAATTCTCTCATACTTTCAAAATTGAGTCCCAAACTTGGCACACAAGTATCTAAAGTCATCAAGGACTTTCCTTTAAAATTTGGTATTAATTGGATAATCGGTTTGAGAGTTATGATTTTTACAAAATCTCCTAAAGTGGAAAGGATAAAGGAAATACATTAAAATGTCACAATTTTCCAATTTAATTGGAATTGGCTGTTTTGGGCGCGTGAAACATGGGCCATCAGATCCGAGATCTGAAGGTGGCTGCTCGTCGCCAACCTTGAGCCAAAAGGGGAAACTAGGAATAGTATTTCCAATTGAATTTCTTATATTTCTACCTCTTTAATCCACGATCATTCTGGAAACTCTCCCAATGTCTTCAGGAGATCAAAATGAACCCACACATCTATGGATCTCCATTGTTTCATGAGGAATTGAAATTTCCCCAAATCCCATCTAGATTGGGAGGTCCATTAATGTCAGGGCACTACCCCCGCTTGCCTATATAAGGCTAATGTTCCTCCTTTCGCAGACTCAGAGCAGGTAGAGGAGTCTCCAAACCTCTCTAAGAAAACCAGTTTTACCCACAACATGTTTTCCTCGGTGCTTCCAGGGGGACGATGATTTGTCCTCCCTGTTCCTTCTTATCTGGTTGGAGCTGGAATCATCACAGGGGCTGGTGGAGCCTGGCAAGAAGAGAGGATGGGAGGTTCATCTTATTCGAAACCCTCACGAACCAATCTGAGGTTGAGGGTTCTCGTCGCCTGAAAGGGTGGGGTGTCCTATTTTCCCGTTGAAGCAGGGGAGCCGAGACTCTATGTCTGTGCAGGTGTCACGAGGAAGAAGAAGGGAGAAGAGCCAGATCGGGTATCCAGTTAGACGGGTCTGAAGGGGGATCCACGAGCTAAAAAGAGAGGAAAAGCAAAGGAAAGAAAAAAAATGCATGTGGCATCTCGTGATTGGCTCAGGTGATATTAATTTTGCAAATATTGTAGAAAACTATAGGATGATCCAATGAGAGCAAGTAATATATGGTTTTTGATAATAAAAAATGCATAGAATTCAATAAAAATAAAATTGAAACCTTATTCTACTTGCATTTCAAAAAGTATCTAAAGTTGTCATCCTTAATGGTTTAATTAATGAAAAATCCTAAGATTTAATGATTATTGAATTTAGTGATGTTCATTGGATAATATAAGCCAATATTAATCAGTTGTTAATAAAAGGAAGAATTAGATCTAAATGGATGATCTTTGTGCATAATTGGCATAATTTAGGGTTCCATGTACATGAATATGCATTAATGGGCCTAGTAACCCTAATTTTGATAATTATGACTTTTAATGGTTATAATTGTGTAAATCCATGAATAATACAGATATGAGTTGTTACAAAGTCAATTTGAGATTAAATGACTCTTAATATGGATAATTTGGGTAATTAAGGTTTTTATGAGTAGAAAAGTTATTTTAGGGTTTGTTGACCTAAAAAGGATAAAGTTTGAGAAATTGATCTAAGAAACCCTAATGCATCCTAATGAGACTTCGAAACCTTAGAAAGGTGTCCCAAGTCAATAAAGAGTTGTTTGGATGTCATGGTAACAACTAGGTGTTATATATGTTTTCAGGATCAATGGTTGCTTGATTGATTGATTGGCTTGCTTGATTGGACATCTAGTTGGTTTTGGATATATTGCTTCTTTGAGATCTCCAAAGAAGGTATGTGGTTATGCTTATGGTTAAATCGCTTTAGTTTCCCGGTGATTCCCGAGGTTTTAACGGTTGCTTGGAAAGAATTGCTTGATTGACTTTTATTTCATGCAACTATAAAGTGACTATGGCTATCACCATAATTATATGTGAATGACTAGCTCAGATCCTGGTCCTTCTCTGTGGCTCTGATGATGATGAGATAGATGACCTAGTACATGGTCTACCCGCAAGGTAGGATCATCAGGTTATTATGAGTCGATGTGTTGGTCTACCCTTGGGTAGGACCATACGACTCCACGACCCTATGTATTGATCTATCTGTAAGGTAGGATCATGGGGGTTAGTTGAGATCTACCATATGAGAGGTAGTATCCATGTCCACTGTAGGGACAACACAGAGGCTAGGGTATGTAAGGATTGAGTAGTCATGTTTAAAGCATAAAGTTTGTTTTGTTAAATCATAATTGCTTGCAATGTGTTGTTACGATTAAATGCATGATTATTGGTTCCCCCACATACCAGTATAATTTTTTATAGTGACCGCCGTTTTGTTTGTCGGCGTTTTAGGTTTATCAAGAAAATGGATATTCTTTTAAAGTGACAATGATGGAATAAAGCTTAATAAAGATAGGAGGATTTTAGATAGATAGATGTTATATGGGGTAAAGTCTCTCAGCTCCTATATTTTGCAAGGTATGATAAAAGAAAATTTTTATTCCATTTTAAAGCTTAGTTGTTGTAGAATTTATTAATTATTGTTGATTATTTGCAAAACCACTGATCTTGTTTTGGGATAACACCTCTGACCTCTTGGTCTCCCTTAATTGGGGGTTATCGGGAAGCGGGGTCATTATAGAAGGTATGCTAGTGTTGTGCATCGTATCAGAGGCGGAATACAGTCTCATCAAACCCTACAAATATGTTGTGGTGTTACACCTGATGGGATCTATAATTGGTTACATGACATTACGGGATCGACTGGAATTGTTGTGGAAGATTACTGGTCAATTCAACATGTATGAAATTGAGATGGGGCACTTTGTAGTTCAATTATCATGCCCACATGACTTTGATTACACACTCACAGGTGGACCATGGAAGTTATTTGGACTGAATCTAATCATTTGGGAGTGGTTCCCATATTCAAACCTAAAGAAGAATATCTGCAACTTCTAGTGACTTGGGTTTGTATCCTCAATCTACCTATTCACATGTATGATCATATGATGTTTCGATACATAGGTCTATATTTGGGACATTTAATCAAAGTAGATACGCATACAACTAGAAGATCCTGCAGCAAGTTCGTGAGACTTGCAATAGAAGTTGATACCACAAGGGACTTTGTTCCAACAATCCTAATAAATGTCGTAGAGTATGAGGTAATATATGGGTTTCCATGGGAATGTGCCATATGTGGAAAGGAGGGGCACACCTCACAAGACTATAGACAAAGATATCAAGTCGAAGTAGATGAGGGAGGTACCAACCAAAGAAACAAGGTACAACGCACAGAAGAAACGAACCATGTTAGGAGAAATAAGGAGCAATAGCAAGCACAGTGACATCGAGGAGGGAGACGAAGAAGCAATACATAAACAGAGAAACCTCCTGATCAAAGAACATTCAACATGTTGGTGGGATTAGTGGAAGAGGATGAAATACACATGAGCATATTGACAACAACCAGCAATCATGAACCCAATCATAAAATGGCTATAGAAGTACCTGATATGACCAAAAGAACTGATAAAGTGTGGCGTAAGAAGAAGAAATCAAACCAAGAATACACAAAAGAATCTGGAAATACTATGCTAAAGGATGTGTCATAAATACTATACAAAAACATAAGGACCAAGCAGATCCATCATGAGGTTGTCAATCTCGATGTTGATGAAGTTGTTGAAGTCAAGGTATATGGAATGAAAGACAAATGATTGCCAATATGTATCATTTTGAAAAGAATATGAAAGAAAACTACCTACACCTTTTTCAAGACATCAACGAGGCCATTGATACCAACCTACTGCCATGGAGTGGAAGAAAGAACAACGGTAACAAAACTAAAATGAAAAGACTAGGAAAAACTAAAGGCACTATACCAATGGGTCTGAGGAAGCGCAACCCAAAAAAGGCGCAAGAGAACACAACAACTACAAACTCAAAAACTATACCCATGGGAGGAAAGATTGAGGTTTAAGTTGGAGTTGAAGGTCTGAGAAATAAAGAGAATGCACCACCTAGTGTAAGTTATTAAATATGAAACTAGTCTCTAGTTATAAGAGAACGCACCTAGTAGTACTACCAAATTTACATTATGTTCAAATCTAGAGATGTGTACATTATGTTCTGATCTAGAGATCTATACAACCTTTCCCTATTGGCTCATAAGAGGAGGATGATATGAATAAATATCCTCATGGATTCCCCAAAAAATGCATCTTTCATCGTCTTTTCATAGGAGTTTATTTCCCTTTTGTCATTTTTCTAGAAATAATTGCAATTTTCTCACTTCTTGACCAATAATGCAAATTCTTATCTTTTTCATTCATATTTTGCAGATTTTACCTTCACTATAAATTCTTGACCATCTCAGCACTTGAATCAATCTGTTCATGCAATGAACCGGTCATTTCATCCATATAAGAAGTTTCACTTCAGAGTCTGAAATGGTTGTTTCAACTATCAACTCATCTTTTTTATTCACTTATCAATAGCCAAAACATGTGTTCCATTCTTCCCAACCGCTCGACTCAGTTCACCAACCGATCATTTCAAGTCTTCCAAATGACCGACTCAAATTGCTTAATGACCAAGTCATGGTCAAATGGTGTTGCCACCCTGTCTCTAGGGTTTTGACCCGTAGCTTGGGCCTATTCCTCTTCAGACCTGAACTGATCAGTTCACAGCTCATAATATGACTTCTTCAACTGTTTCCAGCATTCCTTTCTCCTCTCCCCTTTCAGGGTTTCTTCCCTGTACTTTCCTTATAGAAAGAGGGGGGGACTTCACAAGAAAGGGGGTCTGAGTTTTTGTACTTGCACTTTAGATTTCATCACTTTATTATTTCATTCTTGCATCTTGCACTTTTGTATCTTCAATAAAAATTTCTAATTCTTTCCCATTGGTTTTTGATCTTCTTGTTGGGAACAAGGAATTAAGAGGGGCATCCATTTCATAGTCACAAGACAAGATCCTTTTGGATTCTTATTCTTCTAATCTATTTTTCCCTCTCTTCCTTTTATTGTTCTTTATTTAACTTTCATGGATCATGAGTACTTCCCTATATCGGGTCATGGGGAGTAGCCCCATATCTATAGTTAACTAGATATATTTCTATATTGATAATACTTGTAAGATAGTTTTTGTTTGGATCTTTGCCAACTTAAATGACGTGATCTCTTGTTTTTGTCAAAATATTATTCTTGGGTGATGAGATTTTGAACCCCAAGACTCAGAAAAACCAAAGAAATCTATAAAGATCTGAATGAGATCTTGGAACGATCTTTTGTTGGGATGCATGGGCAAGGATCTGAAACACCAAGACCAATGGGTTTACATGGAGTTTGACTTTTGTAAATGTATTTGAGGATATTTTTGCATACATTCATCTAACGTATTTTATCGCCATAGATTCCATCGATCTAGTTTTACGCATGCTATGGTGGTACAACCCATAAACTTGATATCTTTTATCATCGATTCAATCTCATTTTTTCCAGTCGCTTGTTTCTCAATTGCACTTTTATTACTTACAATATAATTCTGCTCATAGAATAATCTATTCTTAGCATAATTCTTTCTTTACTCATTCTTATCATAATTCTTTCCTTAATTGTTCTTAGTGAAACTTTTTCTTATCTTGCCTTTATAGTAACATATATGTACTTGTTATTTAGTGTAATTTTCCATTACGTGTTTTAGCATAATCAACCATCAACCAACGAATCTTTACTTTCTTGTTCTAATAACTTCTCAAAGTAATATGGTTCTAAGATCATCTTTAAAATGTTGTCATGTGGGATCGACCCTCTCTATACTAATAAATTAACCTAAACTAGTTGTTTTATAGTTAACGAGAAGTTAAACTCTTGGATTAAAACCTCTGGTGAATTGTCATGTCGAACAACGCACATTAGGGTGATGGTGTAATAAAATTTGCTTTAGAACATTTGACTTTGATCCACGATCACATCAATTATGTTGTCGGAACCCACACCCACAAGAAGAGAAGCAAGACTCCAACACCATACCCACGTTTTCTCATGGAATGCATCCATCTTTCCCCTCTTTATACACTACCAAATGAAGGTACCTCACTTTCTTATTTTTTCGCATCATGAAGATGTACGCTGAGTAGTGAAAGAATAGGAGGAAGGCTGTGAGTTGCAATATGCCAAGGTTTTCCATTATGTAAATCAGAAAATATTTGGGTAGATTTGTGATTAGTATTATTTGCTACAACATCTTGTCGCATCAGATTTGAGCACTAGTTGTAGTCACATATCGAAGCCCTTAATGTAATAAGTAGTTAAAAAAAATATCACGATATTCTATATGGAAAAGAAGGACACCATTTTTATGGTGAAAATTCACGACACTAGTGGGATAGGTATAGGTAGTGGTTGGTCTAGGAATGTGACGTGGGTGAAGGAAAGCTATAATCCACTTTGTCTAGACTCACATTGATTGCCCATATTAAACAAATTGAGAAGTGCTGACAAGGAGTGACTCAAGTGATCAAGCACGGTGTCCCCTAACAAAAGGACTCGGGTTTGAATCTTAGTTGCCGCCTTAGTTTACCACCTCCCCGATGGTCGGTCTCTATTAGGGGCATGAGGTAGGAAGAGAGAATGCCTCTCTTAATCCCAAACAAAATGAAAAGTCAACACAATAAATAAAATTTTGTAAGTATCCTAAACTATCATAAAAAAGAATTTATTAAAGGAATAAAACTTAAACTTTCAATGTGGACTCACTATCTAATGATATTACATATTTACCTCAGCGTTGATAATTTTCAATAGATTTTTCTCCACATATGCACCAAAAAAACCAACAATTGTGCAAATAATATTTTATGATTTACATAATGGAATACCTTATATGTGCAATTCAAGTAGCAACTTACGATAACAACATCGACTTCAACCACTAGCAGATTAAGTGAAATTGACTAACTTCTTAGCAAGGATGTTGACTATTATGTAGAAGTTTTATCAATGTAAAAGCACCAACAACACATGGCTTACATACAAAATACATTATCTAGTGATGAATTCATCAATATTGGTAATATATTTCTGAAAAATTCAACCTCCAATTTTTATTTATGACCCATTTTTTGATGGAAAATAACTTGATGAAAACCCCACCTACTAAAATTGATATCATATTGCTAACATAGCAAAAGATCTAAGTCAAAGTGCAATAACGACGTATCTCATGAGCGATGAATTAAGGGGAGGGGTGGGAGGGAAAGTTTTCAGACGGTAAGGGAGAGGATTTGGTATGTTTGGTCATTGTGAGGAGGGGAAGGTGAAAATATATTAATAATACACTTCACCACAAACGTAAATTAGAAAATCTCATTTTCTTACATGTATTGTCAGCTATGTACATATTTCTCTTGATTTCTATATATTTCTTTTATACTTCCATATAAGTATCTTATTTTTCTCCATATATTCCAATCAAAATTTTCTCCAAGATTCCTTAAACTATCTATTTTTTTCCTAAGGATTTTAACATTTCTATCAAATTCCTCTTCAGAATTGCAGGTGCACTTCATATTCCTATCAAACTTAAATTCGTAGTGTTGAAATCCTCAGTTTTTATTGCCTAATTTATTCCTATGCTTCTCTTTGTGTTTCTAGTTTCTCTCCAAATTTTTATATATCAGTCCAACTTTCAATGTCTACGTCACAACTTCCTGATATATTTTCCTACAAGCATATGATCTTTTTTTTCACCAATACATTTTTTTTGGGAAGAGACGTGGAACCTTTGATCTTCTCCTCCCCAATACACCATTTTCCTTCTACTAAACACACCATTACTGGCATACCGTGGCTCCGATTGGTTTGGTGTAAGTCATAAGTTATGTGGAACTTATTTTCTAGAAACTCTAGTTCAGTTTCTGGAACTTAAGTTCCATTCACTTCCATGTGATTGGTTCATTGTAAATGTAAATAAGGAAATCAAATAAAAAAATTAAATTTTATTGTGTAATGTATAAAAGGTAAGGATGACAAAGAAATAAAGAAAAAATCATATCTGTGACTAATCATAATATTTTTTGACTCATGATGTGGATGTTGCTCCTTTAAAAATATTTTTATGTAGTATAATTATAATCTTTATCAAAATATTGTGGTTCAAATTATATTATAATATTTTTATTTCATTTAAATGTGCAAATTGTTGTAATGACATGTACATTTTATGTGTTTGTAAACATAAATTTCAGTTCATCATTGTTTAACCATATGTACAACATTAATTTATAGTTCATTGTCATTTTTCACATCATATTATTTAAACATGAAGTATAAAAATATATTAGAAAAATCACATTTTTGTCACATAGTGCGGTGTGATATTTTTATAGTGTTTGTATATTTTTTATTTTATAGACCACAATGATAATGTTAGTTGTAGTGTAAAATATTTTACATGGTGTCACTTTTTAGTGTACAATGTTTTGTTATATTATGTTATGATTTTGGAAATAAACCGTATCTACACCGCTAATATTCTTAGTCATAAATATTTTACATGTGTTATTTATAAAAAATGGAGAATATAATTGTACAACAAATATCGTCAATTGTTCTGGAACTCATTTTCTGCTCTGTTTAAGGCTCCGATTGGTTTGTCGTAACTGGTCCGGAAAACTTATGAACTGGAGTTCTTTAAGCATTTTTTAGTGATTGGTTTAAAGTAAGTGTTGGAAACTTGACTTCTGTGACTTCCGGTGAGTTACAGACTTACATACAAAACACAGTTCCTGAGTTCCCTCTTAGAAAGAGCGGAAAACAAGTTCCAGGACAACTAACATCATTTCCTATACAGTTCTATTCTCCATTCGTCATAAGTGACACATGTAAAATATTTATGATTAGAAATATTAGCGGTGTTGATATAGTTCATTGCTAAAATCATAACATAATATGACAAAATATCATACACTATAATCACACTATGTGAAACATTTTACACAATAACCATAATTATTAGTGTGATTTATAAAATAAAAATACAAATTAACATCATGAAAAAGAAACATACGACATCATGTGGAAATAATGTGATTTGCCTAGTAAGAATAATGTAAGAATTAAAATTCAACATTGTGTTAAACAATGATGAACCAAAAAATATATTTACAAACACATGAAATGCATACATTATTACAATACTTTGCATATACAAAGTGAAATATAAATATTGTGATGTGATTTTAATCTAAATATTTTTATTAATATTTTAATTGTACCATAATAAAATATTTTTTAAAATGAATAATATATGTACCATAATCATTTGTTAAGGTTATTATAATTTAAAAATATTATGGTTTTTTATATATATTATTTTTTATGTCTTTCCCATCCTTACATATTTACATGATAGTAAAAATTAATATTTTTTAAATAATTTCCATATTAACACTTACAACAAACCAATCACATGGAAGTGAATGGAACTTAAGTTTCAAAAACTGTACTAGAGTTTCCAGAAAATGAGTTCCATAGAACTCATGACTTACACCAAACCAATAGGAGCCTAAGAGGAAACTTAGGAACTCGATTTTGTATGTAACTCTGTAACTCACCGGAAGTCATGGAACTCAAGTTCCAGTACTTACTTTAAACCAATCATGAAAAACTACTTTGGGAATCCCAATTCATAAGTTTTCTGGACCAGTTACACCAAACCAATCGGGGTCTTAGTTATAAAGTTGTTTAATACCAAGTTTGAATTGATTTCAACCACATTGGAAACGAAACAAGAAACCAGAATAATCAAACTCGTTGTATGTCTATATGTGTCCATTCATTTCGTTTAAGCCTGTATATGTGAGGAAAAAAACTCCAATTGATTTTTCGACTTTTTACCTTTACATTTCTTACAATAGTTGACATAGAGAGAAACCACCGGCCACATAACCCTTCTAGTTTTAATTGCTCCATCCTAAATATTCTCATGCCATGTGACAGACTCTCTCTCCATTTACATAATTTCCATTTCTTTGTTTACTCATTAATAAAGTATTGGTCATGGTAAAAGAGGTCATATAGTTTATATGTACCGTTTTTCACGCAAGAACATCGGGGTCGCATTGTTCAGTTCGACTCGAATTTCCTGCTTGATGGTGATTTGTAAAACTTATATGTTGATTGTTGGGCGAGACCACGTATGTGATCGTTGCACCAGGGAGCGCCCACAATTACAATTTCTTAGGCTAGCAAGCTGAGTCCACATCACATTTTATCAATTGTTAGGTGAGGCCACGAAGCCCATTAATAGATAGGTCACTGGGTGTAGGTGGGTTGGAACGCATAATTTTAAAAGAATAAAAAATAAGGTTATCATCTTTGCAGAAGGATTAGACATACCTACAGTTAATATTAAGTTAGGATTTGTTTTGTAGAATGTAATTAAATATAAACGTATAAATGTATTGTAAATTACAAATTAACATTTTTACATCTCAACTGTACTCAACTAAATTAGTCCTAAGGGAGAGCGAGGCATATACTATGTATCAAGATGCACTCCTCTCGCACCCTGAACCACTAATGTTGTAACTTACACTATATTTTCGCAAATCATGGACGACTGGTTTTCTAATAATCAGGTTATAAGTTACGGGTTCAACTTCCCTGTTCCAAGCACCCTTTACAACCATATCTCACCATGTATTGTACAAAGTGGAGGAAAATAAGATATCAATATTGGTGGAATGGACGGATGGGTTTTGTTCGTCAAAGGAACATCACATGAACCTGGAACAGGAAATTCAGTCCCATAAGTGAACGAATGGCACTGGTTACAGTAGCAACGTGGACGGTCTAGGTGCAGTCTCTATCCCTTCCCGTCGACCTCCACCTCATCGGTGCAGCTGTTATCCCGCTCCGCCGTCAATTTCAGTCGGATTAACACAACGGTTCATCGTCACAATTTCAGTCAAGTGTCCACGTAAGGACCAGAAGGATAGCTGACGATAGACGACAGCGGCCGTGGAGGAGTGGAGGCGGCTGTGGCGACTCGTCAATTTAGAGCTACCCTTTTTGGCTTCCCCGGATTCGCACAGCGTACACAAAACTATCTCATCAATGGTAGGTATCGTGGCAAACACGGCTGGGAAAGCGACGATGTATGCGCTGCCATCCATCACACGGCGGTGTATGTTGGAGAAGTCCCTGCTACTGCAAGCAACACACGTGTAATGGAAGTCGTTGTAAGTCCGGGAATCATGACCTACTGCCAACAGAATCCCACTGAAAGCATACACCGAAGCCGTCCATCCCGGGCGTTCTTTTCCTCGTAAAAGCCGATTACGCGGCGAACAAAACAACGGCCTAGTAAACGATAATGATGCCAGCCATATCTTATTTGTTTAAGTTTAATTATGAACTTAAAATTCGTGTGGCATCGTTCTATAGTTCTGTTAGAAAGTTGTGTTTTACGGAGGAAATCGCTAAAATTCACTAGTTCGAATTGAACGGATATAAATATGTATCTCAGAGATATAGGTCTCAAGCTCAATATACATATTTAGGTTCAGGATATTGTCTAATTGTGTGTTTCCATGTAGCAATTTTCAAATACACCTAAAGTAACGGATATTATTTATCTTTGTTTCTCTCCGTCAATAAAGAACACCTTAATACTTCCAATCTCATTTTCTAATGAAATTTTCATAGTAAAAAAGTTTAACATACAACTGCATACTAAATTGAAATGTACATAAACGTAATCAACAAAAGTCGGGCTTACACTTCAATACAACCAGAAGTGCCGATGAAACCATGGGTTTGGGATCCAGATGATGATGCAAAATATAAGAGCTAAAGTTATAGCAATATAAGGGGAGGGATGCTGACAGTGGGCCTCTAATAAAGTAAACTAAATCATAATCCATTTGTCTCGCTATGACCTCCTCGACGGTGAAAGTTCCTTGTGTTGTCATTTTTTTCTCCGAAACATGAAGATGGGTGTTGGTTTTCCTTACTTTTTTTTTTGAAGTTAAACAGATAAATTTTATTATGGAGGAGTCATACGGCATCTACATGAGGAGAAAAATAAACTAAAAGACCACATAAAGATCAAGAACAGATACAAACCACCACAAAAACTCATATCGGAAACAGATAAGGACAATGATGTATAGATCCCTCTTCTCCTTCGCTGGCTAAAGCAGCTTTCTATGAGGAATACCTCCAACCTGAGTGTGTATATGTGGTAGAGTACATGCACCAAATCGGTGTTCCAAAAGGATATTTTTCCCGCACTTGCTGACACACAAACTCCACAATAAAATTGACCGAGAAAGAAAAATCTACCACGAGAAGAGAAAGCAACGCTGATTAACAGCGAGATAGACAAAACAAGAGAACAATCTAAACAGAAAGCCATTAAAAGAGAAAGGGGATAGGAAACTCGTCGCAGTCGGGCTCAACGACAGAGAGGAAGAATACCGCTGCCTCCAAAGACACCACGCCCACACACCTCCCGAAGAAGAGATCATGCTGATGACGAGCGAGAAGAGGTTGAGGGGGAGCGGGGCACCGCTTTGCGGCGGCCAAATCCCCTCCCCCCAGCCAGCCGTCTATGGAGGAAGAAACCCAAGCGGCGCTAGGGTGAGAGAGCGAGGAGAGAGTTTTCCCTTACTTTGATCCTTGGTGTCATGATGATCTGCAATGCAAAACATGTGATATGAATCTCGGACATATTTGATGAGTATATTGTTGTTGTTATTATTGCTATTTAATTTTCTATCATTTCTTTTGGTCCATATCAAGGAAGCCAATAGTGCTTGTTTATATACGTGTGTCCGGATGTTTAGGCTTAGAGATCGGAATCATTTATAGGATATTTTTCGATGTTGATGAGTGAGTGTTCAGTGATAGGAAGAAGTGATCTCTGAGGAGTTTGATTGTGGGACAGTGGACGAAAAGATGTGTGGTTGTTTACTCATGTTGGGAGCACAAAAGGCATATAGAGGGGCCCCAAAACCTCTCTTCTTCATGTTGTGATTTGTAAGAATTTTGTCATACCAGGTGAGCACATGAGGAGTTTGATTTTATATGGACCCATAATGTTCCAGATGAAGTTAGAAAGGCATAGGTGGTCACTACATGTGAAGAACAAATAAGCTTTATTTAGAGAGTATGAGGGTCCCCATTTCCAAGAGGTGCAATTACTAATGTTTGATTCAAGATGCCTAGTAAAGCCTGATGTGATTATTTCAAAGAAGTGGGTTGTGAGGTTTCTTTTAAGCATGTTATTTCATTGGTCACCTAGAAATTTCAAATATTTACACATGGTGATGTTAGATGGCATGGGATGTGCAAATGCATGATTTGATGTATGATGGTTTGACTGTGGAAGCAGGGATCGGTGCAAAACTTGATGTTGTTGGCAATGTGAGGTGGTGTAATGACACAATTTTGGACAATTATATGTGTCGGTTGATATGTTTTCACTGTGGTGAGGCTTCTCTATTTTTATTTTCCACCAAGAATTTTTATTTTGGTAGTATTTAATAAGTAGATGTGCTTTCCAAATGCAATTTATGCCTAAGTAGAATCTATCAATGATTATAAGGATTAGACAAAGTGTGTGTGTTTTGATGTTGATAATGCCCCAACCTTCATATATTGTATGCCCTTACAATACCCCAATTGAACAAGTGGATTTTGTTCCATGTATATTTACCGAGAAAGTCTCTTATGATGTGATCAATGGCTTTATGGATGTGAGCTGGGAGAGGAATGCAACTAAGGTAGTGCGTGGTCAGTTATGTTAGTGAGCCAATGAGGAGAGTGAGCCTTCCATCTAGATTAAGGAAGTCTGTTTTCCAAGAGGATAGGTGATTTTTTAGTTCAGTGATGATAGGATTCTAGATAGATTTAGGCAAGGGATGAGGAAAATTAGAAGTCCTAGGTAGGTAAAAGGAAAGTCTTAAATATTACATTTAGAAGATATCCTTAGCGATAGATTTTCTCAGTATTGACATATGTGTCAATAATCACAAATTTGTGAAGATTGATCTTAAGTCCCAATATATATGAGAAGATTGGTCTTAAAACACAAAAGAAAGCCCAACACTTACCAAAAATTTGTGTTGTCATACATCAAAAAATGTCTTAGTAACTTTGACTTATGCCCATATACTCTTTAACCATTTTCCACATTCATGTGACAAGGACCTTATTTATGGGTGAGAGAGGAAATGGTGGACATCTAGTATTTTTCACCAGAGAGAGGGGCGAATGATTATGGCTTACAAGACGTGGATTAATGCAGCTACAAAATAAGGAAGCGTGTATAAAAGCTATCATTGTTGCCCTGAAGCTTTGTGAGGAGAATATAATTTTGGTAGCAAAGGTGGAAACAAACACAACAAATGGTGGATTTGTTCTAGGATGATGTAAAGCACCATTGGAGACTCTTGCCTCATGTTCGTGAGGTTAAATAGAAGGTTGACGAGCTATCCTTGGTATGTCATTGGATTCACATAGAGGGAAACTTGGTGGCTCAGGAGATCAAAAAGTGGGGATGTTCTTCGATCTCTCTAAGGGTCCTCCGTGATACTTTTGTCTTGTCTCACAAAACCAAGAAGGTGATGTGCATTTGGACAGATGGGGCTTCCATCAGACTGCCTCTCTTGAAGATTTTGTTAGGGTCAGTTATATGTTTTCCTTTTGTTGGTGCACAGGTTACTTGTACATGGGTGTATATGGGAGTCTTTCTCTAGTGGTTGTGGTGTTTCTGTAATTTAGCGGTGATTTTTCCCACATGTGATATGTGTAAATTGTGTGTTTAGAATGTAAGTGCATGTGTCATGTAATATAGGATAAAAGAGGCCTTAGTCTAAAACTCAGGGAAACATTCACATGAAACTATTACTTACCACTACAGGAAATGTAACTTTTTGTGAAGGATGATTCCTTCACAAATGTACATTAATTCCTTCAATAAAAAATTCAATTGAAGGCCATTCCTTCACAAAAAGTCCTACTCTAAAAGCCTCTTCACAAATACTTTGATGAGAGACTGTAGCCTTCACAAATACTATTTTGAAGGACTATTTGACCTTCACAAAAAAATTGCCCAGGCCTCCCAAATACATTGTTGAAGGCTATTTTCACAACTTTCAATGAGGTTCTAGGGCCTTCACAAATACTTTTTTTGAAGGATTATTTGACCTTCACAAAAATAATTCCCAGGCCTCCCAAATACATTTGTGAAGGCTAATTTCACAACTTTCAATGAGGTTTCTAGGGCCTTCATAAATATACTTATTTTATCATGAATTACAATTGTGATCTATATTTTCCTATTTGTCAATGAGGTTTTAACTTTCTTATATTTCATTAAGTAATATTTTTGTGGCTTCTATCAGGTACAAAGAATATTTTAATAAACTAATTTAGTTAATAAGATACAACAACCATAACAAAACACTCTTCTGAAACATTCTTTTTTATTTCACATAGAAAAATTGTTCATTACATAGGGGAGGACATCGACCTTTTCCCCTTATTCGATACAAATTTCAATGTAAGTATATATCGACATTTTGACTTTATCACTCATTTAGCCAATGACAAACTTTGCACTTTTAGATGCAGTACCTAGCTCGCAAGATTCTCTACACTGTTTCGACTGCTTTTCCGGTTGGTCTGGATTCAGTAGTGGTTCACTATTATCCAACTTAGTAGCAGAAGCAGAGTTAACATGAATGTCAGATTTATCTCCACCTATCTCCACTGCTGAGAATAACTTTTCCGGTTCAGTAACAAATATTATTAGAAACATGTCAACCAATGGAAGATTATCAATAGCAATTCAGTAGGCTGAACAATCTATGTAAAAAAAGAATGGTAAGAAGAATACAGCAACAAGTACAATATTCTCATGATACATTTATTAAAATCATTGTAGTTGGATTTCTATGGTACTTGAACTACTTCGAAAACAATGTCTTAATTAGTGTTGAAGAGATGGATAGTTCAAATATTCATCAAAAATGGAAGCCATATGATACCCCAAACAAACTATTAAGTGCATAAAGACAGCTATGCATGATTTGGTAAATGATATGTCGTCTTATCAGACTTATTACTTTTGAAGTCATGTTTGGATTTCCATCTCTGTCACCTCCCATCCAAGAGCCAAACTTCATTGGACTTGAAGTTAGTGTAAGTGGCTTCCCTGTATGCTGAAACAAAGAGAAAGAGGACTTTTATAAAATCACAGAATACATTCAATTTGATGAATAGATTTTATATTCTATTTTTCTATCATTAAGTACAACAAAATTCAGCTCCCAAGGCTATCAATGCAGACAAAACCATTACATCTAGTTGCATAATAATAGTGTGATAATCGTCTTGCATAGTTTGCTCAGTCAGCTTTATCCTTTTCAAGATATTAACATCATATAGTGATCAACTTATATTTTGAATTTTTCCAGCTAAAAATATAAAGTAGACAAGCACAAGAACTACAGATAAGCCTCCTGCGAGTAAAACAAAAGGGAGAATTCAATTTACAAAATAATTAATTAGAGAGCATGAAAATTTATCAGGTCAAAACTAATGAGGAGGAATTTAGCATCGGTCCGCTTTCAGTTCTGATGTTTAGCGTTAAAAACAACACAAAGGTGCTGATCGACTGTCGGAACAACAGGAAACTCCATGGCCATGTGAGGGCCTTCGATAGGCACTGCAATATGGTTCTTGAAAACGTGACAGAGATGTGGACTGATATCCCAAAAACTGGAAAAGGGAAGAAGGAAGCTCTTCCTGTCATTAAGGACAGAGTCATCAGCAAAATGTTTCTCCGTGGTGATTCAGTCATCACTGTCCATCGTAATCCGAAGATGTGGTGGGGCAAGGAAGCAATGTAGATCCTTGGTTTTGATAATTTGACACTGGCATCCTACTAACAAGAGATGTACAACCTTGAAATATAGAACGTGAGTTTCACTGCTATTAGACAGGATGCTAAATCTAATGCATGTTCTAATTGCAACTAGCGTTGTGCTACAAGCTTGTTGGAGTAAAATAGTATTGCTGTATAGATCTTAGTGGGGAGCCTTCTCTTTGAATTGAGGTTTAGGGGATTGGTATCTTGAACACGTACTGCAGTTTTCCTATGTTACTGCAAAATTAGAGAGCATGAAATTCAAGGCTAGAACTCAATAACCTTTTTCAAAGCAGCACTCAGGCGACGTAAATAATGAGGCATTGCTTTCCATAGGGATTGCTCCACAATATGTAGACCTATACGGAGAAGGGGAATATTGAAAGATCTTATACGGTTCTAGGAAATCATCTCATAGAAGCTAATTAATAGGTTACCTGCCCTTGCTTCATCTACAGGTGTGGGCTTGTGCCATCTCAGCTCATCTATTTGCCAAATTGAAGTTATCTCCCTGACCTAAAGTGTTTAGAAGATATAATGGATTAAAATCATGGTAATATCATTTATTAGTAACAACATTCAATCAAATTGCACCAGATCCTCAATAAGTTGCTCCCTATCTTCATGACTAAGATCAGCACGGTCATTATACTCCAGAAGATGTTGTAGCAAAAGGATGTAACTCAAATCAGGAAATATAAAGATCTTAGAAGGTATATGTAGTATATAACAAAGGATAATAATAAAGGAAAGTAGTTATTTGAACTCTATGTTTAAACTCAAAGATATCGTATTCAAAATTCAGACATTTGAACAATGGAATGAAACTTCATTGAGATTATAAAGTATTATATTTTGAAAAATGGTATCACCTATGTAGCTAATGCAAACTAGTTGATGTCCGAAAAGAAGAAATTTAGGACAGGAAAGAAGACGTTTGAGATTGTGCATCATCCTATAATGTTGACAACTCAAGCAACTCTCATATATCCTTATGTGCTTGTACTGCAAAGTACGCCTGTTTATTTGGGTAGGATGTGCAGTTCAAACAATTTCAACTTCCTGTACGAATTGAAACAAAGCAAGGGAGGAAACAGTTAGACATGTATATGATGATAGTTTGTAGCTCAGCAATCTAAATCTAAGATGGAACCTGCTTGCAAACAGTGTCATAGAGCTCCTCTTTGGAAATACCACTTTGTATCAACTTTTCAAAGATGTCATCACATGATTTAGATAAATAATTGACACTCCTCGACTTCCGAAGCCTGACAATATTCAGAAGAAAAAAATATCACACTGAGTGAACTTCAACATGAAAAATATGTTGAACAAGGCATGTGATCGTGGAAACAAAAAACTACTTGTTTAATTAACCTTAAATGAGACCATGAAGTTTATGACTTTATTTCTGGTTCTTTCTGTAAAAAATGCAGTATAGTGCGACTAAATAACATAAACAGAAAAACAATAACATTGCCCCTTCTCAACATGAATCCTCCAAGATCTAATGAGGTGCCATATTCAACACTCAACAGTTATTGACAACAGAGCTAACATGCTGATAAATCTCTCTCTTTGGGAAGCATGTTATGGAAGATCTAATATTGTTTAACCGTCTCATATGTATATTTCATCACATTAATTCTTTAAGATCATGTACCATTAGATTGAGATCACAATCTCCTATAACTACAATTTTTCCTTTTAGAATGTCAAACAGAAGGGGCCTCGCCAAGCAGACCACAGACTAGAAAAGATCAGCTGCTCCCAACAGCAACTAAACAGCAATCAAAAGAACAGTAGACAGCCACCAAACTCGAAAGATAGCTCTATCATAAGCTCAACCATCTCCAAACTATTATAAGCCACTACGCACAAAGCAAGAAAAACTACAGATCCAACCAAAAACCATAACCATAGGGCAGACAGAAAGACCATCTTCCAACAAGCAAAGGAGAAGACAGCAGATCCCAGCAAACATAACCTTCATCAACCACTTGAGAGAGCTCTGCCACTCCATAAACGGATAAGCTCATCCACTCAAGAGAAAAAAAACACCATCAAGCGCACATAAACAACATCGCACAAGGAAAGCAGCCGATAACAGTACTGCCACTCATAGAAGCAGCTCCAACCAAGACAGCCCAGCAGCTCTTCCAAAATAGAAAAAGATATTCAACAAAAACAAGGAAATGGTACTTCACCCGTTACGTTAATATGATATGCTATTTCTCTGAATGTCGCTTATTCATAAGTTACAATATAGGCATTGTTATTTCATTCATACTATTGAACAATAAGTGAAAAAGAATGAATATCCAAAGCTACACTGAATCAACATAATGGTGTATGTAAGAAACAGAAGATACTGATTTGATGCAATTTACTCGTAAAAAGGGACTAAAAATACAATACCTGGTAATGGAGAGTCAAATGCTCAACAGGAGAACTGACAGCTTCTCTTGAATTTGCACATAGTCTAACAACCTAAGTCAGAATTACAAGTTATGAGACATTCAAAAAAATCAACAAATGTGCATATGAAGTACAATACAAAGTCTAGGAGGTTGTATAGGTAGCCAGGTGCTCCCATAGGGGCCTGGGGGGCTAGGCATTTTTAATTTTTATTTTTGTATATTATTTCTATACTTATTCAGTTATATGTAATGTTATTTATGTATATATATGGTATTATGGTAACCTTTAAGCAATATATGAAGCGTCAGTCAGTAGGAAACTAGGAATAAGAATATTGGTTGACTTGAGGTGTGTGTAAAATATATAGGAGGCAAGTGAGTTGGTATAGATCAGCACCAACCTTGCCTACTAGATCAGCACCAACATCAACAGAGTTGGTATAGATACCACTGCAACTCTCCCAAACACAGCCATTGAGAACCCACCAATTCCATATGGCAGCTACTACACACACAAGTCTTCTCTTCTATATCATGTCATGATAGAAGTAGCAATTACATGGAAAGAACAGCTAGAAAACAAATTTAAAATGTGGATCTCATGGAATCCATGGAAGCTTCACATGTTGATAAACATCAATTAAAATGTCAAGAAAATACCAAATAATATGAAAAACTAAGAACGAACTATGTGAGTAAGTAAAAAAAAAGAATGGTAAGAAGAAAAGTTTAGTATATGATAAAGAAGAAGAATACAAAGAATGATGTGAATGAGTATTCTGATAGATTGACAATGGTTAACTACAAGGTGGAACATATGATCTAATGCCCTATGGATCTCAAACACATTTTCTAAATACTATCTATATCCATGGAATTGTGAGGCTTCATAACAATTCTTCAAGCATTATGAATGTCTTCCGTTGCAGTATCCCTTGCATAATTTTCTCCACTTGTACCACCATGAGCCAGAAATGCACTAGTACGAGTTGAAGTTGGAAAATATTGATGCTGACAAAGAATTTAAATTTTCAATTTAAGATGATCATAAATAACCACACATTTGATAATACATTTATATAAATACATGTGATCCACTTGTACCACCGTGAGCGGGAAACGCACCAATAGGATGACCATTTGGGAAATATTGATGCTTGAAAAGAATTTAATTTTTCAATAAAGTTGAACATGAATAAGAAAATATCAGTAATATATATATATTATATTTATACCTGGGATCCACTCACACCACCTTGAGCGGGAAACAAAACAGTCGGAGGCCCATTTTGAAAAAAAATGGCTTCAGAAAAAATTGATAGCATGAGAAGGAGTTTATTTCAGATAAGCCATTATAAAAAATGTATGTAATGTCATACATGTGATTGAAATGTAAGCCCTGGCCCATTGATACCATTTGAGGTAGCTTGAGTAGAAAGCACACCAGGAGAAGCCTCATTTGAAAACATTTGAGTCTTTAAAGCAAGATTCTCATTTTCAACTTCTGTTATTTATAAAAATTTAAAATTCTTTAAATTTGTGAATATGTACCTGTGCTCCAAAATTTGACGATGTTGTACCAACAGAAGATTGAAATACTCCAGAAGGGGGCAGATTTGGAAACACACTTGTCGGGCCAAACTGTGTACTTCTAGCTGATTCCGCCTATTGAAAATATAAAAGAGAATTAAACAAATTTTATTTATGTTGCAATATTATATCAATAAGTTTAATCTGATACTCAATTATTGCCATCAAACAACCTGATTTTGTTGCACCCGTGTTATAAATTGGGACCAAGATTTTTGCATATTTTTCATTTCTTGGGTAACCTCTTTTAATTTATCCTACAATGAAATATACTTTTAGAAGACAATAATGACAATATCATATGATACTTACAAATTTGTTAAATTACTTACATCTTTTGCAATACTTTCTCGCAATAACATTTCATACCGAATTTTGGCAGATTTCCCAGTATTTCCTTCCGCGGCATGTCCGAGTCCAATACCATGAACCCTATTCTTTTTTACGGGGTTGACTACACGCAAGAAGGCACGACATGTCACCTCATCGATTTGTGTTGGATCAGTTACTTCACCATTTGTAACTTCATTTTCAACAATATCAGTTATCTCATCCTGCCATTATTTGAACAAAGTCAATGTACAAACTAGACAAGTTCTATTTGAAAATTTAATATATTATTGATTAAAATATTGAATAAATTACCACCAACGGGTTGTTCTCATAAACTTTCTTCAAAAATTCTTTTTGAGTTGGCTCCCCTTCCGCAGTTTTCTTTCATAAATCAAATAATAGGATTATTACTACTAGCTAAACAATTTCTTATTTAGAACTCATTGGAAATAAATACAAAGTGAAAGGTGATACCATTTCCTCCCTATAACAACTCCATGGTTTGGATCCTGTAGTATGATGCATTTGTTTTTTTGACCTGTTAACCTTATTTGTGGCAGCAATTTTCTATACAAAAAAAATTTACTTACTAAATACTATACATGAAAGATAAATGATTATATATTAATTTGATATTACCTCAGACTTCTCAGAAGACCATTGTTTAACAAGATTGTCAAACTGACGAATATCTAATGATGCATTCTGCTCAACCTTTTTCCTCATCAAATCTGGATTATCCTTATACTTTAGATAGTAATCTTTCTTAACCCGTGACTTCCAACTTTGTAAAGCTTTGTGAATGTGAGCATCTACATAGTTCCATGCATTTGGATGATCTCCCAAATCAAAGAATTTCTAGAAAATATTTGGAGATGTTAAAAAACAATAAAAAAGTCTTAAAATATGCACTAAGTCTAGACTAAAAGAAATTTTGTAATTACTTAAGTACCTCAATGCATGATTTTCTATCTTCAAATGCTAGTTGTGGTTGCTCTCTCCATTGTATATCTAAACTCCATATTTGTGGTTTTCTAGCTAATATGCCACAGTAACTATTCAACTTTATACTATTCTTTCCAACTGCATTACCTGTTGCATTCCATTCCACCTTGTGTCGCTGCTCTCCTGGTTTTGGAATTAGATTAACCTCACTTGCAGGGCCCCTTCCATATCTATGATGGTCATGTTCATCCTCAAGTTCCTCATGCTCATCTCCTACTTCAGTTGAAGGAGAGGAGACTGTAGGTGTAGTAGTGGGTTGTGGCGGGGTTGTAGAAGCTCTCATAGTTGACCTTGTGTTCCTCATCCTACATAAGATGAAAACATAACAATTGTAGAAATGCATAAGAGGTTAGTCCAGTAGTTTATGGAATAAATGTACAACATTGTAAGCACATAATAATCCACAAAATAAAAAGGGACAAATGACAATGCAATATCTTTGCACCAATACATAATAATTCCACAAAGAAAAATATTACATCAACACAAAATATTCCTCATCCAACATAAGATAAAAAACGGACAAATGACAAGGCAATATCCTTGCACCAAAACATAATAATCCACAAAGAAAAATATTGCAAGCACGATCATTCACTAAGGTTTGCAAAAACTAATCAAAACAACTTTATTCCTCAGGCTCCCTAGCAACAAATGATCCATGCATATCATTCCTTGACCAGGAGATATCATCACTTGTGTGGTTGTTACCACTATGAACTTGTGTCCCACTCATATAATCCTCAACGATAGGTACTTTAGAATAATTTCGAGGTGGAAGTTTCAAAACAGTGAACCAATTATCATCATCAGGATCTTTTACATAAAAGTATTGCATTGCTTGTGATGCAAGAGTGAATGGCTCATCTTGATTGTGTCTCCTTGAGAAATTGAGCTGTGTGAAACCATATTTGTCAATGCGCAAACCGTTAGAAGAACTTTCATCAAACCAAGCACACTGAAACAATGGTATTTTTATGCCTGGACCATAACATAGCTCAATGACCTCCTCCAATTGTCCATAATATGTAATTGTAGCCGTAATAGGATTTTTATCCCTCCCACTTGCATAACTAGATGTATCTGCCACCAAGTAGACCCCACTATTTTGTGTAGTAGAAGTACTTTCAACATATTTTGAGCGGAATCGGTATCCATTTACTGAATAGCCTTCATATGACATTCCATCTATAGAAGGACCCTGCGATATCCATCTCAACTCCTCACTAACATCCTTTGGATGATCCATTCGCATACGTATTACCTAATTTATCAACATAAAAATAAGAAGGGATTAAATACTCTTTTAAAATAAAATTTTGATTAATTTTATAAATTACTTACATGCTCTCTCAACCACCTAGCAAACTGTGTTGCGTGTTTTTTTTCTAAAGCACGTAGTGTGATATTTGGTTCAGCCTCTTGAAGCTTTATCATGTGTTCACTGGTTATTGGAAAAATTCAAAAGTTGTGGTTAGTGTATATTAGAAACAATTTAACATTGAAAAAAAAATTTATTACCTTCTGTAATCATCGAACATGTCAGTATTAAATAGTACATTTCGATGGGCTTGTTCTAAAGTTTGCACATCAAAGTGTTTCGGTACTCCCACTCTAATAGGAGAGTCATCAACATTACGAGGAGTACGAGTGAATTTTGTGTCAAAATCAGGTAGATATCTAGCACAAAATGTCAAACATTCTTCTACCAAATAGCCTCTAGCAATAGAACCGGTAGGCTAAGCTTTATTTCTGACATAATTCTTGAGTTTCTTAAAGTACCTCTCAATGGGGTACATCCACCTATACCGTACAGAACCGGCAACTCTTGCTTCATAAGCTAAATGGATAGGCAAATGCATCATAATGGTAAAGAATGTTGGAGGAAAAACTCTCTCTAACTGGCATAGTGTGACAGCAATGTCTTCTTCAAGCTTCTTAAATTCTTCTACATCAATAGCATCTGAGCAAAGTTTATTGAAAAATAAACATAGGCTTGCAATAGGTTTATAAACATCTAGGCCTATGCAGTTCCGCAAGGCAATAGGAAGAAGTTGTTGCATTAAAACATGACAATCATGGCTCTTCAATGCCAATAGTTTTTTCTCTCTCATGTTGACACACCTAGATATGTTAGAAGAATATCCATCAGGAACCTTCAATGTTTGTAAAACAGATAAAAACTTCTCTTTCTCCATACTACTCATTGTGAAAGATGTTGGAGGTAAGTAATAATGGCTCCCTGAATCGACTGGCCACAAATCCCTTCGGATACCCCATTGTTTTAGATCTTGATGAGCTTGTAAGTTGTCCTTACTTTTCTTCGAGTTGCCCAACAAAGTGTTCAATATGTTCTCACAGACATTTTTTTCTATGTGCATTACATCCAAATTATGTCTCAGCAAAAAATATTTCCAATACGGGAGTCGAAAAAAAAATGCTTATTTTATTCCATCCAGGCGGCAATGGCTGATGTCCATTTATAGAGATTTTACGTTTATTAGTTTTTCCGAATGTGATGTTTGTGCAACCCTGAAATTGTTGTAGTATATCATCACCTGACCAGCGCCTAGGCGGTTGACGGAAATCTTGTTCTCCATTGAAACTTTTTTTATCACGCCTATAAATATGATTGTTTTTTAAGAAACGTCGATGGAAACCATAACATTGTTTCTTTCCGAATTGAAGCCACTTGGATAAGGTGTCTACATTACAAGATGGGAAACCTAAATCCTTTTTTCCTTTGGTGCTCCAACCAGAAAGGTCACCATAAGCCGGAAAATTATTTATGGTCCATAAGATCATTGCCCGCATAGTGAAGTTTTTCTTGCTATAAGCATCATATACTTTAACTCCCTGCCCCCAAAGTTTTTGAAGCTCATCAATTAATGGCTCTAAGTAAATATCAATATCATTCCCAACCATATGAGGACCTGGGATCAGCAAAGACATCATTATGTATGGCTCCTTTAGAAGAAGCCAAGGCGGAAGATTGAGAGGGGTTAATAGTACAGGCCATGTGCTATTTGAAGCACTCATAAGTCCAAACGGATTGAATCCGTCTATAGCTAGAGAAAGTCTTACATTTCGTGGTTCAGCAGCAAAGTTTGGAAATTCTCTATCTATTGAAATCCATTCTTCCGTGTCAGAGGGATGATGAATACGACCATCATTTCCTTTTTCTTTAAATGGCCACATCATATCTTTTGCAACTGAAGGGCACATGTAAAGTCTCTCTAGATGAGGGATAATAGGAAAGTGATACATCACCTTTTCAGCTACCTTCTTGCCTTTTGTTATGTCTTTTCATTCAATCTAGACTCACCACAAGTATCACACATGTCTTTCTTTGATGAACCTTTACGAAAGAGCATGCAGTCATTTCGACAGACATCAATTTTAACTTTTTTGAGGCCAAGGTCTTTTACAACTTTATTTGCTTCATAATAAGTCTCAGGAAACAGACTACCTTCTTTTGGAAAGGCTGAGATTATCAACTTCAGCAACTTTGTAAAAGAATTATTTGACCATCCAGACTCCTCCTTCAGATATAACAGAGGCACCAGAAAGGACAACTTGGAGTGAGTTTTACAACCTTCATACATTGGTTGATCAGCTTCTTTGAGAAGCTTGAAAAAGCGTTGGGCGTTAAGATTTGCAGGCTCCTCCTCGAGTTCAAATTCACTGGCATGACTTGTATCGCCCATTCCAAATATATCTCCCAACATTTGATGCATACTTCCAGATGTAGGTCTAGTAGACATTGCACTTATTGTATTCCTCCCAATCATCTCCCCATGATATGTCCAGACATCATAGCTGCGGACAAATCCTTTTTGTAAAACATATAAGAATACTTCATACTCTAATTTAATGTATCTATTCGAGCATGTTTTACAAGGGCAAATTAAATTTCCCGGTCTGGGTGGTATTTGATGGGTACGTGCAAATTCAATGAATTTTTGTAAACCAGACTGGAATACTTCACTTTGCATCCTATTAGCAATATACATCCAATTTCTATCCCGTAAGAAATCCATCTGCATACAAATACACAAAAAGTTAACGGTCACATTACAACTAAAAAACAAAACTAAACAAGAGAAAAATAAAAGATAAAAGTTTAGATTGTAGTATCATTGATTCATAGATTGTGTATAAAAGCAAATTGGCTGACACCTGATTTGATAGATAGACAAATTTGACTAGTATTTCACTGACTAATGAGTTTTGTAAAAACATGAGAATCAAAGCAAAGACTGGAACATGCAACAATGAAAAGCAATGCTATTCAGTCAAGCACGGTTAAATGAAGATGAGGTTGGCAGAAATGAACTAGTTAAGAGTTTACAAGGATAGAGTTTGAATCTTTACATCTTAATTGGAATATAACCAATCACATAGCTGATCAAAATAAAAGGATCCATGTCGCTGACCCCAGCATGGTTGGATTTAAAGCTTTTAGATGATGATGATGATCGGAGGATGAAAACCAAGAAATTCATGACTGTTTGAATACAACCATACAATGTTAGAATTGGAATTGGGAATTGTCGAAGGACTTCAAGTGAAGTCAGTGGTATAGATAACTGAACCAGTAGGTCTTGTTTAGGGAGATCAAACAATTGAGTGACTCACGGAAAAATGTTTTCAAAAGCCAACAGAAACCAGTCTGAGTCAAGTGTGTTTCAACTGCCCCAGAATAATTTCATACATGTGGATCTAGGAAGCACGGACACTTCCCGGAGGCTGCCGTGTCTGTGTCCAACGCGTGTCCAACATGGACACACCTTGGACATGTCTGGACACGTGGCGGACACGCCTCTGACTAGTCCACTTTTTTAAAAAAAATATTGAAGTGTTGGATACGACTTGGACACTCCATGGACACATCCAAGACACACCATCCCTACCCACTAAAGCTTAAGCATACAAAAAAAACCAAACCTTGCCCAAATCCCTACCTCATGTTCTACACTGCTCTTGCCCTACCAATATTTGTTAGTTAAGCTTCAGTAGCTGCAAAAATGTTCCTTCGCCTCCTCTTTTCCTGCTCCATGTCTTCTTCTCATCTCCCTTCTCTTATTTCATGTTGGTTTTTCATGTGTGTCCTTTTGCTTATCTTACCACTCCTCCCCTACTTTTCTTCTTTCTTTTCGAGATAAAGGTAGCAGAATATTGCCCTCCCTACGTCTACTCTTTTTCTTGCTTCTCTACATCTACATCTTCCCTCCTCTTCTCTTAACCATCCATCTTAAGTAGCTCTCCATGTATTCCATCTTAACTAGTTTGATCTCATCTAATCTTCAACTCAACACCTTATATATATCAATGGGATAACTTCACCTTAAGCATAGAGAGATTATTTTAGGCCATCTAAATCTATGGATCAGTCTATTGTGTACTAGATAATAAATTTTACTACAAAGAGGCACAATAACTCCAAGTCATGCACATGATAATTTCTTCATTGAACTTCATTAGTCGTGAATGTCTGGCGACTATTCCATCTTGGAAAAGAAGACAATTCAACTCTTGTCTGGGCACATTATTGTATATTATGTAGCTTTTTTAACATAGAATCCTAAGATAGGTTCAGAGATAAGCTTGCTCATGAAATATTTCTTCACAAGGAGATGGACACATGAACCATGTAATTAGTCTGTTAAGCTTTGCGAGAAGGAGAGATACCTATGTAAAGTTTTTTTATAAAATTTCCACAAGGATACATGATTCGGAAACATTACATCTCAGAGGGATTTTGATGTTCCCATTATATTCATAACCACATCTTCCTTTGTTGGATACTCCAGTAAGACCTACAAAGATTAACTGCTTTAATATATGGTAAATTCTACATTTTTTCATGCGTCCATGATTATTATGTAACTGATTAGGGTTCCTAAGGTAAGGCATTAGCTTGTAAGGAATTTTTTTAAAGAGGCGTCTTCAACCTGTATTGAGTATAAGATCAAATTCTAACATGTTTAAGGTCATAACATCTACACAAGAATTCTTCCAAGACAAACAAACATACATTGAGAGTAGACATTGATATTTGGTATGCAATCTACCATTGGATTTATGTACATCCGTACAGATGTTATCTAAAACGTCAGATATCAGGTAAAAATCCAAATGATTATGTCAAAGGAAAGGGGCTTGAAAGAGAACTTTGAGCATATAAACTATTGGGAGTCAGAGGACTATAGGTAAAGACTAGTCAACCTAGAATTCTCTCACCAAATCCTTAGCCAAAATATGTATGTTCAAACATCATCTAGGATCCTAGGTACAGCATCCTATGGTCCAAAGATGTAATTCTACTAGATATGATCACAATGATTCATGGCTAAAAGACCATCCTAATGGACATATAAAAATACTAATTTTATGTATTGAGACAGTCTGATGTGCCGACTGTGATGGCTCTGATTGCAACCAGTAAAGATGGGGTTTTGGGGGTCCCTGACTTTACTTTAATGCGATAAAGCACTGGAATCCCACTATTTATTTTTCATTGGTTTAGTTGCTTAAGCTAATCATATTAATAATTTAATTCTAAGGGATTTAGAGCAATATGCAATAGAAGGATAATTGAAAAACCAACAACTACACAAGTAATAAATGGCAACATCAACATATACATAATGTATCAAATACATTGAATTTACATATTTCTTGACTACTCCATTTTATGTAAACTTGTAAAGGTAAACACCTGACTATCTCATCTAAGTATCAAGCCTAAGAGTCCAAAGTATTTTACATCTATATAGTCCTTGAAATAACCTGAACTGGTTATAAAGATATACCCAATATAAACAAAGAAAATAGAGAGACATTAGCAAACCCTAGTATGTACAAAAAATGGTGTTTGGGCATAATG
Organism: Alisma plantago-aquatica; assembly: GCA_963693085.1. Lineage (NCBI taxonomy): Eukaryota > Viridiplantae > Streptophyta > Magnoliopsida > Alismatales > Alismataceae > Alisma > Alisma plantago-aquatica. The sequence continues at coordinate 921,534,509 of OY856413.1, read as the reverse complement.
GAGAAAATTGAGGAAGGAAACAAGATGCAAAGAGTACAATCTAATGAGAACATACAAAATGAAATAAGAATCATGAATCAATATCAAGTAAAATTTGATTATGAGGCATTTTAAGAGATAACAAATCAATCAATCAAGTTAATCTACCATAAATAATGATGCAACAATGCATAAATATAAAGCAAGAAATGCAAACATGAACAACTCAACTAGTACCATCTAACAATATAGAAAAGTGGTAGCCCCACCACCACATACTACCTATTTAGGGACTATAATCTAAGGAGTATGTCCAACCATGGCCATATACCCCCCCCCCCCCCGATTTAGAGACCATGCCCAAGGAGTGTGTGCAACTTAGTCCATACACCCCCAAATTTTGGGACGAAGCCCAAGGAATGTGTGCAACTAATGCCACACACCCCACTCATACATTACACTATACTAGGTAAGCATCACTATTGCTTGCAAAATAGAGTATACAAAGTAGTAAATAAGTCATATCATGAATGAGGGTTCAACAATATCAAAGATTATTTCCACATTAATATGAACAAATAAGGGTAATTTTTAATGACTATAAGGAGGTGAAAGCCCAAACATCTCAAGTGAGAAGTACATGCCTGACATTGTAGATATAGAACATCCAATAAGTCCTTCCCAACCTAGTAACGTATTATACACATATCTTCCACAAAAATAAAAGTCTAATAAACTAGTATTTATTACCTAAGGTCAAACTAGGGGTTTTTTCAATACTTATATGTGTTGTTTATTATGGAAGGTTATATATGAATACTTTCAATTGATTCCATATTAATACTCTTTATCCATAATTGAGGTTCTTTCACCAATAAACGTCTCTATCATAATTGATTATAATCAATTTCTAAACATTACGACATGTGCAGTGTTCATTATTAGAGGAATATTTCATGTGATTCTAAATGAATTCTCACCTATGTTGTATTCCTAAATATATAGTTGTCCACAATATGATTATTACAAGTAAGACATTCCTTTCTGAATTTCTATTTTAGTAAAAGTATGATTTATAAAAAATGACTAGAGACACCAATCAAGTTATAAGAGGAATTCGATCTTAATTAGAGATTATTGTAAGCATATGTCCAAGGGGTACAAAATGTATGAGTGTTTTAATGTCCACAATACATGTGTATGACAGGGTGCACGTATATCTATCGTTACACATTAAAATTATTTATGAATGTTATGATTAGTCGTATTAATCACAATCTACCCTAAAATAACATTATCAGTTCTCATACCATTTTCAATTGCTTAGACAGGAAGGTTATGAATGATATTGACATGTAGCTCATTGTGCATACATAAATCCCTTGGTAGACATGCTTCTTTTGATTGACACATGGTGATATTTAGATCAAGATCTTGTCCCCATCAATCTAAACCAGACAACGATTATACCACCAGAATGGTTGCTCATGGAACTCCTCCGATCAGGCTATCAAGTTCGAATGGACTATGCATACAATTGGAGATATCCATACCAATTTGCACCAAGGCATGATTGTGGGGAAGGTAGCAACCTCCCATAGGTGGTGGTCATCTTTGGTCAGTCCTTGGAAGTGATGTACTTGGAAAGAATGGAAGAAGAAGAAGTCGACATCTAAATAGAGATCAAAAATGACTATGGTGGAGATCTAATACACTCTAAATCCACTTCTAATCTTGGGACTCAAAAGGGGCTTTCTCCCCTAGAGGTTGGAGCATGGTGAATGATGAATGCTGAACATAGTTTGTAGGTCTAATCTCCAATAAGAAAATGGGGAAGAAGCTTTGATTCTAGAGCTGAGACCCAAGTAATCAAGGAGTCATATAGGAAGAGGAGGTGGTAGTTGTGGCACTGCCAGTGATGAAGGAGGGGAATATACTTTCTAGCCTGCAATCAACAGTTGTTAAGGCAACCACTAGGTACAACAACTTCTTGTGGCCAGGCGTCTATTGCAACAAGAAGCTATGGCAACTAGGGCAGCTTTTTGTAGAGAGGAGAAAGCGATGAGAAGAAGCAACATGGTGGAAATCTATTAAGAGGAGACCCTACCGTTCATTGCCGAAGATGCACTGATCGGGGTTGGTGCAGGCAGAGGTAGTGGATGTCAACATCCAAATGGTTGCTTGTAGTTCTGGTCCATGGCAAGATGCATTTCTAGAGTAGACAAGCGGACAATGGGTAGAGGGAAGAAGATGAGGGAGAAGAGGAAGATAAGAAGGGGCTTGTAGCGCCAGCGTCGACCATTAGGCCTACTGGAAATTGTTGCTTTGTCAGTGCAGGTCAGGGGAAGTTCTACCATTAGACCTACCTCACGATCAAAGTCAAAGTAGGGCGAGCTCACGCCGGCGGTCGTTGCTTCCGCTGGGACGGGGGGTCCTCACGCCGGCGACCGTTGCTTCCGTTGGGACGGGTGGTCCTCTTCACAAGCAGGGCGAGCTCACGCTGCGGTCGTTGCTTCCACTGGGACGGGGGGTCCTCATGTCGGCGACTGTTGCTTATGCTGGGATGGGGGGTCCTCTTCACGAGCAGGGCAATCTCACGCCGCGGCAATTGCTTCTGTTGGGACGGGGGGTCCTCACGCCGACGACCGTTGCTTCCGCTGGGACGGGGGGTCCTCTTCATGCCAGTGGTCGTGGTTTCCGCTGGGACGGATGGTCCTCTTGCCGGCTGTCGCTATTCCACTGGGGGCACCGGCACCGGCACTCGCAACACAGGGGGTGGGGGAGCGCAAGGAGAGGAAACGGTGCGCAAGGAGTGGAAACCGTTTCACTAGTCGTAAATCTTAATTACCAATTAGTGGGGCGGGAAAATTTGGTGGGAGTCTTAGTGAAGGAATTTTTACATTGTAGAAGGATTTTAGACCTTCAGTAATTGTTTTTTTCATAAAGAACTTGGTTGAGGGAAACTAGTTCATTTGTATAGGACTGCCCTTCACAAAAAGTCAATATTTTTGAAGGGCTTTGATCCTTCACAAATGCCCTTCACTAAAAATCTATTTTTTGTAGTGTACTGAAACCAAATCATCTTGGCCTATAAAAGAGTTGGTTGATTGTTTAATAAATTAAGAATTGAGATTAAAACCTAATTTAAGTTGGTTGTTATTAGAAATAAAAGGATTCTTTAGGACTTATAGTTTCACCACAACATACATTACATTTAAATTCCTTCTAATTAATAATCATTCATCCTATACTTTGGAATAAAGACTCGTAGAAAACATTATCTGCTCATGCAACATAATGCACTACTGAAATTACAATAGAGTTTTTTCCAAAAACCCCTCTAGTTTCCCATAATTCCAGAAAACCCCCTTTTGTTTATCAAATCCCAAATAACCCCATCTTTCTTTAAAATAATTCCAAATAATTCACTAGCCTAACTTTTTCCACCCCTTCCATTCTAATTCTGTTATGTGCCTCTTGTTTTTCTTTTGTTGAGTCATTCTTTATCCCTCACTTTAATATTTAGTCTTACATATTTTATTATACTGCTAATATATGATATTATTTAATTATAATATAAATGAATATGGAAAACTATTTTTTGTAATAATATATGCAATACTAAAATTTTAATAATGAAGAACCTAACTCGACCCGACCAATTAAGGAAGTTCAGATTTATCGGGGAGTTGTTCCAATTTAGGGTTGAGTCGAATTCACTTCAAGTTCATTCAGATTATGTTGGGTCTAATTTGCATCTACTTCAAGGTTTAGAATATTTCTTATTTTTCTTTTAGTTAATATTCATAATGAAATATTTGTATGATGTTATATACAGTTAGGGTCTGCTCTGTCCTGTACAGATTCAGGTCAGCCCGGGTCAGATTTTTTATAATTTTTGTTTGGTCAAGTTTGGGTTTGGGTCAAATTTAATACGAATATTAGCTTAAAATCAACAAAATGACAAAGTTGTATCTTGATTTCCAATTAAATATTCTACATGAATATTATAATTATATATATATCTTATCACATTTTGGTGTATGTATTCAACAATTATATGCACATTTTATTAAAAATATTATATATACAACATAAATACTATTATATTTTATATTAGACATGGCAGTGGGTTGGGTTTTGTTGAAATTGACCATACTTGAACATGTTCAAATTGGACTTGATTGAGAAATGTTCAACTCAAACTCAAACCCAATCAAAAAAATGTTGTAAAATATTTGACCCAGACTAACTTGAATTTGTATAGACTCGAGTTGACCCTAACTTGACAAAACATCACAAAAAAATTCAATATGAATATTAACTAAAAATAAAATAAGAAATATACCAAACCTCGAACTAGATCTAACAAAACTTGAATCAACTTGAAATAAATACTACCCAACCCTAAATTGGGGCAACTAGTTGATAAATTTATACTTTTCCAATTGGTCAGGTTTAGTTAGGTTCCTCGATATTGAAATTTTAGTATTGCATATGTTACAAAAAATAGTAATATTACTTAATATCATAACTAAATAATATCACATATTAGAAATATAATAAAATGTATAAGATCGATGATTAAAGTGAGGGACAAAAAAATGACTCAACAAGAGAAAAAATAAGTGGCACATAACAGTGGGAGAACGGAATGGATGGAAGGCTAGGGGGTTATTTGGAATTCTATTAAAGAAAGAGGGGGAATTTGGAATTTCATAAAGGAAAGGGGGTTTCATAGAATTATGGAAAACTAGAGGGGGGTTTTGGGAAAACCCATTTAAATATAACCCAATCCCGTAGAAGTTTAGGAATTAGTTCAGATACATGATCAAAACCTCTAGGTTGTTCGTTCATATATATAAGTCTTCTCCTAAAACACATTATAAGCTATGTGAATCTATAACTTGTTTGACTCCTATTTTCTCTCCTGAATCAATTAGTGGTCTATTACTTTGATTATGGTGATCAATCATAAATCAATCAATGAAGAGATTATATATTTACATCCACAACAGAGAAAATAAATAATTAACTCATAGAATTTAAACACAATGCAACATCGGGCTACTCCCAAGTCTTAAGGAATAAGGGGTTTAGCCCAGCATTACTGTCATCATTGTGAAGTAGGGGGAAGAAGAAGAAGAAAATATGATGAACATCGGAAAATCGATATATAAGCCCCTAGAGAAGTCGTCTCAGTGATCCCCTCTAATGAACACTCTAATCTGCAGCTTTTGGTTGCAAAAATGTCCTCCAAAATTGCATGAAGCATACAATCAGTGGCTATCTCCTTCTTCTCCTCTTCTCTCAAATCTGTGCTCTACAATAATGTGATAATACATATTTGGTTGCACTAGATAGGTAATAAAGAAGGCTTCAACCCTCATTAAGTCATGGCCTTTGGATCTGACATAATTTTTAGATCTTCTCGGATCACACAGCGTCAGTACCACTAACAAAGTGTCGGTGGAACCGAGTGGTCAGGCGACTTGCATCTCCTTGAACTGTGACAGTACTACCAACATGAGTTTTGGTAGCACCAAGTTGTTTCTCATATAGGTCTAACTATTGAAGTTGGCACCACCGGTAGGTGATTCGGTGGCACTGACACAATTTAATCTCGAGTTATGATGCTCCCTTGATCATGAGTTGGTGGCACTGACCACTAGCTTTGGTAGCATCAATGCCTCTCTCAGTAGCACCACTTATCATCTTGGTAGCACTGAGTCTACCCTCCTTTGATGTTGTGCATCATGATGTGTCAGTACCACCGATATATATATTTGTCAGTAGAACCCAGTTGTCCGCTCGATGCTCAAATCGCCTAAAAATAATGGTAACATAGCACAAGTCTAAGATATGGATCATAAATTAACACAATTAGTAAAAATATTGGATACTTGATGCAACAATGATTCAAAGCCTCATAATAGAAAACAACATATAAATGTATATCAAAGTGAACATATATGCAAAATAAGAACAAAAAATAACCTGTGAGAATTGACTAAAAATCAGTGCATCAAAATCTCCTAGGCTTGAATGCTGCTCGTCCTCGAGAAATGCTACTTTTTGATATATTTGAAAAGGTCAGCAAGAGGACAAATTCTATAAAATACTTTTGTCAATTACCCCCACCTGATAGTCTAAAACCGGCCCTTACCAACCATCGAATATGTAACTACTCCAAAGTGATAAGGAATGTGTAGGGAAATATGGCATCCAGTAGGAAGGGGAAATAAAAATGTTACTGACATATTTCCCATTAACTACCAGATCGTGTCAATAACTATGCAATGGGAAGGATAGTTTCACGAAGATATATGTGGTCCTGGACCAAGTCCAGCGACAATCCTCATCGATGTAAATGTGTACTCTATCTTAGACAGTGGTTGTACAGCTCCTAGTCGTACTCAGACTCATATAACTGCTCCTCCATGGGTGGCAGACATGGATAATTGTTGCAACGGCTCCTCAAATCTCACCACAGACTGTGAGTTGATGTTGCCCTCCTAGCAGTAGGCAAAAGACTCTTACCTCTAGAGTAGTCCACACGGGCCAACTAGAACTCATCCCATCCTACAGGAATTGACAAGAAAGAGTTGTCCCTCTCGTTGGTGTACTAGTCACCAACATACTCTCCCACAACAATGATCCTTAGTTGTTTCTCTCCCATGGATATCCCTCCCTAGTCGGGTAGGACTTGTCTGGCTCTCGTAGTTACCACAACCAGAGAAGACAACACTTGTCAGAGCAATTGATTCTTAATTGTTTGTGTAGTAGTTGTGCTCTGGGAAGCCCCCAGTACCCCTCTATATATATGAGGGGTTGAGGTCAGGGTTCCCAGTCCACAGCCAATGCGGGACTAAAGCGGGAGTGGAAAAAACAAGAAGATCTTGAATTTTCACAACTTTTCTAGAAGTTTCACAACCTGTGTGTGACGAAACGGTCGTCTCACATGCGAGATTGTCATTTTGCTAAGTGAAACCTTAATTTCATAGTTTCTAGATTTTGCACATATGTTGGCAATTTAATTCCAATTAATACTCAACTTGACGTTAGCACCATTCCTTTTTGCAATCAAATTGCACTCTCGAAATGGGTGTTTGGTGTAAACAAGACAGACGTTTTACACCAACCCAGATGGATGTCTCACACAAGTGAAATGGGCATCTCACAACATTCTAGACGGTCATTTTGCTCAAGCGAGACGGTCGTCTCGCAGCTTGAGTCTGGCAAAATTCCATCCAATGTACAATACAATCAGCCTAACACTCCAAATAATAGTCTCAACACTTGAACTGGTCATTTGGAAGCCTAGTCAGCCGATCCATTATGTGAATTGAAATACCCAAACACTTTAGTAATCAATTCAATTATCATTGAAGATCAAACTCCTCTTCTAGATGAGTTTCTATGTGTGTGATCTTATAGGTCCCATATCACATTGGCAGTGAATGTCCACAACTAGCTTATGACATCACAAGCAAAGAGCAGTGCCCAGTTCCACATCATTGCTACCCAAGTGAATGGAAAGTTGGGGAGCAACTTCAACCTACAATCTATGTATGGTGTTACAATGTTTGTATAGTTCCTTTGTCACTAATATCCAGATTGAACTAGAGGCATGGAGCAGTCATCCTCATTATTATTCAATCTTGTTCCTTGAACCAAAGCAGACTGCATGAGATATATGTAAGCTCAATAGCATATATTTACTCACATGAGTATGGACATACTTTTCTCAGTCTCACTATTCAAGAGGCATTGGATATCATACTCCTGTCAGAGGGTCAAATCCCATATCTATCACACACACTCAATCCCCATGTGTCAAAATCACCCAATCATCACTGTTATAACAACCCATGTTTCACGATTACGTTTGATGATGTCAAAGTGTACCCAACGACATGTAATGAGTGCAGTGATTTTAGGTCAAAGAACCATAAACACCACCATCATTGTGAGAGTTGACTATGACTTCCATGATGATGGCTTCCATGTGCCAGTCTCACGGTGGGTCTGTCTGATACATTATTCTCTAAAATATATCTGTGTGCTTGGTTTGATATTGCCACATCATGACCAATGAGATTCAGTCATCAACCAACTCACACTTTGGTCTTATGTGTCATTGTTGTTATCAACCTTCCACAATGACAATTGATCTGGGACATAATGAGAATATGTATATGTACTCTTAACATTCATATGAACTCATTTATTCCAAGTCTAATACTTGGAGACATACGTCATTGAGTAATAATATTCTCTATACATTTATTATGTTATTCATTATCTCATAATTGAATATACAAAATAAATTGCAAGCTTACCTTTGTTATTAATCAAATCATTTATATGTTATGCCATTATAATCATCATATGATTGGGTCTCTAGGCATAGATACCAACAGACTCCCACTTGCACTAAGAGCCAATTACCCACATATCTCATCATGAGTGACCTTACATGACCATCATGCTTCTGCTGCGCAAGTGCTTTTATAGCGGGTTTAGCAATATTTTCTTTAAGTTGGTACTTTGCAATTTTTCACATCTCTTCATTGTATGACTACTCATATGAGATGGAAGCATCGTAGTATGCTATCCGAGATTCCCAGCCTAACCAGTAGCTCCATTGTTGTCATCGGTATTTCTAATATATCATTAATGGTTTGGAACCTCACACAAGTTAGCCCATATGAACTTCTTGATCCATACAGTATCCTCTACTATTCTTATAACACAGAGATACTCAACTTCTTTTCTAGATTTGAACAACTATCATTATCTCAGGACTCTTTCTAGCTTACAGTTCTCATTTGTCATCAAACGTAAATTTAGATTGTGATTACTTTGTTAGTTTGGAAGCTTACATGGGTGTAACCCTTTATATCCAACTCTTCCTTATCACCATAATCAAGGAACCAATCCTTTAAGTGCTTCATAAGCACGTAAGGATGTTCATTATGGTAGTCCAGTGACTCTCACTGGTATCTGACATATACCCTCTCGTCATGTCCAATATATATGAGATTCCTTGGTATGTACATATACGTCCTCTCATCATGTCAATACATATGAGATGACTGGATATACTCTCATCATGTCCAATTCATACAAGATTACTAGATATCTTCTTGTCATACATACAAGATAATGAGATAAGTACATAGAATTGCATTCAAGATAGATCCATTGGCATCTATCCATGTGTCCCTATTCTTTATAAGAACTAGGACACTAGGCTCTTGAAAGACTAACTCCATGGAACATGGACAAGTTTTCTCTCATTGAGTCTTGCATGTTGAACCCTTCAGCATCTGACCAATGTATGTGCTTTTACTTAGGTCAATATGATTTGCAAATCCATCTCTATAGTCCTCGATCTCTATCGCATAGGATATTTTTCCTAAACCCTTCATATAGAAGGTACTTTCCTTTCCAAGTTTTAACAATTATAGGATAAGGATGTTATTCTGCATCATTATATGGAATATCAATATGCTCCCACTAAATATTTTTAATCATAGATTCCATCTTCATTCTGAGTCAAGTCAAACCCTTTGATTGTCTTGTCAAATCAAAGATTCCAACTCTGAGATGCTTGCTTAAATCCAGAGATTGACTTTTGTAGTTTATAGACTATATTTGCATTAATGGATTTCTAAACCATGAGGTTGTGTCACGTACACATACTCTTAATTATTCCAATTAAGGAATGTGGTTTTATCATCCATATGCCAAATCTCATAGTCATACTAAGCTACAACATCCAAAGGGGTTCAACCATGGTAACTGGTGAAAGACTTTATTATGTTCGACACCTTGAACTTGTTTGGAGTTTTTGTAACCAATCTACCCTTCCATGTTGTTTTCCTTATAGAGACCCAAATGCACCTAATGGGTCTAACCCCTTCAGGTGGATCCACCAAGGTCATACCTTGTTGGTTTACATGGATTCCATCATTGATCTCATGGCCTCAAGCCATTTATCAGATTATGGTCCCTCAATAGTTTCTAGGTAGGTTGTTGACTCATCTCTATGATCAACTCACTGCCTTTTCAGTTATAAGATATCATAATCTTTCAAACTTAAGGTGTGTTAACTATGAAATCTGTGTTTACTTGAGGAACTTGAGATTCCACAACAACTTGTGATTCTCCTTGTTCCTATTGTACCTCTTTAGGTTCTATGTTTTCTTATTTGTCTCAAACATTTTGAGCTCTACTTTTACTCCCATTGATTCCTTTGGAACTAATTTCTATTTAGGAATTCAGCCATCCTAGCAACAAACATTTTGTTGTCGGGTTGGAATATAAGTAGTATTCAACAAGATAACATTCATGTGATTTGTGGATAAAGAATTTTAAGAAACTATTTTCTTATACAAGCTTTCAATCCCAATCACTATAAAAGACTCATCGGGACACTTCCCATGCCATATCTCATATATTGTCTTTTGAACCATTTTAGACGGTACATTGTTTAGTGTTTAACCATGTGACCAAAAGAAATTGTAAGATTAGCTAGATTTTATTGATAATCTCACCATGACTTAACAAGGTGTGATACCTTCTTTCTGACACATCAGTATGTTTTAGGTTGAGTTCATTATGATACACTATCATGATCTCCTAGAAGGTCCTCAAACTCTTGGTTTACATATTTCAACATCGATCATATCGAGGTATCTTAATACTTTTACCAATTTAGTTACATACTTTATTTATGATCTCTTGAACACTTTAAGAGATCCAAACTTGTATTTCCTTAAATACAAATTTCAATATCTACTAATCGTATCAGTAAATATAATGAGGTACTTGTAACTACCTTTAGCATTCATCCAAAAAGGTCTATGTACATTAGTATGTACTAGTCCTGATGAAATAGTCAATCTCCCACTACATCTCGTGAAGATACTCTTATCATATTATACAACAAATAAGACATGCATCTCTCTATTGGTTCAATAACCAAAAGAGTCTAGATAACCATCATATGGATTCTAGAAATGCATTTTTCATTTATGCTCTCTAGATGACAGTGTTATAGGTATTCAATGTTTGAGTTATCAAGTCATTCAATATATGTGTCATACACATTTGTCTTTACAACTATCAAGTATAGTTTATGAGACATAGGGCATCACCATACCAGATCATAATGTTATTGTCATACAAAACATATGATGTTTGGCAAGTACACAATAGCAATTCACTAATTTTATTATGTGCCCGTGAATGACAACCTTTAACTATAGTGGCAGAAACCCTTGCTTCATATAGTTCTAGATTACTTCTTCTCAGGTCCTGAAGTAGAGAGCTCTGTCTCTGTCTTCTTTCTGAAATCCTCTATGAAGAGGATAATTCCATTCCAATGTTCAAACAAGTGACAATGGTGGCACTTTGTTTTCTTTATCCTTTAAGTGAAAAGGACAGATTCCCTTAACACTTACCCTTCTCCATATATTGAGTGCAGAAGATATTGGCTTCAACTTAACCTTAGAATACTTCCTGGCCTTGCTTTTTCCCTAGGACTCACTTTCATTGATCACCATCTCAGATTTGTCCTTTTCTTCCTAGCTTTGGCATCAACATGCCAAGCATGTGATAAACTGACTCTATGATTCATGGAACGCTTGCATAATCATATTCATGGTAAACTCTTGTCCTAAGAGAAATCTCAATCATTCCACATGTCCAATCACATTGAATACACAGGGTTCTACTAGACCTCCCTTTGTCAGTTTGCACTCAAATCATACCTTGTTTGCTTTACATGATTCTTAAGATGTGTTACCATCTCGAGAATGTCCATGTATTTATGTTTTTCATGCAACTCATAGTTCATACAATATACCATTAGGTATTTAAATGTCTGTGACATCGTTGACATGCTTTCAATAACCATCCATTTAGCCTTAGGCGCATTTGGAGCAGGTTCCTCTAGCATTGGTCTATCAAGGACATAGAGCTTTAGCTCATTTATGAGAACATTTCTCAAAGTCCTTAACCAATTGTGGAACTTTATCCCATTTTTCCATTCTAAAGAATTATCGCAATTTGAACATGTTTATGTTTGACATTTGATTCTACAAAGAAATTTTGCAACCTTTTTCAAAACATTTTTTATTTAGTTTGGTTTGATAAATTTGACGATATTAATTAGGTCTTTAATTAACTGTAAATTACGCTATTTTATTCAAAATGATAGCCCTCAATATCAATTTGGAATATTACAGCATAAAATATTCTAGTGGGCCAAGATCCTAATTTCATCAAATCATGAGCCAGCTAGGGTTGTCACCCACGACTTGATTCTATCAAGTAGGCAATCATGCCAATTGCATCATATGCAACTCTCAGATAGATGATAAGCGCAACTCCTTGCCATGATCATATGCATGCCTCTAGGTGCTTAATCCAATTAAGGTAACCTAGTTAAGCTAGACCCAAAAGTCAACACAATAAATGTGCGCTCTGCTAGGGTAGACCCACATATCTACCATCACACTTCCACAAGATAGACGGCGCACCACGCTATGGTGTGCCCACACTTAATTGATCAAGATTTTCATGTGTGTTGCTTATGGAAAGCATCTAATACTTAATATTTTAATGAGGAAGTTTGTATAAATACATATACTTTATCCAATCACCACATATATAGTATGCATCATATACATGTTATAAGCACAAATGAGAACATGCAATAAATAAACACACAAGCAATGGCTATGGCCATACTAATTTAATTCCTTGGAGCCACAAGGAATTACTACCACCTATGCTCCACGTCATATGCAACATGTTGTTGGTGATTATCTATGTTCGAACCAATTTGGGTTGATCAGTTTAACTCTTGAACTAGTAGGCTTGCCTCTTGGTCTCTCGGTTCAGCTCTTTTGAAATGGTCGTCTGGTTCTCAAGTCCAACCAATGTTTGGACACCTCCAACACGTCAGTTGGGCCACGAGTCGATCGGTTCATCCTCTTGTTGTCCGGCCTCCTCTATCATCTAGTTGATCGGGTCGTCTCACGAGCTAGTCATTTTTCCTTGTGCAGATCGTCATCTCACGTTGAAACATAAATTAAAACTATCATATTTCTTATTATATTGTTTATGGAGAAAACCTCAAGTTACATTCTAGGGAAAATAGGAAGAAAGTATTAATTTACATTTTGAAGGAGAGAGAGGCTCGGTACGCAGACTGATTAACAACAGGAATAATAATCACAACCATGCACACACAGATCTGGGATTTTAGTCATAACCATACTTTACATCCTCCATCAAAACCAATTTTATGGCAACGCGCATAAATTGCATATATATATATATATATATATATATATATATGTTTGTTTGGGTTCTTTATGTGGTAATAATACGGACGTGCACATCAATGAGTTTAAATATTCACATCGCATGCAATAAATAACCATGGTAAAACAAAAATCCAATCATGTCAATTATCCCAAACATAATTAATTAACATGGCTTTGATACTAGTATAGGGAAATACAGCATCAGGTAGGCAGCGGAAGCAAAACATTTACTGACATATTTCTCATTAACCAATATATTGCGTCAATAATTATGTAATAGAAAGGATCATTTCACGAAGATATACCTGGTCCTGGAGCAAGTCCAACGACAATCCTCGTCGATGTAGATGTGCACTCTATCTTGGATGGTGGTTGTGCAACTCCTAGTCACACTTGGACTCGTCTAGCTACTCCTCCATGGATGGTAGACACGGACAAATTCTACAGTGGCTCCTTAAATCTTGCCACGGACTGCGAGTTGATGATTCCCTCCTAGCAGTAGCCAAAAGATTTATGCCTCTAGAGAAGTCTACACATACCAACTAGAACTCATGTCGTCCTACAAGAATGGATAGGAAGGAGTTGTCCCTCCCGTTGGTTTAATAGTCACCAGCATACTCTCCTACAACAATGATCCTCAGTTGTTTCTCTCCCATGGCTATCCCTCCCTAGTCGAGTAGGACTTGCCTGGGCTCTCATGGTTACCACAACCAGAGAGGACAACACTGGTCAGAGCACCTGATTCTCAATTGTTTGTGTAGTAGTTATGCTCTAGGAAGCTCCCAGTTCCCTCTATATATAGGAAGGGTCAGGATCAGGGTTCCCAGTCCCCAGCCAATGCAGGACTAAAGTAGGAGTGGAAAGGATAAGAAGATCTTGAATTTTCAAAACTTTTCTAGAAGTTTTACAGTCTGTGTGCGACGAAAGGGTCGTATCGCCCAGCGAGACGGTCGTCTTACATGCGAGATTTCCATTTCGCTAAGCAAAATAGTTGTTTTGCCTAGAGCTACGGTCATCTCACACATGAGACTGTCGTTTTGCTGAGTGAAACGGTTGTTTCACCCAGTGAGACAATCATTTTGTAGTTTCAACATTTTACACATATGTTGGCAATTCAATTCCAATTAATACTCAACTTGACGTCAGCACCAATCCTTTGTGCAATCGAATGGCACTACCAAAACGGGTGTTTGGTGTAAACGATATGGGCGTCTCACACCATCCCAGACGACCATCTCACAACATGTCAGACACTCATTTCGCACAAGCATGATAGGCGTCTCACAGCCCGGGTCAGGTAGAATTCCAACCAATGTGTAATACAATCAGCCTGACACTCCAAACAACAGTCTCAACACTTGAACTGATCATTTGGCACTCTAGTCATCTGATCTGTTGTGTGAATTAAAATACTTAAACACTTTAGTAATCAATTCAATTATCATTCAATATCAAACTCCTCTTCTAGATGAGTTCCTATGTGTGTGACCCTATAGGTCCCATATCATGTTGGCAGTGAATATCCATAACTATCTTATGACATCACAAGAAAAGAGTGGTGCTTAGTGGCACATCATTGCTACCCAAGTGAATGGAAAGTTGGGGAGCAACTTCAACCTACAATATATGTATAGTGTTACAGTGTTTGTATAATTCCTTTGTCACTGATATCCAGATTGAACTAGAGGCATGGAGCAGTCATCCCTATTATTATTTAATCTTGTTCCTTGAACCAGAGTAGACTGCATGAGATATATGTAAGCTCAATATCACATATTGACTCATGTGCATGTGGCCATACTTTTCTCAATCATGCTAATGAAGAGGCATTGGATATCATCCTGTCGGAGGGGAAAATCCCATATCTATTACTCAAAATCAATCCCCATGTGTCAAAGTCACCCAATCATTGCCGTTATAATAACCCAAGTTTTAGGAATGTGTTTGATGATGTCAAAGTGTACCCAATGACATGTGATGAGTGTTATGATTTCAGGTCTAACAACCACAATCACCACCATCACTATGATATATGACTATGACTTCCATGATAATGGCTTCCATGTGTCAGTCTCACGGTGGGTCTGTCTAATACACTATTGTATAACATGTATATGTGTGCTTGGTTTGATATTTAAATATCTTGACCAATGAGATTCAGTCATCAACCAACTCACACTCTGATCTTATGTGTCATTGTTGTCTGTCAACCTTCCACAATGACAACCGATCAGGGACATAATGAGAATATGTATATGTACTCTTAACATATGTATGATCTCATTTCTTCCAGGTCTAATACTTGAAGACATACATCATCGAGTAATAATATTCTCTAGACATTTATTATGTTATTCATTATCTCATAACTGAAAATGCAAATTAAATTGGAAGCTTGCCTTTGTTATTAATCAAATCATTTATATGTTGTGCCATTGCAATAATCATAGGATTGGCTCTCTAGGCATACATACCAACAAAATGTTCATTAAAGGTGTCCACATTAATATTAATAAAAACATTATTAATATGAAGTAATTAATATCATAGTCAATAATGCACATGGTTGAAGCACTATGTGATTCCACCAATCTACATTGCTTTAAAATACCTGCACAAATATGTTGAAGTAGTTCCCCATAATGACATTGTTTGGGGGAATAATCATTTATCTAACATACCTTATAGATAAATGGGTGAAAATAGAATGAGTGGTTGTGAAACAAGAATCATGAGTAAAATATAAATTATTTATTCATAAATAAAATATGATGTACCTACAAAAGGGATGAAATGAAAATCCATGTCATATAATACCTACTACTATGGTGTGATAACAAATGCAATGAATGTTTCATCCTAATGATGATTATGAGTGGAAATGTTTATACATGTAAGTGACTCCCACTTTCTCCTTTCAAAAAAAGTCAATTTGAGTTCATGACATGCTTTTGGCATTTCCTTATATCTTAGTCAATGCACTTTTCCTTTTTTAGCACGATACATTATTCATGGTTAGGCTTTCTTCACTATACATCTTTCCCTTTTTTTCATTTGGAGGAATACAGATGTACATTCTTTCACTCTAATTAGTGAAGAAAGCTAAATAGATATATGTTGCACATTATGTCAAATGATGCACGTGAAAATGCAATCTATATGTAAATTGTTATGCAACTAGAATTTCTAAACTAAAACTAAATTACATGCACATTTTTATATTTTTTCTTTTCTAATGCAACTAGAATGAAACTAATTAACATTGTTTCCACTATGCCATGCAATGAAGACAAGAGAAAAATACTTTGGATTTAGTTGATCATTCTGTAGTGCTTACTAAAACTTAACGGAAGGTGGATGAAATCAAATGACTAAGAGATGATGCATTTCTTAATTATGATATGTGCCTCTCCTGACAACTTATGTAACAAGGTGACCTTTAGATTTTATTTCTTACATTCTCATTTAAGATCTCTTTACTATTTGGTTGGTTTCTTCTCAAACATTCCCATCATACACAAGCCTTAGGTAAATTAAGACTTCCATTCATATAAGATGCCCTCGAGCTAACTGACCCAAACACTTCCTCGAGTTGGTGTTGTCTTACTTTGCAATTAAGCTAAAAAGATAGAGCATTAAACCAAATTTTCAAATTTATTATAGGAGCATGAAGCATATTGCTTTTACTTACATGATGAACTCATGAGAATTTAGTATCCACTATAACACTATATAGATTGTGGATCCTACTACTAGAAGAAAAATCAAGAGAAAATTAAAAAAATGCAAGAAAACTAACTAAGATAGAAGGTAATGCAATAGAAATCCATTCCATCACCCCCTAAACTTGAAATTCATCATCTCTTGATAGTTAAAATCAAACTAAGAGGTGGGATGATGGTACCTGAAACTCAGAAAGGTGGTGGTGGATGGAAGGTTCCCGGTGGCATTTGTGGGTCAGGAGGATAGAATGTGTTAGTGAACTACGAAGGTTGGGTTGGCATGTCAGGTGGATGAAGGTAGCTAGAAAAGTTCCCCTGGATCTAGTAGTGATGATAGAGGGTATGATGGTGGTACTCAAAGAATTGCATACAAGTATGGATGTTCTCTTGATTGAGCAGGTGAAGACACTCGTTATTATAAATGGTTTGTTGTTGCTAAAGCAACCGCTCCTAAACACACTAAATCTGAATCAAAGTGGTTGGTTGTTGTTGCTACTCTTTTTGGATGAATTACAGCATCCCATATATTCCCTCTATGGAGAATAAATCTCCTGGTGGTGAAGTTGATGGAGTTGTGGAGCTCGAAGCTGCATATCAATGGGGGATGTGGTGCATACATCGATGTATTATGTAAGGCATGGATGCCTCCTATTCTTCATCTTCCTCTTCCTGTTATTCTTCTTCATCCTTTTATGGTGTGTCAACGTCCTCCCCCTCTAGTATGGCCTCCACGTCCTCTTCTAAACACCTAAGATGGCACACTCCACATACACAGAAGATGGGTTCAGGGAAAGCCCTCCTCTTCAGCTGGTTGTCTATGGTGTAGTAGACGTACACCCCGCCTTGGTGCTTGAATATGAGGTGAGACCACTGGAAGTACTTGAAATCAAGAGAAGATGACATCTTGAGGGAATTTTCCTTGGAGGGGTCAAGGAGGAGATGCAAGACCAGTGGTATAAGTAGGCCGCCAAAATGAATGAGGGATTCATATGAACCTTCCGCTTCATGGACATCATGTAGAGAAGGAATAAGGAGCCAAGATTGATTGTCTCCCTTCCCAAGGTCAAGAAAGACCAAAGCACATATAGGTCTACATGTTGGACCTTCCCTTGCCCTTGTGTTGACCTAGCAAAGATTTGGTTCGTCGGGTAGATATGGAAGATGTGGTCGAACATGTGCTCTACGTCCATGATAAAGGATTGATGCTAGTTGATGATGAATCCATGTGTTAATGTTGTCTTCTATCTCCACACCATGCTAAAGTCTAAGTCTCCTATGGTGAAATGCACCTTATCCATCGACCAACCACAGATTGAATTTAATTCCTCCAATGTGAGGTGGTGCTCCGTGTTTGTATAATCAAAACTTCACCTAGCCTGCTTCCCAACCTTCCTTTTACTCAACGACTCAACTCACCTCAACCATGAAATGTCGGCCAGTCACTAAAGAATGGGTGATATCTCATTGTTCATTGCATGGTGTAGACGTGTTGGAGGTTTTTGTTGAAGCCTACTTCAGCGTGGAAGGCATGGTCCCTATACCGAGTTGGTATGAACTTCTCTTTCACAGTGCAACATGGCACTTCTTTTGTGCTTTGTCTAGGAATGCCACTCTCTTGGCTTGGGTACCAACTGGTAAGATACGATGATGTCTGACAGATCTTGTAGTCCGGATTCCATCACCTAGAGAAGAGAAGATGGAGATGGTAAAATGAGCTCGATGAAGAGCTTGAGTGCAGAAATGCCATTTTGATCTCCTGGAATTGTCTTACACCTTGTGAACGAGAGGGGAATTCTTGGGCATGATTTATGATCACCCCTTGATTCCCAATTTATAGTTGAAGGTGTCTCTACCTATGCATTATCGGTATTACCGACATGAAGTGTTGTTGAAATGGACTATTTGCTATTTGTGGGTGCCTTAGTGGTTGTTGTTGATACCAATGGCTTCAAGCCATCGATACACTAACCCACATATTTTGTCTTTGTTAATGGAATCGACAGATGTTGGAGTATCTACTCATGAATTTTTGTGTGTAGATTGGTGTCACTAAAAGGTCCTCTTACCTCTCTGGTTGGTGCCACCAAGTGCTCTTGTTGGTGTTATCAAGGCTTGATCTCATGTTACATCAAGGGCTTTGGCTGGGAATGTCTATGCCACCGACATTCAAAGGTGTGTAGGTGGTATCAAGCTAACTTTTGGCCTCCTCTTACCTCTCTGGTCGATGCCATTGAGTGCTCTTATTATGATATTGAGGCTTGATCTCTTGTAGCATCAGGGGCTTTGGCTGGGAATGTTGATGCCACCGATATGCATGTTAGTGTCACCGACATGCATGTCAGTACCATTGGCATGCATGTTGGTGGTACCGAACTAAATTATTCTTTATCTTCCTTGAACTTGATGGGTCAGTACCACTGAGCAGGATCTCAGTGTTATCGATGATAATTTTATATAGATATGTGGTTTCTCCTAAAAAAATTCTAGTGCTATGAAAATTAATGACTCTCACTTTATAATAAGGATTAGGTGGCACTGACCCACCCATTGATGATATTGAAATTTCTTAATTTCCTTGTGGATTCTTGGATGATGTAGTTCTACTGATGATGGTGGAGATAGTATGGACATTGTAAATTACTACACGACACCATGAAATACATCTAGGCACCCTTTTTATTTGCATAAAACTAAACAACTACTTATAAAAAGTATGAATTGTAACAATTTAGGTGACTAAAAAAAAATTAAATGACAGAAAACTAAAATAATTACCTCCCATAAGTGTCCTTGTTCAATGTATTAGGCTCAAAAGTCATCTAAATCTTCAAGGAAGCTCAATGAGATTCAACTCTTCCTCCTCATGGACCATTTCTCCACAAAAATAATATTTGAGATGTTATCCTTTGGTCAAGAATTTCTTGGCACCATCACTAATATCTACTATGCAATTAGGAAACATTCTAACCACCACATAAGGTCCACTCCATAGAGACCTCAACTTGCACGGGTGTATCTTGGTCCTAGAATTAAATCACAATACCCTCTACCACGGTAGGAATGTCTATGCAAGATATGGCGGTCATGGATCTTCTTAGTCCTATCCTTATATATCCTTGAATTTTCATAAGCATCTAGACTATTCTCATCTAATTCATTTAGATTTTACCTATTTCCTCCATGGGTAAATGACACACCCTCCTATAAACAAGTATATATTGGGGCATGCCTATTGTGTTTCAAATGTTGTCCTATAGAGCATCATTCAATTGAATGCTCTAGTTCATCCCATACTATTAAGAATAGTCTTCTCTAATATCATCTTAATCTCCCTGATGGACACCTCAACTTGTCCTTGAGTCTGGGGATGGTATGGAGCTCCTACCCTATGCTTCACTCCATATTTTCTCAATAGAGCTCCAAACTTATTGTATAACATCCTCACTTTTAGAATTTTATAATAATTTTAGTACTCTTATTCATGGTTATTATGTGGCGTAGAGGTCATTTTATTTATTTTGAGTTATTAACATGCACTACGAATTTTGACATTAATAGGAACTGTATCGAGGTAGCCCAACACAATTTTTTTAGGGTTTAAATGTAATTAGATAATTAGTATTTTATTATTTGGGCATTACCTTATTTTAATCATATTAGTTATTCCCCTCACCTAATTGGGAAAAGAATACCACAACAATATTCTAGACACCAAATTAGAAAAAAGGTTAAATTTTGGGATTAATTGGATTTCTTTTGATTTGAATAAGAAATTTCACAAGATAAGACTTTTTTAGACACGATAAATGTTCTTTTGAAATTATGTTCTTTTGGTCCTTGTTTGGGCCATTTGATGTGGAAACATGATATCACCCACTCAATCTCAACCATCATCCTCCTTCTTCAACCTTTGTTTACTTTTCACAGAACACTTGATGATTAGTTGATCATGAATATCTCACAATTTGCTTGATCTTTTCCTAAATAGTTTTCACCTACGTGTTTGGGAGATTTACCTGCATCGTAAAAACCGCTAATTGAACCCTACTACCGACCTATTGAAAAACACCCAATCTCAGCGATGTATGCATCCTATACACTAGTGATAGATCAATCTTTAGCTTTGATGCTTGTCTCGTGGGCACTGTAGGAGCTTGAGGAGATCTTCATAGACACCCCTCTCATCTATATTTTCTTTCCCCATTGCCAAGACTCACTGACCTACACCACCGGTCACCAGTGGTACCCAACTTCCATGCCAACACTCCTCATTGACTCCACCATCCTAGTGTGATGACCTCCAAGCCTTTGGAGGATGGTCTATCTTGCTGGCCTAGCCTCTCTGACTACAATACATCTGCACAAAATGTCCTATCATGAACTTTGGAGCTTTGCTCAAGGTTGTCCCTCTTCTGAGAACTGCTAGATAGGTGTTGCCCAGTTTGACTTGTGGTGCCTTCAGAGCAGGGCAACAAAGTTTATTTGTGCACACATGGTTCTTTGCTCATGAGGGGGCGCTTACTTGAGTCTAGGGTGAATGGGATCATGAGTCGGGCCTTCAAAATGCAGGATGGGGATGATGCCCTATTTCACAGAGGAAATAGAGCCAACAACATACGGCTTGGAGAAGATGAAGCCACTGGGTCGCAGGTTCTAAACCAATCGGGTCTAGGTGCAGATCCATGACCCAAAGGGAAAGAAAGGAGGAATGCATGCATGACGCATCCCTTGGGTCTCAAATCAATGACTAGGATTAATCTAGGTAAATTAAAAATTCATATCTTAAGATAAGAAACCTCGCTTTTAGCAAACAAGGTGTCTATCTAAATCTTATGATGTATACAATTTTCTAAAAATTGATTAGAAGGGTTTTTTATCTATGATATTGTAAGATATTTATTTTTATTTGATTATTAAAAGATATGACTTTTCAATGTATTGTGCATTAAAATATCAAATAACTTTACAAATTCATGAGTATTTTACACTATGTGTATTTTGGTATGTTAACATGATTCCAAAGCCTGATCTTCCCTATTTGATATTTTACCTCAGTTTTTTATGCTAACCCTAATAAGGGAATTATGAATATTTTCCCCATTAATTGACCACGAAATGATATGAGATTTTTACCCATACCCTAATGTATAGCATTTACTATTTTTGAAGTTTTACTGACGTTTCATGCCTTCATGTAGTAGTATTTGATTTTTAGACATAACATGATATTATACGATGTGATTTGTGGATATTTATGATATATTACATTACATATATGCTTAATCAGTATGAAATAGAGTTTTTGGCATATTTTATCTCTGATTTCAACCACATCATAGTAAGTAGAGACGTATGATTACATTTGAATGTTTTGTTTTGATTATGGATTAATATGTCACACATATTACATTATGTGATTTGTTATGGCTTATTCAAGTATGAGGGTTAAAGTGATTATATAATGCAATTTTGGAAATATGTTCAACCCAAGATACCAGTGTAATTTTTTTGATCAAAGTTGTGGTTAGCCTAAACAAGAACCCTAATTTAGTTTAGGAGGTTAGAGTGATGGGGTTTGAGATTTAGAAATAAAAGGAAAAATAAGCATGGACTTGTAGAAATTGTTGATATCCAAGTGATTAGGTTACTGAACAAAGAATCGGGAACATGTTAAAGAAATCATCATTATCAAAGGTAAGTGGTCCATGTGTAATGAATTTCATTATTATTATGAGTTATCCAATACCTTCAACGTGATTTAGAGATTGAGTTACTTCCAGACTTTAGTATTTAATATATTGTCATTCTTTGAGTGATCAAATTTCATACAACTTGAATTTTGTTACAATATTATCAAATTTCAAGTGTTTGATATTTATATGAATTTTAGATACTTAAAATTTTATGTCCAGTTCAGTTTATTCGTTGCAAGCCTTTAGATTTAGATGATATGTTATTAATATCAGAATCTATGTAAGACAGTAAATTTACCAATAAATCAAAGTTTTAGATTATGATTTATCTTGATAATAACAATATCATATTTAGATTCAAGATTAGATTACTCATTATGTGAGTATCCAGATATTGAATAAATATACATAATAAGAGTGTTTGACCCAATCTTAGTTATTTAGTAATTGAGACATATTGATATTCAGATTTAGATTAAATTCTAAATTTAAGACCAGAGATTCAGATTTAGATTCAAATTTAGTACATGTTCAGTTATTAGTATTTAGTTTCAGTATAAGATAAGTTCATATTCATAATTCAGTAAGTTCAAATTTAAGATAATTAAGTCAGAACCTTCACATAAGACATTATATGATAAGTCATCATTCAGTTAGTTTTGGGATGATTTAGAGGCATGTGTTGCCAATTCAGAGGCATGTGTTGTCAATTCAGAGGAGTGTTTACTCCAATTCCAAGGTACTCTGGTACCAATTTAAGGTGTAGCCATGCCAATTTAGAGACACCTTGGTGTCATTTAGTGGCATGTGGTGCAAATTCAAAGGTACTTTTATACCAATTCTGAGGTGTAGATACGCTAATTCAGGAGGACTTATCATATAAAGATGGCCACAAATCAGATAAAAGACATAAATAAATATTTAGTATAAGTTTACAACTTTTAGATCTTAATTCAGATTTCAGTTATGGCATACTTATATTTATCTTATAAAAATTTTAATGTAACTTAATCTAACCTAGGCTTCCCTTTTGTGCAAGGTTGGGGACAAGATTTTTCTAGGTATGGAACTTAAGGAGATAATCATGGCAAGATGATCCAGTGACAACTTTAGGAGGTTTTCTTGGTAGGGCACCATCTTTACAATCCCAGATTTGAGATGAGATTTGTACAAAGTAATATCATGGTATTAAGTTTCTTCTGTATATGATGATGTAATAGAGTTTATTTCCTAAGAATTAATGAAAATGCATTTGTACACTAGTCAAAATTGATTCTTATCTATTATTATTGTTATGTATATCTTGTTTGTGGCACTCCTAGTTTGAAAAAATATCTTCCTCTCATGTGGTATGAAAATTAGGGTGTTACAATATGGTATCAGAATAATAATATAGATGGCCATTAGGAAAATTTTCATATTCTTAGTTTAGATTATCCATTGAAACCAAGTGAGACAAGATAGATTTAGAAAGATAGTTAGTAGCCCTGATATAAAAGAAGTGAGTGAAAGATAGTGGAATCTAGGCTAGAGGTATGTATTAGGGTTATTGTCTAGTTGCTTTCAACTTTGTATGTTAAATTTAAATTTGTGTATATCATGCCCTCTCCTTTTCCCACAGGTTTGTGGTATGGGACACAAGATTATGGGATTTTTTAGAGGGGTTGCTATATGTATAATTATATACTTATTATGTTTGTCTCACTTTGCGAGTGCATATACTATGGGACATGTGTACTGTCAAATGAGATAAATATGATAAGATAGGACACCTTCCCTGACCCACATTTTGGGCTAACCCTGTTTATTTTGCTTAAGTGTGTTACTTAGCTCCTTTCTCTAATCATCTAAGATGTAATTAGGGCATGTTGGAGGTTTGTGTTCCTTGTTTGAGCTTGTTGCTTGATGCTAGTGTTTTATGGAGAGGTTTTGGCGCAACAAGCAATTCACCCAGAATAAGGGTTGATGTGCAAGTTTGCCACCTCTAGAGTGTTTCTTCTCTCTCTTAGCATAATCGAGAGGAGAGAGAAAGTGTTGGGCACTTTTTTTTACCTGGGTTGAGTGGTGACATACTGGTGATGTTTTGGGCACATGTTTGAGGTGTTCTTTGATCATAAGAGTGTTGTCTCGGGCTTGAGAGCCTTAAGGAGACCTGGTATCAGTTTGTGGTTTCTATGAGGATGCTGGATATCGGTTGAGGGTGTCTTGAGGGACATCCTATTAGTTTAGTGGTAACTTGAGAAATCACCATATCATTTAGTGGTGACTCTAGAGATGTGCCATATTGGTTTGTGACCTGGGGTTTCATCCCTATTGGATGTGAAGAGGATGGATGAGTGTATTGACCTTGACCTTACTTAGTGACCAAGTGAGCAAGACATAGATCCTATCACCTTGTTTCATGGTGTTACATGTGGCCTTTCTTCTTATACATGTGTCTTCTAGGGTTCTAAGGTGGTAACACCTTCCACTTGCTCTCATCGGCCATGTATATATACCCCTTTCTTCCCATGCAAGAGAACCATTTTATTGATCCTTGCTTTTTCTCCTTGGTGGCTCACTTTGAGCTTAAAGAGCACTCTCCCTTGGAGCTTGGTGGGTGAGCCAAAATCTTTTGGTGCTCTCTTTCATCTTCTTCCTTAGTAAGCCATGGTTTTCTAGCTTTCTTTCTCTCCTTCTTTCTTCTTCTCAGCCATGGACCTTGGTACCTTCTTTCCTCTCTTTTACTTTCTTAACCATGGTTCTATCTTAACTCTTGGAGGTGTTGTGCTTGGAGGATCTTCTTCCTCTACCTTGAGCTTGTGAGCTTGGAGCTTGATCTTGGAGCTTGGAGCTTGGTGGTTGTTCTTGAGGCGGGTTATATAACTCTAAACCTAAATTGTTAATATCACCTTTCTACTTGTTACCTTGCTAGTTGTTCTTATTTCATTATTTCTTGCATGCTAGTAAATTTTCTTTGGTAGCCTTGTGTTCTATTTTGAGAATAGAACATTGTAAAGTTGCTGCCATAAGTTGCACTCCTTTTTCCTTTGCTTGTTAGTAACGTCATTTTGAGGTAGAAGATGACTAAATCGATATGCTATGTAAACCAACATGCTAAACTTATATGCTATGTAAACCGATATGCTATGTAAACTGACATGCTAAACCGATATGCTATGTAAACCGACAAGCTAAATCGACATGCTTTTTGCTAAACCGATATACCTATCATGATGTGGCTTGTTATGACCTAGTGGTGACTAGTGAGGAAGAGTGTTGGGTCACGAGGCTTTTAGTTGAGTATGGAAGTTGACGTGGATCACCCTAATCTGACATACATGCAATCTGATACACCCTGGCCCGATACATCTAGAGTAGAAGTGAGGAGTACCTTCCCTTTAGATTTTGGCTGATATCCCATTATGGTGAAGGTGGTCAATATCTAAAGAGATACATAGGTTGATATCCCTTTGAGATAGTGTGGCTGATACACTCTCTTAAGTACCTCTAATCGATACCATTTGTGGTGCTTGATACCAAATGATGATAAATTGATACTCACCTTGAGGTTGGTAGGTCGATACCCTACTTAGGTTGGTTGTCAGATATCTAGGGTTAACCGATACCCTAACCTTAACTGATACCCTAACCTTAACCAATACCTATGTGATGTGTAGTGATGCATCTTGTTGATGCTAGGGTCACATGGTGTGATGTTATATCCTATGGAGTAGTTGTATGTATGAGGTGAGGGTTATGTTTCTATACCACATAGCATGTTTTATAATGATAATGAGAAACATGCTTCTATGTCTCATAACACATCTCATAATGATGAGGAAAGTGATAACCTAAGGGTGGTTGTTGATCCAACCTTGTAAACCCTAATTGGAGAAGTGAAACCCTAATTGCTATGATGTAATATGTATGATGTAAACATATAGCATGAGTTCAATGAGATGATGATGCTTTGCCTTTTTGTTATTAGTTTCTAACCATGTAGGTGATATTGATTGATGTACATAGCTAGGTATGAGCTATGGTGGTTATGATGTGATTGACATTGGTCCTTGTGATGGACATTGGTCTTTGTGATGGACATTGGTCCTTGTGATGGACATTGGTCTTTGTGGTGGACATTGGTCTTTGTGATGGACATATAATGAATAATAGACATATAGTAATGATGTGATGAGATCCCACCTACTATATTTCAATTTTTTCTGGTGATGGGCTATGCCCTATTTATCTAGATCTTGTTTAGAGGTTATATGTTGTAACTTGATTGATGCTTAAAGATGTTTAAACTGATCTAATTAATCAAGTGAAATCCAATAGTGTAGTTTGCCCAGTTTCATAGACCCATCTAGTGTCATCTTTATTGCTGAATGGTGAAACGAGTTTAACTCAGAGCACATATTTTTGAATATGCGGGGTACAAGTTGAATAATTCCTTGTATCCTTCAATACATGATGTGTGAGATGGCCATGCGTGAGCCGATCTCATTGTGATATTAATGGCCATGCGTGGGCCACTCCTTTTGTTAGAATGGCCATGTGTGAGCTTGTTCTTCTAGCACCATACATGTACCAAGGTGGGCTAGTTATGATTATATATGTGGATGGCCGCCATCCATGAGCCAATCCCTAATCATGACTATATGTCATTTTTGCAGTTGACTGATATGCCCTTGTGGTGTTTTCTCTTGTGTTGACCAAGAGGTGTGGGGAGGTTGTGGATTCCAGCTCTTTCATTAGACCTTGTATGGCATCGATTTTGACTTATCAAGTGGTTAGTTGGATTTGGGTGGTATGACTCAAATCCTCGGGGCATAATGAAATATGTAATCAGTCATGTAGTATGATTGTATAGGATCAAATGCATTTACATTGGTTGAGACCTTACTTGATCTTTATACAATGTTGTTGATAGGAAATATACAAGTTCTTCATATTCCTTTTAAATTATGAAGATGTTCCATAACTCAAATAGTATATGCTCTTCCTATTAATAATCATTGCTTGCTTCATCTTAGTTTCATATATATTGTTGCTCAGTTTATCTTATATGATATAATAATAGAGTTGGTGGTCATTTATATCTCCCGTTGAGATTTAGAATCTCACCCCATGGGTCTCCCACATCTTTTTTTAGGTGGTGACACCTTCCCCATGCTCTCTCTCTCATCGGCAATGTAAATATACTCCTTTCTTCCCATGTAAGAGAACCCTTTTAGTGATCCTTGCTTTCTCTCCTTGGTGGCCAACTTTGAGCATGAAGAGCACTCTCCCTTGGAGCTCGATGGGCAAGCCAAAAGCTTGTGGTGTGCTCGTTTATCTTCTTCCTTGGTAAGCCATGGTTTTCTAGCTTTCTTTCTCTCCTTCTTTCTTCTTCTCAGCTATGGACCTTGGTACCTTCTTTCCTCTCTTTTTCTTTCTTAACCATGGTCCTATCGTATCTCTTAGAGGTGTTGTGCTTGGAGGATCTTCTTCCTCTACCTTGAGTCTGTGATCTTGGAGCTGGACCTTGGATCTTAGAGCTCGGTGGTTGTTCTTGAGGCGGGTTATATAACTCTAAACCTACTTTGTTATTATCACCTTTCTACTTGTTACCTTGCTAGTTGTTTTTAGCTCGTTATTGCTTGCATGCTAGTAACTTTTCTTTGGTAGCCTTGTGTTCTATTTTGGGAATAGAACTTTTTAAAGTTGATTCCATAAGTTGTACTCCTTTTTCCTTTGCCTTGTTAGTAATGCCATCTTGAGGTAGAAGATGACTAAACTGATATGCTATGTAAATTGACATGCTAAACCGATATGCTATGTAAAGAGATATGCTAAACCAATATGCTTTTTGCTAAACCGATATACCTATCATGATGTGGCTTGTCATGACCTAGTGTTGACTAGAGAGGAAGAGTGTTGGGTCATGAGGCTTTTAGTTGAGTATGGAAGTCAACATGGATAACCCTAATCCGACACACATGCAATCTGATACACCATGGCCCGATACATCTAGTGTAGAAATGAGGAGTACCTTCCCTTGAGGTTTTGGTCGATAACCCATGATGGTGAAGGTGGTCAATATCTAAAGAGATACATAGGCCAATATCCCTTTGTGATAGTGTGGCTGATACACTCTCTTAAGTACCTCTAATCGATATCATTTGTGGTACTTGATACCAATTGATGATAAATAGATACTCACCTTGAGGTTGGTAGGTCGATACCCTACTTAAGTTGGTTTCCCGATATATAGGGTTAACTGATACCCTAACCTTAACTGATACCCTATGTGATATGTAGTGATGCATATTGTTGATGCTAGGGTCTCATGGTGTGATGTGATATCCTATGGAGTATTTGTACATATGAGGTGAGGGTTATGTTTCTATACCACATAACATGTTTTATAATGATAATGAGAAACATGCTTCAATGTCTCATAACATATCTCATAATGATGAGGAAAGTGATAACCTAAGGGTGGTTGTTGATCCAACCTTGTACACCCTAATCGGGAGAAGTGAAACCCTTATTTCTATGATGTAATATGTATGATTTAAACATATAGCATGAGTTCTATGAGATGATGATGATTTGCCTTCTTGTTATTAGCTTCTAACCATGTAGGTGATACTGATTGATGTAAAGAGTCAGGTATGAGCTATGGTGGTTATGATGTGATGGACATTGGTCTTTGTGATGGACATTGGTCCTTGTGATGGACATTGGTCTTTTTTATGGACATTGGTCTTTGTGATGGACATTGGTCCTTGAGATGGGCATATAATGAATAACAGACATATAGTGATGATGTGATGAGATCACACCTACTTTGTTTCAGTTTGTTCTGGTGATGAGCTATGCCCTATTTATGTAGATCTTGTTTAGAGTTTATATGTTGTAACTTGATTGATGCTTAAAGATGTTTAAATTGATTGAATTAATCAAGTGAAATCCAACAGTGTAGTTTGCCCTATGCCATAGACCCATCCAGTGTCAGCTTTATTGTTGAATGGTGAAATGAGTTGAACTCAGAGCGCATATTTTTGAATATATGGGGTACAAGTAGAGTAATTCATTTTATCCTTCAAAACATGATGTGTGAGACGGCCATGCGTGAGCCGGTCTTGTTATGATATGGATGGCCATGCATGAGGCACTCCTTTTGTTAGAACAGCCATGTGTGAGCCTGTTCTTCTAGCGTCGTACATATACCAAGGTGGGATAGTTATGATTATATATGTGGATGGCCATGTGTGAGCTAATCCCTAATCTTGATTATATTTCATTTTTGCAGTTGATCGATATGTCCATGTGGTGTTTTCTCTTGTGTTGACCAAGAGGTGTGGCGAGGTCGTGGATTCTGGCTCTTCCATTAGACCTTGTATGGCATCGATTTCGACTTATCAAGTGGTCAGTTGGATTTTGGTGGTATGACACAAATCCTCGGGGCATAATGAAATACATAATCATCCGTGTAGTATGATTGTATAGGATCAAATACGAAAACATTGGTTGAGACCTTGCTTGATCTTTATACAATGTTGTTGATAGGAAATATACATGTCCTTCATATTCCTTTTAAATTATAAATATGTTACATAACTCAAATAGTAGATGCTCTTGCTATTAATAATCATTACTTGCTTCATCTTTGTTGTATTTATACTACTGCTCAATTTATCTTATATGAGATTATAATAGAGTTGGTGGTGAGTCATATCTACCGCTGAGATTTGGAATCTCACTCCGTGGGTCTCCCACATCTTTTTTTAGGTGGATGAGCACGGAGAGGTGGATATCATGTGGAGGAGGTTGAGCAGCAGCCAAAGGAGCACTAGTTGATAACGTTGGAAGTGTTTCCAGATGTCGTTTGTTGATAGAGTCCTAGAGTCGTCTATGTACACTCAGGTCTTTGGGAATGTTTTGTTTATGTTTTGCAGATGTGTTATCTTTATGTGCCCTTTGTACATCTGATATGATGGAATCATGTATATATGTTTTGGAACTATGCTTTTGTTACAGGTTGACAGCATGCCTAGTGAATGTTTTAAGGCATGAAAGGACTCATGTGTAAAGGTTCTTGCTATATGATTGTTTTATGAAAAAGGTTTTAATTTTTAGTGTTTTCTCAGTAATCTATTTGCTAATCGTTCTTCCGTGGCTAAGTTTTAAGTAATCTTGCTTTGTGTGGAACAAGGCTTCACAATGACCGACTGGCATGCATTAGAAGGTGACAAAAAAGAGTCGACACAAAAGGTTTGAGGTAGATGGTCATGTAAACCTAGTTGCATACCTATTGAACCCTAGAATGCATATCAAAGGTAGATATTTTAAAATAGATGAGTGACTTGGCTTTCAAGTGCAATAATGATTGGAGGGAGATGAGGTCTTTTGCTACTATACTTGATGAGAATTAGAGAACTCTTGTTGTCCTTAGGACCTTCCTACCAAGGAGGAATTGCAGTCGCAAGTCGAATCATGATGGTTGTTAAGGAAAATACTTAGGAATATTAGAATTGATGTTATGAATTGAGTTGAAGGTAAGATGAGTGCTAGAGTAGATTAAAATACTTTAAAGGTATACATCAAGATGCTTTAAGAAAATGGTAATACAATATATGTGATAGTATGGATCAATGATCTAGGATCACTATAATGTTGGGTTTTAGAGGATTTTTGCATGAGAAAGAGCTGAGAGAAGTTGCTTAACTAAAGTTTGATTTAGTATTCCAAGGGATAAGAACGATTTCATGAGCAAATAGTGACTATTAGTACCTTGTGTTCGCCTAGCCTATAGCACAACAATAAGAAGAAGAAAGTCATTAGGAATAATATTAAGATAATACATGCAAGTAAGACTTTTTTACTTTGATGGTCATCCTTACAATGCCTAAGATATCAAGTAGAGACATATTGGTAAGATTTCTCAGAATAATTAAGATCTAAGATTTAAGTAAATTACATAATTTTCTATTTTAGATGCTCAAGTAGAGTGACATCCTATGATGCATGTGATTAAGACTACATAAAGATATGCCATGTTCATATCTTAAAATGATTAGGATTCATCAATTCAGTTCATGAGAAGATAATGGAATATTGTTCTATCAAATTTCTTAGCAATAATTGATAATAATGATTAAGACAAAAAGATCATATTATATTAAGATTTAAGATCATGGTAAGACCTTGAGGTTAGAATGCATTAAGATTCATATAAAATGGGATTTAATGTGATGAAATGAGATTATGGAGTTAGACGCAGGCCCTAGATGCAAGTCAAAACAAGAGACGTTACCTAGGACCTTAGTACAGGTCATTAGGCTCGGGCTCTTAGTGTAGGGTGATTCATATACATAACTTAGGCCCTATGTGTAGGTTATATGACCCAGGAACCTTATTGCAGGTCAAGAGACCAAGGTACTGGAGCACAGCTCTCCAGGAAAGGTACATAAAGTGTAAAAATTAAGAGTAATGAAATACTAGTCATTATGCCTAACATTTTCCTACATATTTCCATGTTGGTTGTACATGATAGTTTAATAAGGTCATTAGACATAGTTAATTATCCATAATAAGGTCATATTTTAAATGCTCCTAAGAGACTTTATGCCAATCATCAAGAGTTAGTGTATGTTAGATATGTGAAACCTTAAGGGGGGTATCCTCCTATAGTTTGACCAAATGTTAAGGATGAAATTTCATTTAAGGTGGGTAGAACTGTAACATCCTCACTTTTAGAATTTTATTACAATTTTAGTACTCCCATTCATGGTTTATATGGTGGAGAGGTGATTTTGTTTATTTTGAGTTATTAACATGCACTAAGAATTTTGACATTAATAGGAATTGTATCAAGGTATCCCAACACAAAATTTTCAGGGTTTAAATGTAATTGGATAATCAATTATTGAGTATTTGATTTTACCTTATTTTAATAATATTAATTATTCCCCTCATCTAATTGGGAAAAGAATGCCACAACTATATTCTAGACACCAAACTAGAAAAGCGGCTAAATTTTGAGATTAATTAGAGTTTGTTTGATTAGGCTAAAAATTTTCAAAAGATAATGACATTTAAGACAAGACAATTATTTTTTCTAAAATTTTGTTCTTATGGGCCTTTTTTGGTCCATTTGATGTGGACACAAGATGTATCCCAAGCTTTCAGATTCAACCTCCTTTTTTTTCATAGGACTCTTGTTGATTAGTTGATTGTGAATATCTCACAATCGCTTGATCTTTTCCCAAATAGTTTTCACCTATGTGTTTGGGAGATTGATGTGCATCATATAAACCCCTAATGGAACTCTAGTACCTACCTATTGAGAAACACCCAAATCACACTGATGTGTGCATCATGCGCACTAGTGATAGACCAATCTTTAGCGTTGATGCTAGTCTCATGGGCACTGAAGGAACTTGAAGAGATCTTCTTAGACACCCCTCTCATCTAATATTTGCTTTCCCCGTTGCCCATACTCATTGACCAGCACCACCTTTCATCAACGGTGCCCAACCTTCATGCTAACACTCCGCATTGACTCATCTCCCTGAAGTGATGACCTCCAAGCCTTTGTCTTCCTCGTGCAGCTTCTCCAACTACAAAGCATCCACACAACCTGTCTTGTCATGAACTTGGGAGAAATGCTCGAGGTTGCCACTCATCCTAGCACTACTAGATAGGTGTCTTCCCAATCCAAATTTTGGTTCCTTTGGATTAGGGCTACAAAGTCAATCTAAGCACACAAGGTGCTTTAGTCATGAGGGGGTGCTTACTTGAGTCTAGGGTGGTTGTGGTCATGAGTCACACCTTCAAAATGCACGATGGGGATGATGCTCTATTTCATAGAGGAAATAGAGCTGATGGAGCATGGCTTGGAGAAGATAAAGACACTGAGTTGTGAGTTCTAAACCAGTCTAGTCTAGGGGAATATCCTAGACCAAGAGGGAAAAGAAAGGAGGAGTGCATGCATGTCACATCCCTTGGGTCTCAAATCAATAGTTGGGATTAATCTTGATTAAGGTAATTATAAAATCCGTATCTTGAGATAGGAAACCCCACTTTTAGGAAATAAGGTGTCTATCAAAATCTTATGATGTATAAAAATATCAAAAAAATTATTAGAAGGGTGTTTTTGATGTATGACATTTATTTTAATTTTATTATTTAAAGCTTTGAGAGTTCAATGTCTTGTGCATTAAAAATATCAAACACTTTACAAATTCATGAATATTTTACAATATGTGTATTTTGGTATGTTAAATGTGATTCCAAAGCTTGATATTTCCTATTTGATATTCTACCTTAATTTTTTATGCCAACCCTAATAAGGGTATTATGGCATTTTTCCCCCATTACTTAACCATGAAACAATGTGAGATTTTTACCCAGACCCTAATGTACAATGTTCTTACTATTTCTAAAGTTTTGCTGATGTTTCATGCTTTCATATATTAGTATTTGATTTTTAGACCTAACATGATAATATAAGATGTGATTTATGGATATTGATGAGATACTACATTTCATATATGCATAATCGCTTTGAAATAGAGTTTTTTGGATATTTATCTCTGATTTCAACCATATCATAGCAACTAGAGACATATGATTATATTTGAAGGTTTTACTTTGATTATGGATTAATATGTTCACACATAGCACATTATGTTATTTGTTATGGCTTATTCAAGTATGAGGGCTATAGTGATTATATAATGTGATTTTGAATATATGTTCAATGCCAAGATTTCAGTGCATTTAGATCAAAGTTGTGTTTAGTCTAAACAAGAACCCTAATTTAGTTTAGGAGGTTAGAGTGATGGGAGTCTGAGATTTAGAAATAAAAAGAGCAAAATAAGCATGGACTTATAAAAATTGTTGATATCCAGGTGATTGGGTTACAGAACAAAGAATCAAGAACACATAAAAGAAATCATTAGTATCAAAGGTAAGTGGGGCATGTCCATTGAATTTCATTATTATTACAATTCAACCTACACCTCCAAAGTGACTTAGAGATAAAGTTACTTTCATACTTTAGTATTTCATATATTGCCATGATTTGAGTATTTTGTTCAACTTTAGTTAGGTTACCATATTATCAAATTTCAAGCATCTGAGATATATATGACATTCTGATGCTCACAATTTCAATGTTCAATTTAGTTTATTCTTCTCAAGCCTTTAGACTTATATGCCAAGTTACTGATATCATAATCTATTTAAGACAGTAAATGTTCCATTAAATCAATGTTTTCAATTACAATGCATCCATATAATAGCAATATTAGATTTAGGCTTAGAGTATGCATTACATGAGTAGCCAAATATTGAATAAATATACATAATAAGAGTTTTAGACCCAAAATTAGTTATCTAATAATTGAGACATATTCATATTCAGATTTAAATTTAATTATGAATTTAATTGAAGAGAATCAGATTTAGATTTAGAATTTAGTACATGTTTAGTCATCAGTATTTAATTTCATTAAAATAAAACTTGACATTCATGCCACTGAGGTGGTAGCCTACTGGATTGACTGGGGCTCTCCTTCCCTAGAGACCCAGGTTCGAATCCCCCCTCGATAGTCTTGGGAAGAAGCATGTGCCATGTGACCTCCCCCTCAGGTTGGGCATGGCGCAAGCCTTACGAGTCTCCTGGGTTACCAAAAAAAAGTTGACGTTCATAATTCAGTAAGTTCATATTTAAGAAAATTAAGCAGAACCTTAACATAAGAAATTTTATAATAAGTGCTCATTCAGTTAGTCGTTGGATGATTCAGAGGCATGTGTTGCCAATTCAAAGGTGTGTGTTGCCAATTCAGAGAAGTGTTTACTCCAATTCAGAGTTACTTAGGTACCAATTCAGGGCATAGTCACACCAATTCAGAGACACCTTGGTTTCATTCAGTGACATGTAGTGCCAATTTAGAGGTACTTTGATACCAACTCAGAGGCATAGATATGCCAATTCAGGAGGACTTATCGCATAATGGTGATCAAAAATTAGATACAAGAGATATATAAAAGACACACCGATTTAGTATAAATTCACAACTTTTAAATCTTCATTCAACTTTGAGTTATAGAATATTTATATTTGTCTTAACAAAAATTCAGTGCCAGACTGCCAGTTACTCTTACCTACATTTTCCTTTATGCATGGTTGGGAAGGAGACATCATAGTTAGATAACTTAAGGAGGTAGTCATGACAAGATGATATAGTGACAACTTTAGGAGGTTTGCTTGGTGGGACTCCATCTGTAGGGTCCCAGATTTAAGGTGAGATTTGTATAAAGTAGTATCATGGTATTAAGTTTCTTTTGTATATGATGATGGAATAGAGTTTCTTTCCTAAGAATTTATGAAAATGCATTTTATGACTAGTATGTATTGATTCCAGTCTATTATTATTGTTATGTATATCATGTTTGTGATGCTCCCAATTAAAAAAAAATAGCTTTGTCTCATATGACATGAAAAATAGGGCGTTACATATTGTTTGTGAACTGAGAACCTCTATCACTTATAATCATCTTAGGTACCCCAAACCTACAGAAAATGTGATCTTTCATAAAGAAACATACAAATTTTGAGAACTCATTACACTAAATGAGATTACTCAAAACATAAAACACAATTAACCACTAATTAATCACATACCCAAAAATATGGGTAAATTAAAACCGATTTCAATGTCAGCACCCGCTCAGAAATATTTAAATAAGAGTCCAACATCTTTCTTGTATCCATACTATGCCAAGAATTCAATACAAATTGTTCTATTGCCTTAGCCACAACATATATACACAGCAGAACAATATTTGTATATGCCACACAAACAAGCATTAATATGCTAACAAAAGTTTGATTTGTTTGAAGTACCATATACAAACTTTTCCTGCCCGGACCTGAGAGTACAGGAACGAATCTAGGACACACTAGACATCTAATAAACTTTCTCAAAGATTCATTATTGTAGTTCCTCTTTACTTCCATGGTTTTGTTGTCGTCACTGCCGATTACCTAAAAAAATGTGGCGAACCACAAGGGTGAGACCCATGTCCCAGCAAGAGATATAACATCCAACAACATTTATTGATTACAACATTTTTAAGTAATTAATAGTTAAGCAGTTTAATCAAATATAACAAATAAGCTTAGCAGTGCTGATGATTAACAAAATACATAAAGGAACATAGAATAGATATCATCATTATCCAGACTATTATCCTTTATCTTGTTGACAATATAAGAAATTCAGTAACATATGCATATCTAGCATCATGAGCAAGTCTAGTAACATAGCATATCTAATAACATGAGCATGTCTAATTGGTTGAACATCTCAACATAATAATAAGAGCAAACAACATAAGCACAACTATTTGGATAAGCATGATTAGCAGTATATTCATCTCTAGTTACAAAGGCATGGCTAGCATGCTAAACATAACTAACAACTTGAGATAGCTAGCATCATGATTTTAATCAACAGTAGCAGTATAGTTATCAACATAATCATGGCTAATGTATGTATGCATCTACAATCTTAAGCATATCCACAACATAAGTATATCTACTATCTCTTAATTGCACTAAGCATCATCTTTATGTAAAGATAACAAACAAGGGTTATCATCTAATGTGAAACATTGTGTATAACCCTAAACAAATATGCTACACAGTTGTATTACATCTTCTATTACGCCCTAGGGAATTTGAATCGTACCATTCAAAGTCCCACCGACCCCTGCAAAGGGCTATTCGGTTCCGTACAAGACCTAGGAGTGTCGGTATCCTAAGATCCCTTCCCCTCGGCTAGTACGAGTAAAAAGGCAGTGACATATTAGTCAAAGCCACCACCATAGTGACATATAGTCAAGCTGCTAACCACTAGTCTGCCCTTGGTATAGGTCACGACACTAGAAACTAGGATATTCAAACCCAATAACTGAGGTACAACCGCAGTTGTCCTCTAATCACATCATGTTATAATCATCGAGACACGACCACAGCCATTCTCAATCACATCAGATGTATGAGGCATGACCATAGAAAACCTCTACAATCTGCATTGTGGATGACAAGGATATATCCTCAACCTACCACCCCCACATACTCAACAATATGCGCTCCAAGTTTCCCTTAGGAATACTCATTTCACTATCCAGCAAGTTCTGACACTAAAGATGGCTCTACGGCATAAGGCACTACATGATTAGAGTTGCACTTGATTAGTTATGCCAATTGGGTGAATTAAGGTTGCATCAAATAAGTGGACATACAAACCCTAATTCACTTCTAGCAAGCATATAAATATCAAAACTTTGAAAATATATAAAATGTTTGAAACATAATTTCTCATCTCATCATCACATGGTACTATTCACTTGCCATTCTTGAGACCACACTAGTCATCATACTATCACAAGATATAAATCCTTTTCACAATATCATAGGGTATCAACCCTTATCAACACAAGAGGATTACACCTCATTTAGGGCTCAACCATGCCCAAAGGTCATTAAGACCATCATACTATCACAGGATATAAATAATTTTCACAATATCATAGGGTATCAACCCTTATCAACACAAGAGGATTAAATCTCATTTAGGGCTCAACCATGCCCAAAGGTCATTAAGACCATCATACTATTCCCTACAAGATCATCGTTATCTTTGCATGCCTTATAACAAGACTCAACAACATCACTTACATATAATACACCAGATCAACACAATATTGCATTAATGAGCTAGGAGATATTCATAAATAATCATAGCAGGGTTATATTAGCATTAAGAACATTCCTTTATTACATCAACATGCAAGGAATCTAGATATGATTAACTCTCATCATATTCATAATGCATATGTTTAGCATAAGAAAGTATCAACCATGTGGCTATGATAACCACCAATTAACATATCAAGGTTATGATCATATCAAGGAGATTATTCCACCATCATTCTATCATATAAGAATGTTAAACATGAATACTCATCTTTATTTATATGCATTAGAGTTAGGTTCACAAGATAAATTATATTAATGTTACTAATCAGCACTCATGCCCAAACCCTAACTCACGGCATCCCCATTGGATCATGGATGCATAAGGTGAAGCATCACTATCACATTCCATATTATTCACAAGTATGAACCCATACAAAAATCAAGGTGTAACCATTGGGTTATAGCATACTAGGGTTTCAACATTAGTAACAGAGTACTCCATGATTATATTAGTCATTCAAGGACTATTCATACCCAATTATCATCATTTAGTTATATTAAAGCTAGGTATAACAAGATATACCTCTTTAGGGTTACATATCAACACAATATGATTATCATCCCTTCTATTCATATGAGTGAATAGGTAAGACTACCTTATTAAGGGTAACCCTCCATTTGTTCCATCATCAACCCATATCACCATACCACAATGTCACCCAGAACCATTGGATGTTTAAAAGGTAAGGCCATTGGTTGTTTACATAAGTAAACACCTTGGATAAACCACCTATGAAGTCCTTGAGTTGTGCTCTAGAAAGAGTCTCCATTTAATCCTAGACTTCCCTTGATTAACAACACAAAATGTTCCATCGAAAGTAGGGTAAAACCCACAACCGATTGTTCATTTAAAACAAGCCATCCATTGTCAACAAGTAAGCTCCTTAAGTTGATCATATAAAGGAAACCATATAAATCACATTATTAGGACCAACATATTACATTAGCCATCATTCCACTTTATTGGAGGACTAAACATTATATCTTGGCCATTGGGTCAAGTTCATATGTTAAAACCATCAATTACAGTATAGGTTCGACCATTGCATCAAGTGACCCAAGAAACCATTGG
This sequence comes from Alisma plantago-aquatica, assembly GCA_963693085.1. Classification (NCBI taxonomy): domain Eukaryota; kingdom Viridiplantae; phylum Streptophyta; class Magnoliopsida; order Alismatales; family Alismataceae; genus Alisma; species Alisma plantago-aquatica. The sequence continues at coordinate 921,494,895 of OY856413.1, read as the reverse complement.
TCTAAGGCTTGATTGATGCTGCAACTATATGATTAACTCACCATAAATTTTGGATATCTGATCCACCATCATTAGTGACCATTAAGTCACCATAGGTTGTTAGATCAGCACTATATTCATTAATTAGCATCAAATATCAAACTAATATCACCATTGATTGATAGCAACATTAGGGTACTTAGTTGTTAATCACTAGGCTTCTAATTAGGCCAAAACATGACCTAAGGGGTGAATAACAGTTGACACCCTTTCTTACCACCATAAATTTTCATGAAGACAACACCATAGGGTTGTTGCAATGGTACCATCATTGGGTCATGGGTTTATAGAAGAAATCAGCTTAAAACCCTAAAATTGACCATTGGTTGATAGGTGCTTAGCACCATAGGTTGTCAAAACAACCTGATCCAAGTCATATTATACCTTAGGAATAACGTACATATGATCACAGGTTCATCTATAACTGAAATTAGAACAGGGAACATTATAAAAATAGAAATCCAAGTCACGCATAGCTTTTTAGTGCATGGATCGTCATTTTCAAGCAAGAACATGATCTAGAAAGCTTATGGTAAGCAATAAACGTGGAGCAAGTTATAAAAATTGCCTCTAATGAGAAGATGAAACCTGAAACATAAAAAATCTCGAGTAGGTAGGGTAGAAAATCCAAGCATAAGCTATGAACTCGTCCATCTAGCACCTTTCTTCATCAAATGAGAAAACCCTAAGCATAAGGAGCAAGAATGGTAGGGTTTTAGAGTTTTAGAGCAATTTCTACCATGGAACAGAAAGGTTTCGACCTAAATAAAAGTAGGAGGAAGGATAAAAAGAAATAAATGTAGGAAAGAAGTGTATTCTTACTCTTTTAGGTTAAGATCACTAGAAGGAAGCTTTTTCAACCCTAAAATGAAGTCAATTGCAACCCTAGATCCTTTTTCCAAGAAGGCCCCCACTTTCTTCTTCCTTGGATAGGAAAATTCATAGAATCACAGAGGGATAAAGAGGTTGGTATAAGGAGGGAAATGGTGGAGAGAAAATGGATCGTTTTTATTCTTGGGGATAAGTATATGAAACTTTAAGATAAAGAAAAAGAAAAAGTTGAAGTTCTAGTATCTATCCAAGTGTCCATGGCCTTAACTTATTAAGAATATACAAGCACACACAAGAATCTCCCCCAACATCTGTATAGACCTTCTTATCTTTCCTTTTTCTAATTTCTCAGCCAATCAAATAATTCATTAGTTGATAGCTACTAAAGGTAGCTCATCCATGAAGGGGTAAACCCTAAAATACCCTTGGAGAAAACACCTTCAACCCAAGGTTTAAATAGGTGCCCCATGTCTCAAAAATCTCAATAATGATGATATAATATCCAAGGAACATAATTCAAGTAATAAATTGCAAAGAAAACCGCTCAATCGGGTAAATTGCAGAAAAGTCCAAAATGTGCATAAAATTGCATAACTTACTCAAACAGTGTCCAAATTGGACCAAATTTGAAACTTAAGCTTGTCTTATGATTTCAAAGCATATCACAAGGTTAGATTAGGGTTATAATAATTCAATTATTATAATTAATCTTGTTCAACTCATTAAGAAAGTTTAGGGGCCTTATACAACTTGTGTGTCATTAGCCCGAGTTGGAATTGTTTCAACCTAATGTGACACATAGTCAACCGCAATGAAAATATAAAGATTAGAGTTATAAGTTACAAAGGGTCCCATGAAATTTATGCCCCAAAGATCAAATACCTTGACTTTCTAAAATGTACACATGGGCATTTCATGTCTTCTAATATGTTGCCCAATCATTGACATGTGTCACACCTCCTCACAAACTCATATGCATACTTAAACAAGGATGGACAATAGAATCCACTTTTTGAAACCTTGGCCACTGTCCTTAAGCTATCATGGTGCCCCTAATGGGTAGAATCTTCCAATGATAAAGTAGGATCTCAAACTCACACTGGGAACACACTTCCTTAATATTCCATCTCTACACTACTTAAGGAAAATGGTGTCATGCCAAACATAAACCTCAAAGAATGGAAAATTCACTTCTTCTCCTAATATCTCCAATCTCTTGGAAGTTCTCCACAAGCTAAATAATTAACTATGTTTGAATACTAAGGATCTTTTTCTCTCATAGAATAAAGTCGCTCATCAGGAAAATCTTCAACAATCAGTATATTTAGTACTTGCTCATTCACCTCTCTAGCTGAGAAAATTGATCTCTACTCCCACTCATAGTATGGCCAGGTCTTTGTTTCAATTGAAGAAGATGAAGTACTCTTTTCTCATCCTTCTTTATCCTTTAGTTCTGTGTCAAACTCCTATAGTATCAAAATCCATCAGATAAATCTCACCTTTGCATCCTTCTTTTGTAATAGGTACTTAATAACCTCATTGCATATTGCCTAAATTTATCAAAATAAAAAACAATGACTAAAAATTCATTTTTAGTGGTGGTATAATCAGTTGAGCATCACTAAGAGTTCTCGACACATAATACATGATGGAAAGATCACGGTCTTTACATTGTACCAAAATAGCTCCAACCACATAATTTGATGTGTCACACATCAGTTCAAAAGGATGATTCCAATCTAGAGCCACCACCAGAGATGCAGAGATCAATCTCTCCTTCAAAATCTCAAAAATTCTCAATCATGATCATCAAAATTAAACTCTAGTTCCTTTTCCAATAACATAAAAAGTGGTTTGGTTATATTTGAAAAATCTTTTATGAAACATTGATAAAAATTGGATATCCTAGGTACTGATGTCCTTTCACTGAAAACAATGGAGGTAGTTTGGATATCACCTCTATCTTCACCAGATCAACTTTTATCCCTTTGTTGGACACCTTGTATCCAAGCATGATCCCTTCACTCACCATCTTGTGACACTTATCCCAATTCAAAACTAAGTGAGTCTCCTCACATTTTTGCAAAATATTATCAAGATTGGCAAGGCAGTCCTCAGACGACTCTCCATATGCCAAAAAAGCATCTATAAATATTTCAATGAAAAAATAGTGAGCATACATCATTGAAATGTCATTGGTGTGTTACAAAGACCAAAACGCATGTGATGGTAAGAAAAGTACCATAAGGACAAGTGAATGTTGACTTCTCTGGATTGTGTGGTTTGATGGAAATCTAATTGTAACTAGAATAGCCATCTAGAAAACAAAAGTGTGAGTGTCCTACAAGCCTCTTATGGATTTTATCTATAAAAGGCAGTGGAAAATGATCTTCCAAGGTGACAACATTTATTGACAATAACTAATACAAACTCGCCACCTGGTCACTAATCTATGAGAGACTAGTCCACTTCTAAATTAGTAGTGGCTATTATTCCTCTCTTATTAAGAACTACCTAAGTTGAACTAACCCATTTAGAATCTAAAATAGCATAAATTATGACTGCCTATAGGAACTTCACTACCTCCTTCTTTACCATCTCAGTCATCATGGGATTTAGACACCATTGGGATTGTGCCATTGGTTTGGCTCCCTCTTCAATCTGAATCATGTGCTGGCATAAACTAGGGAGATCTCATTGAAGTCAGTAATAGACAACCCAAATGTAGCCTGATGATTCTTTAGAACAACGAGTTGCTCCTCCTACTCTCTAAGACTCAATGATGCATGATTAATCACTAGAAGTTTGTTGTCCACTTCTAAGAATGTATTCTTTAGATGAGGTGGAATTGGCTTCATGCTAGATCAGGAGGACATTGCAAAGATGTGAGGGTGATGGTTGTGGTCCCAACTCCTTGTAATGTCTAAAATAATGGCATTGTAATGTTTTTTGAGACATGACACACTCCTCCAGTAGATGGTAGTGTGTGCATTCATCCACTAGATTCATGAGACAGGCTTCTAAAAGTAGTTAAGGATACACATACGTGATGGAAGAAGAGACTGCATGTGATAGTCATTATATGTACATCCTCCTATGATTCATCATGATATTTCAATACCTTTCTCAAAGATATATGGTTTGTTTGTTCAACAATGTCTACCTCTAGGGTGCCTTGATACACCCTTTTCATGACATGTGCCATGTCTAGAAATGGTTTCCCCAACGGTAAGAACACCTCACTATCATAATGTTGCATCTATGGCACTATCCCTACTCTTTGATCAATTTTTGATAATTAGGCCACTTCATCTTGAATTGGTCATCCTGGATCCCTAGTTTCAGTATTCCTCTCCCATCTCTAGAATTAGGTCAGTTGTGGCTTGAAATGGCCATACAAGTAGTTCATTACCATAGTCATCCTACATTTCCATGAATACAAAATCTACAGGAAATACAAATTTGTCAAACTTCACTAGAACATCTTTACATATGACTATTGACATCATCATTGAATTGTGTGCAAGCTAAATTATCTTGTTGTTCTTCCTTGATTATTTGATTCCCAGTTTTTATAATATAGTTAGTGGAATAATATTAATATTTTCCCTTGAATCACATAATGGTTCTCCAAACTTGACCTTGCCAATGTAACATGGTATGGTGAAACATCTTGGCTTTTGTCGACTAGTGGTAGGTTGATGAGGAGCTTCCTAAAAGTATCCATAAATTTCTTGAACTTTTGATCAATCTTTTTGTCCTTCAAGACATTAAAGATTGGAACTAGAGTCACATTTTTGCATTTATGATGTGGAACGTAAGAGTCTTTTTTAGTTTATGTTTACCTAATACTTAACTCTTTTGTAGCTTCCTCCTGAGGTGTAGGGTTTTGTGGTTACTATGGAGGTACCATGTCTATCACTGCTCTAGTGTCAGATGGTGTTGTACTTTGCCCTGGAATCACTTTCTTTTCATTAACTCGCACTTTACCACTACAAACAAGCATTGCCTTTACTTGTTGGTTACTAGGTGGAAAATCAGTATTCTTGGAATTCCTTGCTGGTTAAACTTCTTCATGGCTGCCATTTCCGTTGCTAGTTGTGAAACTTAATTTTTAATACTATGAATTTGAGCACCTTGATTTTTCTGCTCCCATTTGGATTGTTCCAAGTAAGCCTCATTCGGACTCATGAGTTTTCCAAGCATGTCTTCTATCTTGTCCATCATACTAGGGCCTTTATCCTTCTAATATTGTTGTGAGGTGTTGGCTTTCTTCTGTATGGGTTGTTATTCTTATGATTGGTCCAGCTAAAAATTGATAGGATCCTTCCAAAAAAAATTAGGATCTCTTCATCACAAATATTCATTGTTTCCTCTATTATTTTGCTATCACAGATACATCCACTCTTTATCTTCACCTCCATATGAGGTGCCAAATTTCTGATCAAGCTTCCTTGTGAGTCATGTCATATGAGCCTTCAACTCTAAAACTTCACAAGATTCCATTACACTTCTAGTTGATTATGGTGTTTCACGCTTCTCTCCCCATGATTGATTCTTGGCCATGTTCTTTAGGATATCATGACATATTATCACCTTACAATTTAGGAAGAATTATGCCATGCACTATCATGAGTAGTCCTTTCCCCTTTATGTAAGTTGTAATAAAGTGTCTTTTCTTGACCAAAAAAATCAATCCCATGATGTGAGATTATTCTTAGCATGTTTTGGAATCTTTCCCACACCTCAGAGTAAGATTCCTTGGCCGCCTTATTGAAGTTACATGTTTTTTCTATAAATTCATTTGTCTTCTGTGGTAGAAAGTATGTCTTGAAACATGCATCAATCATCTCATCTCATGTCTCGATTGACTCTAGAGGTAAACTAAGGAACCACGCCTTGGCCTTATCTGACAAGGAATATGAAAAAATTTCAAGTAAATCAATGTGGTTGGGACCCTATCGAGTTTAAGTGTGTCACAACTCTCTACAAAGTTGTTGATGTTCACCATCAGGTCCTCCATGTTGTGTCCATGAAATGATAATGACTTGATTAACGCCACCAGTCCTGGATAGATTTTGTAGCTTCCAACATTCACTGCTTGGTGTTTGATTGGTCCTAATTGAGATATAGCTAATGATGCCTTTATCTTATCCCAAACTATTTGTTCCTCATGAATGTCCACCACATGATCATCACCTTTCTGATTCAAGTCTGTCTCTGGTTCCTGCTTCACCTGTGGTATGGGAGTTTGAATGAGCTTCTCAGATGAAGCCCTAAACTCTCACATCTTGTGCAAGATCTCTTCTAAATCTACACACAGTGGATTGGACTCTTCGTGGTCTATTTTCTGAGTGTGAACCATGCACTAGTACTTGAAAATTAAATTGACATTGTGAGACACAAAATGCTAATAAATTAGCAAAAGAAAAATTATCAATTATAATTTACTACAAAACAAATAAAAATTAATAGAAAAATGGTTTGGAGTGGTCGGTCACAGTACTCGTAATGTTGGTGTTGTCATTTCCCTAGTAATGATGGAAAAATCTTGACACACATAAATTGTAGGTATAGAATGCAAGTGCATGTGTCATGTAATATAGGTCAAAAGAGGCTTGAGGGTCAAACTCATGGAAATGTTCACCAGAGACTACTACTTATGGAAAAAAATCATCTAGACCTAGGAAAGAGTTGGTTGGCTGTGTAATTAACTAAGAACTGATATTTAAACCTAATTTAAGATGGTTGTTATCATAAATGGATGAATTACTTAGGACTTGTGGTTTCACCATAATATACGTTGTATTTATATTCGTTTAAATTAATAATCATTCATCATTTACTCTGGATTAAAGACCCACTCACTCCTGCAACATAACATACTATCTAAACTAAAACAGCTCCTACTCGCATAGTAATTTAGAAATTAGTTTAGATGCATGATCAAAATCTTTAGGTTACTCTTCAATATCCATAAGACTTCTCCCAAAGCATGATATTGTCTATGTGAATTTATAATTTATCTGACTTTTAAACCATCTCCTGAAGCAACTAGTGGTGTATTACTTTAATTATGGTGATCAATCTTAAATAAACCAATGAAGATATTATATTCATGTCCAAAACAAAGGAAATAACTTATTCCCATAGAATGCAAATACATTGCAACCCAAGATACTCTTGGATCCCAAGGAATAAGGGGTTCAGATTGATATGACTATCATCATTGTAAAGCAATAAAAGAAAATTAGGTTGAACATCAGAAAACTGATATAAAAACTCCAACACAAGTCATCTCAGTGATTTCCTTTGATGAACCCTCTAATCTATATCTTTTTTGGTTGCAAATCCATCCTCCAGGATAATCCCTATGTGTCCGCACTCCTTAGGTCATAGAGAGGCTTAGCCCTCATTAATTCATGATCATTAGATGAGACTTAATTTTGTATCTTCTTTGATTGTACAATGTCGGTACCACAAAAAGGTTGCCAGTGGCATCGAGTATTCGGCCAACTTGCGCCTCCTTGAATAGTGTCGGTATACCAATGTAAGTTTTGGTAGCACCAATTTGTTTCTTGTAGAAGTATGGATGTTGAATTCGGTACCATCAACAAGTGAGTCAATTGCATCGAGACAATTAATCTCAAGTAGTGATGCTTCTTGGATCATGAATATGTAATACTGACCACTGGCTTTTGTGGCGTTGACGCCTCTCTCTGTAACACCAAGTATCAACTTGATTGCACCAAGTATGACATCCTTTGTTGTTGTATATCATGATGTATATGTACCATTGACACGTATGTCGATACCATCCATTTGTATGTTCAGCAATTGAATTACTTGAAAAGAAGGGAAACTTAACATAAATATGAGATATGGATCATAAATTAACATGATTTAGTAAAAATATTGAATACTTGATGCCACAGTGATTCATAGGATCGTAATGGAAAATAATGCATAAACATATCTAAAAATGAACATATATGCAAAATAAGCCCAGAAGATAGCATGTAGAAAATGACTAAAATCAATGCATCAATGTGAGGGGGTGGGATGAACAGAAATCATCCTGGCTTGTCAAAAAAAACATTTGTGTGACACGCAAACTTTTTACGTTTAGCTTCCTCTTGATACTCTCGGTGAACATATATGGTGAATACGTCGATATGTTCTTCCAAGTCAATATGACGGGGTGAGGGCGTAAAAAAACCACTAAGGGGTACAATTACCTAGAATATCACCTCAGTGATCTATGATCTATAGTGTTTTCTAGGTTACAATCTTAAGGGCTTGAAAATTTTGACAAATTGAACTCCTTCTTCATGATGTCCCACCTACTTTTGAACATACCTAGTGATCCATTGATCAATGTATCGCAATTCATGTCAAGGTCAAACAACACCAAGAGTAAGTTTGTCTCTTTCTTAAATGTCTCCAAGTGACAACGAGGTTTTTTCAATCAACATTTGTAAACGAAGGTAGTGACAGGGATTAATGGACAGAGGAGTCTAGTATTTGAGACACATAGTTGTTTCTTCACATCTTTTGGGCCATGTCAATGTCATTTCTTTTTGTGTCACTGTATAAGAGATTTGATGTGTGCACAATTATGTCACTTTCTCTATCTATTTTAGTGTGCTTACAAGGAAGAATCAATCATTATTGCATAACATTTCATGCATATGCCACATCTCTCATAGGTTTACTTTCTTGTGCTTCATTTTCTATAAGTAATCTTGTAAAATAAGTGATTGTATGTACTTGGGTTACTCATAGATGTATGTTTTTGTACGAAGTACCACTGATGACATTTGATAGAATTGATCATATATTTTATAGTACTGAGATTATTGTCCTCAAGACAAATCAAAAAGTCCCTCGGGTTTTATGTGTCAGCCCCATAGCCGATAGAATCAATTTTATTGCTAAAAAGTATTACTTCTAAAGCCAAATAGGTCAATGCATCGACACCCAAGTTGATAGCACATACGGAGCTAAAAATGTATCTAGAATCAAGATAATTGCATCCTACAATTGAGAACTAACTAGGAAGATAGTAAGGCCTATTTTTTAGGTCTAAGGGATCTAACTCATTTTCAAACATTCAAATATGGCCGGAGAGAAATGTATAAATGGGAGAAAGCTTCATTGGTGCTCACATAGCTGCAGGAGGTAGAATCAATTAATGGAAATCACCTAGAGACAACTTATACTCATTATCTTGTGTTCTATACCAAGGTTTCTCTTCTTTTCATTACTTAACCAACAATATTGTTCTCTTTTGTATTGATTGCATGGAGTAACCTTTTCCATGTGGAACAAAACTATTTTATCTAGTATCTAGGATTAGTGTTGCATGCAACTAAGATAATGGTTCGATTTTCATTTGAAAACCAATATTTCTTTTGATTTCATATATGGAAGGATTAATTTTAATGAACATGATTAGCTACCATATTCAATGTGTATACATGATTGGTTGTTAAAAGGTGCTTGTTGATAAAATTTAATCCATGAACACATGTCCATAAGAGCACAAAAGTAGCCTTATGTGTGTGAGACTCTTGTCAATGTTGACCCTAAACACAATATATTTATCCATGCTTGGTTTCCACAAAAATAAGATTCATCAATACTAATATGATCTAGAAGTATTTAGCACTTTTTGTGATGCTTATTAAATAAGAAATATCAGTTTGTGGTTAGTTAATCTACTAACAATGTATCATGGTGAATTCAACATTCTAGATATTCTTAAGTCTAAATGTGAATCATGGTTAGTTAATTAGTTAAATTATTTTTTAGTCAATTGATAATATAAATCCAATCTTTTAATCCACATAGTTGATTGGAACTAGTTCTTAACTCTTCCTCATGGTCCAATTCCCTAATGTTCGACAACTCAAGCTCAAACACCCTTTATTACCTGGGAATTGTACACTTATGTTTACAAGTGCAATTTTGACGTCTTATGTTTACATACAGTTCAGATTATGAAGATATGTCTCTATAATTGGTTCGATATATTCAAGCATCATGCTCTCCTTAACCTCTAGTATAACATCATCATTGATATGCTCATGGGACATATATCTATTCAACTTAATATTGAAGTCTGAGTGCACTGGCACTTTTGAGTCTTCTTGAACTGCCTCTCCATTAGGTTCTATATTTATTTTTGGCCCCTTGCTTTTATATTAATGCATACATGCACTCCTACAAAATATAAGGCCCTTCATTTCATTAGTTTTTCGAACCCTTGCTAGATTTTTGGTGTCACCTGAATCCATTCTATAATGAGATATAACAAAACCTATTTGGTTCACATTCTTCTTCCATTTTAGGCCACCAAGACTAATTGGGAGAAAAATATTATTTTTGTGTTCACATTTCTCTATAGTTTCATTTTCTTGTTAGGTGCAGGTTACTTGTACATGGGTGTATATGGTTGGTAGCTTCCTTGGGGTTTGGTGATATCATTGGAGCCAGGGTGTCTCTTAATCTTTTGATTGTTGATCCTAATAAGTAAACTTGATGTAATCCTTTTAATGATTTTGCATGTGTGAGGAGGGGGGAAACTATGAAGCACTAGTAGTGGCCACATATCATAAAGTGACATTTTTGAACTTAATAAGGTCTACAATTTTCTTGGATATTGCCTTTTATGATACACACACCCCAATCTCATAATTACAACTAGATTATAAGGGCATTATCCTTGTGGAACCTCACACCTCGAGATTTGCACACAAGCACACCACCAGCGACGTATGGCCACACGTAGAAAACCAAATCGATCTTAACTAACAATTTCCAATAAAACATGCAATAATAAGTTGATATATAGACTCTAGACAAGATTTACATACATCTAGAAAATCCCATCCTATTTCATATATCAACTGGTAACTATATAATGTTTACCAAGTAGCTAATCTGAAACCTAGTTACATGTTGATTAAAAATACACATCTTATATAGGCATACAACAAAAAATGAGTCATGAATACATTGGCATGCATAGAACACCTTGTTTGGAACTCTAGTGTACACACATGAATTAAAGACACCACCAAAAAAGGATTCCCAATTTGATGTGAAAGTAGAGTTTTAATTGAGTAATGTGCTTATAGAAATTAAAATGGTAATATACCTTTTTCCCTCTTAATAGACCTATTTTTCCTCTTTAAAAAGCTACCACCCACAAGTTTTCTCAAAAAACTCAAGGATTGGATTTAACTTAGTCGTTACACTTATGTGTTTTAAACTCATGATGCTTCAGTAATCATAAAACTAGGTATAAAACATAGACATTGCATGCCAAGTAATCTCCTCAAATTGGTGAAAGGTGTTCTTTGTAAGGGAGAGGACTTAAATGAGATTATGATCTCAAATGATATAAATGAACTCTTGATCTTTATAGATGGTTTATGGGCCATTACAAAGAAGATACAAGGTTATGTAAGACTCCTTTGAGTATGTAATATATGGATCTTAGTTTTTATTCCTTTTCTTCTTGGTTTTTTCCTCTACCTCTCACATTTTTTCAATTCCTTTAAACCCCTCACTTTTATCATATATCCTTAAGACCCACTATCAATACCTTCCCTCAACCTTATTTCATTGGAACAACTTGCTTGTTTCTTTTCTATTTTTGTGTCATATGAAATGCACTAATGATATATCATGTAAAAATATTATACTAAGATAACATAACATTGAGAGGTAAATATGCAAATTTCTATACATAATTTACCTTTTTATGTTAAAAGCACACAATAATTTAAATCCATGCTTGCCTTCGAGTTATTTCTTTATTAATGTATTGATTCTTTTTAAATTCATATATGTGGATATCCTTTACAATATTATTTTATACTTCTAGATGTGTGATATCATATACTATATGTGATATAAATCTATTGAATAATATATAATTTAGTCATCCATAAGTGTGTGATTTATCTTGTATCAGTCTACAATTCTATCAAAGAGATCTGGGATTAAATAATTCATTAGGTAAAAGTTTTTTTAGATATTTGGTAGGATAAAATGGTAGACAAATAGTATATAATCAAGGATGATTATAATGTAAAAATGGTGTCAATCTTAATAATAACATGAAAATATACTAATATTAGTACTACTACTAATACTACTACTACTACTACTACTACTACTACTACTACAACCACCACCACCAATACTACTACTAATAATAATAATAATAATAAGAATAAGAATAATAATAATAATATGAACTAAAAAAAAACTTGAGATCCCTTTGTGTATCCATTAGTCATAACACCACTACATCATCACTTATACATGATTAGATATCGAAAATTGTTTGATCGTGTCTAGGTTGGTTAAATATGAGTACGACCTAGTATATGTTATTTTGTTTCTTTCAAATTAAGACATGTTTAGGTGTACAAATTAGCATATTTAAAATCTCTTTGGTAAAATATTTTATATTAGGTCCATTTGGTTAGCATCATGTTAGTTTTTCATTGAGTCATCTCAGGTCATTCTATTAGATATGTTTATAGTGTCCATTCGATGAGATCTATTTGATCTTAGTTCTTTTTGAGGCCTAATCATGATTTATATCATTTATTAGTGGCTTGTACTTTTCTAAACTTTGTGTGATGTTTTCATGACCTACATGGTGATTGGAGTATGATTCAATAATACCAATTTAGTTATGGCTAAGTTGTAAAATGCATAAACATGATATAATCAAAAGCGAGAACTGAAAAAAAATGTTGTTTTCCTTACTCAATCGATGTGTGTTGGTGAATGTATATTACCAAGTCCATAATTTTATATGTACACACAATGGATTTCAACTATAAATTTATATAGAAGCATGTGGAAAGTCAGCTATATACTTAATGAAAATTTTGTATCCAAATTGCTTAATAATTTTACCAATAATAATAAAGTAAGTTTTATTTTTCAAAATAGAATGGCTTTATTTTAATATGATCGGGCTAATATATGGTCATGTCTTAATACAGTGGGGCTAGAATTTGATCTATATCATAAGGTTAGTTCAAATTTGATTATGATCTTTCCAAGAGATCTGGGTCTTCACTCAAATTTCGTTAGGGGTGTGGGTCTCTAATAATTGGGTCATATAGGATTTGTGGCAAGTAGTGTATCTGTGAGTAGCTCATTCAGGTTTACTGAGTCTATAAATGATTGTCATAGATATTATTCCGAAAGGGATCATACGACATATTTTGAATAAAAAATATACAAAACATTATTATATTATGTGTTCTCATAATGAACCATAATTCAACTAGAAAACAAAATATATGATGTAATTAAAAAAAAGGTGAAGCCTGACTCAAATGTTAAATTATAATATAGTCTTTGTGTAAATATTATATCAATATAACAATATGTTAGGATAATAAAATAATATTGGACTAAGAGAGAAATACTCTTCTCCCCTCTCCCACAATTTGGTAGAGAGGTTGGATGCCCAAGAGGGGTCTTATATTATATGATATATAATAATATTTTCCTATTGTTGAAGGAATTTCTTTGATGGGCGGGTCCCAAGTTGTGGTCTAGAAAGGGTATCATGTATGACATGTAATAATATTTTCATGTTAAACCATAAATATGCACCAGTGAGAACCTTTAGCAACATGAAATTTTGAACCTTTGATGAGTTCTATTGTGATTGACACAAATTTTGGTTTGTCTTTTAAATCAATAAATTTTATGTATTTTTTGTTACAAATGAGTCCATGAAATGAAATTGTGCCAAATCAATATTTTGTGCCTTTATTTTATGTCAATAATGTCAATAATGTCTTAATATGATTTCTTATCAAATAACAAAAAACATTAAAGAAACTTTAGAAGTTTCCAAGTTGGCTAATGATATGGGTAATCAATTGAAGAACTATCTCCTCTTACCTTGAACCCCAAGTTTTGAATATCAAATAAATCATTTTGAATTTAATTTTTATGTCCAATAATGGATAATGGTTGTGTAGGGATAACTCCAAATGTTGAAGTGATAGTTTATTAATACGTGCCTTTGGGAATTAATTTAAGTAATTACTTGAAAGGAAATAAAGAGATGTTTATCATTTCCTTTTTGTCTCAACTTTTGAATAAGTAGAGATAAGACTAAAATAAAGACAACTGTAAATTTTTGAAGCATTTGGATGGTTCTAGAGATCTAGGTTGTTTTTGGAAGATAATGATATATTAAGAAACTAATGGATAAACCTGACTTAAATTAGATTTGGATTATATACCTAAACCTAAGTCACGGTCTAGGCCCCAACATTGGTGTGTGACGTCAATCGTCCCTTGGCCTAAGCCATGGATGGGCAATGGGATGACTTGCATCCAGCATCTACCTTGCATCGAGAGTCATGTGAGGACATTTGTCTTCTTTGACCTCTCTCTTCATCCTCAATGGCTTCCCTCAAAAGTTAGTCATGTTGTATTTGAGAAGTCTTGTCAATGTCCCACGAGAGCTCCTATAAACCACTAACATGTTCCACCTTTGTCTATGATAACAACAATGTTGTACCAATGATTCACAATAACTCTGGCTAATTGACTTGGCTTGAAGCATTGTAAGGTGGATATATGGAGGTATCCCAAACCCTAGAAGGATGCCAGGATCCCCAAAGATCCTTTTCTCTTCACTGACTCCTATTTCCCATAACTCCTCACTAAAGAGCAAGCTCTAGTTCACCATAGACCTCATAAGTGGTGGAAACTCTCCTCTTGACTTCTAGGAAGCTTCTACGACACTCAGATTGCCTCCAATTGAGGTTTCACTTCTCCTTTCCTCTCTGGCTTCCTTTTTCCTTCCCTAACCCCTAATTGCCACCTCTGATCACCTCACCATGAGCCAAAGGGCTCATTGGTATTGGGGATATCCTGACAGACTCAACAAATCTTTTCCTACGACTTTCAAGGCCAGTAGCCAGAGTCAACCCTGGAGATGACTTCATGGCTTGTTGCTTGGGAGTGAACCATGCTGAAGACAATCATGTGAGGGAATTATTACCTTTCCTCAATCCTCATGACTAGGTTAGGTCACTACAGTGGAGGGTTAATTACTTCTAATATTAAATCCAACCAAGAAGTGGCCCACTAGGTGCTATGGTGGAATGTGATTGGCCCATAAGCAATTAATTTTATAGAAATTCTAGTAAATCAACAATAGCTCCAAAAATAGCAATATATTAAATATATATAAACATGAACAAAAAAGTATTTAGAGTCTAAAAAATAAGGGTTTTGGGATACAATTCAATCTTGGGTTAAAAAATATGCCATGATGCATATATGTATGGTGATGACTATATACAAAAACCTAATCTTGAAAAAAAATAGTGTTATGTATCTTGCTCACTAAGATTTCAATATGATATAATTTGATCTTGTTTAACAATGATAAAATTGAATGATGAATTAAAGATTAGGGTTCCTTGAGATGTCCAATTAAGGTTTCCTTTTCAAAGAACCCATTATGTGGAAGACTTAGGGTTTTGAAGTACATCCATAGCCTAACCTTAATTCGACCCTACACGTTCCCCCTACGACAAACACTAGACCTAAATCACATTATGTGAATATAGTGGTGATGCGTTAGTGTTCTGGAATAAGTTCATATTGTTGATTGATTGGGCTAAGTTTGGAGTGGATATGAAATTTCTTGCTTGGATGAATATTGTGTGGAAAAGCACCTCTCATTTAAAAGGTACATGGTTATTTTATAAATAATTGTTTATATCAACTTTCAACAATTTTCTAATGGTTTCTCGATGATTGATCATATACCTAAATTTGTTGGATGTTTTATTTCGATTGTTTTTTTCATAGAATATCAGTCCATGTCTAATTACATTTCATTGCATGGCAAGAACATCAACGGGTTAGACATGAGATCAGCTAAGTAAGTAGGAAGAGCATATGAGTGGCATGAACTCCAGTCATGGAAGGTGTCTGGTTGCTTGAGAAATAGCTTGGCCATCTCATCAGTGAGTTTGTTTTGTTTCTTGTTGTGATAAGTGATCTCTTTGACTTCTACGTTCTTGGATAATTCTTGGATTTTCTTAACCAGAAGCCTGTATTTGGCAGGTGATTCCTCGGCTGAGTTGATCCAAAGAGATGCATTCCTGGAGTCCATGAATATGACTACCCTGGATAGTCGTGTGTTCCTTAATAGTGTGATAGCCTCAAGGATTTCCTATAATTCTCCTTCCATAGAGTCGGTACCCTTTAGCAGCTTAGCAGATCTGGTGATCCATTTTCCCTTGATGTTTCTGGCTACTGCACATGGATTTCTTGTTGTCTTTAGTGGAAATGGTTGTGTCAACATGAAGAATAGATGAGTGGTTATGAAGGGGTATAGGATCTATGATAGTTGAATCCTTAAATGGTGGAGAGGTACCCTTCATTGCAAGGATTATGGCCTTCACTTCATCTCGACATAAGACTGTGAGAACTCTGGAGAGAATGCATTTGTTCTAAGAGTGAATTTCTATTTTTCTAGAGAAACCGACAAGTCACTAAGAATAAGGTTGCCCACCCTTAAATGTGATTGAGGTGTGTTAGGTTATAATCCAGCCATTCCTTTATGTATGTTGGGGCGTAGAAATTGGTGGCTTCATTGGGGATCAGAAAAGACCAGGTGGCCCTTGCTGTGGCACAGTCCCTCATTACGTGGAGGTTGATTTTTGCATGGGAGTTGCATCTTTGGTAGGTTGAGTTTTCTGTCATATGCTTCTGAAGACGTAGGGAATATGTGAGGAGTCAGTCCCTATGGAGCAGCCAGAGATGTGTCTTTAGCCGGTGGAGTATTGGTAGGGACCAGACAACCTTGAAGTGCTCAAGGTTGTCTTCTTCATCTTGTGTGATTAAGCGATAAGTTGAGTTTGAGGTGAATCTACCATATGGGTTGTGCTTTCATATACGAGTGTCATTTCCATAGCCAGGAGCATGAGTGGGCATTTTCATAATGGAGTTGACCGTGACTGTGGTGATCCATGCTTCAAGAAAACTCTAATCCCATAGGCCATTATCCATGACCAAGCATGAGACTTTAAGATCCAGGAGGTCATTGGGAATAGAAAGATGAGGTCTGAGATGAGGAGTGGTTTCGTTCCAAGCAACAAGGTTAAGCCTGGGTGTAACTACATTCTAGATAAAGTTCCTAACTATTTGATCGAACTTATCGTAGGAGGAGGATGGTAGATGAATGCCTTGCATGGTGTAGTAAGATTGTGAGAGGTGGATAATGTAACACGGCCTTCTAGAGAGGGGAGGTTGTTTTGCCTGCTTCTAATTCGTTGATGGAATTTCTCCAATAGGTATTGGAAGTGCTCTTTGCTTTTCCTGCGGTGGATTATTAGGATGTTAAGATTCCTGCCCAGATTGGGCATCTCATTAACTCCAAGTTTTCTATAGATTTGTGTTATGAGGTTTGTTGAAAGAGAAGAAGATGGACGATTTCTCATGTGATAAGAATAGGTCATATGCTGAGATGAAGGATCAGAGGCAGTGCTTCATCATATTGGCTGGATGTAATGAAGCCTCACCGAAAAGAATGATGTCATCTACAAAACTCACATGGGTGAATGCCAACTTGGATCTTGAGATGATGATTGGATTCCACTTGTGGTTAGCAACCTTTGATGCAATCATCTAGCTGAAGCATTCAAGGTAGAGAATGAAGATATATTGTGAGATGAAGTCACCTTGTTTCACCCCACATGTTGGTCTAAACTTTCCAATGGACTCTCCATTCCATAAGATCGAGGTGCTCCCTGACGTGATTATCTGTAGTATGATTGTAATGATATTCCTCATAATTGCCGTTCTGGGAAGAGTATCTTTGACGAAATGCCAGGTGATCTTGTCGAAGGCTTTCACCAGGTCCATATTGAGTTCAAGGGGATGTTTACAACTTGATTGTGATTCCATTGAGTGAATAATCTCTTGGGTAAGAGCAATATTGTCTCCAATCTGTCTGCCAGGGATGAAGCTGGACTGGAAAGGGGAGATCCAGTTGTTGACATATGGCTTGATTCGTTCTGCTATGACTTTAGAAAGAAGTTTAGTGCAAATATTGTTTAAGGATATGGGGTGAAATTGTGTGCATGCTTCTAGAGACAGAGTCTTGGGATCAGAATGAGCAAAGAGTCAGTTGCTTCTAGTGCTAGTGGGGAACCAGAGAAAGGTTCATCAACAAAGGTGCATACTTGTTGTTTTAAGAGATGCTAGTTTGTCTGGATGAACGAAGTGTCCACTCCATTCGGTCTTGGAGCCTTGAGTGGGGACATTGAGTAGAGTGTGCGCCGGATCTCCTCCTGGTATGGAGCTTTCACCATGGATGGAGTATCCTAATGCAAGAGTGGGGTGAAGGTGCCTACAAAAGACTTGCTTAAGTTGAGACCAAGCAACGTGGCAGTAACCTAGTAGACATCAAAGAAAAAAGAAAGGATTAGGTTCTTGATTTGATAGTCGTCATCCACCCAAAAGCCATGTGAATCCTTCAATTGTATGATTTTGTTGCTCCATCTCCTTGCCTTGGTCAATGAGTGGAACTGACGAGTGTTATTGTCCCCGAGCTTTATCCAGTCACAATGTGATTTTTTTGCCAACCCATTTCCTCTCTACGAAGGATGGAGTCAAGCTAGGCTTGGAGCTCAATCGTATTACAAGCTATTGCATAGTTAAAGGATAATGATAGTTGTACATGATTCCATTTAATTTTATTTGAGATGCGGTCTTTGTTTCTTTTGTCCATCTTTCTGAGTGATTGGTCCCAGGGTCTGACAGTCTTGAGGAAGTTCGATGCTGCTTGATGGAGAGAAACATCATAATTCCAATTTGCATGGAGAAAAGTGTTGAAGTTAGGCAGAGAGTTCCACCTCATTGATGTTCTTTGAGCAAGCATCAGTTGCTTCTGTAAAATCGCTATTGTTAGCACTGTCAAATGTGCTACTTCCAAATTTCTCAAAGGGGTACATTACAATGTTGAAGTCCCCAACCACTACCCAAGGCTATGTAATGGTGGAGGCTAAGCATTCACTACTACAGAAATGGCTTATAAAGTCACTTTTTTAGGTGTCGGTTGTATACAAAAACCGACACCTAAATGCTATAGTGTCGGTTGATAACATAAACCGACATCCAATCTACGAAGGTCGGCCAGACACGGGTACCGCTTTTATTAAGTTTCAGTTAATTAATAAACAACTGACACCTAAACTCAACCGCCAAACCCAAAATTCCAGCGAAAAAATTGGCTCCAAAATTTTACAAAAGGCGTCGGTTCATAGCTAAATAACCAACGACTAAAGGGTGTTTAGTTGTCGGTTTTTAATAACCAACACTTATTGTCAACTTAATAGCTCACCAGCCCGACAGATTCTTCCCCTTTCCCTTTTTCATTCCCGGTTTCCTTAGCTCCGACGATTTCTTGCTCCCTGCCGCCGCTCCCTGCCGTTCGTGCTCCGCCGCCGTGCTCCGTCGCCGCCGCTCCTTCCTCCGTGCTCGCCGCTCGTCGCCGCCCGCCCGCCCATCGGCCGCCCTCTCTGCCATCGCCGGTAGCAGCTAGGTCTCCTAGCCTCGCCGCCCTCTCCGCCGCTCCTCTCCTCACCGCCGGCAGCTGCTAGGACTTGCTCCGGCCGCTGCTCCTCTTCCCTCAAGGTGCCCGCCCTGCCTTCTTCTTCTTCCTCTGCTCCTCTTCCCTCAAGGTGCCCGCCCTGCTGCTGGGCGTTTTTTTTTAATTTATTTACTTCCTATGAGAATCAGTTTTAATTAGGGCTCATACACATATTGATGTACATAAACATGTTAGAATAAATGCTAAAAAGGTGTAATTTTAGGGTTTAGGTACTGATTTTGTGCTTCTACTGAGCTGAATCCTCTATTGTCTATACAATACATGTTCTATGATAAGCCTTAGTTAATTTAATATGCATACTTTGTATGTAAGACATAGTAATCGGGTACTGCTGTATATCCAAGTAAATTACATGTAACTAATCATGACATAGATTTTAGAATGCATACTTTGGTTAAATGTCCTGCTGTAATTTTTGATCAAGTGATGATATGTAAATGTAGCAATAAGTTAGTAAGGTATCAATGATAAGTCTGTTGTAATGTGATGCAAACTAGTTATTGTATCATGCATATATACTTAATACTTTTTTGTTTTATAGTTGTATAGGGTGTTTTATGTGTGGCAAGTCTATTGTTTAATAGTTTAGCTATAATCATTGTTTAATAGTTTAGCTATATTCTTGGTGAGAATCCTAATCACCCTTCTTTTGCTTAATGATGAACTGTAATGCACACATGTGACATGCTTGGAATGTAAATGATGAACTTTTCCCTAAATGGAAACAACTTATATATATTCAGATCTTAATAATTCCATGAAGTGCACATTATCTTACTCATGAAAAGTATGTGTATAATGTAGGATTAGTTCCATATAATGGTTCTATTTTAGTAAGCACCTAGAAACCCATCCAAGATTTACTCATTAGGAGTAAATCTTGGATAGTCCCCGGTTTGGGACTGTTCTTGAACACCTAATCTCACTTAGGATGTAAGTGTATAATGTGTATTGGGTTTTTGAGAAAATTTCGGTAGCATTTCCTCATTTGTTCTCTAAGTACATATGTAGACTTCTTTTCAAGCTATCATGTCTTCCACAATAAAGTTGGTTATGACAAGCAATAAAAGGTTAACTTATGTTATACAACTTTTTCTGAAAATATATAACATCGTTATATGTACTTACACTTTGTTAATACTAATATTATGCAGTCTCTGTCCACCCATAGTCACTATGAACTGGGCCTCTATGTCAATGTTAACGTTCCCTATTGAAGAACAATTGGACATCATCCTAGATTATCATTCCTTAAACCAATTGGTTATACCCAAACATTGGCGTTTTCTAAAAGGAAGACACTACATGCCTGGTAAAGTGACCCTAACTTTTGGCAATTATTCACATGTTATCGAGGTTGAGTATGATTTGGCGGAAAATCTTGTATCAAAATCCGGTTGGCGTGATTGGATTGGAGAGCTGCATGTGGTCCGTTGGAACAGGCTTTTTCTCTGTCCAGTTGGCCATAATTCCATCAAAGTTTGGATAACCAACAACAACTGTGAGACCCCCGATCATCTTATGCGGTATGAGCGCACGACGTCAGATATCATCTATGAGGAATCTGAATCTGAAGGCCCCTGTCAGTTCAGATTCATCTAAATACAGTGAGGAGCTTCGTGACACAGCTTCATCATCAAAAAGAAGTTACTGATGCATGCGGGACCATGTTGGTTTAGTATTTAGTTGTCTATCTATCTAGACTTGTCTGTATTAATAGTTTTTTTAATTATGCGCACGTTTAGGGGTACAGCAACCCCTTTGTTTAGTTATTGTTTAGGGGTACACCCCTGTGTGTGGATGTAAAAAGAGATTAATGAATAGAACTTTTCCCTAAATTGCCAATCATGCTTTTAAAGACATCAATAATCACCCTAACTTGAAGAACTAGGATTTTAGGTATAAGAATGACAACACATTATTTGTTGGCCTAGAAACCCGTCCAAGATTTACTCATTAGGAGTAAATCTTGGATAGTCCCCGGTTTGGGACTGTTCTTGAACACCTAATCTCGCTTAGGATGTAAGTGTATAATGTGTATTGGGTTTTCAAGAAAATTTCGGCAGCATTTCCCCGTTTGTTCTCTAAGTACATATGTACTTGGAGAACAGCGGGAAAATGCTGCCGAAATTTTCTTGAAAACCCAATACACATTATACACTTACTGATGAGATTAGGTGTTCAAGAATGGATAGGTGGTACACATTTATTATATATAATAATGACATCACATGTATTTGTTAACCCTAGACCCTAATCTTGTCCTAATATATACTTGTTTTCTCTTTGATCATAGAATGGATAGATCATGGATATCAATTCGCAATCGCTGCACCCCAGAGTTTATTTCTGGTCTTGACCAGTTCATTAGATTTGCCGAGGAACATAGGAAACAACCTGGAGATAGGCTCTACTGTCCATGTAGGCATTGCCGTAACAACTTGAAAGTCAACATTGGTGACGAAATCAAAACTCATGTCATGTGCAACGGGATTATACAAGGCTATACAGAATGGTACTAGCATGGAGAGATTTCAAACCCAAAACCAGTGGATGTCGATAGCAGTGCTTGTGTGGAAGAAGAAATTGCCTACGATGACATAGATGTAAATGAACCAGTTCCAGTAGACATCGTTGATGAGATGCTGGATAGTTGTGGGGTAGAGCACACCAATCCACCTCCCATTTTTAGAAACATTGTGCATGATGTTGAGATGCCGTTATACACAGGTTGTACTAAGTTTACAAAGCTTAACGTTGTGTTGAGATTGTATAAGTTGAAAGCTAACAATAGATGGAGCGACAAAAGCTTCACGTCATTGCTGTCTTTGTTGAAAGAAATGCTTCCTGAAGGAAACGAGCTGCCAATCTCAACATACCAGGTAAAGAAATTGTTGTGCCCAATGAGAATGGATGCCAAGAAGATACATGCATGCCCTAATGATTGTGTATTATTTCAAAAGGACTATGCGGATTTGAAAGATTGTCCAAAATGTGGTGCGTCACGGTATAAATTGACGACTTCGGGGGAGTCCAAAATTGGTTCTCCTGCCAAGGTGATGTGGTATCTACCTATAATATCATGGTTTCAACGCTTGTTTGCCAATCCGATAGATGTGAAGAATTTGAGGTGGCATGAAGATGTTAAGACAAATAATGATGGGATCCTACGACATGCGTCTGATTTCCCACAGTGGAAGAAGATTGATGTATTGTACCCTGAATTTGGTGAAGAAGTCAGGAATCTAAGACTTGGGCTTTGTACAGACGGGATGAATCCGTACGGGACATTGAGCAGCCAACATAGCACTTGGCCAGTCATGCTTGTTATATACAATCTTCCTCCCTGGATGTGTATGAAAAATAAGTACGTAATGATGTCGTTGTTGATATCGGGCCCTAAACAACCTGGAAATGACATCGATGTTTATCTTGAACCTCTGATTGATGACTTAAAGAAACTCTGGGGTGAAGGTGTGATGACCTATGATGCTTCACGAAGAGAGACATTTCGTTTGCATGCTATGTTGTTTTGCACTATTAATGACTTTCCAGCATATGGGAATTTGTCTGGATATAGTGTCAAAGGAGCTAAAGCGTGTCCTATATGTGAAGAGAACATTGATTCAACAAGACTAAAACATGGCGGTAAGAATGTATATCTCAGTCATCGAAGGTTTCTTCCAAAATTCCATCTGTATCGTAGGAAGCGCAAAGCATTCAATGGATTGAATGAGGAACGCAATGCACCTAAACCTATACCAGGGGAGGTTGTTTATGAAAGAGTAAAAGACTTTGTCAATGAATTTGGTAAGAGATCACAATGTACTACACGGAGTGACAATTCTTCATTCAAGAAGAAGTCAATATTTTGGGATCTTCCTTATTGGAGTTCTTTGACAGTCAGACATTGTATCGATGTAATGCACGTTGAGAAAAATGTTTGTGATAGCATCATTGGTACTCTGTTAAATATACCAGATAAGACTAAAGATGGGATAAAATCCAGACTGGACTATGTGAAATGGGAATAAGGTCAGAATTAACAGAATTACGTGAAATGGGTAATAAAAGAACATACTTACCTCCCGCTTGTTACACGTTGTCTAGAAAGGAGAAGAAAGCTATTTGTGAATGCTTGGTAAATGTTAAGGTGCCACATGGTTACTCATCCAACATCCGTAGATTGGTATCAATGAAAGATATGAAGTTGATAGGTCTTAAATCTCATGATTGTCACACTCTAATGCAACAAATATTGCCCGTGGCAATTCGATCTATATTGCCGAAGCATGTAAGGTTTGCAATCACCAGACTTTGTTTCTTTTTCAACAGTCTCTGCAGCAAAGTTATTGACCCTGAGACTCTCGATAATTTGCAAAGAGAAGTGGTTGTTACCCTATGTCAACTTGAGATGTATTTCCCTCCTTCGTTCTTTGATATCATGGTACATCTTGTTGTCCACTTGACTAGGGAAGTGAAAATCTTGGGACCGGTTTTCTTGCATTGGATGTATCCCTTTGAACGATACATGAGCATTTTTAAAGGTGATGTTCGAAACCGTTATCGGCCTGAAGGGAGTATTATTGAAGGTTATGTGGCGAGAGAGGTTATGGATTTCTACAATGACTTTCTCAGTGGTAATGACACTCCTGATAATGACAAGAATATTGATGAGCTATTTGGCAAAGGAATTTTGGGATCACGTGTGAAAGTAATCAGTCGTGAGCAGTTGGAATAAGGTCATTTGTATATTTTACACAACATGGACGAAGTGAACGTTTATATCGAGGAACATACCAATTTCATCAAAAGACAATATCCTCGAGCCAATACAATGTGGCTTGCTAGAGAGCATAACAAGACTTTTATTAAGTGGTTTGAAGATAAAGTCTTACATCAACTATCTCAAACACCAGATGATATTACTGAAACTATCAAATGCCTCGCCTTTAAACCAAAATTGACTGTTATGTCTTATGAAGGGTATGACATTAATGGATTCACATATTACACAAAGCGCCAAGATGATAAGAGTGTCGTCCAAAACAGTGGGGTCACCCTTCAAGCATCGACTATGTTTTTTGCAAGTGCAAAGGATAAGAATCCACGTGAAGCTAAAATGTCATATTACGGTGTCATTGAAGAGATATGGGAATTTGACTACATAGATTTTAGAATTCCGCTCTTCAAATGTAATTGGGTTGATAACACCAAAGGAGTTATAGTGGATGAATTGGGTTTCACTTTAGTGAACTTTGAAAAGATTGGTGAGAAGACTGAACCATTCATATTGGCATCACAGGCGAAACAAGTATTTTATATCGATGATCCTGCAAATGATAAATGGTCGGTTGTTCTTCATGGTAAAAGATAGTTCATTGAAGATCCTATAGATGAAGAAGAGTACTATGATAAATATGATGACTCCAGTCCATTCTCAGTTGGGTTGCCAACTCCAAAAAATATTGAAGAAGCTAATGATGACTTATATGTGCGCGGAGATCACAATGAAGGATTGTTAATTGATAAAAGATCACAATTTTAGAGGCATGCATGTTTATATTTTTTTATTGAAGCAAAATGTTTACTTTTTTAATATCAATATCATTTTCTGATTTGATGTTTCATTATCTTCTAGTTAATACAAATGCTAAACAGCAAAAGAAGCCCCAATGAAGAGAAGCAGGATACAGATACAATACATAAAGTGCAGCACACACAAGTGCTTCAGATTCATATAACAACATGACAGACTAACACATATACAGTGCATAATAACAGCAGCGCCGAATTTACATACAACACTAGCTTAATACATATATAGTGGGACTAAGGTGATGATACCACCTGCTAATACAGGTTACCGACTACATGTTATGACTGGGAGGTCGTGATTCAGCAACCGTATGCATTAGTAGGAGGACAAACATATGGTGATCTGTTTGTCCTCCTGCTAATGCATACGGTTGTTGAATCACGACCTCCCAATCGTAACATGTAGTTGTCGGTAACCTGTTTTACCAGGTGGGATCGTCACCTTATAAGTCCCACTATATATGTACTAAGCTAGTGTTGTATGTAAATTCGACGTTGTTGTTGTTATGTACTATATATGTGTTAGTCTATCATGTTGTATGGACATCGATTGTATTGCTCAGGTATTATATAGTCTCATTAGATAATATGAAATATATCAATCTTATTTATAGCTCATTAATTATATATATACATCATTCTCTTTACAGGTGTTTAAAACTGACCCCACTACATGAACGGACTTACCAGATGTACATGCTCCCTATACGATGGGAGAATTAAATGAAGTAAGAGAAGAATGGGAAACAACCATACAAATAGTGGGGGCTTTAAAATATAATTGGGATCCTGATAGCGAATAATGACTAAACAATGATATTTTGTAAATGAATTTATGAATTATAATATATGTGTGAATGTTTCTACATGTCTGGATGTTTCTACATGTGTCTGAGTGAAAATGAATGAAAGTGTTGGTTGCTATATGAATGTTTCTACATGTGTGAATGTGAATGAATGGAACTACAGATTGCTAGCTACATGAATGTTTCTAAATGTGTGAAAATAAAATGGAACTGCAGGTTGCATTGCTAAATGCATGTGTGAATATTTTTGTTGTTAATTTTGCAAGTTTGTGGCCTGTTGTCGGCTGATATCAATGGATGTCGTAAAACCTGTAGTTCATAACTAAACTGAATAGGTTTCTCATCCTGCGACCAGCCACAGCAGGTCTGCAGGCTGACAGAAAAAAAAAAACAATAGGCGTCGGTTATTTGTATAAAACCGACGCCAAATAGTTATAGTGTCGGTTTTTAATAGAAACCGACGTCTATTTCCTTAACACCACGACCGTGCTGTCCATCACGGCCGTGTTGGGAGTTATATGGCGTCGGTTATTAGCTAATAACCGACGCCTATAGTGCCCAAGTTGGCACCCTCCTGTGGCGCGAAGATATATGTCGTCGGTTATTTGTAAAAAACCGACACTGATAGTGCCCAAGATGGCGCCCTTTCTGTGGCGCGAAGGGTTTGGGCGTCGGTTTCGTATCTAATAACCGACGCCTATAGTGCCATGATGGTGCGTTTTCGGTGGCGCGTGAAGAGTTTGGGCGTCGGTTTTGGAACTGACGCCTAATGGGTGAGCTTTTAGTGTCGCCCACATAGGTTTCGCTTAGAAACTGACATTAAAGGCTTTAAATAACCGACACGAAAGGTAGGTTCTGTAGTAGTGATTGTAGTTGATTCTAGAGGAGTTTCCTTCCGCTTCTAGTGGTGTTGGCGTACACAAAGGTGTATAAAAAATTTTCATTCTTGTAGTGGACAAATTGTTTATGAGAGAGGATAATGTCGACTGAAGTGTGACGATTCCAAAGGACCCAGATGCCCCCCGAGAAACCCACAGCCTCAACTCTATGGGTGTGGCAAAAACCCATCTTCTTAATGATGTTCGTGGCTCTTGGTCTGCTACAGTGTGTTTTAAGAAGACTAACAACCGATATGTTGTATTTTTTGACAAGGTCCTTCACTATGTTCTGGGTATTTTTGTCACAGATACCCTGTGTGTTCCTAGAGAGTACTTTCATTGATCTTCTGTGAGAGTCGAGTTCCCCATCGTTGTGGCTTCTTCTTCCAAGTCCGGTAGTAGGGGTTTTTTACCCCTCTTCCTCGTAGAAGACTTATTAGGGTCTCTGGTTTGCACCACTTTGTGATTTCACAAGTGGATGCTTGCTGAGTTGCGGGCAGGACTACAGAGGGGGGTGGACACCTGATTTCCAGTGTCCAGGCTACCGAGGTCAAAGGAAGTTGTGATGAAGGGATGATTGGGATCTCTTCCCGGGATTACAGAATCCTCGGTTGGGTTAGCTACTGAGTGATCTGGGACCCGATAGTTTGAGGTTATTTAGGGTGGGAAGCGACATGAGGATGCTGGTGATGATGATCTTGTCGGGGAGGGCCACACTTGGGTTCTTGTTATTCTTCTTTTGGGAATTCCAGTCAATACTGATTACAACCCTCTTGGCCATATAATCGACGTCTATCACCTCCTGGGCTTCGTCATTTGCCTCCTCCTGATCTTCTAAAAATTGGAACCTATTAGATTGAAGCTTGTTGTTCTTATGGGGAACTGTATTGGCTCCCTTCCTTTGTTTCCTCGAGATTAGCTGTGTGGATATAATTAGAGAAGCCTTGCACAGATTGGAGTTGGGGAATGGCTTCTGGGCCCATGGTATCACTAGCTTGCCTCACTGTGTTCTTGTCCATGATTCGCTTAGAGCAGTCCTTCTCAAGGTGGCCCGCACGACCACAGTACATGCAGATGAAAGGAATGTTCTCATACTCAATTTTGTATTTGATGTCCTTGATTGTGACTAATTGAGTTAAAGGCTTGGATAGGTCAAGTTCCACAACAATCCTTGCAAATGTTCCCCCGTATTGAGTTCTGGTGTTAATGTCTACTTTTATTGTTTTTCCAAGGTGGTTGCCTATTTCTTCGAGCGGGACCTCCCTATATAGGTAAAATATTCTTGTGTAACATATTTTAGAATTAGACTGATAGAAATAGATGTTTCTATGAAAATTTGACTCTCTCTTTCTACCATATTTGTAAAAATATCTCAAACTTCTATAATGAAATTATTTCTAATTCTTAGTGGACACATGTTTTAGGATCCTTGATTTGGAACAAATCGAGAAATAGAATCCTTGGTTTGGAACAAGGTCATCCACTTCATAACCAGATGATTTATGATGCTAAGGGATCCTACTCCTTAAATATTTTTCTGAATGTCTCCTAGGAAGATTGATGATGCCGTCAAGCACTTCTTTCTGCTTTTAGTTGTTTAATTTTAAGAGTGGTTTGTTATGGGGTGCCTCTTCTCGTGCTAGTTGTTTAATTTTAAAAGAGGCTTGTTATAGAGTGCATCTTCTCGCGCTATCTTTCTTTTTCGTCAAAACTCTAAAATTGTGTAATGATAGTTCTGGTACCTTTTCACAAT
The DNA here is from genome assembly GCA_963693085.1 of Alisma plantago-aquatica. NCBI lineage: Eukaryota > Viridiplantae > Streptophyta > Magnoliopsida > Alismatales > Alismataceae > Alisma > Alisma plantago-aquatica. Next base: position 921,466,299 of record OY856413.1, on the reverse strand, counting down.
TTGACTCTGCCCTTCATGTTTCTCGGTCTAATTTTACGGTTATGATTTCGGTCTTTGTTTCACATAATGCAACCGACGTTTCATAAGAAACATGCGAAATTGTTTTTTTCGGTTGTGAATGGAAAATTAATATAAGAGGCTAACTACACAAGTCTTTTTTCTTCTCCTTTTGATCTTAAAAGTTAAAATGCAATCCAAGCCCACGTGTACGCGCAGCACTACAGTACAACGCTGCCATTGTCATAGAAAGAAGTACGTCGCCACTTTGTTCGATCGAGATGAGGACTAAGGATATTGGATTATTGTGCGAGATGATCATATCATCTAGATTTTCTAATCATTAGAAGAGCCGTAACTCATTTAAACAACCAACACATCCAGTTACACTAGTGGAGAAGTGAAATTTGAATACAAAAGGCCATGTGACTGTCTAGGTATTCATGGGCTCAAAGAAAGACAGATGGTAGTACAACTGCTGCGCTTACTTTAGTTTGGAGGTGGAAGACGTCTCAGTGATGACACATTATATTTGTGTTGCCCGTAAGAAATTAAAAAAAAAAAAATCGGACAGTTTGAAACCAAAGTACGGAGAAGTTCCGGATGACATGCTAGTTTGTCACTCTGCTCTTGAGTGTCGAATAGACTGGATGGCTGGCAGCGCGCAGTTGGAAAAAAGACACACAGGTGTTGTTGCTGTCTGCTGCTGAACAATCCTGGACCGCCCACCAGGTTAATGTAACATTGTCTACATACACCAGGTCCTGAATGGGAACACGAGAAGCATCATGGCCTCAGACTTCAAGTGAGCAACCCGTGATATCTGTCCACATGACATAGCATCCCATGGAGATAGTTTACTACTGACTCACACACCTCCTTTGTTGTTATTCCTCGGCATTATGGTCTGATTAAGGGTGGATCTTTAGGATTGATGTACAGTCAAGATGGCTTGGAATAACATCTGGAACAACATTCCGTCACAACAGATTTGGAATGCCTAGGTACACGCCACCAGATCTGCTGGTCCCGGTTTTAGAAGGAGTATGCTACTCCTTATGGCATCAAATGCCATGTGTTTGTAACTTTAAATATTGATCTTTTCTTTGTAACTGCCTCCAAAGATGAATGTAGATGAGACAAGGAGTAGCCTACTCCCTCCTAAGTTGGGTGCAGCAGATCCGCACTCGCAGGTATACATATGGGCATAGAGAATGATCACATGAGATTTGGACCCAAGATAAAACAAAGATAAAACAGTATGGTTAACAAACCGTCACTCTATTGTAGATCATTAATGGTAACAGCTGGATACAGTAGCTCCCTCATACTTTAATAGTTATTTTGACCGTATCCTTGATGACATTACTTTCCGTGAAAGCATAGACGGAAGTCCAACTTTTCCGCAGGCCGAGTTGTTTCGCGGTGCTAGAGGAGTACACCTTGATGAAAACCATAGGTCTCGCTCTCCCTCTCAGTCTCAGTGGAACTAGCCGGAGACATATATGGGTGACATCTCCTCCTTCCTTAATTAAAGAGAGTTTTATGAGGGCAAAGACATCGTCGAGTAAGTTGTTGAGACAAACCTTTTCCTGGTTTGCAAAACCTAGGAGTAACTGATTGTCATGTTATGTTACAGTCAATTAAAGCGACTAAGTTGTAAAGGGAAAACAAAAGGCTTGCAGTTTTCTTCATCTATGGAAAGTACTAGTATAGAGGACTACGCCAACCCCATTAAAACGAAGCTAGAGTCACAATGTTGAGTTGTCGTAGGTATTGCACTTGGCTGACATAAACCACTCAACTTTATCCCACACAAATCCACCAGAATGAAAAACAAGAAAGAGTTAGTGCACCGTCACTCCCTATAGGATAGATCCAACAAACGGCACTCTCACCTAACCAGCTACATACAAACATTGTACATTTCCACGTGTAAAAGATGAGTTGCATGGCACAAGAGGAGAGGCACGGTCGTGATGAGACAGTTACCGTTCATTTGGCTTGGAGCGGCGCCCACACCCACTACCAACGACGCTTTTTTTATAGGACACATCCTATAGAAAGGATATGGCATTGCGTTATAGTATATAAATAATGAAGCTACCCCAAAACCAACATGTGTTTTTATTGAGAACATGGGTGCATACAAAAAGGATGTACATCTATAGACAACAATATATCAATCATATCCAACAATTATTAACAATATTCAAACTTTTTATTCTCTATTTTATTCTCCAATCCATCTTTGTTCTATCTCTTAGGGTGTACCATTCCCTTGTTCCATCCATGAACATTAGGGTTTCTATCTAGTATTGGATTTCATGGTTCTATCCAAGATTGGACCTAGTCACAACATCATCATTGGATTTCTAGTCATTTCCTCAATGACTTTCCTTAATTCCTGAGACTATTAATCTCCTTAAACTACCCTTACGAGAGTACACATTGGATTCAGAAAATTAATGTGTATATATGTGATACACGTGGTTTATTTTTGAACAACAATCAAAATAAAAAATGAGCAATCTTGCGAACCCTAGAGTCCCTGGCGGAGACCCATGGCGGCTAAGGCTTTCCCGAGGATGACGGCGATGGAGATTCCTCGCGAAGGCTACAATCCATCCCTATAGGCACGACTGGCTTAAATCTTAACTTTGCAAGCAACAGAAATAATCTGGAAGGTGTAGATGGCCATGTTGTCAATGTTATGGATATTGACCTATCAAAGACTTTCGAGAACCAGGTTCCTAGGGATCTACACCGGCAAGCATTATGCCCATCGTTTTGACACAGAAACCCTCCTATAGCGAGAAAGACAGGAAAAAACCCATGGAGGACCAACACAAATACATTAAAATAGACACTGGTGATTGCGACGTCTTTTTGAAGCCGGAAGACATCGTCGTTTCACCACACCAGGTATCCCGACCTTTGACTTGAGCAAGGAAGCACATGAAGATCTTCTCAAACCTTGGCAATTCTCAATGGTTATCAAATTACTATCCAGAGATATTAGTTTCTTGACCCTGAGAGACAGAATACAGACAATGTGCAAGCCAACGGGAGGCTTCAATCTGATCTACATGGCTAATGACTTCTTCATAGTGTAGTTCCAAAGGGAAGACAATTACATGCATGCTCTCACAGATGGCCCATGGCCAATTTTTTGTTCCTACCTGTCTGTCTAGCGCTGGGCTCTTGAATTCTCACCTGAATCATCTGGCTCACCGGAAATTGTAGCATGGCTTTCGTGTGAAGTAGATTTTGAATCTAAGGTTTTTTCTTTGTTGTCTGCGTAATGTCTAGAAATCAATAACCATAGGATTTTCTTGACATGGAAAAAAGGTTGCCAAATCAATAGTGTTAATGGGCATGTAAAAAAGACATGGGAGAAACCTTCAAAAATTGATTGGCATAGAAGACAAATTTTAGGTCCTTGAAATTCCCTAGAGAGCCAAGGGTTCCAAAAAGTTTGAGTGTGTCCAATTAGCCAAATGAGTAGGTGAATATTGGAAGTGTTGGCTCCACTTTGAATTCAGCAGCATCCCCTATATGGTTTCCCAGTTCATTTGGTTGAGTACTAACATGTAGTGGTTCAACTAAAGCTAAGATCATGTCTTCAGGAATATAACCATCTACTTAATATGATGTCCTGATACAACTCCTAAAGTTATCCTATTTAATGGTCAACTCTTGGAAAAAGGAAATCAACCATATATTATGAGGATCGTTTTATTAGAAATTTAAGTCCAAATTATGGTTTCATTTTCATAAGATCTAACCCATGTCAAACCCTATGATCGAAGATATATAATTGATCTTAAACTTCAATTTGGTTGAAGTAACTATATTTTGTATTTTATGCAGTTAATGCAAGGGGGAGGGCAACGACGATCACAATTGTGACAAAACCCTAGGGAGGGGTGGTGACCTTTACTAGAAGGGGAGGGATCAAATAATGAAACCAGAGATCAGAGTAAGGGGTATGAGGGGGAACCCAACTTGAAGAAGAAGATCTTCATTGAGTTGGGAGGTCAAGATTGGAGGAGTGTGTCTGCATGTACTAAAATTGGTCATGAACTTTGTATGTACATGCATGAGAGCTCTGAACAAGATCTTGGTTGAGATATTGGCCATGGCAAGTTCTACGTCCTGACCATATCCCTAGGAAACTTGTGAATGAAGTGTGATTAATGTTAGTCAACTACATATGATATCCAATGAATAATGTATATCAGTGAATATTCAATATGCCCAATCTATCAATATAATCTTATTTCTATATTAATGTTCGTGATATAATTTTTGATAGAATTCAAATACTCTAAATACTAGAGCAAGATAAGAAATAGAAAATATGGAATATTATATGTGTAAGTAAAGAATCATTAGACTCTGGATGCCCTAAACATTATAGAATCCAACACAGAGGTCTGCACATGAAGGAGGAAATGTTCTTACTAACTGTCAAAGTCCAGGATAAGGTAGCTAGAGTGTTCCAAAGGGGTACAAGGGTCTAACCCCGTCGAGGATAGATTCCTTAATATAGTGAGGTACCCAACATTAACCAGGTGGTACCTAGTGTAGTACATACAATTCAAGAACTGCTTGGTTGGACAACCCTTGTTTAACAACTGTTGCAGTAGATAGGCTAGAGTACTTGAATCTCTGTCTAAGTGTCCATATTTAGAGGAGTCAAGATAAATTAATCGCTGACATGAGATGTCGAGACTAGACATGGTGATACTTGTTGCGGACCGAGTAGCTAGTTAGCACACTTAGAGTCTACAAGTCTACGTTATGTCTTACACAATGAGACTATATCTTATTGTAATACTTCCACATGTTACAATCAAGGAACAAGGTGACCGATACCGACGCCGTTTCGACAGCTTGGAAATAGGTATTTACCGGTATACCGGCGGAAATACCGACAGATGCAATCCTGGTCGTTTTGATGCCAAAATGAACGAATTAATTTATGAAATTTTACAGGTGTGATCTCTACACCTAAATGCATCGTTTTATGCAATAAAATTCTATATTGGGTGTGGGGGAGGGGGTCCATCATGGGGGAGGTAAGGAATATGTCATGTTTCATTGGGATTTCGATGAAGGATTTCGATGACAAAATGTAGGAATTAAGATATGAAATTTTACTAGCACAAACCACACACAATTATGCAATAATATACAATTTACAACATATAAATAACATATCTACTTACAACTCACATCACTTGTATGTTGACTGGCGCGTTGGTTCTCCACACAGTAATGAGTTGATATTAGTGTGTAGTCACATGCTCCTCATACACATCATTATTGGCAAATTGTATGAAGTTCCATGTTGCTCATTCATGTGTGATACTGTATAAGTGTATAATACTCCTTTGTATTATATTCACATTACTCTTTGGTAAAACATCTTCCACTAAACATAAATAAGTAACTAATTATATCAATACTAATTGTAATATGCTTAGATAGATTGTATGAGTAATTAATAGTGTTGTAAGTAGGTAGATCTAGTGATAATATTGTATATCTATATAATATACTTATAGATGTATGTGTAGTTCCCGTAAGTATATAAAAATTGGAGTAATAATAAGCTTTGGCTGTAGAAAACACTTTTTTTAGGTGAAAGTGGAAGAAAAAAGTAGGAAAAAGAGATGGAGAGGTTGCTAATGGTAGAAATGAAAGATATTAATTATAATTACCTTGATTTGGGTTGGTATTAGCTCCAATCGCCAAAAATCATCCAAATGCACCTTCTTTTCTCCTCCCAATAAGTAACTACAGTCATTCTCGCAAAAAATGGTATACCCATCGGTATATCGTCAGTTTCGGTCGGTACAGTGAAGTTAGTAGTGTATTTTGCATCAAAATCATCGAAACATAGTGGTATCGACGGTATACATGTCGGTATTATCGATATTTGTGATCCTATCGGTACGCATGCATGTTTCGGTATCGGTACGTGTCGGTATCAGTATTTCGGTCAAAATATCGTCGGTACCGGTAAAACTTCATTCCTTGGTTACAGTACACTTCATTTGAGTCCAAGGAATGTAATACAAGGAATAAAAGAAAGTTTAATGGCTTTAGTTTATTATGCTTTCAGTTTATAACAATATTACTTGAGTGATGAATGGTTTACAGTTTTTCACTGCCAAAATAGTACTCTTTTGAGTTCTAAATCTTACTAATATCATTCAATTGAACTACCATGGCTCTCTGTTAATTTTCTATGCACTAAGCTAGTATCTCATACAATCTACTAAAACTTTTTTCAAGAAAGGGTCCAACTCTACAGGAGGAATCAGAAAGTTATCTCACAATAAGAGTAGATTAGTTTAGGTCTCATGAGGAGTTGTTAGAGTAGTTAGATGGTATCTTATCCTTCCTTTAGATCCTAGAAATGAGAGTGAAAATTGAGAATAATTTGTAATTAGATGTAATTGATGTATATTAAAATATGAACTAGTTTCTTTTAGTTGATTATGGTGTAAGAGTAAAACTCAGTTGTGAATGTGTGTTGCTCATGCTTAAAGCATATGTTATCTAATAAGATATCATGATGTTTTAATAGTTCTATTAATTTAAAGTAAGAAAAAAAATTAAGTTTGTTTCACTTAGTAATTATAAAAAGTGAATGGTTAGTATATTCCTCTTTGATAGACATAAGCCTTGTTAGTGGTTTTGGGTCATGACAACCTCTTGGTATCAGAGCATAGGTTGAACCTAAGCAGATCTTAGGATTGGGATAGTGTGGAAAAGACCAATGGGATTAAGATGTTTTCTTCTTTGAGCTGCGATTTTCTAACATATGTATTTCTATTATGAATATGCAGGTGGTAGGAAGAGGATGTGGATATGGTGAGGAATAGGATGGGAGGTATTATGACCCTAAACCTCAAGAATTGGCTCAACGTTGATAAGATAGGGATGATGTGGCAAGAATGTACTATATATTTGTGGAAACAAAGGAGAAGTATAAGATAGTTAGGAGGTCTTTGTCATCTAGTAGGGACCTGATGAGATCCTATGAGCTGGTAAAGAAGCTTGGTGGAACTTAGTTCTTAGGGATGATAGACCCAGTTGTGGCATATGTGTGAATTCAATAGCCAAAAAAGGTTTTCTGCTTAATGGAGCTAATAGAGGACAAGCAGATCAATCATTCTATCTATATTCAAAGGAGATGTTGAATTATGGTGGCATGGAGTACAAGATAAGAGGAGACCTACAATGATGATATAGAAATATTTTGGGGTTGAATTTCACCTAAAGTATTAGCCTCCTACTTTTCTGAGTGATAAGGTCAAGTAGATAGAGAACATTATATAAGGTTGCATGACAATTGGTGAATATGAGGCATACTTCACAAGGTTTGTTAACTTTTATTTATAGCTTGTAGTGGATGACATAGAGAATAGAAGGAGATTCCAAGGTGGTTTAAGACTAGAGATCAGACATACCATATCAGTATCAGGAGAAGAGACAAAAAAATTTGGAGAGTTTGTGGAGGAAGCTAGACTTATTGAAGAGTTAGTTATTACTGATAAGCATTCAATGGGTAGAAAAGATATAGATATTTTGGTGGAGGAGGATAGAGAAGTTGTGGATATAGAGGAGGTGGCAGATTCTTCTCCAAAATAGGACAACATCTTGATTGTTTTAAAAGATAGGGATCATGTTTAAGTGGTGTTGTATCCTCCCATAGTAGAGGAAGATCTATCCCTAGCGGATGGAATGCACCACAAAGGTGTGAACCCTCATCAAGACCTTCAGGTTCATCAACATTAATGACAGGTCTATAGAGATAGGACACAAGCATATATGATATGTGTGGTAGGACACATTGTGGATAGTGTTGGGGAACTAAATTTTAAGGATGTTAATACTATGGATAGATGGTACATTTTAAGAGAGATTGACCTAAGTTTTAGATCACACCGACACAGAGTTCAAAGTCTCAGTTTCAAACCTCACAGAGCCATGCTCTATTTAGAGGAACAAGTTCTTTAGTGGCTTCACGCTCTAGAGAGAGACTACCTAGTAGCAGCAGTGAACAATGAGGACATCATGATAAAGGGAAAGATACAAGCCATTTATTCTCTATGACTCAACTAGAAGGAGTAGTCGCTTATAGTTAGTAGTTTAGGGCAATTCACTAGCCTCTAGCTTGTTGTTTGGTTTGGTAATTTAAATGAAATAATAATGTATACATGTTATCACCCCCAACCCAATCGACAAGTGCATCCTCCAAATATCCCACACTTCTCTTAACTGCTTTGAAACTCTAATTTCCATTTTGCTTAGCTAGTGTTAGTCTAGTTAGCTCTTTACTTCTTAGCTAGTTCATTGCCTCGTTCTTGCTTTTTTCTTGCTATTTTAGGTCTTTAATTTCTCTTGTGCTTAGTTTGCTATCTTAGTATAGTGTAGACCTCTTGATTTGCTTGCCTTAGTGTAATTTGCTCCTTTTCTTACTTAGCTTGTCATTTCTTACTCATTAGAATCCATTATCTAGTGTTAGCTTAGGTTGTGATCTTATTTGTCTTCTTTTAATTACTTTCTTATTCAACCCTTAGTGTAATAAACAAAACTAACTTCAAACCCTTCAACCCTAGACTCCACAGTAGGAGCCTAGCCAAAACTAACCTAGCTCTAGTGCCCCCTTTTCTCTCTTGGGTTCGACCCCTAACTTGACACCCTCCTATAGTATAACTCAACCCTGTGCGCTTGCGGCGAAGTGTGTTAGTCTATGTGAGTGATCCTATTAGGGATTTATAAATTTTGAAAGATACCTAGTGTATTTGAAACCTCTTAGGGTTGCATCTAGTCACCATGCAATTGATTGGGGTGCGACCCTAGGAAAAATGCACTAGCACCTCCTAAACATTTGCATGACATTGTGTAAAAAATGGAAATAAAGTTGATTAAATTGGTTTTATTTCCTTATATATCCTTATCTTGATATCTTCTTTTATAATTCATTGAAGGCAACAAACATAATTAAAATTGGACGTGTAGCATAATTATAATGTGTATAATATGAATTTAACAGTTGCCTCATATTTGTACATCATGCATCAAGCCATCTAGCATACTAGGGGACTTCTAGTATTATTTAAATAAGCATTAATATAATTATTAATGGGCTACCATGCTTGATAAGAATGATTGTTGTGGGATTATCTAGCCATAAGAAAGTATATACTAAGTTTATCTTTTCTTAAATATTTCATATCACTTTAAATTTTCCATTTAGTATATTTATTATAGTTCATATAGATAATGTCAATATAAATTATTCATATATTTTATAAGTGAAAATTATACATATTCAGATGTTGTGGCCATAAGTCATCCACTGTCTAGTATTTTAATATTTATTAATCTACATTCCTTGTTGGTATCCTTAAGTATATTAATTAAATGTGTGGCATATGAATTTATACAACTGGTTATTCAGTGGGACTTAAAGTAAAATACATTTCCATGAATTAGCCTAAGGTTCATTACTTTGAAAACTCCATTCCTTTTTTTTACTTGGATAGGAAGTTTCTAGAGTCCTTGATTTAAATGTAGATTCTCTCCAAAGATAAAATTACATCCACTTGTTTGAACCTTAATTAGTTAGTTTGTACTAAAGTTCATTATGTAACTAATTCACTAAATATATAGACCTCCAAAATTGTTGATATAATATAAATAAAGAAAAGGGGAACTACTTTTGATCCTTTGAGAAGAAAACATAAGAATGCCAGGGATAAGGAACATGCTTAGCTTATAGTATGTTATACAACCTATAGCAGTATTGTTTGTACAACCAATCACAAAAAATGGAAATGGATAATGATGTACTTAAAGAAATTTCATCAAATATGAAAATTAGCTTCATGATGTAAATTTCCAGCTATTCCAAACCTTAGATTTGAGACATTTAATTGAAGAGACAAATTTCGGCAAAAAAGGAGGAAACATGATAGAATAGTCAGGGAATTGATTACTCTATCTAGAATCAATACAAGTAATTCATTTTTAGTTGTTTATTCTTCTACTTAAATCCTATACCTAATCCTAGGGAATAATGAGTGATAGTGTAAGGAGTGGGATCCCATAGGGATCCACTCCCTACTAAAATAAAAAGGCAACATCCCTCAAAAATCAAAACCATCATAATTTTTTCACAAAGGGATGATAATCAATTCATTCACATGTATGTATCATAAAACCAATAATATAGTAGTGGAAGAGAAATATATCTAGCTATTACAATTGAGTTTCTATGAAAGTTCTTCACCACACAGGGTGTACATAGAAGGAAACAAAAGGAACAATTCAGCAATGGGTCGTCCAACTATCTCAAACTACCTCCCAAGCTAGATAAGGTAACTCCTAGATAGCCTTGGTCAACTTTAGGAAGCTTCTCCTTTCTCACTACCTAGGGGTTGGAAGCATACCATGAAAAGAAGAAAAGATGGAAATTATCAGCTATCAAAGCCAGTATAATTGGGATTGGACTATATAAAGGAAATAGGGAATAACAAGTAAAATCCAATTAGTAAATGAATAATTGAGTTTTTGAGAAAAGAAAGGTGTGGAAACCTCTAGAAGGCAAAAGAACTTAATCCAAAGGTGGATTTCGTGCCACATGGGTTCCTTGGGTCCTAAGGAGTCCAAAGTTGCAAAGATAATGCAATAAGAAAAGAAAAGATCAATTAAGTATTTCCTTATTAAGAAAGAAATTGAAAACAATGATAAAATGTGGAAAATAAGTGAAAAGAGGTATAATTGAGTGATCCTTTGTGGATTTTCGTATCCCAAGGATTCCTAATGATAAAAGGAACACCAATGAGAAAAATAAAAGAGAAATAAATAGAAATCCTCAAAAAGAGCTATTTTAATAAGAAATAAATAAGATAATGAGAAATAATAAAGAATAATGCATTTAGATGCATCTAGAAGGATAATGAGTATCCAATAAAAAGGATTTCGAAACCATAGAGTTTCTTGGGATCCAAGGAGTCCCAATGAAGAAAGAGGAAAGAGAAAATACCAATAAAGTCAAATAAGAAGATAATATGATGCATAATGAATAATTATGAGGTATTGTTAAAAAGAAGTATTGTTTCAATAAAAGGAAATAGAATTTCGTGGTTAATGGATTAAAATGCAAGAATAATGATAATAAGAGAAAGGATTTTTGTTTTTCCAATTATCCATGAAATAAATCTTAACAAAAGGATAATGAGGAGAGAGAAGAATACTTCTCCTAGAAGGAATATGAATCCTTTTGGAAAGGGACTCTTTGAGTCATGTATAAGCCTACCTAGGGCTTCGTTTCTCACCCATATATATATATATAAGGGGTAGAGCTCTGGTTCGAAGGGAAGGAGAACCCCACGTTTCTCTAACCTCATCTCCTTCTTCCTTCCGTGCTAACCCTAAACCACGGGTGGTGAGTTCTCTAGAGCAACAGAGAGATATGGAGCCATAGTGAAGAGGGCCTGATGTACCCCAATGACCAGCGGGTGATCAGTGAATGTCTTGGAGTGTCGAACTTCACCCGAACATCTGCGGCACACCTGTAGCACGGCTGCAGTAAGGTTGTGAACCGCGGGCTTGCATAGCCTACTCCCGGCCGTTGCAGCCAAACCTGAGGTGGCCCCACCTACGGGGGGGCACGACGAAGGTAGGGGACTTGTCCCCGAAGGCCGTCAAGGGACCAGGAGTGAAGGAATAGCCGTGCAAGGCTGGCTAGGGCAGCGCAGCACAGCTGCGCAAGGATGAAGATGATGAAGGTCACATTGGACCGTTCTACCCCTCCGGTGTATGAAGCAGTGACAACTTACCTGGGGGGTATTTTTGACATTCAGTTATGTTTCCAAACATACAAAGCATGTTGCATGGAAAGGGGGACACGTGGCGCCCTCCGATTAGCCCAAGTAAGTGATTTCTTGCAAAAATCGTATCTCCATATTGGTGACTCTGATTAGGACAAGTAATACATAAATTTTGATCAGGAGAACGAGAGGAATCCAATAAAAATGATATTAAAGATTGATTCCATTCCTAATCACAAAAGTACTATAAGTTGATGAAAAGTGCATTAAAGTTAAGTTAAAAACCCTATTTGTGATTAGAGGTTGAATCTAGTATGATTAATGGGTTAATTTAAGTATTAATAACTTGTTGAATGATAATGTTAGATTCAAACCTGATCTAGATGTGAATTTGCATGATTTAGGGTTTTTACCTCATACGAGAATGATTAAGCATTTAGAAACCCTAATTTAGGGTAAAAGAGGACAAGATCATATTTAATTTGAAAAATGTGAAAATATGTTGTTATATGATGGTTCTAATTTATTTTGAATACAAAAGTCCCTAATTATGGATAAATACCCTTAATGTAATAATTAGGCTTTTCTCATGAATCAAGGTAGAATTAATAATAAATAACGTTCATATGAGTATTAGAGCATAATGAACTACAAATTGATGATAAACGAGCATAATGACTTTGTCATGGGTTAAAGAAGATAAAAATGGTAGCTTTAATGAAAAGAGGCTTAATGGACTTATATAATGGTTAATTATGCCTTAAATCTGAAACTGAGGTTAGATGTTGAGATAATTAGGGTTTGTGATCAATTGCGTTAAATTAGGGTTTAAAATAGTAAAAGATGAAGGGAAACCCTAATTGCAATGGAAACCCTAAAAGTGGACTAGAAACCCTAGGAAGCGAGCTAGAATTAATAGACTTAATGACATGAGTAATAAAAGGAAATTGTATAATTGTTTCAGGATCTTATTGAATGCTTGATTGCCTATTGGTTGATTGGATTATTTCTGTCTCACATCAACTTGACAGGTATGTGGTTACGCTTATGATTATCCAGCATTAGTTTTTTTGAGGATTTTATCGATGTTTACATCATGGCTTGAATTAATTGTTGGATGAATTTAATTCATGCAAATTATAATGTGAATATGACTATCACATAAGAGATGTGCCTACTAGCTCATATCCTTGTCCCCTCTGTAGCTTAATGGGTTGACCTAGTACATGGCTACCAATGGGGTAGGCCCATCAGGCCATCGAATGACTTATTACATGGCTACCAATGGGGTAGGACCATCAAGTCACTTGGAGTTAGAGATTGGACTACCTATGGGTAGTGCCATGCGACTCAACTCTAGATATTGATCTACTTGTTAGGTAAAATCATGCGGGGTTTAATAAGGATCTACCTAGAGAGAGGTAATATCTCAGTCCACTACAGGGACAACGCAGAGATAGGGGATAGGAAAGGATTGAGTAGTATGGTTTAAAATGTAATCTTGGCATGTTAAATGATAATTGGCTGATTACTTTGTTACTATAGTTGCACGATTATTGTTTCTCCCACATACCAGCTTCTTGCTGACTGACGTTTTGTTTGTCGGCGTTTTAGGTACAATGAAAAGAACAAACAATAAAGTGGCATATGTAGAATTAAATGAGAATTAACGCACACAGGAGGATTAGTTAGATCAGTATCTTCATGGTTAGAAGTTTAGAAGTCCCAGTTTTAAAAAGGTAAGCAAAATTTTATTTTATACCAGTTTTCAGTTTAGTTGGTAAAGTTTATCAATTGTTATTGAATATTTGTCGAACCTTTGATCCGGGTTATTGGTTAACGACTCTGACCTTTCGGTCTCCCTTAATTGGGGGTTACCGGGAGTCGAGGTCGTTATAAGTACTCATATTTTAAGCTCAGAATATTCGCATGTCTCTAAGATAAGACTCCCGTGAATTATGTAGTTCAATGTTATACAATTTTAATGTTAAAATATATAAGTAAGATTCTCTCCCATTGTTATGTAAATTCATATGCTCAAATAGAGATATGTTGTTCAAATTGTTATTATTCATGGACAAGGCCCCAGATAAGGTTAAATAATCATGTTCCTATTAGATCTCTTAGAAAAGATATATATTAGTGAACACGATTATAGAATAAGATATGCGAGTAATGTACTCATACTTAGCTAATGATTTGGGATAACTTTGTATTTAGATTTTAGTATAAGTATGTTATTAGGATTTCTCATATCTAGAGATGTACCTCTGTATTAAGATTGTAAGTAGGAACATGTTATCAAGATTTCCTATATATGTAGAGGTCTAAGAACTAAGAAAATAATTAGATCTCTTAGACTAATTAATAAGTCAAGTACAATGTGAGAACATAAGTTGTTGACATGTCAAGACATGATTCAATTTTCAAAATAGAGGTACTATTGGGATTAGAATAAATTGTAAAATGAGTTTAGAATAATATTATAAGATGATGATGCATTAAGCTATGATTAAGTTGCAAGACAATATTTTATAACATTTCTATTTTGATATTAAAGGTTTAATATGTAAATTCACATGCAAACATTAAGGTTCATGGTAACATCATATTTAATAAGAAGGATTGAACCATCTTGTCAGAATTCATATTTTTAGATATGTTGTACTTAAGATACTTTCATAAACTTGACTTAAGTTACTTGGTATAATTAGTATTTCTATATTCATTTCAGATCCTTTCTCCTAAGATATTAGACTCATTTATCACATAATTGCTATAAATGAAGTAAGTTTACCAAATCAGAGTTTATAATAAAGTTTACCCAGGTAATGAGAATACCATATTTAGATCCAAACTTAAATTACTCAGTGCCCGAGTAGTTAGATATTGAATAAAGATACATTCTAAGGGTTATAAACCCAAACTCTATTATGTTGTAATTTGAGATATATATTCAAATCCAGTAATAGATTCAGTTCAGAATTTAAGAGCAGAGATTCAGAAGAATTCAGTACATGTTCAATACTCAATTTTAGATAAGTTCAGATTTAGAGTTTAGTTATACTAGACTTAAGATAATTAATTCAAAACCTTCACATAATACATTATATAATAAGTCCTCACCAGAGAGTCCGGGGACGATTCAGAGGGCGCATTGCACCAGACACTGCGGGTGTCACAGAGGGCATTTATGCCAACAGAGGGTGTGTTGCACCATAGAGGACTATTTAGTGTCAACAGAGGACACGTTGTGCCAACAGAGGGTGCATTGCACCATAGAGGACACTTCGGTGTCAATAGAGGGCACATTGTGCCAACAGAGGGTGCGCTGCATCATAGAGGACACTTCGATGTCAACAAAGGAGGACTTATTGTATAATGGTGGCCACAATCAGATAAAATTCATAAGTAAAATATACCTTAGTTTAGAGCATGCCTACAATCTCATCTATGAGTAGGATGAGAGGGAATTAGATAAGTATGACCTTGACACTTTGGTGTAGGTCTTGAGATCCATGTACTAGGGTACATGTCTCCAGAGAAAGATAAGGTAGAAAGATAAGAATTTAGATTTAGTAATAAGAGAGAATATGTTACAGATTTTACTCAGAGTTTGATGTTAGTTTCATGTTTATAATGTTCAATTTCAGTTCCTTAGGAATGTATATTTTAGAATACTCATGCCACTTACTCTAACGACTGTTTTTTCCAATGCATGGCTGGGGACGCGATGTCCACAAGATTTGGAGTAGTTGAGGATCAAAGGAACAAGTAAAGGTCTAGGAGATTTTCAAGCCTGCCTAGTGGGGTGCCATTTACCGAGGCGGTCCAGAGTTTAGACATCTCTTTTTTGCTTCGTCTTGTTACCTGAGTATATTAGATGAGTTGTAGTTTTCTTTTTTATCAAGGGCTATGTATGAATCAGTTGTACTTAATGCAAAGTATTTCATTTGCTTTAATTGCAATGGTTATCATGTTTGTGACACTCCCAGAAAAAAAAGGTATATGGCTTCCTCTCATGTGTTATGAAAATCTGGGTGTTACAATATATGACTGGATACTTACAAATAAAGTTATAACATGTATTTATGTATTTGTGTGTACATGTGTGTTTTTGTAGAACTTGATACACATGATGTAAGAACAAGTGATGATCATTCAAAACATACCCAAAACCCTATTCTACACTCACATGAAGACTTTAGGATTGATATGTATAACCAACTACTTTCACAACAGGGGAACAAGATCCAGAGTAACAACCTTTATGAGTCATTAATAGGTCCTCACATACATTGCAAATCTTTGCATAGAGCCCTTCACTATCAATAATTTTGTGGATCGAGACTTAATCAAAGACTCAGAAAACTGAGAAATAGCCGTGCATATCTAAATATTTGAGTCAATCTTGGTCGACAATATTATCGACTGGAAAAAGTCAGTTGAAGAAAAGTTTAACCGACAAAGAGACGTTGTGCTCGTTGATTAAGGATATAGACCAACACATAGTTGTTGGAGCCCAAGATATTGCCCGATCAACAAGTTTGTGGGCCGAGAGTCTTTCGGTCGACAATATTGTCAACCAAGAAAAGTTATGGAACAACTTTCTATTAACAATCAAATTAGCCATTTTAACTACTTTGACCTAATCCTAACAGCTAAATCTTGACTTAGAACGTCCTACACACTACCCATAGTTGCTCTAACCACTTGTAATCATTTCCAATATATAGAATTGATCTTAAGACACTTAGGATCACCCATTAAGCAACAATTGCATATACATTGACATACACTTGAGCATACTAGCTATCTTTCTCAAAGTGCTTAGTCCCTATACTTCATATTTACATCAATCTAGACTAAGCCCTAGCATCAACTTGAGAGTCCTCTCCACCAAATACAACTTTGCCTAAAACCTTGTGGAGAAGATCATCACTTGTCCATAGTGCTTGATTGTGTTGACCTAGGTGTCGCACATTGCCCATATTTTGATAATGACTTAACCATTCCATTCATATGTATCTAACAAATCTATTTGAGATCATTGCAGATATTAGATACAAGAAAAGAATCACTTTTATCTCCATAGCTACTCTTCCGGCACATGCAAAACATGTGACTTTTAACCACTTTGTAATATAGCCCTTAGAGTCTTAGAACATTTTATGTAATCACTCATAATCATGTTTTGCATTGTATCTAAGATGGATAAAATGATTGGGACTCAAAAATCCATCGTTTGTACAGTTTATGAAAATTCCAAAATACCCTTAACAGGGATTTTGTCGGCCGAATTCCAAACTCGGTCGATCCATATATTCTGGAATTTTCTGGGCTGTCGGCCGAGTTTCCAACTCAGCCGACCCCTGTTCGGTCGAGTTACAATGGTAGGAAACTCAGCCGATCCACTGATCAGTCAAGACTGAAGGTCGACCGATCGGTCGAGTTTCCCCATGGAAACTCGGCCGACAGTCTATCTCTCAGACTTGTCGCCTAGTGTGTCGGCCGAATTGCCTTTAATGAAACTCGGTCGATCGGACTGTACTGGAATGCAGAAAAAGCAATTCCAACCGTTGGAGGAGTAGGTGGGACTCAAAATAGATCCGTTGCAAGTTGTAAAACGGCTAGTTTGTGCCACTTAACTCTCCCAACCTCAAAGGGACACCCTCAACTATAAATAGGACCTCTTGGACTTCATTCCAAGGTTGCTCATTCACATATGCTTGGTCCTAGCCTTAGTTGAGTGGTTTCTAATCCTTTGAGCCCCTTTCTCTCTCTACCTTCAAAGCAAATTCGTGAGTATGAGTGAGTTAGGATCCCATGTATGAGAGCTATCATTTGTAATCTTGTAAAGCTCTCCTTTCCACTTCTCCCATCTCCATTCTCTATGAAGATTGATTGAAGTTTCTTCTCCGAGTGAAAGAGAAGAAGGTTGCTGTTCTTCCCCAAGTGAAGGAGAAGAAGGCTAGCTGCTCCAGGCCTCCAAGTGAAGGAGGAAGGTGCTAAATCTCTCCAAGTGAAGGAGAGGTGCAAGGCAAAGCTCAAGCAAGATAGGTAAATCCTACAAGGCCGAAGACTAGAGCAAGAGTGGGTAATTCCTTTGAAGAAGGTGGAAGACTACTTGCTTGGTGGGTAAGTCCTTGGTGAGGTAGAAGATCTTGGCTTGATATATAAGTCCTTGGATGGTTGGTAGTTGTAGCTTGTAATCTTATTGTGTGATATATATAAGAGAACCAAGTTACAAATCCTAGAGCCTAACCAACTCTAGGTAGTGGACTGACATTGCTCCTAAGTTTAGGACATGGAACCACTCTAAACCACCTGTCCAAGTGCATGCTTTCCTTGTCTATTATCCTTGCTTTGTATGCTAGTTTAGGACATCAAATTGTTGTTTTGAATTAAGTTCTGCACTTAATATAATTTGGTGGTCTAATCACTTTTGTGAAGTTTGTGAAGCTCTATTCAACCCCCCCTTCTAGAGCCCATTGATCCAACAAGTGGTATCAGAGCAGGTCTTCTCCAAGCTACTTCAACAAGTAGGAGAAGATGGGCGATTCAGCTCTTGGGTCACTCAATCTTGAAGGAAGCTTCTCCATGAGACCCCCGGTCTTCGACGGCACAAACTTCCTATATTGGAAGAGAAGGATGCAATTCTACATCCAAGGCGTGAGCTACGAGATGTGGAAGATAGTCCATCTCAAGTATGAAGAGCCGAAGGGGAACATCACCACGTGGACGGAAGATGAGATGAAGCGTGCTCAACTCAATGCTAAAGCTGTGAGCATCATCTACGCCGCCCTTTCACCATCGGAGTTCAACCGCATCTCTTCTTGGGACACGGCGCATGAGATTTGGCATAAGTTGTGTGTCACCTATGAAGGGACGGAGCAAGTCAAGGAGGCCAAGGTCTATATGCTCGGCGGCCTACTTGAGAACTTCAAGATGGGGAAGAATGAAAGAGTTGCGGACATGTACACAAGGTTGAATGTCATCTTGAATAGTCTTGCAGCCCTTGGAAGTGTCATGGATAGAGGTACCATCAATGCAAAGATCTTGAGATCTCTTCCAAAGAGATGGGAGCCAAAGGTCACTTCAATTGAAGAAGTCTACAAGCTGAGCGAGTTGTCAACCGAGGAGCTGGTTGGTAATCTCCAAGCACATGAACCAAGGCTCGACAAGTAAGAGGAAGAGGAGAAAAGAGAAGAGAAGGAGTCCAAGAAGATGAAGGACACAGCCTTCAAAGCTCAAGTTGAAGAAATGATGCGGCAACAACAACTTTTCATGAAGTCTCCCTGCCCTTCCTCAAGCAAAGATGAAGGTGCAAATGATCATGAAGCCAACTATTCAAAAGGAAGACACTTCAAGGGCAAGCCATCATCCTCCACTCCTAGATGCTACGAGTGTGGTCAAAAGGGCCACTACAAGAATGACTGCCCAAAAGCCAAGAAGGGCTATCATAAGAGCAGCCACAAGAAGGATGACAAATACAAAAGAGAAGCCAAGTACAAGAAGAAGAACAAGAAGGAGAGAAGACCCAAAGATGCAGCTCATGCGGCATGGGAGGAGTCCTCTACTTCAAGTTCCTCAAGCTCCGAGGATGGTGAATGTCACCTTGCACTCATGGCTTCTACTAGTGAAGAAGTAATTGAGGTAAGTGAGGTAAGCAAGGTTAGTAGCACAAGGTTACAATCAACAAGAAGGTATTGATTTTGATGAAACCTATGCTCTTGTTGCTAGATTAGAATCTATTCGTATGCTACTTGCCTTTGCTAGTTATAAAAATTTCTTGCTTTATCAAATGGATGTTAAAAGTGCGTTTTTAAATGGTACAATCGAGGAGGAAGTATATGTTGCTCAACCTCCAGGCTTTGAAAATGATAAGTTACCCAATCATGTATATTTCTTGCAAAAAGCTCTCTACGGACTCAAACAAGCACCTCGAGCTTGGTATGAGAAACTAAAGAACTTTTTGTTAGATAACGGGTATATCATGGGCAAAGTTGATTGTACTTTGTTTCTAAAACACACTTCTACCCATTTTCTCATAATTCAAATATATGTTGATGATATTATATTTGGCGGAACTGACCTTGATCTTTGCAAAGAGTTTGGTTCTCTTATGCAGAGTGAATTCGAGATGAGTATGATGGGTGAGCTGACCTTCTTCCTCGGCTTCCAAATCAAACAAACCAAGGAGGGTAACTTCATCAACCAAGGCAAATACACACTTGAACTTCTTAAACGCTTTGGGATGGAGAACATGAAGCCAATGGATACACCCATGTCAAACACTGCAAAACTTGACAAGGATGAAGAAGGTGAGAAGGTAGATGAGAAGCTCTATAGAGGTATGATCGGAAGTTTACTTTACTTAACTGCCTCTAGACCTGATATAATGTTTAGTGTTGGCTTGTGTGCTCGCTTTCAATCAAGCCCTAGGAAATCGCATCTTGTTGCTGTCAAGAGGATTTTGAGGTACTTAGACAAAACTCCAAATTTTGGACTATGGTACCCTAAGTCAAGGGACTTTACTCTTGTAGCATATAGTGATGCTGACTACGCAGGTTGTTTGATTGATAGAAAGTGCACAAGTGGCACTTGCTTCCTCTTGGGACCATGCTTGGTGTCTTGGTTCTCCAAGAAACAGAGCACAGTGGCATTATCAACTACCGAAGCTGAATACATTGCAGCCGGAAGTTGTTGTGCCCAGGTCCTATGGATGAAGCAAATGCTCCAAGACTTTAACATTCATTTTGATGCTTCTCCTATTTTCTGTGATAACACTAGTGCAATAAATCTTTCTTATAATCCAATATTGCATAGTAGAGCTAAACACATAGAAGTTCGCCATCATTTTCTCCGTGACCACATTGTCAAAAAGGATATTTATATCACACATGTGGATACGGAAAATCAGTTGGCCGACATTTTCACTAAACCGCTTGCTAGAGAACAATTTAATTTTATTAGATCAAAATTGCTCATAATCTCTCTTGATGATGTTGACTTGCTCTCTAATTAGTTGGTTCCATCTTATGTGTGTTGCTCTTGCTTATAAATGCTTTGTTTGCTAAAAATGCTTGTTTTTGATAAAATTTCTCTTGTTTCTATCTCTTCTTCGGGCTTTTCTCACAAATCGGGTTTTAATCGACAAATAGTACCCTATGATGATAGGAATGTGCCTAAATATGCTTAATATACAATGTAGTCCAACCAGAAAAATTGCTTTCGGTCATTTGAGGCTAGGGCTAGATTTTAGTTTTTCCTCATCAGGGTTTCTGTCGGCCGAGTTTCCAACTCGGCCGATCGGTCGGGGACAGGGCACCTGTGCGCTCTGTCGGCCGAGTTTCCTTTCCTGGAACTCGACCGATCGGCGGCAGGCTGGTTTAATATATATAGGAATCGGCCGACTTGCTCCCTCTCAACTAGAGCAAAGTCGACTGAACCCTAGACGCCCAGCCCTGACCCTTCCTCCCCTGGTGCTCCTCTCTCTCTCTCCGACCGTTTTCGCCCCCAAATCGACCCGTACGTTTGTTCTTGCTCCTTTTTTCTGGTGCGCCTGCTCTCTCTCTCCGCGTGGATCGGCTCCATCTCCTCGTTCTCCTCTCCAATGAGGTCCCAACGCCGGAAACGTGCCGTTCCCGCCCCTGCTCCTGCGGTTCCTCTTGTGCCTAGGTATATGGTGTTTGATAATCTTTCCTTTGTTGACAATGCTGCTATTGCTCGCTACAAAGAGCTCCTTCCTCGCTCTCCCTTTCCTTTTCGAGCTCTTTATCAGCCCCATAGCTTTCATGCCGACCTTTTCGAAGCTTGTCAACTCTTTCGCACACATCATCTTGAAGCTCTTTGTATTGAGGATGCCCGTTTTCATAACCTAAAATACAGCTCCAAAGCCGTACGTCAATTCTACGCTAACTTGCGGTGGAATTACGACTCTTTGGTTCCCCCTTCGGACACCTCAATCATTTTGACGTCTATGATTGCCGGCCAACCTTTCCATATTACTGAACGCTCGTTCAATCTCTATCTCAATGGCAATGTTGGCACGGCTTCGTGGATCACCGATTACCCTGCTTATCTTGATCTCTTGTATCCCGAGGACGTCTATAAGACCATTGAGGTTGACTTGACTGATATTCATAAGTTTCTCAAGCAACCCGATTTTCCTTATAGAAAGAAGGGCACTCTGCCATCTTCTGCCCTGTCCTCTCCTCGCCGTGTTTTGGCGTTCGTTCTCAGTTGCAATGTCCATCCAAAGAAGAATCAAACGGACATCGCCGAGAATACGGCTATGATGATGTATCTTCTGTTGAACAACCAAGGAGTCAAATGGGCTCGTTACATCCTTCACCATATGACTTGTTTTGACTCGGGAAAGAACACCAAAGGCACACATCTTCCATATCCTGCCCTAATTTGTGGTCTTTTCCAGCATGCCACTGGAAAATCTCTCTTTTCCGATTTTCTCTACCGCCCTGATCGTAAGGGAGTTTATATCAGTGAGACCACTCTTCAAAAGAGTGTCCCTACCTCTGGTGCATCATCTTCTTCTGCTCCACCTCCACCTCCATCATCATCTGCTGCACCTCCTCCTCCACCCTCCACAGCTGCACCACCTCCTCCTGAGCCATCTTTCCGACCTCCTCTGCAGCCGGCCTTTGCTGACTTCCATGTCTCCAATGAGGCCCTCATGGGGTACCTCATGCATCAGCAAGCCTACAACATGCAGGTCCAGCAACATCACCATCAGGATCTGTGCCACATCATGTCGTCCATGTCTTTGTCTTGCCCTCAGCCCTACCCCACCTACGAGCCCTACCCCGGTGGTGACTACGCTTCTTTTGCGTATAGTCAGTTTTATCCTCCTCCACCCCCTTCTGCTTCCGCTGATCACTCTACAGGTGGATACTCTCCTCCGGTTCTGGCGCTCCCAGGTGGCCGTTTGTCTGAGCTTCTGGCCCAGTACACTTCTTCTGCTCCCCCCATTGAGGTTGCCTATGAGTTACATGCTCTAGGCATGTCTTGGGCCGAGCAGAGTGCGAGGTGGCCCGGGCGTGCTTCTGGTCCTCCAGACGAGGATATGGCTGACCAGGAGGATGCTGAGACTGACGCTGATGAGGCTACTACGACGGATGCTGAAGACGAGGATGCGGATGACGATGCCGATGCTGAAGACGAGGCTACACCAGCTGCTGCTCCTCCTTCCGATGATGGAGATGAGGACTACCAGCCCGACGAGGACATGGAGGCTGCCGTTGATGATGTTGACATAGATTAGTGTAGCTTAGAGTTGATGTGTCTAGTTTAGTCTCGGATGACCATGATATATCTTTTTGGACTATGATTGTATTATTTACATTAGGCACATCATCTGAGTTGTACTATTGCTACTCCGTTTGTCCGTGTAGTTTTTGTCTTATGTTTGCTTTTGGAACCACTTTGTATGGCTTATCTTATAGTGTGTTCCATATTTTGATGAATGACAGGTTTTTGCTTTCGTGCTTTATCTTGATATTTATCTGTCTCTCTATGTTTTGGTTGATTGAGTGTTTGGAGAAGACCTTGCTTTTATGCTCTTCTACCCCCCCTGCCTTTTTGAGATGACAAAGGGGGAGAAAGACCTCAATCATATCGTTTTTATTGCTTGTATGGTTCTTTTCTTGTCTATAAACTGAAATGCATCTAGACTTGTTTAGAATCATATAGTATCTATATATGCTATGTTTGCTTGTGTGTTAACTAACTATGCAGGAACGAGTAAGCATGAATTGAGGGGGAGCATTATAAATTGATCATATGTGCATCCCCTTGCAATTCCCTAAAGAAAAGGTATAATTTTCACATTCTTTTCAATATGTTGAGGAATGGTTTGTCATTGTCAAAAAGGGGGAGAATGTTGACCTAGGTGTCGCACATTGCCCATATTTTGATAATGACTTAACCATTCCATTCATATGTATCTAACAAATCTATTTGAGATCATTGCAGATATTAGATACAAGAAAAGAATCACTTTTATCTCCATAGCTACTCTTCCGGCACATGCAAAACATGTGACTTTTAACCGCTTTGTAATATAGCCCTTAGAGGCTTAGAACATTTTATGTAATCACTCATAATCATGTTTTGCATTGTATCTAAGATGGATAAAATGATTGGGACTCAAAAATCCATCGTTTGTACAGTTTATGAAAATTCCAAAATACCCTTAACAGGGATTTTGTCGGCCGAATTCCAAACTCGGCCGATCCATATATTCTGGAATTTTCTGGGCTGTCGGCCGAGTTTCCAACTCAGCCGACCCCTGTTCGGTCGAGTTTCAATGGTAGGAAACTCGGCCGATCCACTGATCAGTCAAGACTGAAGGTCGACCGATCGGTCGAGTTTCCCCATGGAAACTCGGCCGACAGTCTATCTCTCAGACTTGTCGCCTAGTGTGTCGGCCGAATTGCCTTTAATGAAACTCGGCCGATCGGACTGTACTGGAATGCAGAAAAAGCAATTCCAACCGTTGGAGGAGTAGGTGGGACTCAAAATAGATCCGCTGCAAGTTGTAAAACGGCTAGTTTGTGCCACTTAACTCTCCCAACCTCAAAGGGACACCCTCAACTATAAATAGGACCTCTTGGACTTCATTCCAAGGTTGCTCATTCACATATGCTTGGTCCTAGCCTTAGTTGAGTGGTTTCTAATCCTTTGAGCCCCTTTCTCTCTCTACCTTCAAAGCAAATTCGTGAGTATGAGTGAGTTAGGATCCCATGTATGAGAGATATCATTTGTAATCTTGTAAAGCTCTCCTTTCCACTTCTCCCATCTCCATTCTCTATGAAGATTGATTGAAGTTTCTTCTCCGAGTGAAAGAGAAGAAGGTTGCTGTTCTTCCCCAAGTGAAGGAGAAGAAGGCTAGCTGCTCCAGGCCTCCAAGTGAAGGAGGAAGGTGCTAAAGCTCTCCAAGTGAAGGAGAGGTGCAAGGCAAAGCTCAAGCAAGATAGGTAAATCCTGCAAGGCCGAAGACTAGAGCAAGAGTGGGTAATTCCTTTGAAGAAGGTGGAAGACTACTTGCTTGGTGGGTAAGTCCTTGGTGAGGTAGAAGATCTTGGCTTGATATATAAGTCCTTGGATGGTTGGTAGTTGTAGCTTGTAATCTTATTGTGTGATATATATAAGAGAACCAAGTTACAAATCCTAGAGCCTAACCAACTCTAGGTAGTGGACTGACATTGCTCCTAAGTTTAGGACATGGAACCACTCTAAACCACCTGTCCAAGTGCATGCTTTCCTTGTCTCTTATCCTTGCTTTGTATGCTAGTTTAGGACATCAAATTGCTGTTTTGAATTAAGTTCTGCACTTAATATAATTTGGTGGTCTAATCACTTTTGTGAAGTTTGTGAAGCTCTATTCAACCCCCCCCTTCTAGAGCCCATTGATCCAACAAATTGTACATCTTATGAAATGGGAATTATAATCTCCTTCTTCCTTTCTTGTTCTTGTGCTGTGGCGTGTTGTTGCTTCTCACTACTTCGAGGTATAAGGACACGATGAAGCTTTCTTGGTGCTACTTCTCAATTGAAGATTGCAACCAAGGTGGTGGAGGTGGATTGCTATCATCTCAGGATACATGCTCTTCCAAGTTCGTCAAAGAAGAGGTGGATCATCGTTCTTCCAAGTCTGACAAAGAAGAGATAAAGAGGGAGACCTTCCAACATCCCATCAAAGAAGGTGTAGTTCTCTTTGAGCTAAAAAGGAGGGTTAGTTTTACACCACAAAAGATACTGATAGATTTTCTATATTGTGTATCAGTATATAAAAGGAATAAAATACATGATTTAGAAATCCTAGTTGGAAACAACTTGGTAGTAGACTGATTTCATTTGATAGAACCACTCTAAATTTGTGTCTCTCGTGGTTGCCTCCTTTGCTTTATATTTCTAATGCACTTTAAGTAAAGTAATTTTATTTGGTTAAAATTATCATAAATCTCTATTCACGCCCTCTAGATCTTTTTATAAACATCTTAATCGTCTAAAATCACACTTAAGAAAATGGAGACAACTGAAGGTGAGTCTTGTTTTGAGAAACCAATTTTTTTTTACACAAATGTATTATACATTTACTTATTGCTTAAATGATTGGGGATGCACTTAGAATGTAAGTATATGCTCTGAGAATAGGAACAAAATAATCCCATCAAGTTGTTTGCTGGATAACACACATCATTACATTATATCTACTTTTAGTTATCATCTTCTGCTATTTTTTATCGACTTGCTTCTCTCTTGAGGTTATATATGTGTTTCTATGAAGAACTATTGATCATCTTATTTGGCCAATGACTGTTTGTAAATACGAAAATCATAGTGAAGTTGGGTAGACTTTCTCTAACAAACAACCATGTATTCCATTGCTAGTGTGTGACACATCTCAAAGTGAGTTAGGTTAGAATTACTTTGTATGAACCTGACTCGGTCCGACAACAAAACATGATTTTGTATTTATTTTTTTTCCATAAATGTTAGTTCTAAGGTTAAAAGTTGATGTCTAAACTAAAATGAGTCATTTTCAAGTTTGGGTTTTGTCAATCTAAGTTGATTTTGGGTTAAAATTAAAAAAATATAGGTTCTTACATGTAGTGGTATTAATAATTATTACACATGTATTGAAGACTATATTTTTAGTTTGGTTTAACCTTGTAAAAGTAGGCCTGGGTCCATCTCTAAGTTTACCAATACACAAAAAAGTTATTTGAAGTCATTCCCGTGTCAGAAATCTATAACCATTTTTCCAGAAGTAACTTGTACAATTATATATTAATCTATATATGACATGTCATATGCCTTCTTACTGTTGTAAAATGTCTGTATTTTAATAAGTAGGAAGTTATATCTACATTAAAGTTTGAGGTTTCAGATTTGATATGACCAGGTTGACAAATTTGGACCATTTAGACATGATCATTCTATGCATATTAGTATTAATTAAGTATGTATTAGAGACTATATCTCTTATGGGTTAGACATTACAGAATCGACCCTAACTCCAAGTTTATCACTACACAAATATTTCAATGCGGTCCAATCTCGAATTGCTATTCATTTTGCTACAAATTATCGATATACATATACTTATATATGAGTGGCATGCCAGATTTTTTGTAACAATGTGTCTGTATTTTTTAATTGAAACATGTGGCAAGCCTATATGTATGCTTTTTTCTCCCCACTCTACTTGACTACTTAATTTCTTTTGTTTTAGGCCCATTCCAATGTTGATTTGGCAATGGCTATGCATCGAGTGTGGCATACATGCTTTTCTTGCAACATGTAGTACTTTTGTAGCTATATCTCAATACTCAGTCTTATTCATCTATATATTCATTAAAAATTAGTTTCAAAACTAAAAGTTCATTTTTAAATTGAAACCAAACTTGCTCTAGATTCTTTGACAATCTGTGTTTTGGATAATGTATATTCAATTTTTTAAACTTTGTACATTATTTTAAGAATCAAAATTAAATTAAATAAAATATTGATTTCATAAAATATGTAATAGTCATTTTATATCTATACTACTATAGAAAAAGAAACTTTGTTAATGATTACAAACATGGCACTTCTCCTTTTTGAGAAAATGTCCGATCAATTAAATTGTACTGATTTTGAAATGCTTCATTCTCCTTACTCTTCTCTCTATTCTCACACTTTTTGACATTTTTCTTCTTCTTTTATTTAATTTGCAACATCATGTTCACCTCCCACATTTCCACTTTTTGATTATACTTTTTATGACATGAGATTCTTTAAAGGATGGGTGGTGAAGCGGAAACATAGGACGTGAACGTCTTGATGGTGCAAGTTAGATAAAGGAAAAAAAAATCATGTCAAAAAACGTGAGAAGAGAAAAGTATGGAGGATGAAGTGTTTCAAAATTGGTACTATTTGATTAGCTAGATATTTTCTTAAAAAAGGAAAATGGTATTTTCCTAATATTATCAACAAAGTATAGATTTAATGAAGCAAGTTAACGCTATCGAATTATCCTCATCAGCCGAAATCACGGGTCTGTTGTTATAAGTTTGTTACCACTTGGAGGCTTGTGCTTTAGATCTTTCTCCTGCCCTGGGTATAAGTCTCAAGTTGGCGTGGCTGCTCGGGGAGCGAACAAGGAGAGGCAGTCAGAGCGCCCCGCAGGCTGGCGTAGGTGCTCCGGGAGAAAGGAAGGCTAAGGTATTCAGAGCCGTGCCCGCAGGCTGTCGTGGGTGCTCTGGCAGCAAGAAGGAGCGGACGGAATCATGGACGCTTCTCGTGCTTTTGTCAAGGACGTGAAGCGCGTCATCGTCAAGGTAAGAGCTCGTTTTCTTTCTTCTTCTCTTTTTCAAAAATTATTGATTTGCTATCCGCTCTTGCCGCTACACTGCCGGTGCTGGATTCGCTTTCTCATTGCATCATGAAACGATGCTTGGTACCTCCGAGTGGTTTGACTCAAGCGTACTGATCAGAAAGTTGCAATAGGCACCGCTTTTTGTTCGCCTTCAGATAGAGATTTTAAGCAAAATGTCCTGGAGCTTTCGGCATTTTTGTATCAAGTCATCGCGTTTTCCTATGATACCGGGAATGTCTTTCCCGTTTCTGCATTTACATTCTCCAAAGATACCAGCTTTGCTTCATTTTCTTCCCTCTGATTTTTCTGCTTTATATTTTATTGAAGGTTGGGACCGCAGTCGTCACAAGACCAGATGGCAGGCTGGCACTGGGAAGGATGGGATCCCTGTGTGAGCAGGTTGACTTTTGCTGGAAAGGAAAACCTTTGACAGCATCTACTATTTTTTCCCATATTATCTCAGCCAATATTTATCCGTTCATTTTTTTTTTTGCTTGGTGGATCTGCAATCCACAGGTTAAGGAACTAAACTCTAATGGCTACGAGGTAATCTTGGTCACTTCTGGTGCTGTTGGCGTGGGCCGTCAGAGATTGAGACACAGGCGACTACTTAACAGCAGGTTTTCCATCGTGCACAAGTAGTGGTTGGCCTGAAGCCTCATACCAAAACTCCTGAAAATCGGATTTTCTTTTGAAAACCAAACAGAATGCTTGAGTAGAATCACGCCAAACTGCGGCTATGTGGTTTGGCTTTTGTTGTTTCCGAATTTATTTAAAGTTGTTTATCATGGATTATCATAAGCACTCAGGTTTTGCAAACTAAAATCTCTGACAATAATAAGGATAGATAAATGTGCAGTAGCAACATGCTATCTCACTATTTCAAAAGAACAACAATATATCTAAATAATGAAATCCAGATTCCTAAATTATGTTAGATCTTACATGGTGTGGTATTATATTTATGTTATTAATATAGTTCTGTCCTCTTGATTGGTTTGTGAACTTTATTACCAAAATGAGGTTATCAACTGATCGCTCTGGTTGAGTTGTACATTTGATTAGTTTTGTGCCCAACCTTACAAGCATCGCATAAAGGTTTTTGGCTTGGTATGTATCTAGAAGTAATATGCAGCAAATGAATGGCTTTTATGACATGGGTGTACAAATTTTATTTTATCATAGTTTTTCTTGTAAAAATCCTCACTGTCCCGATTTACTTGATTTGGATTTAGAAATAAACCCAACTTTGGTGGTTTTGATATGTAGCTGAAATATTGCTTTCCTTTTCACTGTTCAAATTGGATAATTTCCACAAGTTGCAAATTTATTTTGAACTTAGCTATTCCAATGATATCTCATGACGTGGCAGTGGTTTTTGCCACTAGGCCTTTGCTTTATTACTGATTATCCAAAAGCTCATTAAATATAAATTCAAATTTGCAAAACCCCAAAATAAAAAAAAAATCTTTCTCAGTTTTGCAGATCTTCAAAAGCCGCAGTTGGAACTTGATGGTAAGGCTTGTGCAGCAGTAGGTCAAAGTGGTCTTATGGCTCTATACGATGCTTTATTTATGCAGGTTTGTTTTGTAATCTCATCAATTTTTATACTATGAATACTAGAACGCTGATAGTCAAACTCTCGAATGGAAAAGTACTAGTGTCCTTTTAGCTCTTCCACTTTTTTACATACAGTGAACCAGTTATAAGAACAGAGCAGATATTTTCGTCTAAGAATGGATTTTTTTGTTTGTAAATATTATTTTTTTCCTCAAAAAAGTCTATTTCATGGCATATACATAGTCATACTGACAAGTGCAGTCTACAAACGACTTTAATTTCACTTGTTAACTTGTCCATGTTCAGTTTTACATCTTCTATGACTGACTGACAATTTGCTTTTCTTTTTTTGCAGCTGGATGTGACGTCTTCCCAACTTTTGGTGACTGACAATGATTTTAAGGATTCGAACTTTCGGAACCAACTCTCAGAAACTGTTAATTCGTTGTTAGCTTCAAGGGTAATTCCTGTTTTTAATGAAAATGACGCAATCAGCACTAGGAAGGCACCATATGAGGTATGCCTTTTCCATATGGTACTTTAGATTGGGTTAGTGTGAGTGACTGCAACAGACTGACTGTTGCTTAAGAAACTTTAAAAAGAAACTTTAACATTGTAATGATAATATTAAACTAGTATACCCGAACTTTGCATTGTGCTGTCATGCATATATGAATTTAAGTGCCGATTCGATAAACAACTATAATATTTAACCTAAAAGTGTTACAACATAATAAGTAAAAACTAGCACGATATCATTCTCTTTAATGAAATACCATAATTGCACCTAAAGTTTCATATAAAGCCCTGTTTGGTTGGGCTGAAAATAAAAACGTGTTTTCCAACACACCATGGTTTCCAATTCCAGATGTTTGGTTGTGTAAAAACCAACCCGAGATGAAAAGTCAACAGCACAACAACTATCTCTCATGTAGAAAATCTGAGAAAATGGACTGCGCCGGGAAGAGTCGCGGTTCATTTTCCTTTTCCATGGGGCTACATATCGAATCTCGCAATGCCTTGAATGCCTAGTTTGCATTACATGCCCTGTGGAACTACATTCTACCAAATAAAAGCAAATCAAATTGATGAAAGGAATCTACACGAAACCAAATAAAAACGCTGCAGTATCTACTCTCTGCACTTGATCTCTGGCTTTCCAACCCGTGGGGTGTGGCTTGTTTCCACATTAAACCAAACAAGCCCTAACTTAATGAACTGCAAAACAATATCCAGGTGTCCTTCCACTCCATGGCATGTCACTGCACTCTAGTTTTTGCCTCAACCCAAGAAAATCAATAATATCAAATAAATAAAAATAATGAAGTAAAATATAAAAACAAAATCCATTGTCTCCTTGATTGACTGTTCTGTTCCTTTCTGAGTAACAATTTGTAATTCTGCAAGATTTCTGCCAACCAATAAATATTCAAAGTTAAGGAATCATGCAGAGCTTGTAAGGCATGCATGAACTACTAGGTTGTTGTCTAACCATCTTTGGGACAGAAATTGTATACTACATACTACTTTTGAAAATATATGAAATGCCTCATGTCAGAAGCAGCAATTGGTATGTAATACAGTAAAACGGGTTGTTGTCTAACCATCTTTGGGACAGAAATTGTATACTACATACTACTTTTGAAAATATATGAAATGCCTCATGTCAGAAGCAGCAATTGGTATGTAATACAGTAAAACGGATGTTTAAAAACAGTAAAATCTATGAAAAATCACGAAATTTGCAAAAACGAATGTGTTTTTCGTTTTGATAGAAAATAGCAGAAAATTGCGAGGAGAAATCACGAAAAAACACGGAATTTTTAAGAAAAGATATTTGGACTATCTTTGTTTCCATATAAATTTTCACTGTGAATGACTCTGGGTTGCCTCTCCTTACTGCATGCCAGGACCATTAAGACTCTTAGTCTTATTCTCTCCCACCTCTATGTCCATTGCAGTCTGCCCTTCCACTCTCTGCGCCCTTTCATTTCCATTGTGATTGCAGTTGAAATAGGAGAGACTGAGAGAGGTCAATGAACATGCGCCTTATCGAGTGAATGGAGGAAAGTGTACCGGAGGAATACCATTTAGCATTTGGTTGAGGAAAAAAGAGAGGGTGTGGTTAGAAGTGTATTTTTCTGTTAAATATTGCTATACCGCTGAAATGGATTACTTGCTTATTTTGGTTCATCTAAGAAAAAGTTATATCTGAGATTGATTTCCTGGAATATGCCATAATCTGACTATTGTAGTAATCAAGATCTTTTCCTTAAAGAAAAACCATTAGTCTTGAAGCCAAAAAATTCTGTAGGAACTCTCTTTATGCATCTATGTTGACTAGGAAGTTGGACTCAACTTACATAGTAGTTTTTAGGCGCTCAACTAGTATATTAATTTTCTTAAGGGCTAAAGGTTAGGATCTGATAGCATGAAGCTTTGGAGTTAATCATATAAACTGTCAATTGGAGTTTTATCTTTATATACTTTTCGTATCTCACTAGTAAAATGAAAAAATGGACCATTTTCACACTTCAATACTCTAAGTTAGATGCTTGCTTTTTCGTAACTTTTTATTAGTTGTGTTAAATTTAAACCATTATATTTTTCTCGTTTCATACAAATATCCTTAAATCATGCACATCTAAAACTTCCATCGGGAATTTCCTTTTCACATTAAACTGAAATGTTGTCTTTATGTGCAGGATTCATCAGGAATTTTTTGGGATAATGATAGCTTAGCAGCTCTGCTGGCTTTGGAGCTGCAAGCAGATCTTCTAATTTTGCTAAGTGATGTCGATGGCTTATACAGTGGTCCCCCGGGTGAACCACACTCGAAGTTGATACATACCTATGTCAAAGATGTTCATCAAGGAGAGATAACATTTGGTGACAAATCAAGAGTAGGAAGAGGGGGAATGACTGCAAAAGTAAGAGCTGCTGTTTGTGCAGCTGATTCAGGAACCCCTGTTATTATCACAAGGTTCCTTCTCTACTTATATATGTACTCATTATCATGTTCCGTAGTTCTTATGACAAGGCTCCTTCCTCCCTCTTAATTACATATTGATGTTTTATCTTTTCTTTTTCTTGTAACAAGGTGACTCTACTTATATATGTACTCATTACCATAATCTGTAGTTCTTATGACAAGGCTCCCTTTTTATTACCTACTGATGTTTTATTTTTTCTTTTTCGTGTAACAAAGTGGCTATACTGTGGATAATATTATAAAAGTGCTTAATGGAGAACGAATTGGCACACTTTTTCATCGCGATGCATATAAATGGGGTCCATCTAAAGAAGTTAGTGCTCGAGAAATGGCTGTGGCTGCAAGAGATTGCTCCAGAAGACTCCAGGTAATCTTTCACGATAACAATTACCTTTTTCATAATTGACATAGTTTAAATGCAAGCCAGTTTAGTGTATGAACCTGGAAGTTGGTTTCTAAAAGAATCTGCTGATTGCAGGCTTTGTCCCCAGAAGATCGTCGGAAAATTTTATTGGACATAGCTGATGCGCTGGAGGCTAATGAGAGTTTAATCAAAGTTGAGAATGATGCAGATGTTGCTCTAGCAGTGCAGGCTGGATACGAGAAGTCCTTGGTCTCACGACTCACGTTGAAACATGGGAAGGCATGTGTCAGCACATTCATAGTTTATCCTGCTTCTGAATTTTAGTTTTTCACTTAAAATACAATGTAATGAACCTCATATCTCTGTACATGTGTTTTTTTTTTTTTTTTTTGCAGATATCAAGCTTAGCAAGGTCCATTCGTGTCTTAGCAGACATGGAAGAACCCATAGGCCAAGTTTTGAAAAGAACAGAGGTGAAATATGGTGCAAAATTTACGGATTTGAAGTCATTTCCTTTAGTTTTGCTCCTCAAAGACAGCCACTTTCTTCATGAATGAGATAAAGAGGCTTTATTGTCTATTGCATTAAATTTTCACTTCTTGATTATTTATAAATCAGGGCATATTATTCTGTACCTTTTCCTCAAAACTAATTTATTTTGTTTGATGCAGATTGCTGAGGGCTTAGTCTTGGAAAAAACATCTTCACCGCTGGGGGTCCTTCTGATTGTGTTTGAATCTCGTCCAGATGCTTTGGTTCAGGTATAAACCTTAACTTGATCCCAGTGGAAAAGAATTAGTAAGGTTTTTAGTAGCCCGTATAATGTAAACTTAAATGCTTTTCCTACCTCTCATTTTTTTTTTCACACACTCTTTTCCCGTTGTTGTTTCCTTCTTTAAATACTATTACGACCACCATAATGGATCTACATTACTGTCATCACAATAAGATCATTTATTTACACTTGCAACAAAATAGTCTACAAAGTCAAGAGACCTTAACCAATGAATAAAATAGGATTAATGGTTACACAAACTGTTGAGGTGTTGTTGTTTCCTTCTTCAAATACTTTTACGACCATAATGGATGTACATTACTGTCATCACAATAAGATCATTTATTTACACTTGCAACAAAATAGTCTACAAAGTCAAGAGACCTTAACCAATGAATAAAATAGGATTAATGGTTACACAAACTGTTGAGGTTAGCTCTAGGTCTGGGCCAAGACAAACTGCTCTAGGAAATTTTTTAAAATATTACAATTGGGAGTTTGGTAAAGTAGCTCCTGGATGCATGGCTACCCCTAAATGGGGTCTATAGTGACTCTATTAGCAGTCTTTCTATCTTTTATTGTGGAGGTTAATCATTCTTTTATTTCGTTGGATTTAATTTCTCTTTATATCTTTTTGTTGTACCTATCATGTACACTAGGTGCTACTGCTTTAAGAGAAATCGACTGACATAGGGTAAATTGAATATGTACTAAAAAGCGGTGCTTGGTGTTACGGAAAAATAATGTCATGCTACCAATTAAAAGAGAACCACCTTCATTGTATGTATATTCTTAATTATACTAAGGATTAGTTTGGTTGGTTGTCGTCGGGTGTAGTTATGTGAATTTGTAATGTAAAAATGTACATCAAACACACACTTTGTCATCCGACTAGTATTTAATTTAGATTAATCAATTGAATAGAGGTTTGGCTGAAGACGCCAGTTTAAATGGATAAATTAGTCTAATAGGCAGCCAGCTGTAATTGGTGGTTAAATTAACATCTTTAGCTGTCGATTATGGTGAATTAAAACAGTAGTGTGCGTTATTATTTTATCTGATACATCATGCATGCATGGGTGTTAAAGATGTCAACTTTCCTGGTGCAAGTGGTGTTATTTATATAGCTATTGTTTACTCAAGATGCAGGACATGTATTCGTGATATACTGATATCCACTTGGAGAAGGTGCCAGTATATATGTAGTATAGCATGCTGGCATGCTAACACCTGCAGGAGCATGTGTTATTTCTAATATTTTATTAAATTGGTTAATTGTAGAGGCAAATATTGAATACACCTCTACGTTGCAAAAATTATCAATTATACTAATTACTATATTTAAAAGACACTACAAAGTTATAGAGATACATCTATCTAATTAATGAATCAGCAGCTATATCTTTGTTTAGTCGTATTAGCGCAGGAGGGTGGGGGGTAATCTTGTGTCTGGACCTCCCCTTGTAGGCTAATCACTGATAGTTTGATTATCTACTAATCCCAACACATAACATGTCATGGTCATTAAATTGTCAAGTTCTTTTCTTTTTCTTTTCCACGTGCCATAATTGTCACCTTGGCAGTAATTTTCATGAGTATCATTAGATTCTCCACATTTTAGCATAGTAACAATTCAGAGTGCTCACACACACACGTGTTCTCTCTTTTTGTAGCAAGCCCTACTCCATCCAACTTGGCCCTATTTCCTTATAGACTTCTTGATTGACTAAAATCGCGACGCATATGGATGTTCAGGTCATTTCTTCATAGTTGTAGTTTGTGGTATTCCCGTTTTATACATGAATTCATACAATCATATCAACAAAACGACCTACACCATGGTTGGATTACATTCTCTGGTTATTTTTTTGTATTTTTGATGAATTTTATGGTTTTTCTACATGTATGGTTTTTTAATCATCAGTTCCATTTTATTACACATTCTCTCCAAGATGCTTATAGTTATTTGACTGAAATCACTTTAATTTTCCTGAATTGATACGGAAAACCATTTGTGAGGTTGGCCTTAAAATCTTCAAATTCCAATTTTCTTGTGATTGCCCATAGGACTGCGGAATCCCATATTTTTCACTTAAGGGATTGGGCCTGGATTTGATTTATTTGCGCATAAATTTACACAGCAGATCACTCTTAATAGTTTCAAAATTTTTAAGCCGAACCTGATCGATAGTAGGGTCACAAGTAGTACTACTTGGATTGGTTTCAAACCAACGGTGTCCACTAAATTATTATGAAGGAAAATATTGACACGTTTTTTCAAGACAGTATTACTCTTACAATAGTCTGATACAAGTTTTTGTGAACGGATACTTCATATTACATATTAATTCAACATGTAAGATTGATTTAGAAACAAGTAATTGAAACATTTGATGTGACATACAAATAGATCAACAAAGTAAAACGTGATAAATGCTATTAGCTAATGGGATTCTGTTCTTCCTTGTTAATGCAAAATCCAGCTAACATGAAAAATGGCATTTGAGTCAGGATTCATATAAATATGAATCCTTTTTTCATGTTTCATGGTATAAAGTCTGTTTCAACCCCTGTTTTAAATCTTTTGATCATTTTTATAATGTGCCTACACATACAACTACAAGTGAAGTCCAGACTCCACACAATCTTCTAATCTATATCTCAGTCTGTATTTTCTCATTCTTTATCATAACCTACTACAATAATATAAATGAAGCATAGACTCCAGACAGTCAATCTTTGAAGCCATGTCTCAGTCTATTCTCTTTGCGCCTTAATTTCTTTATCATGAGTTGTGAGTCCATTCTGAGTTGGTGACAAATTCGGGATTTGAGAAAATTTGGGAAAAATGTTAAAATTCTGTCAAAATTTGGTCAATCATTTGGGGAAAAAATCAAGAATAAGGGGATATATAGATTGTATATAGGTACCTACACATGATTACATGCGCAAGCATATGCGTGTGTATGATATTTATATCTAGGGGAAAAAACCAAAATAACATACTTTGTGGAAAAAATACCCACTATAGAACCTCAATGAAAATAATTCTGAATATAGCCCACTTTGTAGTGAAAACACCACTTTTTTGGCATTTTTCTAGTCCAAGTTCAAGGGCATGGGTCTATTTGACTTTTTTTAATTAAAAAAAAAGATGAGTGAGAAAATGCCAACTGAATTGGCGTTTTCACTCTGACTCAAAGTGAAAACGTCAATTGAGTTGGCGTTTTCTCACTTTTTTTTTTCTTTTTTTAATAAAACGCCAAAGGAACCGGCGCCTTTTGAATTTGGACTACAAAAACGTCAAATAAAATGGTGTTTTCACTGTAAAGTGGACTATACTCGGAATTATTTTCAATAAGGTGCTATAGTAGGTATTATTTTCATCAAAGTGTGCTATTTTTTTTTCCTTATATGTATGCACATATACACACCCATGTGTAGTGTATGTGTACAACATGGAAGATCCCATAAATATGGAAGATACTAATCTTTTGCAAGATGGACAGAGGAAGTCTTTTCAGTTTTGGTTTTGGAGAGGGAGGGGGAATATGTGATGTTGGAAGATGTATTAGTACAACATGGAAGATCCATAAATATGGTAGCGACGAGTTTTTTCCAAGATGGAGAGAGGACATCTTTTCAATTGTGGTGTTGGAGAGGGAGAGGTTAATATGTGCTGTTGGAATGTGTTAGGACACCTCATAAGAGGACCTGCAAACTTTGTTGAGAAAGTTAACCTGGAAGTTAACTTTGTGAAACGTTTTATCTCACACAAATTATGAAAGTTCATGAAAAATCGTTTAAGTTCATTTAAATTTGTGAAACAATGTGAAAAGTCGTAAAATGTGACCAACCTAAGTTTTATTCAGGAAGAATACTCGAAATTGTGGAACTTCGTGACTTTTTCATTAAATCGGAGACTATAGTTGCTAGTCTTGTATTGATTTTTCTTTTCTTTCATTAATCTGCTGTCTCTATCTCTACTACTATAGAAGAGAGTTTGGAGTGTCCGCATTATAAAATGTCAAGTCTTCATTTTTTTTAATTTGGACTAATACCACTATTTTATTCTCCTTTATTCCCTCCTTTGTTCCCAATTTCTCTATGTACTATTTTTGCATTAAAAAACAACCACTTTGTCCCTGACAGGTGGGCTATGTCATTTTCCCCAATTAACTTTGCTTTTTATTTCTAGCAAACATACTCATTTTCCATAACCAATGAATAAAAATGTTGTAGTTATATTACTTTCTTATGATCATATTTTTTTTCTTAATGATGAGTTCATTATTTCCTGGCAGTTGACATTTATTCTCCTCTATTCCATTCCTTTGTTCCCAATTTCTCTATGTACTATTTTTGCATTGAACAATCACCACTTTATCCCTGACAGGTGGACTTTGTCATTTTCCTCAATTAACTTTTCTTTTTATTTCTAGCAAACATCCCCATTTTCCAAAACCAATGAATAAAATGGTGTAGTTCATTACTGTCTTATGGTTATATTTTTTTTGACGAGTGTATTTACTTCCCGGCTATTGACATGTCCTTTGATAATAACTATCACACAAATAATACGAGAGCTGATAAAGGCTAATGTGTATTTTGGGGAAACTTTGGAGGCACTTTTATTCATTCCCATCCTCATGTGAGAAGATCTATGGGTGTTGTGCTTACTAATTCTGTAATTTACTGAAGCTAGAATCAGAAAGGAAAAAGACTACTAATGCTATCATAGTATGAAGTCGGCTGAATCTGCACTCTGCAGCAGATCATCTCCTCTCATTTGGATTTTGTATTGTTATATATCATCTAGGAAGTTATTTTGATGAGCATCAGTGGGTTTCCATTATACAGCATTCAAAATTTTCATGGTTCTGAGCAATAGAGTATAACCATAATGTACTGCATCAATCTGCTCTATTAGTGATAGGGCAATGGTCGAGTTGCTTCTCCTGTTATTCATCTATGACTGGACCAGCAAGCTAACTATAATGCTTTTACAATTGTTAACAGTTCCGTGTCATGCAAAACCACATCAACCGCATCAGAGTTGGTCATTTTTTGATGCCTCCACCCTTTTCGTTGAATATGCCTGGTGGTTTCACACTTTCACTGTTATCTTCACTGCACAGTGTGCAGGCCTCCATCACCAAAGAGAAAATGATTGTGGATTGATTGATTGATGCTTTGCCGCCCCCCCCCCCCCCCCCCCCAAACACATACAAACAAACAAAAGAAAGTATTCGTATAAGATTGCAACAGTGGCATATGTTTTAATTTCTAAATCACTGCTGCATGCATACTTGTTAAGGTGACACGGCGTTCCAGCTGAACGCCTTGTGCCTAGGCATGACTAAGCGTTGCCTAGGCGACCATTAAAAACATCAATTTATGTATATATACATGTGTCACGGTTTTTATGAACATTCCCCACTCATATACACATTGTATAGTTATATACATATTTATGGTCGATCTCCCTATATATACATATATATTTTATTTATGACAAAATGACCAATTACATTTCTAATATATTACCATGAACAATAATGTCAAGAACAAGAAAATAATTATTGTAAAGAATGTAAGAGAGTGATCAACAAGTAAATATATATGTATAGTCATACATAGCTACAATTATATTAAGAAATGTCATCGCTTTCTTTCATAGAATAGCTACTGAATACAATCTGAATTCAAGGTGCAAAATAAGAAAATCAAAAGATGCGTATTAATAGTATTAGATCCAGGTCAAAACAGAAAAGCGTATTAGATCCAATTAAAAGTGATATTTGACACATAACATAGGCAACAGTATTGATTTAAAACATTAGGATAGCCACATCAAACATTAAAATACATAAATATAGAACCAAATCTACAAAACTAGGTCAACGTGGTATTATAGGCAAGTCGGCATTGCCGAAGCGCAGCCCTTGAATGCCTTGCCGCCTAGGCGAGCGCCTTGACAAGTATGGCAGGTCGTGGACCTGCTTGAGTTTTCCTTTGGGCCAAGGTCCAGTGTGTATAGATATAGTGATCATCACAGTTGAACAGGTTTGCGATAGAAAAATGGTTTGCCATATTGATTTGACTCCATCAGAGTACCACATGTCCTGCATGAGGTTTCCAATGTGAAAATTCTAGCTGTTGCATTTTGAGTCAGAAGTATGGTGTCTTGGTAGTGTCTCATTGCTGATCATTTTGGCTTTGTGTTGCTAAAGCCAAAAGAGACATCGGACTCTTGGGGGGAACTATTTGCGTCCAAATTAAATTTCTACAACCCTCTGCAATAACTTGTTTAGCATGTCTGATCAAAACGTTTGCTGGGCTTGTTGTGAAGTTGCCGGAAAAATTTGTTTTGTTTTTTTATTTCACTATAGTCTATACCCCCACCCCCCCCCCAAAAAAAAAAAAAAAGCATACGCACCCTTAGCCCCTCACATGCTCTCTCGCACACACACAAAAATACAATATTTCATGAAAATGTTATTTATTACTAGGTTAGATGACAGCTATGGTTTATTAAAATGTATTGCAAGTTTATAATTAGGATATTGATTGATTAGTTTGTCTTTTATCTCATTGAGCACACTCACATATATGTCACTAACTTGTCTTTGATTTACTAGCTTAGATGACAATTATGGTTGACTGAATGTATTGCAGCTTGGACATTGATCGAGAGGTTGTCTCTGATTATATTATAACATTGCATATAGATAAATGCCAATGTATCAAATGCATGCTTTATATGAGCTACTTTGTTTATGTAGAATCCAATGTATTAGAAAGCGGGAGGCATGCGGACGGCACCCTGTGACCGATTAAGCGGTAGGCGGGCGATTTTTGAAAAAGCGGGTGTCTAAATTTTATATATTTTATACAAAATTACATGTATGTGTATATAAAAAATATATTTATAAGGAACTTCTATACATATCTAATCAGCAAATCAGTAATTAACTAAGTATTCATCAATACTTACTATTAATCAGCATCTCTAATCACTAAAATCAGCAAGCAGATCAGTAATTGTATATAACAAACTATGAATTATTGAATTAAAGTAATCACTAAAGTAATACTAACCAGCAGTACCAATCATTAATCACTGAAAGCAGCAAGGAAATCAGTAAAACTAATCATGCATTACTAGTATAATAGAGCAATAGGATATTTACTTAGATGCATTACAGCAGTACCCAATTATTACAGCTTACACACAAAGTATGCATTCTAAATTAGGACTAGCTATATCATAAAACATTTAATGTATACAAGTTTCGTATATTATAGTCAACACTACTTGGCTATGTAATTAATTAATGTTAGATGCTTACATTAGGATTTTTAAACAAAAGCGGGAAAAAAGCGGGTGAGGTGGGCAAAAAGCGGGTGATTTTGTTCAAAATGATTAAGCGGGCGATTAATGGCAAAATTAAGCGGCTGAGGGTCATGGGCGCTTAAGCGGCCCGCCTGGCCGTTTTTTAATTCACTGGTAGAATCAACCATTGTTTCTTTTTATTCCTTGGCTGGTTTTTCTTCTTAAATCATTCGCTGAATACCGTGTTTACCTGATCTATAGATAGCTTCGCTGGCAATCAAAAGTGGCAACGGTCTTCTACTAAAAGGTGGAAAAGAAGCCGCTAGATCCAATGCAGTCCTGCATAAGGTTTTTTTTTTAATATTTATACCTATATTATTCTAGCAATTAGCTTCTACATATGGTCATTTCTCAAACCGTTGCTGGTACTTTCCAGGTTATAACAGGAGCTATACCTGAAACTGTTGGAGAAAGGCTCATTGGACTTGTGACTTCGAGAGATGAGATTCCTGATTTGCTCAAGGTAGGGTTTTGTGATAAAAAGATGCTCTAATAGATTAATATATGACAAATATGTAAAAGGGCTTAGCGATTTTTTATTTTGCAGCTAGATGATGTGATTGATCTAGTTATCCCAAGAGGCAGCAATAAGCTTGTCTCCCAAATCAAGGAATCAACAAAAATCCCTGTTTTGGGCCATTCAGGTCAGTGAAAAGACTTTACGTCCACTGTTTATCATTTAAGGGTTAATTGCCTTGATATCTGTTCAACTATCCTTTGAAGGTGAGCTACGAGCCGTGTGGATACTAGTATTCATCTTCTATGCCAATTAGCCTTTTGCGCATGTTGCTTACTCCCAACCAATGTTTTAGAAAGTGGGAAGCGGGAGGCGTGCGGACAACACCTTGTGGCCGTTTGAGCGCCAGGCCGCTCAAGCGGGCGGTTTTTGAAAAAGCGGGTGCCTAAATTAATATATAATTTTATAGAAAATTACACATATATGTATATGACTAACGTATTTTTAAGGAACTTTTATACACATATAAATCATGTTATGAGTATAAAATAACTGAATTAACTCAATTATAACCTATTCAATGTAGAAATATATTAAATTAGTTATACACAATAGTAGCCATACATTATATATATACACTAGTGGTACATACTACATCGTACATGAATATATAGTAGCAGGTAGTACATGATATATACATTATACTTGAGAGGTACATACAACATAGTACAAAATATACATTGTACAATAGTAGGCAGTACATGATATGTACATTATACAGTTGTACATACTATATACTACAAAGTACATCTACATATACAGTACATTGGTTGAACACAACAATACAAGAGAGAAAAATGTAGGAATCTATAGGTAGCATGGATACAAAAACACCATATTATTATATATTAGTAGTTTGGTACATAGCAGAGCAGCAGTGCATGCATAAATGATAAATATGCAATGTAAGTGCAGCAGTTCATACATAAAGATGTAACATGGGTGCAGCAGTATCTACATACAGAGTACGAAGTAGGAATGATTTTGATACATATATAATTCAATTGATAAAATGAAACACATACTTACCTTATTAACAAACATAAGTTATGTTTTGAAAAGCAGAATCAGCGTAATATTGCACTTTAGTAAACTGTTATACAGAATTTAGATACATATTTAGTTGTTTAGTACAATAGTTTTATATTAATAAGTTAAATAATGTTATACAATATCGATAGTCTAATATTACTTACTAACAATTAAATTACATTTCCATTTTGGGTCTAGGAAGTGGACCTAGCCCTGCTTTTCACTTAAGTGGTCTCAGGCGGGCGCCCAAAAACAGTGCTCAAGCGGGCGCTTAATCTGGCTGAGCGAGCCTAAAACGGCTGCTTAACGGAGATCTGCCTCACTGCCGCCTAAAAGCAAATCTGAGTGGCCGCTTAAGCATCCACCTGGGCCGCTTTTCAAAACACTGCTCCCAACAACAACTTTACGAAATTTTTTCCATGCACACAATCGACCCAAATCTGTTTCATTGCCACCTTGATTGACAATTCCTTCCCCATTTTTTGTCACAACCGCTCACTACTACCACTGTTTCTGTCGATACTATAGGATAATTCTGCTTCCATCTTACCTCAGCCATGCAGTAGTACTGTTAGTGCTGTTAACACCCCATATCTGTTTTGACCAAGACCGAGGTCCAGCATATCCATAGGTGTTGTACTGTTGGGATAGTGAGGTGAAGGAGGTCATGGCACCGACAACAATGGTGGAGCAGTGGCACTAGTGGTGCTGGGGATATGGATAAGGCCGAAGGCATTATAAGAAGGATCTGTGATGTAGGACAAGATAGAATGTGATGTAGGACAAGATAGGGTATTTCTATCTACGATGAACATTATCGCCTGGATTAGAATTTGATCGGCTTAGATTTATTTATTAACATTTTTTTATGTTTATTAATTTTCCTTCATTCTTGTTTGTGGTTTTGTTCCTAATATGCTGTTCTGAAGGCATTGTGGTAGTTGACTGGCGATGATCACTGAGTTTCTAATTTTACCTTGCATTAGTGGTTGGTTAATAATTTCTACTGATTTATATAAAATTACAATGTTCTCTTCATGTAAAACAAAAAACGACTAATTCTCATTTACCAACAGCGAAGCTATTCCCAGAAGAGGTAGTAGTAGCTAAAAGGAAGACCTAGTGAGTTGAGTACAACCTTTGTGGGACTACCTTCCAGTTAGGAATCATAAAATAGAACTAAGTGCTTCATAAATCGCACACAAGGGAAATAAGACTACCTTTTCTTATTTTGGCCCAACTATTTTGTCCAACTTGGTTCCACCTTCTAGACTTATATATATTGTTTGGGATTTTACTACATATACTCTCTTTATATCTATACAATTTAAGGTCTGTAGATCCTAATGCATTTCTTCATAGTGTAGTTCGTTATCAACTTCCATCTTTACTTTCATCAGTCAAAACAATATCATTGGGAGATATCATGCCTAAATGCTATTATAGCCATGTTTTAAAAAAACCTACCTTGAGGCTTGCGCCTCGAGGTGAGGCTATACCATTTGTGCCTCAAGGCTTACACATCGATGTTCTAGACTAAGGCTTACGCCTCGAAATGTCTGAGGTTTGCCTCGATGCACTGAGGCTCTGAGGCTTAGCTTAGGCTCAAGCCTCAGTTCTGGGTGATAATGTCTTATGTCACTCACCATCTTTTCCAGTGTTTCAAAAAGCGTTATGCGTGCGGAGAGGCGACCTTATAGAATATATGCGGTATGTGGAAGAATATGCGGTTTTGGATATTTTATAATTTAATTATTTATATATAAATTAATCACATAATTGCATATTTAAATTGTACAATTACATATTTAGACCCTAAAATTTGAGATAGATTCAAATATAAAATTTCAATGAAA
This sequence comes from Alisma plantago-aquatica, assembly GCA_963693085.1. Lineage (NCBI taxonomy): Eukaryota > Viridiplantae > Streptophyta > Magnoliopsida > Alismatales > Alismataceae > Alisma > Alisma plantago-aquatica. The sequence goes on along the minus strand of OY856413.1, from coordinate 921,421,568 downwards.
ACTAAAACACCATTTAGAATGCATTCTAGAGTTATTTAAGCATAAACTCCAATGAAGCACACAAAATGGTTTAATACAAGTACATAACAATGAAGGCTAGCCAAATCATACAACAAGATGCAAGCATGTCCTAGAGGGACTCAAAACAACACACATTAATAAGCATGCGACTCATGTACAAAACATAAAACAAAATATTAGATCAGGAGAATGTTATCAATAAAAATATAATCTAGTTTGGGCAGAGGTAACAAATGTCTATCTAAAAATCGTTGTCTAATTGGCCTTATAAGTTGCTAAGTATATGCGGGCAGCTTATGCGGCTTGTGCGGCCTTTTTTTAAAACACTGATCTTTTCTACTTCCTTGTAGTTATTGCACACTTCCTTCAAAAGTTTTCTGTTTAAAGCGGTTGTAGTTAATATCATTCTTTTATCAATGAATGTTTTTTTTGTTGTTTTCAAATTTGGTTGATCTATCTTCATGCTAAATATATCTTTGTTCTACTGTTTTATTTACTATGTTCAATAAATGTATATCTCCTGTTTGCCTAACCTCTGTGTCCTGTTCCTACTAATTCCAGATTATGTTTTCCCCTAACTATTTTTGAATTAAATATATCCATCAAATATTAAAAAAGTAATTATATCTAACAATTTACTACATACTTATTTCAGTATTGTAGTGGTATTTATTGCCAAATATGCTCTTGAATCCTATTCATCCTTATGAAGTTAATGTTTTTAGTTAAATTTAATTTGCTTGTTTGCACATTTATATAATGCACACATATAAACATATGAATATGTCTGCATATATCTAGATACATATGGATGTGTACATATGTATGATTTTACTAATTATAGAACACCTCAAACTGTCAAACATATTTTGAGGCTTACGCCTCGTTCGCCTCGTTAAGACAAAAACGCCCGTTATGCCCTACACACTTTAAATCTTGATTATAGCTGTTCTTTGATTAACCCAATTGTCCTAGCCTTGTTGGAAATCGTGGTGTTTTCTTTCTTAAGAGTCCTGGTACTGAGGTTTTAAAGTGCGTGAGGCGTAACGATGCACTTTTCTCTCAAAGAGGCGAGGCGTAAGCCTCGAGGCGTTTGAAGTGTAAGTCTTGAAATGTGTACGAGGCGTTGATAAATTATTAAATATTTAAATGTATACACATACATATATATTATATGCATTTATGTGTATATGTGTGTGTATATATTATATATGTGTGTGTGTAAAACATAAATATGTATATACAAGCAAAACCAAGACTACATATAAGTGATTTCTGTAACGTAATAAGATTAAATAAAGATCAAAGACTACTACAATACTATAATAAATATTTAGCAAATAAGGAGTATCAATGATGTATCAATGATCGTGATATTATATCCATTTAAGAATTAGTAGGAACAAGGAACCAAAATTACTTAACAATGAAATGAAATTCACCAACATAGTAAATAAAAAAGGTAGCAAACAACGACAAATTTAACCTTGAAGAATGAAAGATCTCACTCATAGAATAATAGTGATAAATTCACTTATAAGACAATGTTAAGTAACTACGACAACAATTAATAGAAAACTTTTACTAAATGTTTGTAATAATCTTAAAAGTAGAAAGGTTTGTGGGTAACATAAGACATTAGCATCCATAACTGAGGCGTGTGCCTCAGCTAAGCCTCACAGCCTCAGTGTTGTGTGGCGAGCCTCAGTCCGGGGTAATGAGGCGTAAGCCATGAGGCGTACTTAGGATAGCCTCGCCTCGAGGCGTAAGCCTCAAGAGCCTTAAGGCGGGTTTTTTAATACCATGCCTGGTACATAATTGATCTATCATATATGTTTTTGTTTAAGTCAATTGGCTCGAAACCCCTTTTCTCTCTGAATCACACTAACACACATACCTTGGGATTCGTTCATAATCCTTTTTCAAATAAATGAGAACCTTACGAAGATCACTTTTATATTCTCTATACATCCTCTTAAGCCTCCTCATTAGATAAATAGGCTTCATGGTTGATCTCTTGTGCATGAATGCAATAGACTGTTTGTTGGATATATAGATCTCAATTTGCACTCGGTAATCCTTTGCCAAGCTTCATAATACGACTTAAGAGCTTGATATCTCTATAGTTTGTGCAGATTTAAATATCTCCCTAATACCTTATTTGAAAAATATCTCATCAAGCATTTCCCCCCTTCTCATAATCTTGTGAAAGAGAATTATACACCATGTAACCTTGTTTCTTGCAAAGCTCTTCCATATGACAATAGGGATACCATATGACCCTCCCGCCTTTCGATTCGTATCCTTTTCAAAGCATCTTTATCCTTTGCATTCCTAAGTATCTTTTTTCTAGGGTACACATGACTCATTAATTATTAAGGTATCTCCATTAATAAGTTTCTGATCATGACAACACCGCCCTTCACTTCTACTATTTCCATATTTATCAATACTTGTATGCTAGATTTCATACTCGACATCTCTAATCTATGTGGCTCACTTGCTCACTTTGTTTCTTGCAACAAGCCACATCTTCTTTTCTAATTAGTATCCACTCATTCCAAAGACATCCTAGTCTAAGAGTCAACTTTTTCGTCCTCTCTCTCTAAGTTTTTGTCTCAAACTAGCTTGTTTAGCCGCCTCCATTCAAATAGATGTGGGAGCCGTAGCTCTAATTTCATTTCATTGAGTATCAATAAAGCTACATTCTTCTTTACTTGCACTCGTCCTAGGTGTAGGTTTCTTGTTTATCCTTTGACACATTCATGCGACAATATCAAAACTCCATGATTGGTTTATCCATGCACAAGGGTTCTAATGCAGCACACCACTAGGTAAGGAAATTTTAACGAAAATATATTTGAGAATTTATGTCATGAGATGTGACAGTTTTATTGTTTGGCTATTGCCTACTGTCGACCCTCCTTTATTTGGGCTCGGCTATGTTTGAGGGCATAAAGAAAGCTACCTATATATGAAAGCATAAAGGATATATGCAGATTTTCCGGTGGTTGGTTGATGCCAGCAGGCTTTAGTAGCTTTCATGCACTGCTTAGAATCACAGGCATATAAAAACCTAACATGTAGCCACCTTGTTAGTGGTAGATTGGTTTGTAAACAAAACATCTAAATCCTGTAAATATGTAAGACAAATCAATAGAAGTGGCTAAATGAGCTAGAAGAACATCTTTTAGTCCAATGTGCTCAAATCTCATTTGCAATATTTATAACTTTATGACTCATGCATTTTTCTTCTCTTGGATTAACTGCGATCAAAATTTTCTACCATGCTTCCCAGATGGAATTTGCCATGTATATGTTGATAAAGCAGCTAACATGGATATGGCCAAACATATTGTTGTGGATGCAAAATCAGATTATCCTGCCGCTTGCAATGCAATGGTATTCTGCATTTTTGCTCTTTAACATCATGTTATTCTTCCGCAATAATTTTATTAGTGTGATGACCTAATTAGTGCTATAATCACTTTTTCAGGAAACTCTTTTAGTGCATAAAGATCTTCTAAAGAATGGTGTCATCAATGATATACTTTTGGAACTCAAAGTGGAAGGTAAAGTTGCTTTCTGTGACAATACAAGCAGTTTTGCAGCATAGACTATTATGATCTTTGTAGTAGTGCATGCTAAACTGCAGAATCAACATGACATGAGGATAATATATTTTTCATACAATGAACCATAATCGCATGCATATAACTAAAATATAAATTGGCTTGTCGATCATTTTATCTCCACTTTATTTTTTCATATGTGAGCTTGCATATACTATTCCAATAAGGTTCACAAAATTGCGGAAAGCACAGACACACGAGTCTGTTGAAAATAAAGTAGTAGTTAAATACCCTTGTCTATTGGCAAATTAGCAGAAAGTTATATATCTCACACCCATAGGTCTTACACTTTTTAGTAATGCAGTCTTGACAAAACTGTCATGGATATTTGAAGAATGTCAATGAAGATCTCTGGACATACCAATTTCAGGGAAACATGGAAACTTGATCTAATAATTGCAAATTTTTATATATTTATCTGAGTATTTAGGCATACACATGTATGCAAAAACTCGACAAGACTATGAGTGAGGATCTAGAAATGAATCTTTGACTGAGTTCCGAAAGGGATTTAGAAATGATCTAGACTATGAGTGAGGATCTAAACCCCTTCGCGGTTTGTATCAGATGATTGCTTATTTTGCAACTGCTTGTTCTTAGACTGGAATGCTTGTTCCTTCATCCTTCTCTTTTACCAACTCTGCAAACTTTTTATTATAAAGAATATATGCATGTGAAGCCAAGATGGCAGATCTTTCTCGAGTTATTATCTTTCATTTTGTTAATACGTAACTGTATTTGCACTATATGGCTACAGGTGTTTCAGTCTTTGGTGGGCCTATAGCTAGTGCAGAACTAGACCTTCCAGAGGCACGTTCTTTTCATCATGAGTATAATTCTATGGCTTGCACAATTGAAATTGTTGATGGAGTAGAAGCTGCAGTTGATCATATACATCAACATGGAAGGTGAACATAATTATTTTTATTAGCATTACATCATTATACATGTAAGCCAGAAATGCCAGCAGAATGTACATATTCAGAGTTACCCCTTTTGGTATTTTTAGTGCTCATACGGACTGCATCATTACGGAAGATAAGGATGCTGCAGAATTTTTTCTTCGGCAGGTTGATAGGTACCATGATTCTCTATGTTGATAGATCCTTTTCTCCTTCGTATTAACAATGTCATGCTTTGTTGGTCGTTTCACGACATCCATTTTTGTCCTCATGTTAAATTAGAAGCTAGTATCTGCTTTCACTCTTCTAAGTGCTACCCATTAACAGTAATACCTTGATATTCCCTAAAGCTGTGGTTGTACAAATTTTGATAGTACATTGAACTGGACAATGACATAAAAGTCTAGACCTAGTTTCAAATTCATTTCCCAGGCTGATGTCATTCTTTCGCTCTTTCTAGAGAAGTTCAAAGATATTTTTTTGAAAGATTTCTAATAGTTGTACTCCTGGTTTCAAATCCCTTTTCCAGGCTGTTGTTATACTCTGCTCATTAAATGTTTCTACACTAAGGGTCAGAGTTTTGTTATTGCAATGCATTTGCAACTAGAAAATTCTTGTAATATATATCTCCATTATTTTATCCTTTGCGTCAGATTCCAGTTAATTTTTTTCCATTCTCAGGTGATGAGCTGTTCCCATACCAAATAGGATTGTTGCACATTTAGTGTTATGCGAAAACCACCCAGCTTTGAAACTTGTTGTCCCCATGTCTAGTATCCGACTGTCTACGTTTCAGATCTGAGATCTCCGTTCCCAGCTCAACACACACTGTCCCAGTGCTGCATCAATATTGATTTTAACAAAACCTGCAAAGGAGGTTTCCATCTGTCAGGACAATTGGTAGCAGCCTCCTTCGGTGCTGTGATGCGCTGTCGTTTAATGTGCTATCATCCACTTGATTAGTCTCAGCATTAATCATATAAAAATAAAAGTTTTGACACATAATTATGAAGTAATCTTGACCTTGCCACTGGCTTTGAGGGATTTGATGCTTAGCAAGTTGTAGAGAGAATTTATACTGCGCTGGGTACTGGAAAGAAATCAAACGTAACAAGTCGAACTATTGGTCTAGGAAGAAACTCCTACACTTTCATACGGAAAACACCAAGGTCATTGTTGCTCACTAGCTTTGCTATTCTAATCAGCCTTTCTCTGAAAGTTTCTATTGTGCTGTTTGAGATGCAGTCGATGAAAGTACTCCCTCTCCATATTTTTTGAGCATATACATTTAAAGAGTGCATGTACTTCACTTTCTTCGCAAGTATGCCTCACATTCAAAGATTGCATGTATTGCACTTTCAATGCAAGTATGAGATACCTCCCACGGATCATTTGGGCTAATGTGGTGCTTGAAGAGGTTTTCCGTTCCGTTCTTCATAAGAAGTATTTGATTTTGGGGGGCCTTGTATGCTCCAAATCGGTTTCGTGGCCAATAAAGTCCCAGCTAATATGCAGCAGATCTGACTACATAGTTTCCATACTCCATTAGACCTGGTATCCTGCAGTGTGTGTAAGCTAGAGTGGGAAGAGTAACGGGGATCAAGTTAGAGTATTCCAGGGGAAAACTTGGTAATGAGAAAACACACATGCATTAGGTTAGGTTGCTCAAAGGATTATATCTCCTCATCAATCATTGGTTTTATTCAATTTTCTCCCTCCATTCCAGGTCAAAATTCAATCAGCTTTGTGTAGTGAGTCTAGGTTTCTTTTGGTTCAGTATTTCAATCGTCAGTGTGATTTGCATGGTTTCTTATATATTAAGATCAAAGTGAAGTCTCATTTAAATCTTTTTTGCTTTATACTCATTGGTTAATGTGCTATGTATATGATCTAAAATACTGCCTTATCCTATCTTAAAAGGGACATGGCACTTTTAGCCGTCAAAATTATCTCATATTCTGATCTTTAGTTCACATAATTTGTGTGCTCTAACTGATTTTGAAATAGTATTCTTCACTTTGACGTCTGTTTCTGTTTTTTCATGGTACTATTATATCGAACAGTGCTGCTGTTTTTCATAATGCAAGCACACGGTTTTGTGATGGTGCACGTTTTGGACTCGGTGCAGAGGTAATTTGATTGATCTCTGTGTTAAAATTAAATTCAAAATGCAGTCTCTTTCATGATCTATTTTTATTTTGTTGAGAAGGTTGGCATAAGCACAGGCAGGATTCATGCAAGGGGCCCTGTTGGTGTTGAGGGACTTCTGACAACAAGATGGTATACATATTCTTTTTTCATGTTTAACAACTGTCCTTATTTTGTGTTATTAGCTCAAGGTGCAGTGTAGCAAATGTATCTGCTGTTATTATTTGGTTGGACAGAAAATTGGTGTTGCAATGCACTTTTTCCACAATACTTTGCTAACATGAATTTCTTTTTTCTTTCTGAAATTAGGATTCTAAGAGGAAATGGTCAAATTGTACAGGGTGACAAAGGAGTCATCTATATTCACAAGGATCTTCCAAATTAGTAAGTTTTACTGAATTTATTGTATTCTTTTTGCAGTTTTCTTTTCCCCAAACTCTCTCTAAGCCTGCTTGGTAGGGTGTAGTAGGAGCAAATTTAGTGTTTATAAAAGTATGGACATCAAATGTATACGTTTAGAATGATATAAATATCATTTGGTAGGATGTACTTCCAACACTAACGAGTTTAATTTCATTGCTTGGCATACACCTGCAAACATTTGTATCAATCGTTGCCATATCTGTAGTTATACTCACGTACTCTGGCAATAGAGTAGTTGGCATGTGGAGGGGGTATGCTGGGACCACCGTCCGTGCCTCTGAATCACGTGGAGTGGTGAAGAGTGCTGCAGGGATTCTTTTAATTACATATGATAGGCATAGTCGTTCCTACAGCTTTATGCAAAAAGTATAATTACACCTGACTACACCCATTTCCTGTGCAGTACATTTTCCCAGATTTTGGGCTGAATGATGTAGTCCGGTGTACCTGCAATTCCACCGACTGCACTATACTACACCCTACCAAATAAACTTTTTGCTGGAAACTGTTGCATTCAAACTCTGTATTTTCATTCCACACCCTACCAAACAGGCCCTAAATAGAGAAAAGATAAACAACGGCATTTGAATAGGGATTCAGGAACCCTTTTTTGGTTACTACACAACTTCAATAGCATTTTATTTTGGGTGAAGGGAGCTAAGGTCTCGATTCATTTAGAGAATGAATGCACAAAACCAACATGTCCAAGTTCTCAAATTTCGTAAGTGAAAACATATTTGCAAAAAATGCAATAACTTCAGAAAGTTAGAATTTTAGAAGTAATAATGCAGCAAAATCCTAAATCTGACCTAAATTTCCCTCCTCACGGAGGGCATCAGAGCAAGCTTTCCTCACCAGAACTCCTTAAGGGAGAAAATCAGCCTTTGAAGTTTGAACTGCTCCTGTTTCTCCTTACGGGAGAAAATCAGCCTTTGAACTCCTGCTTCTCCTTCCAAATATCTTATACAAGCACAGCTCCTATACATGTTTCAACTGCTTCTGCTTTTGGACTACCACCAAAAAAAAAGCTTCCACGGTTTCGCTACATACAATTGCTCCTAGTAACTGATATTTTGCTCACTACTAACGGTCCTCCCAACCAACCTGCAAAATATGACATTGTCTATACTGTCTTTCTATTATCATCAAGCACACATGTGGTGGAGATCGTGAAAAGACGTACCTAATGTAGCGCCCAAGGAATTGTTCCAAATTATGTTGTACCTTAAAAATGTAAAATATTTGTGGGACTCTCCTACTTTTCACAAATCTTTATAGGGACGGGCATGGTTCGGTTTTCCCTTGAAACAACCACATAGGCGAACTGACTGGCTTGAAAACTTTTCAAACCGAAGTGAACCAGTAACTACTTACAAACAAAACCAAGCCAAATTAATGTAATTCGCTTCGATTTGGTCATTTTCTACCAGTACACTAATAAGAATTAGAAAGTATTTTTTCAGGAAATTTTTTGACATATGAAGAATAGTGATTTATAGTCATTATATTCGTGAAAGATCCAACATTTACACTATGCTGTTATTTTATCTTGATATTATGAGTATAGTTATTTCAAATAACTAGTGATTGATGCTATAATATAATTCGAACATATACAATGGTACACACACAGTATCAAGAGGTATATGAGATTCTTATACCCACTGCCAAGTTGGCATAATCAATGCATTTTTATGTGTGATCCAACCATACAGGTTTGAGAAACATGGTTTAGATAAAATATGATCCAGACATTGTTAAAATATTCGGATTGGTTTTGAGATATCATCAAGAGGAGTTCAATGGTAAAATACAATTATGTAGTGCAACTATTCATATTCGCATACATGATATATTATGATTGACATGCTACATTTGTAAGCATAAAGGCTTCACATGTATGCATAGGGTTAGATCATGATAGTTGGGTTTGTATTAATGGAAGATGAATATCAAGTTAACTGCATTTCTCATTCCTAGTGAAGTCCCTTTTTTCTTTATATATATGTGTGTGTGTGTAGTGTCATAAAGTTCTATGCATATACACAAACCGAACTAGATGATTGTTTACTGATTAGGAATTTTGCAGTAAAACAAAGCCTTTTTTTTTGGCGATTCTGCCTGGGCAGACTGACCCTGCGACCTCATGGTCACAAACCATCGATTGAACCAACTGTTGACAACTGCTTGGCGGTAGCCATGCCATTCACCTTACAACTGTATGAGTGACCCTGCCTGATCCTATCTGCTCCCCTCTTGCTCAGTATTTCTGCCATTTAGTCATATTGACTACTTGAGGGCTTATTCTTCCATATCTGCTGCTAATTAGACAACAATCAATAATTGCAAACTATGCGTTTTCCCCCTCTCATATCCATGTATACTTGTATGCATGAAACTTCCAGATTGATTGTAATTGAGGTTTTTGCTAGTGTAGATAGTATTGCTCTTTCATGTGGATCATTAATAATAATGTGTTTTACAGAAATCTTGGGGCTATTTTCTTGCATAACCAGATGGATTATTCTTCAGAGATATGCGGCCTTGAATTTTCTTCTGCTGTTTTTGGAGTATAGAGAAGCTCTTCAGCTTGTGGAACAAACTTACATTTTTTTTGCTTACAATTATGTATCCCAATACATCAAAACAAGTATTTAATGCTTAGCAACATATAATCTTAGTGATCATGGTAGGATATTTCATTATGTACATGTAGCTTACACAAGCTACTTCTAGCTTGTTAGATGGGGTGGAGAGAAGTTTCCTGCGCAAATATAGTGTCACTGCATCTTGTGACGATTGATGTTTACTGCATCTCGTGACGATTGATGTTGTGTGCCCTGGTTATAATAATGTGTTTTACAGAAATCTTGGGGCTATTTTCTTGCATAACCAGATGGATTATTCTTCAGAGATCTGCGGCCTTGAATTTTCTTCAGCTGTTTTTGGAGTATAGAGAAGCTCTTCAGCTTGTGGAACAAACTTACATTTTTTTTTTTCTTACAATTATGTATCCCAATACATCAAAACAACTATTTAATGCTTAGCAACATATAATCTTAGTGATCATGGTAGGATATTTCATTATGCATATGTAGTTTACACAAGCTACTTCTAGCTTGTTAGATGGGGTGGAGAGAAGTTTCCTGAGCAAATATAGTGTCACTGCAATTCGTGACGATTGATGTTTACTACATCTCGTGACGATTGATATTGTTTGCCCTGGTTAATAGGTCTGAAATGTCGATGCTGGTTGGATTCATCAGCCTTTTTTTTTATAGAGATCTTCAGCTCGTGGAAAAAACTTCATTTTTTTAAATTAATTTTTGTATCTCAATATATGAACTGTTTATTATGGTAGGATATTTCGTTACATATATCAAGTGTACGCAAGCTACTTTCAGCTTACACGAACATCGTGGTAGGATTTTCATATGTAGCTACTGAGGCTTGGTTTACAGTAGAAGAGTGTTTTACAGAAATCTTGGGGCTATTTTCTTGCATAACCAGATGGATTATTCTTCAGAGATCTGCGGCCTTGAATTTTCTTCAGCTGTTTTTGGAGTATAGAGAAGCTCTTCAGCTTGTGGAACAAACTTACATTTTTTTTTGCTTACAATTATGTATCCCAATACATCAAAACAACTATTTAATGCTTAGCAACATATAATCTTAGTGATCATGGTAGGATATTTCATTATGCATATGTAGTTTACACAAGCTACTTCTAGCTTGTTAGATGGGGTGGAGAGAAGTTTCCTGAGCACATATAGTGTCACTGCGATTCGTGACGATTGATGTTTACTACATCTCGTGACGATTGATGTTGTTTGCCCTGGTTAATAGGTCTGAAATGTCGATGCTGGTTGGGCCCTGGTTAATAGGTCTGAAATGTCGATGCCGGTTGGATTCATCAGCCTTTTTTTTTTATAGAGATCTTCAGCTCGTGGAAAAAACTTCATTTTTTTAAATTAATTTTTGTATCTCAATATATGAACTATTTATTGTTTAGCAAAGTATAATCTTATTAGTAATTATGGTAGGATATATCGTTACATATATCAAGTGTACGCAAGCTACTTTCAGCTTACACGAACATCGTGGTAGGATTTTCATATGTAGCTACTGAGGCTTGGTTTACAGTAGAAGAGTGTTTATTGCTAATGATAATGAGGTGTGCAACGCCTCACAGTTTTTGGGAACTGATTTTGTGAGTACGAGATCCCCTTTGTCTTCTAATAGATTAGTGCTGCGAATTTGTGTGATAGTTTTGTTTTATCCTCCGGGGGGATGGAGATTGAGTTCATCTAAGGCGCTGTTTGGTAGGAAAGCTTTTGATTATTTTTCCCAGTGAGATGTCGTTGATTGATTTGTAACTGCACAGTTGAGCGACAATTCCCGGATATGGTCATCACGACGCGGTTGGGTGTGACTACCTGGTCTATCTAATTGCAGAGTTCTGTCACCGTGCATTGCCCGCTTCTCGCAGGTTATTAGTAATACGCTGCACCATTTTGTACTGTTGGATATATCTATTACCTGCTACCTTTTCAGCTCGTTGCCTTCTGTACCCTTCCAGCTCACACGGCACTGGTACTGTTACATCAGAGTGGATACTATTATATGTCTAAATTTACAGCTAACCCAACAGAAGAGATTCAATGAGTACTGAATACATCAAACTAAATAAAACTAGTGCAGCTCACCTTAAAAAAAAAATAAAATAAAACTAGTGCAGCTGTAAAAATGCACATATCATCTCTATGTTTTAGAACCCACCCTTTTCACACTGACTACACCCTACCAAACAGGCTTTCAGTGCTAACTTGGTAGGGTGTTCTTCATTCTGATTACATTTAAATGGTTACATCTTGATACTTGTCTATTCATAGACACCCGTCTACTGCTGGTCTGCTCCTATTTTAGGCTGACTTGACGCATCAAAATGCCTTGTGTGGTTCGTTAACCGAGAAAACCTTGCCACTGCTGTGAGAAAATGATTCGTAAGCTCATGGTGAATAATTGTTTACCTAAACAGATTAAAACAAACTACAAGTATTTGAGCGTTGCCTAACTAAAAAAATGTTGCAAATCAAAATCCACTTGTTTAAACAATTTGCTTTCTTAAACACACTTGCGTCTCAACTGCACCCTAATTAACAAATCCTAAGCTCAAAGGCCACTTGACAGATTTTGGGAATCCAACGCTTGCTATAGAAAAGGTTAATTTCAGCTTGTTAGGTTGGATGAAGATAAGTTGGCAGGGCACACGCAGAATCACTTCTGTATTATGGCTGCAGGCTGCATCTCCTTACATGATTAATGTTGTTTGCCCTGGTATGCAAAAAAGTTGCGGCTTTTTGATATTTAAAGCATGTGCAATCTGAACACATGTTTCATATTCATATGGTTGGATTTGTATGATTGTCTCTAAGGCGTATGCAAACCCGTATATCACTTACTGCAACCTCCTCGCCCTTATTGTGGATTGGTCCCACCTTTTCCTTCCTCTCAAATCAATTTGTTATGTGCTTCAAAATTTTTGCTGATCTGATTGTAGATCTAGCAAAAATAATTGGGCTTTTTGCTGATCCGATTAATGGTACGACCTAATCTCTAGATCCACATAAGGATCTATTTACGGTTCTACATGTATAAGTATAAAACACTCTTGCTAGGGTTGAGATCATTTTGTATTCTATATTGAGACGACTGACGTCGTACTCCAGTGCCTCTTTTGAGAGTGTTCTTCTTGTACCCTCGTCTCTGAATAGTGAAATTCTCATATCCTCTTGCGGAGTAGGTCTCTCTGACTTAATCACGTAAATCTTATGTTCTTTGGTTGTGTGATTGTTCTCTTTAGCCGTTTTGTTATTTCACACGATCAGACATACTCATGTTCAAAACTAACACAATTACATTTTAATTCATACATTTCTCTTAGATGACAATGTAATCATACCTTGTTTAAATACTTAGTCTCTAATTTTAGGTACTTTTATGATAGTCAATACCTACTCTATCATCCTCTGTCAAATGATGCATATTTTTATATAATAATTGTATAATCCATGATCAAGTTTAATATCAATTCATTCATTTGTTACGTTTCATTTACTTACATTTGTGGGACATTAATTTTGGAAGTATTTTTTTAGCAATTAGTAGATGATCATATTGCTTAAACCAAAGTAAGAGCTATATACACATTAAAAATAATTCCCAACTCCCAATCGTCGGTAGGCATGATTGAACATGGAATATGATATCACTTAGCAGCCAAATTCTGAAAAAATAAATAAATTAAGGCTAATATGATATTTGTATTGATAGATGACAAATTCTCCTCCTATATATAGAGAGGAGGCAAGTACAAGGAATCATAATTTAACTTTAATGGCTAAAATAATTAGTCCCATGTATGCAATACACTAATTAATCTGGCACACCCCTCAAGTTAGAGCATGGATGAAATACGTCCAACTTGCTAATACATAGAAAAAATAATGTATTTTTACGCCTAGTTGTCACAAGTAAAAACGATCAAAGCTTCTTATGGAGAATAAGATGGGCTATAGCATTTCAAACTTTTTCTTCTTGTCCATTAACATCTGGTTCGTTCGATAAAATATCACAGACGGGTACCAAAAGCGATATATGAAATACAACTACTTGTGTGGATATTCAATTTTCGGCCATTTTGCAAAAAATTGGTCAGATGTAGAAAATTTAAGTCTATTTGCTTCAGCTACATGTGTGATGCCAGTAGTCCAATCTATGTGCTTCTTTGCTCACTATTTTTTTTAGGAGAATAATTTTAGTGATCACATGCTTCTGGACATAGATAGTCAATTGATAGTTAGTTGAGTTGTTCTATTTCAATGGGTCGTGTGTAAATTATTAGAGTAATAATTATATATTAGTCGTCAATCAGCACATTTCCAGAAAGGAAAAACACATGTTATTTTAGTAGTGACACACGTCAATTCGGATGAGTCATCTAACAGTTAGTTTCGATAATAACAATCAGTCGAGTTGTTCCTTTTACAGTGTTGAATATGCATTATTGTATGTTACTAATCATTTATTAACCAACAATATAAACATACTAAAAATTAGAACACATGTAAATTTCGCAATGACAGGGTATTGGTTGGAGGAAGTTACGTAGCAACTAGTCGAATACTTCTCATTTAACAATTTATATGTACATTATTATGAGTCCGTATGCAACTATCCTATAAAAGAAACAACCTTGGTGTTTGATTTTTCTTACCATTCTAGTTGCTCTTTTTCCAAATGCATTTGCTTTCAATATCTTATAACTTTTTACATTTTGTTATTGTCTTTACTTGACACAATTAGTTTAAGCTTTATTTTGTATTTTATATCTTGATAACATTATGGTTGTCACCAATCATAAATTCTAATTGTTTATGTGTATTATAAAATACATTTTTTATTCTTTTGTCGTGTCTGTTTTCTTACTTTCCTCTTATTTAGGAGTTTTGATTTTTTTTTATAATTTTTAAATCCCATAAGTTATCGTATTTTGTTGGCATAACCTGCTAAGAATTCTTTTTCGTATTTAGCTCTTGATAATATAATAGGTTCTACGAGCTGGTTGGTTGGTTTTTATTATTTTTTTAGCAAACTTTTTCATAAGTAGTTTGTAAGTACGTATCAAGTTTCAGTCATCTCTTTAAGTAGAATTAGGTGTAGAATTAATGGATATGTGCATATTCAGCTTTCTGAAAAATATGAATCTGAATATATCACATGCTTAGCACGTTTCTTCTGTTGGTAGATATAAAAAGAATAGAACTGACGTAAAAAATAATACCAATGCAAGCAATGATATTAGGATTGAACATGTAAAGATATAACGCTTGCTGTTTTTTTTTGGTTTGCCTCTATTAAATCCATTAAAGACGGTCAACTTTCAATGCTGATATGATGATTGCTGTTTTGATTGGAATATGGCATGACACGGCTTGTGATGAACCTGCTTTGCCGCCGACAATGATTTTATGCCGCAACGGTGAAGTGGGTGGAGGGGAGAGCTGCGTGCCCAAGAGATGTCCAGCTAAAAAATGTAGCGATTCAGTATGTTCTTTTTGGGCCAGTTGAACTTTGACCTGATCTTGTAGATGCGATATTGACATAACTGCCGAGAAGGCATCGATGACCCATGACCAGTCGAAGACAAGGTTTGGAGCTCGGGTAAGTAAAACAACAATAAATAAGGAAGTGGCTATAGATCAGAAAGGGAGTCCTCTGGAGAGGCACTAATGCGTGAACCAACAATAGTAATGGCAGATCCACCGAGAAGATAGAACTATCGGCGTTGTTAGATAGCAAGTTTCTCAGGAACTTGCTCTCTGACAGCAAAGTGGAGGGGGGATTCATAGACAACGGTTAAAGGGGATAAATCAATATTTTAAAAAAAGAATACCACGGTACAGGGGAACATATATATGATGAATTTTTGTGAAAATGGAAGAAGAGGAGATAGAAATGATGATTTTTTTATGAACGAAGAAGAGAGAAGACTACCATAGAGGGTGAGATAGTGTCTGGCGGGCGATCCAGTCAAGAAAGAATAGCAGCCGCTTGCAGGCAGATGCTTTTTTTCTCTCTCTCTAGGATCAGGATCGATGATGCGATACCATGTGGAGATGGGATACCATGTGGAAATGTAAGTTAAGGCTAATATGATATTTGTTATTAATAGATGACAAACTTCCCTCCTATATATAGGAGATGAGACAAGCACACCAAAGCATAATTTAACCCTAATAGGTCAAGTAAAAAAGGGATTCAGTCATTGATCCTCACATTATCAGATGATGGCAGCTAGGAGGGCCTAGTATTACTAATTTGTCTTCACAAAAATCAGATTCGTGGACTATAGATGCACATGTATGCACATATTTTATAGAGGAGAAAGATGCTCTAGGATTGATGCTCTCATATGCACAAATTTATACACACATATTTTTAGGACCGATGCTCTGATATTATGAAAATAATAAGTTAAAGCTAATATGATATTTATTATTGATAGATGACAAACTTCCCTCCTATATATAGGAGATGATGCAAGTACAAAGAAGCATAACTTAACTCTAATTAGGGGTGAGCAAATAATGGTCCAGACTGTAAAATCGGACCGACTGCTCAATTCGGTCCGGTCCGGTCCATTATGAGTTCTGTCCGGTCCGCGGTTCGGGATTTTTGATGAGTTCGGTCTTCGGTCCGGTCCGGTCCAAAATCGGTCTGATCGTGGACCAGACTGCAGACCGACTTTTATATAAAATTCATATATATATTTGTAGGTATATTATGTAACAAGTACAAATAAAGTACATTTATAAGCACTGATAGTGTAAATGTTTGCTATTAACATTATATAATTGTTAGAAGTGACTAAGATTATCACTTTGTACAATTAAATAAGTTGTAAAACATGTAAAAAAGGTTGATTGCAGTCCAAATGGTCCGGTCCTACCATGGAACAGTCCGGTCCCGGTCTGATCCTACCTCGAAACGGTCTGGTTTACGGTCATGAATTCTTAAAAAGTCAGTCCTCGGTCCGGTCCGATTCTGGACTGATGCTCACCCCTAACCCTAATGGACCAAGACAATTATGCCCATACACATAATAAACTAATTAATCTAATACAAACCATAACTACAATGGGCACTCCAATTAACTATATTTGTTCATTAGATTATTTGTTATATTTTAGAAAAGACTTTTTCTTTAGTATTGTGACGTTAAAGAACACATGCTCTATATTTAATATCAAATGTTGGGACTAAGAGCACCATAACTAGTAATATGCAAATAACCATGTCCTATGTGATAATCTTGTTGAGTTGAAGTTGATGTTGATGATATGATAGCTACATGTTGGGAGCTGAAAAATTATGCACCTTGCTACAAGAATCTCTTTCAACTCCTCTAAGAAGGTCACCTATAGCTAGATCTTATTATTTGAGCTATTTGAAATTACTTTGAGGAATTAATTTTTCTACATTTATACTACTTGGATATAATACATCTCTCTCCCAACAAAAAAAAACACTATGTAGAACTACTACAGACTTGGTCTACCACCACCGAGGCAACCATTCCTCACAGACGTCTTTGCCAACAAAGAACCGATATGACGCTTCTATTATCTATTACTTTATAAATAAACGGAGATGACATGGTTGTGTGACTGCTTTTCTTCTCCACCAGCCTGCTTACTTGCTTACTAGCTTCTCCATGATGAAAATGGCAACGCTGTTTTTTTTCTTTCCAACATCGACTTTATCCATTTCTCCATTGCATGTTGTTATCCTATAAAAAGAGACATTTCTACTGTGTATCGGAGAACTACTTAGGTTACCTTTTTTTTCCCGGTCTGTCATATTATGGTTTGCTTTTAACTTTTTCTAGGTAACCATGTATTTCCAAGTAAAAAACCACAGAACTACAACGAACACAACTTCTTCTCTAGTTTTTTTTTTTTTAAATTATAATTAGCCAAAAGAGGATGATACATTCCCATACACACTATTCCGACCGGTAGCTAGGTGCACAACAGAGCATGTCTAATAAGGAGGCACAAGTAGTGACACCCTACAAGTTAGAGGAATCAACTAGAAATTAATAGAGTATCGTTTAGTAGCGTGGGTTGTATGAAATGCTGGACGGAGTCAATATCCAATTAATCAAGTTATTTTTTAATTTTTACATAATTTTTTAGTACTAGTTCTTAATTAACCATAAACAGACACATGCAAAAAAGAGAACACATATTTTGATAATGCCATGATTTACTGGGAATTTATTAAATTGTTATCTTTTAACGAGCTACATGTAAATTATTGTGAGTACTATATATTTTTAGAACATATACAATTTTAGCAATCACATGCTACAAATTACCGAGAGTCAACCTATAAGTATAAAGTATTTTCTTTTAGTCAGTTATATGTATATTATTTTGAATCCTAATCATTATTAGTGATCAAGAAGCACAGTTCAAGAAATGATGCACGTGTAATTTTTATTTGGTCCTAAACCTGGCTTGATCGATCTAGAAAAACCATCTTTACTTAATTATATATTAGACTAATATAATTGTATAACACATGCTTAGCATGTGTCTTCCGCTAGTGTTGAGAAAAAGACGAGAAAACTTTACAGATTATGCAATTTATCATCTCCGTAAAAGATCCAATGAGGTAATGTTGTAATATTCCAACATGCATCACTATTGTTTATCACTTTTTGTTAGGGCCATAAAATTTCAACAATACTCAATGGGCTATTTTGTTCAACTAGTGATATGAAAAAGACCCCCTTTTAATCAATCTAAAATACTCAAACAAAAAGTCATGCCAAATGACTCGCGGTGTCAATAAGAATTTGACATCACACTTGTGCTTATGAATGTCATGAAGGTCTAAGTGTCGTTGACCACCCTCTGGAATTAACTTCCAACACAAGTAAAGGGGATATGCAAGACACCTAATAAAAATGTTGGAAGCTCTACATTGATTGTGGATTCAGTAAGAAAGGGGAAAGGCCCATGAATAGTGTAGAATGATCCTAGAGACGAGGAACACTGATTGGCTAGAAGGCTCAAAATCGATAAGACAAAACATTAAAGTGTATCCCTGAGATCCAAATTCCAAAGCAACAAGGAACATAACTAATGCATGTCTTTAGTGAAACATTACAACCATATCTCAACTGAAGTCCACTAGAATACTTGACATGAGAATCTCATTCCTTATTAAGAATAAATGACCTCGTTCATCTTGGAGTTTGAGGCCATGGACTTCACTATCCTCAACAAAACACAACTTTTTTTGTAAACACATTGGCCACTCTAGTATCTTGTACTGATTGCATATAAGAATACAAGTGCATGTCATGATATAAACATTCCTCAACTAACATATTATATGGAAGTCATGCTGATGAAGGAACATGCTAAAACTTCCATGGTACCATGATATCAAGAGTTACATGAAGGTCATCCCTTCAAGTAATGATCAAGATACATTGAAGTAGTTTTCTATGTAGTGTGTGTATGCGTTAGGAGTAATTTTATTGTACTAAAGGTCATACAAATAAAACTCACTAAAATGAATCAACTAGTAGGAGGAAAAGACATCAATGAATATCATACAATTTGAGTTTTATGTAAGCCACATAAATGACATAATCATTTCCAAAAGGATCATGTTATTGGGATACAAGTGGAGAAACATGGAGACAAATGGATTCCAACTCATCATGAGATGTTTCAATATGAGTACATTGATAACCTACCAACACATTTAAATTTTATTTGTCATATCCTACTATTCTCAATTTGGGGCATTGACATGGCTTTGAAAGTGAGGATGGTAATGGTGTTGAGAAAAAACCATATCACAAAGATAACCACACCACATTTTATACCACATAACATAAATGATTTTGGTGCAGGTATGGTTTCAAAATTTTGAAGGTGTGGTGCAGTCATGGTTTTAGAGAAAAAATCATGGATAAAAATCGCACCACAGAGAATCCATGTAAATATATGTAGAATATTATCATAATCACATTGTTTGTTGTTGTTCTCACATAGATAGCTACATCTTCATTTTTAAATTTCATTTAATGTATTAAGAAGTAGGAACTTTTGTTTTCTACAATTATTGCACACATGTTGTCCTCTTTGTATAACTAGTAAGCATGAATTCGTCCCTTGCATGTCAAAATATAACCAAACATAATTTACTTTTATATATTTTGCATTGAATATCTATTTGTGTATATTCACAAACTTACACATCATTTATATATTGGCAGTAGAGATAGTTGGGGTTAGAAATTATCTAATGTATTATATTTATTTTTAATTGACTTACATCATACAAATCTCGAATGGAAACATGCAAACATTATGAAAGGGTTGATATATAATTAATGTGAAAATTGAATTCATTATAATTAAACTATTATTCATTGACTGAGAGATGTAGTAATTATAGGAGATAAACTCAAGTTCAAAAAGGAAAGGTGAAAAGATAAAATAGAGAGAGCGAGAGTCAAAAAGAGCTAATTATATTCAATATTAGTAATCATTCATCTTCATACTCAATCCAAATATGCTACCACCCTCATATACTATATTTCTTACTTATCCCTGTTGTGACGCTCCGCGCCACTCAAAGCGAGATTACTAAAACCATAACTGCAGAAGAAAGATTAACAAACAGATTACTAAAAAAAAACTAAAATTAAAGTCGTTTTCATAAAACTGTCAAACAACAAGAACCTCTACAGACAGGTGCTTTCATGCCTCAAAGAACTTACCGCGTGTGCCATCAGCATGTTACCAGAGAACTTGTTCCAGAACATATATTAACATACGTCCATTATATACATATACAACAAGGCACACAAGCCAACCACATGTCGAAAGCACGTCCACAAAGCGTCTACAAAACATCCCCAAGGACCCGAGTGTACATGGATGACTCTAAGACTCTATCAACAAAAGACATCCAACAACACTTCGAACCTTGTCAGCTACTGATCTTTTTACTACTGCTCAACCTCAGCTGCACAATCTCTACCTCCTCGTGCATGTGCACCTAAAATGGATGTGGAAAACTCACTGGGTGAGATTCCAAAACTCAACAGGAGATACAACTCTCCACCAACTCTATTATTATCACATATAAGTTAAACTAAGAAGTAGTAAATTTACAACTATGTGAAGCAGATAATCATTATTAACAGGAAGAACAATTACTGTTGAATTATGAAACATCTTAACAATTAAAAAGGAATATGAAGAACATGTATATTTCCTATTAACAATATTGTATAAAGATCATGTAAGTCCTCATCCAATATTTTCGTATTTGATCCTATACAGATATACTATACGACTGATTACATATTTTATTATGCCATGAGGATTTGAGTCGTACCACCCAAATCCAATCGACCACTTATAAGTCGAAATCGGTGCCATACCAGGTCTAGTGGAAGAGCTGGAATCCACGACCTCACCTTCCTCAGTCAGTACGAGTGAACATGTAGTGACATCATAAGTCAACTTCTTCCAGCGACATATAGTCTAGCTATGCAGATTTATCCCACCTTGGTATAGGGCACAACGCTAGTGAAATTTAGCTATGGCTCACAACCACACTCTTCCAAGGCATGGCTTGCAGCAAATCATGTATTACATTTCATGGAGCTACGACCCAAAGCCATACTCTTCCAGATGTGGATCATAGTCAATCCTGTGTTTATTCCTAGACGTAAGGGGATATTTGTCCTCATCCCTGCATATCCAAATGTATGTGTTCCGATTTAAACTCATTTCACCATTCAACAAGTACTGACACTAAATGGATCTATGGAACAGGGCAAACTACAAGATTAGGTTCCACTTATTAATTAGGTCATTTAAGCATCTTTCAACATCAATCAAGTTACAACATACAACCTCTAATTAGATTCTACATAAATAAGGGCATAACACATCACCAGACATATTTTAGCACATAGGGTGTGATCTCATCACATCATCACTTGATGCTTGTCACTCACCATAATTCTCATCACAAGGATCACATATCTTAGGGTAACAACCCCTCCTCTTATCACTGAGGAAATCGTTATCACATACTAGGAAATAAGCCATCATTAGGTCATACGACCATTCACTTCCTCTTTCGATGATACCAACATCACAGATGCCTCACAAGGCCCATTCACACGTATCAT
This sequence comes from Alisma plantago-aquatica, assembly GCA_963693085.1. Lineage (NCBI taxonomy): Eukaryota > Viridiplantae > Streptophyta > Magnoliopsida > Alismatales > Alismataceae > Alisma > Alisma plantago-aquatica. Next base: position 921,399,645 of record OY856413.1, on the reverse strand, counting down.
GAGCAACATAGCTCATACCGGGCTATGTTTATCAACTAGTATCACCTGCATGGTTAGAGACTTGTAACAAGAAGAACAATACATCATCATTGTTACCATCTTATAAGATCCATGCCATTCACATTACATAATTAGGGTTAGGGTTTCCATTTAATCAATTAGGACTTACAAGATTGGATCAACAACTGCTCTTAGATCATTACTTCCATAATCATAATAAAGTATGTTATGAGATAAGGATCATATAAAACAACACTTCCTTACTATTCACATAACCACCCCATAGGGTATCACATCATAATGTGTAACACCCATCATCAACATGATGTAACTTAGCTACTATCACAAGGTATCAGTTGGGGCTAACATGTAGCATATCAGTTAGCACTTTCCATAAGGTGTCGACTTGTCATCCTCGCAACATGTCAACTACCACTAGATAAGGCAAACGAGATGACCTCATAAAAGATGTATCAGTTACCACTTCTACAGAGTGTGACAATCATCACCATTTAAGTTGTGACAGGAAACCAACCCATGTCAGGAAACACACAAAGGGTATATCAGGTAGATCAGCTTGATGTATCGGTTGAGCACTTTAAGGTTTCAGGCTAACCTCACTAGATAGGTATCGGTTTAACACCATAGGCGAGTGTGACAGGAACAACAATGCCCAAGCTATAATGGGAAATGCTGAGTTGCGTAGGGAAGCAACAAAGTGTGATGGTCGTAAATGGTGAGGGATTAGCTAGGCGTCATAGGTTAGGGTGTATCGGGCAACATCACCTCTAAGGTGTGTTAGCCTCCACCCAACCAGGGCGTCGCGGTTAGCCTCCAAAACATACCAACTCCTCAAGGTGCCCCCATAGCCATGGCGGCTAACACTTCCATGGTATAATGGTTGAGCAACAACTTATCTACTTAGGGTACTTCAAGAGCATGATGAATAACACCCACCATGCATCTCGGTTAGCCATCCCATATCAGTTTAGGTACTGCTAGGTCATGACGGGCTAACCCTTCTCAACACATGTCAAACTATGCCTACCCAAGGCATGGTGACCTAAGCATCTTCCAAGTCATGATGACTTGCCACATAGGGTATCAGTTTGCTACACTATAAGCCATGACGACCCATCCTCATGATGTTGCATGAATGTGTGGACTTGCATTCTTCAACCTTAGAAAGGTCGGCCACTAGTACATCTACTACTCATAGCAAGAAGGTGCAAAACATGATGAGAAAACCAACAATATTTTACCATCAAAATAGATCTAAAGCAATTAACAACTACTAGCATACAAGAGGTGAACAATCTCAAGATGAAGAACAAGCATAAGCATATGAGGGGTGAAAATAATAAAGGAGGTTAAGAGTTATATAACCCACCTCAAAGATCACCACCAAGATCCAAGCTCCAAGGTCAAGCTCCAAGCTCAAGGTAGAAGATGATCCACCAAACTCGGTCACCACCACACCTCCAAAGAAGAAGATGATGCCAAGGTTAAGATGGTTTAAGATAGAAAGAAGGTATCCAAGGTCCATGGCTGAGGAGAAGAAAGGAGAAGAAGAAGAAGAAAATGTTGGCTAAATTGGACATTTGTATAATCCCTTTTGTTTTGATGATGACAAACATTTCATTCTTGTCGATCTAACGTGCTACTTGAGTGTTGCAGGAATAAGGTGGATGACAAATATTATGGAAGATCTATATGCTAGATTGGTTTAATTTCTTGAATGTAATCAATTGTAAATCTTGTACAAATATATAATGTACAAGTACTCAGACATCATGTAAATCAAGCGTTAGATCTTTCCTAACTAATCACTACAGTTAGATAGGTCATCCCCTTCAATAGTGTCACATATGCACACTCACATACACACTTAGTACTTTAATTGAAACATTGAAACAGGGTCAATCTCGGTCGACAAAATCCTCGACCGAGACACTCTCGGTCGACAAGCTTCTCGACCGAGAAAGACCCAGGTAACCGTTAGACACAGCTGACAAAGTAGTTGGCAGTTGGAGATGAACGTTGCAAACACTTGATCCAGAGAGCCTGTCGGTCGACAAAACCTCGACCGAGTAGGTATCTCGGTCGACAATTTCTCGACCGAGATGGACTCTGACAGCAACTGCAGAATTAATTAACTAGCCGTTGCTAATGCAACTAACTTGTACCTAACGACTAGTTAAGCACTTAGAAACCCCTAGAAAGTGTCTAGAACGTCCTTAAGCACTTGTAGGTCATTCCTATAAATAGGACATGCCTTAGGACACCTAAACTTACTTATTCTACACTTGAGAAATCTTTGAGCATACACTTGCATTAGCAACCTGTTTTTGAGCAATTGAGCAATACTTACAATTGGCTACTCTTCACCTTGCTCTAAATTCGTGTCCTATAGGCTAGTATCTCCTATCCACAACAATCACACTTCCATATACATTGGTTAGGAGATCTACACGCTTGATATATGCAAATCAAGCCTTGTGCTTCAAAGGATAAGTTGTAATTTCCATTTTCCCTTATTCACTTTCATTGCTTGTACTCTCCTTACTACTCCTAGGTTGGAGGCTGCAGATTGGAGAGGGTCGTGATCTTTTTGGTGAAGAAGGAGACTTTGAACTCCTTCAAGAAGGCTGGTGCAACGGGAGGTTACTTCAAAGAGGAAGGCTACTTCAAGGGGGAGCTTGGAGTTACTTCAAGAAGGCTACCTCGAGTTGGTGCATCTACTTTAAAGTGAAGGCTGTTCTAAGGGGTGTAAGAAAGTATTGTATTTTGTGTAATTCCTTGTGAAGATAATAAAATTAAACTTTCAAAATCCCAGTTGGGTAAGCAACCGGGTAGTGGACTGACTGCCTTAGTATTTGCTAAGGTAGGAACCACTCTAAATCCCTTGTCTCCTTCTTACTTTTTCATTTGTGGTTGTTTGAGTTAAATAATTGTTAAATTAATTAAAAAACCCTATCCACCTCCCCTCTAGTGGTTTTTCAATTGGTATCAGAGCAGGCTTCAAGGAGCTCTAATCGAGTCTTGAAGTATGAAGGGTGGTAGTGTCTACAACCGCAAACAAAGGAAAAGTATGGACCAATCTTCAACAAGTTGCAGTTGGTGCTTAGGAACAAGCCACACAACACTTGGTTGCCCATGGAGGTCAAAGAAGGAAGATACGCATAAATAATGCCTTATTGCTACAATAAGTGAAGAAGAAGAAGAATAGGTAAGCCTTTTTGATTTATCTAAAGAAGAGCTAGTTGCTAGTCTTGAAGAGACACATAATAAATATATTGAGTGCAAGAAGAAATTAAAGAAATCCAATAAAGCAAATGATGAGTTACATGCTAAGCTTCTTGCTCTTACATCTGAAAATGAAGATCTCAAAAAGGTTATTGAAGGTCATGATATTAAGCTAAAATCTGTAGAACCAAATTGCAATCTTCTTTCTCTAGAAAAGTTAAATTTGCAAACTCAAGTAAATGATCTTCAAAAACAACCTGTTCTGTGTACACATCTAGATTATGATACTATAGTGAACGAAAGAGATTCCTTGTTATCTAATCGAGATCAAGCAAAGTTAGACATAAATAAAAGAATGGATGAGATTGTTAAGCTGCAACAAAAAGTTAATAGTTTGAGTAACAATGATATTCTTGATAAAATCTTAAATGATTCTTACCATCAAGTTGGAAGGAGAGGACTAGGTTACAAGCCTAAAGGAAAATCTTATCAAAAACCTAGTTGGAGAAGAACACAAGTGCCAAAGAGTCAATCTATGTATGTATCTAAAGGCACAAATACTTATGTACCCACGAACAACCTAGAACAAAATCATAGAAAGAGATATGAGGTTGATTCTATATGTTGTCATTACTGCTTGCACCTAGAACACTATTCCTTTTCGTGTCCTTACAAGAAAAAGGATGTCGAGTTAGTTTGGATTCCAAAACCCCTAAACTAAATGAGCAAAAATAAGTTGAGATATGACCAAGGACTCTAGTTGCATATTTCTATGTCTATCTCAACTTAACATGATGAGTTAACAAATTAATTCAAGTATCTAAAACTTCTAACTTGAAAGTATACAATTCTTTTAAATCTGCAAAGACAAAGTTTTGCCTTAATCAAAGTTCTCAAAGCATAAAGACTTAATATATAATTAGTTGAGATTTGATCTAAATATTACTTTGATATTCATATGTTCTATCTCAACTAAACTGAGTTTTCAAATTGCATAATTGAATTGAAAATGATCCATGATTTGCTTGTAAAACAATTGCTGAAAAAATAGTTGTGAAACAGTACAGAAACATTCTCGGTCAAGAAACTGGTCGACCGAGAACACAGTCGGTCGAGAAATGGTCGACCGAACAAGTTACTGCTTTCAAATCTGCAATAAATATGCTGAACTTGTTTTCAATTAATCTAGTTTGCTATTAATGATTGATCAAGAATAAACCTTGGAAGACAGTTTTTGAAATAAGCCATATTAATTTTTTTGCATCATATAACATTATGAATATGAAAACATATTGCAAAAGTGTTATAAAAAGACTGATCTTACCTTATTCATTGATTGAAAAAGTTTATTAGTTTGTCTTCAAATTGAAACCATGAATGAGATTATTTTGGTATTATCCTCTACATGATTTGACTTAAAACTGAAAATTATGAATGGATTTAAGCTAGAAAATTATTGTTTTATCACAATCCACATGGTTTTCCCTAAGTACTCCTTGGTATATCTATATAGGAACCATGTGTGTTAAAATGATCATAATCATTGCATTTATATACTTTTGTCTTGATCATTGTATTGTAGATATGCTTCCACTATTCTATCATAATTTATGTGCCATGATCACTGTGTTTCATTGGTTTGTCTAAAATAATCTTTGATTCATATATACAAACCATGAATGGATATTATTCTCGATCATCATTGAAAATGCCATTAGCATTAAAAGCATCTTGACATAATAGATAATGATTACTGTGGGCATAGCTTGTAATAAAATAATGATGATGCTATGACAAGCCAAATAGTGTATCTTAGAACAAAAATATAATGTTTTATCTAGAAATCTAAAGCACAATCATGACTTTAAGATATCAATCTTGCTTTCAAGGATATCACTTAATGTGCTTCAAATTGATATTTATTTAATCAAGCTATCTGCAGAAATTATACTTCACAAATGAATCTACAAAACTTGCCTCTTAGTTGAAATTAAATTTGACCAAGGGGCGTTATGGTCGTAGTCAAGGTCGACCTAAAATAAGCTTGACACAATACTTATTTGGATAATCATTCTCTATAAAATTGTGATCAAAAGACCAATTAAAATCATGACCACAAAAATTGTCTAAATATTGGTAATAATAATCACAATATTACTCCCTTAGAAAATATAGATATGCTCTACAAATTCAGTCTATCATTTGCATCAAAAATCAGCTTAAAATTTCATTAACAGAAAGTTTCTCGGTCGACGAATTGCTCGACCGAAAACATCTCGGTCAGCTATCCCTTTTTGACCGACAGACTTCAAGAAAGAACTACATGGACAAAACTCAGACACACTTCCGGTCGACAACTGTTCGACCGAGCCAATGACGGTCGACAAATTTCTCGACTGAGAATTGACCGTTGGAATCTGACCGTTTGAATATGACCGTTGCCGGTCGACCGTTGGGTGACCGAGAGGCGCGCCTTGGATATGACCGTTGCGGTCTTCGGTCGACAATTTGTCGACCGAACTGGTCACTAGATTTCTATAAAAAGGACAAAAAACGGGTCATCACATCACACTCTCACATTCTTACTTCTTTAGCTTCTCTCTAGTGCATTTTTGTGCAACTCTTTAGCTTTTCCACCTCCAAGACCTTATTGCTTCTTCTTCACCTCAAAGCAAAGCAATGGCTTCATCATCTGCGCGTGGAAAGAAGCAAGTTGCTGGCAGGAAAGGAAGGACGACCTCCCCACCATTGACGATCATCAACGACATCCGCTTCATCGACGCAGCTGCTGGTGATCACTATCTCAGGCTCTCCTCCAAAACTCCTCTTCCACGACGGCCGGTTGACGTCATGGACTTCTACATCATCGTCGACCTGGAGGATCTCTTTGAGGTGCAAAATTTGAAAGATTTTCTGAACCCTTCCTTCCCCTCCTACTCTTCCAAAGTTGTGAATGAGTTCTATGCAAACTTAACCTCCTATCCCGAAAATAACTCCTTCTCCTCTATGGTCAATGGGCACAACTTTCACTTTACTGAAGAGGGTATCCTTGACATGCTCAACATAGACGTAGAAGAATACCAAGACACCCTTGACCTTACCACCGGAAATCCACTCAATACATTTTCTTAAGATGACAATACGGTCAGTCTTAGTGACATTAAACGCGTTATTTTTCAATTTAACACAACTTGTCACGAAGATAGGGGTACCTACTATGCCATTAACCTCAAACCTGCAGCTAGGATTATCAACCTTATTGTTTCCACAAACATACATCCTAGAGCAAGCAAGTTTGAAGTTCCTACCTTTCACATGTATCTAATTTATGCCATTATCAATCGCATTCCCATAAATCTTATCCGCATTATCATTAAGAATATGCTTGAGTTTTCTGGCAATCCCCCTTATGATGATTTTGTATGCCAAATCACTCAACACTTTCTTAAGAAACATATTGAGGATCTAGGATACACATGGGAAAGAAAACCACAAAAAATAAGCAAAAACACAGTAGAAAAGATGGGAATTGACTTTGGTCACAAGAGGGCTAGGACGGAAGGGGAGACATCTACTCAAGACATACCACCACCTCCTCCTACCAACCTACCCTATGATCCCATCCAAAACACCCTAACCTACATTGCTGGATCCCAATATCATCTAAGTAAACAATTAGATTATAGTCACCATGCCATGACCTACTTAAACCAAAGGATGCAAACCCTCTATCCAAATCAACCAGATGAATATCCTTATTCTCTAAATCCTGGCATGATCAACCCATATAACCCTTCCTACAACTACTACCAAGCTCCACCTCCACCATCTCCTGATCTCACACATACTCAGTTTTCTCACATGCAACTACAAGACATTGCTGCTCATTTCCGCTTTGATCGTGTTCCCACCTTCTTGGAAGCATATGCATTAACCAAGACAGGTGCTTTGGAGTGGCAAACTTTAGTCAAGTATTATGGAGCTGAGCCATTTCTTGGAAAAGACTCAGATATCGATGTAATACTTAAGTCTTTTCAGTGAGATTATGAGTGTCCTTTGTAATAGTTGTAATGAAATGGTTATCTTTACATGATTGTAATGAATTGATTATTCTTGCAATAAATTGGTTATCTTTGCATGATTATAATGGATATCTTTTAAAGCATATGAGTCATCTTGTAAAATGTTAAGCTGTTGTTACGTCTATGGCATCACTTGAACATAGTTTATAAGACTATTATAGTAGAGCATACAAAGTAAGGGGAGTAATATATATGCAATAAATCACAAAGGATAAAATCTTTGCAAATACCTGCAATTTATGGCTAAATTGACCATCTATTGGAGTGCATGAATCCCTTGATTATAATTGGGATATCTATTTAAGGGGGAGCAATGCATAATGATTCTTAATGGAATTTTCTAAACAAATCAGGGCCCAACATCCCGTGCTTATGGTTAGGAATATTTTTCATATACTCTAAAGCTTAAAAGGATTCTCATATCACTTTCAAGGCTTCACAACCTTTGCAAGTGATTGAGTAATTACTTATGACTAAAAGACACACAAATACTTATCTTGGATATCTTTTTGAAATGACAAAGGGGGAGAAAGAATATAAAATCAAAAACATAAAATTTTAAAATGAGTTTCATAACACCTCGGCCAACACTCACTTGCACAACAAAATTTGCTACAAAGGTAATCTTCAGGTATGAAACTCACATGTTTTTATATTTCCTTATTTTATATTTAGGAAATGTTTCTCATCTTCAAAAAGGGGGAGATTGTTGGCTAAATTGGACATTCATATAATCCCTTTTGTTTTGATGATGACAAACATTTCATTCTTGTCGATCTAACGTGCTACTTGAGTGTTGCAGGAATAAGGTGGATGACAAATATTATGGAAGATCTATATGCTAGATTGGTTTAATTTCATGAATGTAATCAATTGTAAATATTGTACAAATATATAATGTACAAGTACTCAGACATCATGTAAATCAAGCGTTAGATCTTTCCTAACTAATCACTACAGTTAGATAGGTCATCCCCTTCAATAGTGTCACATATGCACACTCACATACACACATAGTACTTTAATTGAAACATTGAAACAGGGTCAATCTCGGTCGACAAAATCCTCGACCGAGACACTCTCGGTCGACAAGCTTCTTGACCGAGAAAGACCCAGGTAGCCGTTAGACACAGCTGACAAAGTAGTTGGCAGTTGGAGATGAACGTTGCAAACACTTGATCTAGAGAGCCTGTCGGTCGACAAAACCTCGACCGAGTAGGTATCTCGATCGACAATTTCTCGACCGAGATGGACTCTGACAACAACTGCAGAATTAATTAACTAGCCGTTGCTAATGCAACTAACTTATACCTAACGACTAGTTAAGCACTTAGAAACCCCTAGAAAGTGTCTAGAACGTCCTTAAGCACTTATAGGTCATTCCTATAAATAGGACATGCCTTAGGACACCTAAACTTACTTATTCTACACTTGAACAATCTTTGAGCATACACTTGCATTAGCAACCTATTTTTGAGCAATTGAGCAATACTTGTAATTGGCTACTCTTCACCTTGCTCTAAATTCATGTCCTATAGGCTAGTATCTCCTATCCACAGCAATCACACTTCCATATACATTGGTTAGGAGATCTACACGCTTGATATAGGAAAATCAAGCCTTGTGCTTCAAAGGATAAGTTGTAATTTCCATTTTCCCTTCTTATTCACTTTCATTGCTTGTACTCTCCTTGCTACTCTTAGGTTGGAGGCTGTGGATTGGAGAGGGTCGTGATCTTTATGGTGAAGAAGGAGACTTTGAACTACTTCAAGAAGGCTGGTGCAACGGGAGGTTACTTCAAAGAGGAAGGCTACTTCAAGGGGGAGCTTGGAGTTACTTCAAGAAGGCTACCTCGAGTTGGTGCATCTACTTCAAAGTGAAGGCTGTTCAAAGGGGTGTAAGAAAGTATTGTATTTTGTGTAATTCCTTGTGAAGGTAATAAAATTAATACTTTCAAAATCCCGGTTGGGTAAGCAACCGAGTAGTGGACTGACTGCCTTAGTATTTGCTAAGGTAGGAACCACTCTAAATCCCTTGTCTCCTTCTTACTTTTTCATTTGTGGTTGTTTGAGTTAAATAATTGTTAAATTAATTTTAAAACCCTATTCACCCCCTCTAGTGGTTTTTCAGAATAGAGAGCTAGGAACCTAGCTCACTAAGGTAGAAGATGAAGGATGAGAAAAGAACACCACAACTTGGAACTCGTCCACCTATCTCCAAGAGAGATCCTCTAGCTCCTTAAACTTCTCAAGGTTGTCTACCAAGGAAGAGGGAAAGAAAAGATGGACAAAAGGATCCTCTTGCATGGAGAGAAAGGAGTATATATACAAGAGGGATGAGAGAGATCATGGAAGAGGTGTCATCACCTTAGAAGCTTAGGTGCCACTTGTCCACCAGAAAGAGCCACATGCACATTATTGTGCAAGACATGGTGATAAGGTATAGGCAAGGTCGCACCCACTTGGTCTCCTACCAAGGTCATGCCCGATACCAGATCTCCACACATCCACAATCTGATAGGGTGCAACTCTACACACCCACAAGCCAATAGGGTGTAACTCTACACACCCATAAACCAATAGGGTGCAACTCTACACACCCAAAAACCGATAAGATGCAACTCTACACACCCACAAACTGATAGGCAACCTCTCTAGGGCTCTCTAGCCTAAGACAGCACATCTAGGTGTAAGGCACACCTCAAACATGTGTCCAAAACATCACCAAGGATGCCACCACACAACTAAGGTCCAAACAAGATGCCCATATCTCTCTCTTTCCTCTAGATGGTGCCAAGAGAGGGAAGGAACACTTAAGAGGTGGCAAACTTGCATATCAACCCTAACTCTGGGTGCATTGCAATTTGTACCAAAACCTCACCACATTACACAAGCATCAACCAAACAAGATCAAATAAGAAACTCCAAGCTTCAACATGCCCTAATTACATCTCAGATGATTAGAGCAAGGTACTAAGAAACATGCTTAAGTAAAACAAACCGGGTTATCCAAAAACATGGGTCAGGGTCCTTACAAGTCATAAACCCCTAATAGGGATTTCACCCCCAAAATCCTAAGAGAAAAGAGAGGGGTACTTCCTCCTCATCTCTTCCTCAAGCTCCCACGTGCTTCAAAAACACCACGATGATGCCAAAGAACCTTCACAAGCACAAGGTCTTTCCTCTTCAGCTTCTTCACTCTCTAATCAAGGATCAACACTAAACCTTCCACATAGGTCATGTCCTCATCAAGCTCTACCTCCACAGGCTGCAACATCAACTCTGCATCCGGGTGGCAGTTCCTCAACATACTCACATGAAATACTGGATGCAACATGTGCAGCTCAGATGACAACTCCAACCTATAGACTCCTTCCCAACATGTGCCACCATTGGATAAGGTCCCATCAACATGGGAGCCAACTTACCCTTGTTTCCAAACCTCAAGACACCTTTCCAAGGAGAGACTCTCAAATATACCTTGTCTCCCATTTGGAACTCCAAGTATCTATGACAATTATCTGCATATGACTTTTGTCTGTCCTGTGATACCTTCAACTATTGTTGTATTACCTCGATCTTCTATGTCGTCTGTTGTACAAGCTTAGGACCAAGAAGCTGATACTCACCTATCTCGTACCAACACAACGGTGATCTACAATGTCTCCCATACAACGCCTCATAAGGTGCCATATCAATGCTACTCTGATAACTGTTGTTGTAGGTGAACTCTATCAAACTGAGGTGTACATCCCAACTTCTTGAAAACTGAAGAATATAGGCCCTCAAAAAATCCTCCAAGGTATGGATGGTCCTTTCAGATTGACTATCTATCTATGGGTGGAAAGCAGTACTAAACTTTAAATGTGTACCCAAAGCTGTGTGCAGTCGCTCCCAAAAGCGACTCGTGAATTGAGGACCCCTATCAGACACGATAGTAGCTGGAACACTGTGCAAACACACTATCTCATCCACATAGATCTGGGCAAGCTTCTCTGCTGTGAATGTCATTTTCACTGGAAAAAAATGTGCTGACTTGGTCAATCTGTCAATGATCATCCAAATGGAATCATGGCCTTTGGCTAACCTAGGCAAACCAACCACAAACTCCATAGTCACATGATCCCATTTCCACTACGGTACAAGCAACGATTGCAACGTCCCTACAGGCTTCTGATGCTCTTCTTTAACCCGTTGACATACATCACACCTTGCAACGAACTCAGCCACATCCTTCTTCAAGCCTGGCCACCAATACACGTCCTTCAGATTATGATACATCTTGGTGCTACCTGGGTGCATAGTGTACACAGACGAATGACCCTCTTCCAACACCATATTCCTTAGGTCATTAGTATCAGGAACCATTATCCTACCATGGTAAAAAACTATCCCATCATATGAATCGTGGAAGCCGTCACGCTTCTCGCTGCCAAACTCTGATCAAATCTGCCATATCAAGGTATTCGTTTGTTGTGCTTCTTTGATCTGTTGTCTTAGCACATGCTTCACCTGTAGATGTGTCAACAAACCATCTAGCAAGGAAACCTCCAACTTAACATTCATCTGACGCAAAGAGACTAACATGTCTCACTTGTGGCACATCAAAGAACTCAACTGGGCTTTATCCATAGGTGAAGTTGAAGACTTCCTACTGAACGCATCTTCTATGACATTCACCTTTCCTGGATGATAATCAATTGTACAGTCGTAGTCTTTGATCGACTCCATCCAACGACGCTGCCTCATGTTCAACTTCTACTGTGAAAAGATGTACTTCAAGTTCTTGTGATCTGTGAAGATCTGGCACTTCTCCCCATACAAGTAGTTCCTTCAAATCTTCAAACCATGGACTGCCGCTGCTAACTCCAGATCGTGGGTTGGGTTATTCTCCTCATGTTTCTTAAGCTGTTGGGAAGCAAAAGAAACCACTTGTTTGTCCTGCATCAGCACACATCCCACCATTCCATGATACATCACAAAAAACAATGTATCCTTTTCCTTGCTCAGGAAAGCCAAAACCGATGCACTTGTTAACTTCTCCTTCAACATCTAAAAAGTACGTTGACATCTGTCATCCCAAATGAACGACACATCATTCCTTGTTAACTTAGTTAGGGGTAAGGTGATAGCGCTGAAGTCCTTGATGAACCTCCTATAATAGCCTGCCAAAACTAAAAAACTATACACTTCTGTCGGCGTCTTAGGATGCTCCCATTCTATCACAAACTCCACTTTCTTAGGATCCCAACGTACTCAAGAAAGTTACCTCCTTCAACCAGAACTCGTACTTGCTAAACTTAGCATAAAGTTGGTGTTTCTTTAGCACGATTAACACATGACGAAGATGTTGTTCATGCTATTGACTATCACAAATGTATATCAAGATGTCATCTACGAAGCCACCACAAACTGATCAAGAAATGGCCGAAACACTCTGTTCATCAGATCTATGAACGTTGCTGGTGCATTGGTCAGCCCAAATGGCATAACCAAAAACTCGTAGTGACCATACCTTGTCCTAAAGTGCGACTTAGGTATGTCATCCTCTTTGATCCTCAACCGATGATATCCTGACCTCAAGTCTATCTTTGATAACATTGTCACGCCGCACAACTGATCAAACATGTCGTCTATTCTCGGTAAGGGATACTTATTCTTTATCGTCACCTTGTTCAAATGTTTGTAGTCTATACACAACCTCATAGACCCATGTTTCTTCTTTACAAACAACACTGGAGCACCCCACAATGAAATACTCAGCCTGATGAAACCTTTGTCAAGTAGTTCTTGCAACTGTCTCTTCAATTTTGCCATCTCTGTCGGAGCCATCCTATACGGTGTCTAAGCTATCAGTTGAGTTTCGGGGAACATATGGATCTCAAAATCAACCTCTCAGGGTGGGGGAATATATGGAAAATCCTTAGAAAACACACCCTCAAACTCTCTAACAACTGGCACCTCCTAAATACTAGGACTCCTCACCTTAGTATCCATCACATGTTCCACGAATGCCTCACAACCTTGTCTCAAAAGCTTCCTCGCCACCATGGCCGATACCAGACACATCGGGAGAATCTTCCTATCTCCTTGGAAGATCCACATCTCGCTACCATCTATGAATGTCGCATGCTTGGAACTACAGTCCAAGACCACTATGTACTTCTCCAAGGTATCCATTCCAAGGATCACATGGAATCCATGCATGTCAAGTGGTATGAGATCCACTTGAATGCTGTGCCCTGAAAAGGAGAAGACACAGGAAGGACACACCTCCTACAACATTGCAGAACCGACTAACTGGGTTTCTAACAACAAGCTATTATTCTTACGACAAACAGACAAAAGAAAACTACTAAGCACTTCACGAGTAATAAAAGAGTGCGTTGCACCTGGGTCAACCAAAACAAATACAAAGCAAGAAGAAGGCAAATTAGAATGAAACAACTCCATCTGACTTGTCACCACTTATGGGTTGACCACCGCTTCTGACTGACTCATGGTATAGAATTTTGCCATTGCTTGTTGTCGCCCCTGTCCTCTGCTTCCCTGAGCAGACAATTCATCCTGTGACGCTTGGCCACGTCCCTATCCTCCTACGCCATTGTTCTACTATCTCTACGAGCCTTGTTGACTCTGCCTCGGTTGCTGGTTTAGTTCATCACCTCTCATAGGACATTCTCGCCTCAGATGTCCCATCTACCCACACTTGTAGCAAGCCTAGTTCCCATATTGTGGCCTAGATGGCCCTGTCTCCAATGCTAACACGACACTTTGGGCTCCTACAGGCGAGAAACTACGACCCCTTCCCTTGCTTAGTGACCACTGGGTCGAAGAACTGAACCTCTGCGATGTTGGTGGTGTAGAAAACCTTAACTTCTTAAAGCCTCCTGACAACTACCCTTGAGACTATGCAGACCGCTTCTTGGTACTTGCTTCTCGTTTCTCCTTCACCGATCATTCTATCCTCCAAACAAACTCCATAAACACGAAAAACCTCTCTCAATTTTCCAAAGTAGCCACCGGGGTAGACAACTCATCATTCAACCCCTTCTCAAAATGATGAATCTGCTTGTCCTCTTTAGCAGCCATGTGAGGACAGAACCTCAACAACTCCATATACCTTGCTTAATACTCATTGATCATCATGGATACCTGTCAAATCCTCTCAAACTAGTTGATCTTCTCATCAAGATACGTCTGAGGAAAGTACTGACTAACAAACTCACGTATGAACTCCTCCCAACCGACCACGACACCTGGCCTCTTCTCCCCCTCTATGGCCCACCAATGGCCAACACTCCCCTTTAGAAGGTACACCGCATGCTTCACCTTATCCTCTTCAGGGATACTAAGGATCTTAACGACTTTCTCAAGCTTGGTAAGCCACAAATCTACATCTGCCGGATCTTCTGTCCCAACATACTCCACCACCCCAACACGGTGAAGCCACTCAAAAGTCTTCCCAGTACTAAAGATTCAGTATGGGGAACCAATGACCTAGACTGAGGTGCCAGCATCCTGTCCGCCATATGAGTGATAGTAGCCATAAACTTCCCAAAAAGAGATTGAAAGGTAGGGTTTTCAATCATGCCTGGGTCAAATTGAGGGACTTCACGCACCCAATCTTCTCATGTCTGATTTCTTGCACCACCACCTGGTGGAACAACATTGCTCTCGACATCATGTTCTTCATGTTCTCCAGACATCTTTAAGCTTTCTCTTCTTCTTCTTCTTCTTCTTCTTCTTCTGCATAAGCACAAGTCACTATAAGATAGACTGAAGGACACTAGAACGGGCACAAACCCTAGTCCTAGGTCCCTATAGACTCAGTGAACCTAAAGCTCTGATAACAACCTGATTTGTGATGCCCCGCACCACTCAAAGAGAGATTACTCAAAACATAAATGAGGAAGAAAGATTAACAAATAGATTAATGAAAAACACTAGAAATTAAAACCATTTTCATAAAATTGCAAATAGCAAGAACCTCTATAAACAGGTGCTTTCATGCCTCAAAGAACTTACCGTGTGTGCCATCAACATGTTACCAGACAACCTATTTTAGAACTTATATAAACATACATCCATTACAACCATATACAACAGGGTACACAAGCCAACCACATATCAAAAGAACGTCTACAAAATGTCTACAAAACATCCCCAAGAACCCAAGTGTACAAGGATGACTCTAGGACTCTATCAACAAAAGACATCCGCGGTAATTCCAACCTTGTCAGCTACTGATCTTTTTGCTGCTGCTCAACCTCAGATGCACGATCTCTACCTCCTCGTGCACGTCCACCTGAAAAGGATGTGGGAAACTCACGGGGTGAGATTCCAAATCTCCGAGGAAGATATAACTCTCCACCAACTCTATTATTATCACAGATAAGATAAACTAAGCAGTAGTGAAGTTGCAACTATGTGAAGCAAGTAATCAATATTAACAGGAAGAGCAATTACTGTTGAATTATGAAACATCTTAACAATTTAAAAGGAATATGAAGAACATGTATATTTCATGTTAACAATATTGTATAAAGATCATGCTAGACCTCATCCAATGTTTCCATATTTGGTCCTATACAAATATACTATATAGATGATTACATATTTTATTATGCCTCGAGGATTTGAGTCGTACCACCCAAATTCAATCAACCACTTCTAAGTCAAAATTGGTTCCATACCAGGTCTAGTGGAAGAGATGGAATCCACGACTGCACCTTCCTTAGTCAGTACGAGTGAACATGCAGTGACATCATAAGTCAACTACTTCCAGTGACATATAGTCTAGCTATGCAGATTTAGCCCACCTTGGTATAGGTCACAGTGCTGGTGAAACTGAGATACGACTCACAACCACACTCTTCCAGGGTATGGCTTGCAACCAATCCTATATTACATTTCATGTAGCTATGGTCTAAAGCCGTACTCTTCCAGGTATGTCTCACAACCAGTCCTGTGTTACATATTCCTAGACGTAAAGGGATATTCTTCCTCACCCCTACATATTTAAAAATATGCATTCTGAGTCAAACTCATTTCACCATTCAATAAGTACTGACACTGAATGGATCCATGGCACATGGCAAACTACAAGATTAGGTTCCACTTGAATAATTAGGTCATTTAATCATCTTTCAACATCAGTCAAGTTACAACGTACAACCTCTAAACAAATTCTACATAAATAAGGGCATAACACATCACTAGACATATTTGAGTACATAGGGTGTGATCTCATCACATTATCACTTGATGCTAGTCATTCACCATAGTTCTCATCACAAGGATCACATATCTTGGGGTAACAACCCCTCCTCTTATCAGTGAGGAAATCATTGTCACATACCAGGAAATAAGCCATCATTAGATCATACGACCATTCACTTCCTCTTTCGATGATACCAACATCACATATGCCTCACAAGGTCCATTCACACGTATCATGAGCAACATAGCTCATACCGGGCTATGTTTATCGGCTAGTATCACCTGCATGGTTAGAGACTTGTAACAAGAAGAACAATACATCATCATTGTTACCATCTTATAAGATCAATGCTATTGACACTACATAATTAGGGTTAGGGTTTCCATTTAATCAATTAGGATTTATAAGATTAGATCAAAAACTGCTCTTAGATCATTACTTCCATCATCATAATAAAGTATGTTATGAGATAAGGATCATAGAAAACAACATTTCCTTACTATTCACATAACCACCCCATAGGGTATCACATCATAATGTGTAACCCCATCATCAACATGATGTAACTTAGCCACCATCACAAGGTATCAATTGGGGTGAACATGTAGCATATCAGTTAGCACTTGCCATAAGGTGTCGACTTTTCATCCTCACAACATGTCAATTACCACTAGGAAAGGCACAAGAGATGACCTCATAAAAGATGTATCGGTTACCACTTCTAGAGAGTGTGACAGTCAACACCATTTAAGGTGTGATGGGAAACCAAGCCATGTCGGGAAACACACAAAGGGTATATTAGGTAGATTAGCTTGATGTATCAATTGAGCACTTTAAGGTGTAGGGATAACCTCACTAGACATGTATCCGTTTAACACCATAGGGGAGTGTGACAGTCAACACCCTGAAGGTGTGACGGGCCCAACAATGCCCAAGCTGTAACAGACAACACCCAGGTGCGTAGGGCAGCAACAAAGTGTGACGGTCGTAAGTGGTGAGGGATTAGTTAGGCGTCACGAGTTAGGTGTATCAGGCATCATCACCTCTAAGGTGTGTTAGCCTCCACCCAACCAGGGCGTCACAGTTAGCCTCCAAAATAGACCAACTCCTCAAGGTGCCCCCACAGCCATGATGGCTAACACTTCCAGGGTATAACGATTGAGCAACAACTTATCTACTTAGGGTACTTCAAGAGCATGATGACTAACACCAACCATGCATCTCGGTTAGCCATCCCATATCAGTTTAGGTACTACTAGGTCATGAAGGGCTAACCCTTCTCAACACATGTCAAACTAAGCCTACCCAAGGCATGACAACCTAAGCATCTTCCAAGTCATGATGACTTGCCACATAGGGTATCAGTTTGTTACACTATAAGCCATGACGACCTATCCTCATGATGTTGCATGAATGCATGGACTTGTTGTCTTCAACCTTAGATAGGTCGTCCACTAGTCCATCTACTACTCATAGAAAGAAGGTGCAAAACATGATGAGCAAACTAATAATATTCCACCATCAAAACAAATCTAATGCCATTAACAACTACTAGCATACAAGAGGTGAATAATATCAAGATGAAGAACAAGAATAAACATATGAGGAGTGAAAATAACAAAGGAGGTTAAGAGTTATATAACCTGCCTCAAAGATCACCACCAAGATCCAAGGTCCAAAGTCAAGCTCCAAGCTCCAAGCTCAAAGCTCAAGGTAGAAGATGATCAACCAAACTCGGTCACCACCACACCTCCAAAGAAGAAGATGATATCAAGGTTGAGATGGTTCAAGATAGAAAGAAGGTATCCAAGATCCATGTCTGAGGAGAAGAAAGGAGAAGAAGAAGAATAAAAGAGAGCTAGGAACATAGCTCCCCAAGGTAGATGATGAAGGATGAAAAAAAAACACCACAACTTGGAACTCATCCACCTAGCTCCAAGAGAGATCCTCTAGATCCTTAAACTTCTCAAGGTCGTCCACCAAGGAAGAGGAAAAACAAAGATGGCCAAAAGGATCCTCTTTCATGAATAGAAAGGAGTATATATACAAGAGGGATGAGAGAGAGATCATGGAAGAGGTGTAGTCACCTTAGGAGCTTAAGTGCCACTTGTCCACGAGAAAGAGCAACATGCACAACATCATGCAAGCCATGGTGATAAGGTCTAGGAAAGGTCTCACTCACTTGGTCTCCTACCAAGGTCATGCCCGATACCACATCTCCACACATTCACAAACCGATAGGGTGCAATTCTACACACCCACAAACTGATAGGGTGCAACTCTACACACCCACAAACCGATAGGGTGCAACTCTACACACCCACAAACTGATAGGCAACCTCTCTAGGGCTCTCTAGCCCAAGACAACACATCTAGGTGTAAGGCACACCTCAAACATGTATCCAAAACATCACCAAGGATGCCAACACACAACTAAGGCCCACACAAGGTGCCCATCTCTCTCTCTCCTCTAGATGGTGCTAAGAGAGGGAAGGAACACTCAAGAGGTGGCAAACTTGCGTATCAACCCTAACTATGGGTGAATTGCAATTTGCACCAAAATCTCACCACAAAACACAAGCATCAACCAAACAAGCTCAAACAAGAAACTCCAAGCTTGAACATGCCCCAAATACATCTCAGATGATTAGAGGAAGGTACTAAGTAACATGCTTAAGAAAAACAAATAGGGTTACCCCAACATGTGGGTCAGGGTCCTTACACCTATCACTATATTTAATTTAAAATGTTAGTATCTATTTTAAATAGAATAATGTTACTTGAAAAAAAAAGAATGTACATTAGAGGAGGGGACTTAATGAGCTATTCTAAAAGATGATGGTATTTGAAAGCTAAATGAAAAAGAATGTTTAGTTGGAAAACATTACATTTTTGTCTTTACTAGTTAGAGTGTTTGTTTACATAAACAAAACATTGATTTTTTATTATTTAACATGAACATAATATAATTGTTTCAGATTGTCTATGTTGTTATTTCTATTTATTGTGTACAATTTCATGAGTTTTATGTATAATGATACTATGAAATTAGAAGTGTGTTCATTATGTGGTGCGGTGTGGTGCGATGCATTGTAATACAGTTTTTTGGCAGTACAACTATGATTTTTCAGATTAAAAACCGCAATGGATATGTTGCAAATATGGTGTTTGGTCTTGCTTCATGTTGTGGTTATTATTTTTTGTTTAAACCACACCATATCTACACTACTTCCATCCCTGCATGAGACCCATGCATAGCTTTTGTACATCATTTTATTACGCCATTTCCCATCTCACCAATTAGTTTATAGTAGTTTCTTTGATAAAATCACTCCCAACTAGATAGGTGATCATCTGAATATTATATACTATTAGAGTGCCACATGTGATACCCAGTTTAGGGCACCAAATTCACTGCCAACACATGTGTAATTTTTCATAAAACTTGTACTTGATAAAAGGAACTACCATAGATTATATAGTGACCATACATGTGGACCCCAATCCTATTAACTCTACACATGTTTAAAATTAGACCCTAAAGAAAAGTTTTATATAATATAATTCTATCTTAATTCTATAAATTTTGCATTTTATAAATAATATCATTTAACATAAAATATCAAATCAGGGACAAAAGTAACATATATACTTAGTTTCACTCACTAATAAAATTATATTCCTTATTTACCAGACTATGTATCCCATTCATATGACAAGAAACATTATTGAATTATAAACTTCAGATTTGATGTATATGTACAAATGTAATAAAACTTAAACAATACTAAGTTTGACCCAAACCAAAATGTTTGACACAAAAAACTCCAAATAATTTATTTTTGACTCTATATCTCTCCTTGAGCTCTCGGCCAACCTAAGAAATGTACAACAAGTGGGTGAGATATTGGTTCCATGTGGGAGTATGCATACTACATGGAAAACCCTATACTATTTGAATAAAACAATTATAAAATAAAATCCCAATCAAATAAGAACTATATATATTTTATACCAAAATATATTGTAAACCAAAACATTTGCAACTTATTCGATTAATTTCAATATCTTCCTTCTTATGTCAATATTTTCTATCAATATTGATACATCTATGTATTTTTTGTTCAGATTTATGTAGTCTAATAATGTCACATTGATCTCATGATGCCCAATTCAAGGACAATGACTAAGCACATCCCAATAATCAAGGTCATTTGATAAAATTCACAATAAAACCAAAACTTGATTAACTATCATAGTGCGATCCTTTATCATATATCATGAATGACTAGTAAATTTTTCTTTTTAACATGTAGAAATGAAGGGTATGAACCACAACCATGCAATCCATTTAGATATGCTAGGTGTAAGGCCCCTGGCCTGGGTTTTGGGCTAACCCTGGTTGCTTTGGAGTGATGATGTGCTTAGAACCTTTATCTAATCATTTAAGATGATTTTAGATCTTGTGGAGAGCTTGAGTTTCAAGTTTGAGCTTGTTTGGGTGATGTTGGTGCTTTGTGTGCTAGTTTTGGTGCAAATTACAATTTACCCAAAATAGGGGGTTGACGTGCAATTTGTCACCTCTATAGTGTGTCTTCCATCCCTTGGAACCATCTAGAAGAGAGATAAAGAAGTGGATGCCTTGTTTGGGCCTTGGTTGAGTAATGGCATCACTAGATGTGATTAGGGTTTCTAGGGCTTTGTGAGTGTCAACCTGGATGACCATAGTTGGAGGGTAGTGGCCCTTGTCTCAACCTCTAGTAGGTGTTTTCGTTGTGTTATGACCGAAAAACCTTACCTAGATTTTTTGGTTTCGACCATGATGGTCTTGGTTGGCTTAGGTCGTAATGGTTTGTCCTTTTGTGAAGTGTATTGACCTTACATGTATGGTGACCTTTTGTTTTGACCTTGCTTTAGTCTTGGTCTTGGTAGAGACCTAGGGGCTATTTTGGTTGTGTTACGACCAAAACACTTACCTAGGTGTTTCAAACACATGATGGTTTGGGATCATGTGTTTTGATATAGAGGCTTGGTCTTTTGTGTTTCAACCTCCTTGAAAGTGATGAACCTATTTCGACCTAACCTTGATGTTTGGCTCTTGTTTCAACCTCTAGCAGGTGTTGGGACCTAGACCACCTATTGGGGACCAAAGTAGGTCGATACTCAACATAGGTTTATCACCGTCTTGTACATGCAAGGTTTAAGTGGTTGCATGTTGGTTTCTTGGGTGGACAAGTGTCTCTTTAGTGCTTTTAGGTGTTGACACTTCATCTCCACCCTACCTCCCTCCTCCTTTGGTATATAAAGACTTTCTTCTTCTTGCAAGTGAACCTTTAGGTCCTCCTTCTTTCTCCCTCTCTTTTTCGAATCCTTGGAGCTTGGTGGAGCAAAGAAGGTCTGGTCCTTAAAGCTTTGGTGATCGAATCCCTTGCATGTGGTGATTCTTGCTCATCTTCAACCTTGGTCAATATCTCCTCTTCTTCTGCAACGTTTTCCTCAGAATCTCTACTCCATCTTCTTCCCTTTTTCTTGGCAATGAACCATGCTTGGATGTGATGGTCTTTCTTGAGGAAGAAACCCTCATCTCTAAGGTAATGGGCCATGGTGAGATGAAGTTCTTTCACCTTTCCCTCCTTCTTCCTTGGTTTGGTTAGGGTTTCCTTTATTTCTCCTTTTCTTGGACTATCTTGACCTTGGCACCTTCTTCTCTTAGAGGTTCTATTATGGATGAAAGTGGAAGCTTTGGTGGATCTTCTTCAACCTTTGGATCATGTGCTTTGAGATTGGATCCTTGAAGCTTGAGGATCCTTGTTGTTGAGCTCCTTAAGGTGGGTTTCATAACTTTCTACCCTCCTCTATTATTAACAATCTTAATTTTATTTGCATGTTGCTATTTTATCTCTCTAAAATGTTCCCTTATCATGTTAGTAGATAATGATGATATCTAGATCTGGTTGGCAGGGAAATCGTGTTTAGTTTGATAAGAATAAAAAACCGTAATTGTATACCTGATTTTTGATAACTATGAGATAATGGTGGGTTTTCTTCATCTCTGGGCTATGATCTTGAGTATATTCTGTGGGGTTCGTGTACCTTGATATCTTAGGGTGTTTTAGGTTCTATTTTGAGTACTATAGAAATGGGTTTCCACCCTTGGATGTGGTGCTTTCATGGAGTTCTCTTGGTGAAAGTTTAGGGTTCTTGGTGATCATCTTGTATGGAGTTTTTCCACCTTGATGATGGAGGTGTTCCATGGTGTTCCTTGCTGTTCTAGATCTATTTCCTTCTTGTTTTGACCTTGGGGATGGTCTTTACCTTGTGTGGTCACTACCCCATGAGTGTTGCGGTCAATACCCTAGCCTTGGGTCAACATGGTCGTAACATGTTATCCTTTTGAGTGGTAGGTCGATACCTTTTCTTGGAGAGGTAGAAACCATGTCCTTATGGACCATTTTTCTTAGCCTTTATTTCAGTTGTGACACCACATAGGTGGTTGACCTTCTAGGTTTTTGGTACATGTTGAAATAGTTATAAAGGTGAAGGATTGTGACCATAATTTCATGGGTGGTCGTTATATGATGAAAGTGGTACTTAGGCTTTGTATATTGACCTAACCATAACCCTAGTTGGGCTGTTGTGGACGTGATAAGTGCAAGAGAGGTTGAGCTTGCAACAAGGGGGTGTGTTACAATTGTAACACATGGCTAGAGAAGGTCAATACCCTTAGTTATATGTATGGTTGTGACCTAGATGTTAGCGGGTTGCAACACTTGTAAGTGGTATGGATGAACATCTATACATGATATGTGGTTACACACGTGAATACATGATGCTACATGTATGATATTGCTTGGATAAAATAATACTTGACTCTCATATGATCTAAGAAAGTGGGAAACAATACACCTAGGGTTTGATGATGTAATATGATACAAAACCCTAATGTTTAATACCCGAATTGGAGGATGGATGTGTTATGGTGGTTTACTTCCCATGTTTTGATCTTGGTTTTGGTCACATACATGAGGTCTATGTGCCTTGATGTATCATGGAGTCTAGGTTCTATTTTGGAGGTGTCAAACATGGTCTTCTCTCTCTTGCACAAAGATCTTTCATGATGATTTTATGATACAAGTTTTAAGGTTTTTAGTGAGTGGGTTTGAGTGAAGTTCCTATCCTTGAGGATGGTGGTCTTCCTATCTATAATATACTTATTTAACCTCTATATAGGATATTAATGAGATAAATGATGTTATCATGAATTTAGGGTTCAAGACTTGATGGAGTTTTGCAACGCCACTAAAAATCCTAGAGATGATGAATCCCTAAGTTTAGCCTTGCTAGTACTATGGTAAGATCTCCACCCACGTATGCTAAGACACGCGGAAGTCTTATCATAGTATAGTTAAGGGTCGAATCCTCGGGACAATGGTCTTGATGTAATCAAGATGGAAAACGTTTTAGTCGTACTTAACTACTTAATAGTTGATATTTGGATCGAAAGTTTGATTTGGTTTTAAGCTAAGTGCAAGGAAAGTAAAGCAAGAAAGTAGAAATTAAGGTTGTAAACAATGGTTAAAAACCACTAGTATGTTGCCGGGTTTCACACCACTACACATGGATCACAAACATGCAACATAATAAAAAGACCTGCAAAGAGAAACTAATCGGCTAGTATCTTTGTAGACTTAGCTTCCTTTCGGATAACCAACTACGAGGAGTGTGGAGTATTGCAATGCCAGCCATCCCCTAACGAATGGTCACTTACTTTGCATTACTCCTTCATGAAGTGTGTTCCTCGACCTTACCAAGGTTGCACTTCCATACGTCAACTGATTCCATTTCATAGTATGAAAGTGCAACGATGGGAGTGAGTTTACTCCACTCGTGAAAGCACTCCTAGACACCGAAACAGACATATGGTGACTACATATATCTAGAACCAACATTCAATCGATATTCAGATCTAAAGGTATAAACGTAGACAATTCATACCAAAAGATAATAAGTAACACAAGTTGGTGATCAAGCAACAAGCATTCATTAAACGATAGATGTTGAGCCAAAAAGGAGAGTATCTCTATTGCAAACGATTGAATTACATTGCATGAAATGAAAACATGGGTAGCGGGGCTACTCCCCGCACCCTAGTGAAAAGGACTACTCGCTCATCTCAAGAGCAAAGGAGGAGGTGAGAAGAGAGAGAAAGAACGACATCTCCACGGAGGAGGGAAGGTTGAACCCTTGGTGGAGAGAGCAACGATCTTCACACTACGTGGTTTCTTGATGATGGATCTTCTCCTCCCACCTTCTTTGTTGATGAGAGAGAAGGTAGCTTGATGATGAGATGTGGACCTCAAGCCGGCAGCCTTAGGGCGATGGATGAAGGATGGAATTGCTCTGGAACTGGAGAGGCAGCCTTTGGGCGTTTGAGATTCGATCCCTTTGAAGTGACCCTTGAGGTCCTATTTATAGGTTCAAATTGAGCCCAAACGGTCTTGAGACCGTTTGGTCTCAAACGGTCTTGAGACCGTTTGCCTTCTCGCGGTCTTGGGACCGTGAGGCCTTCTCGCGGTCTTGGGACCGCGAGGCCTTCTCGCGGTCTTGGGACCGCGAGGCCTTCTCGCGGTCTTGGGATCGCGAGGCCTCCTCGCGGTCTTGGGATCGCGAGGCCTCCTCACGGTCTTGGGACCGTGAGGAGTCTTTGTAATTTTTTTGTGTTTTCTGTAATGAAAAAGAAGAAAAGTTAGTTTATTGGTGTATCCACAATAAAGTAAAAAAGTTTAATGATTCTATCTAATTTATCTAAGAAAGAGTATGGAAAATTAAAGATAACTAAATAAGATAACGTCACAAAATGGGAGGTTATCACCCCCCCTAACTTAGAGTCTAGCTTGTCCTCAAGTTTGATAGAGCTAAGGCATGTAATGGCGAGGCGATTTTATTTGATTAGGGTTTCCATACTCTTGCTTCAATTCTAGGTCAGAGATCTAGCGAGGTCTTATTAGGGCTTCTGCTTACACTAACTCTTTTGAGTATCAAAAGTTGCATGGATCTCAGTTTCCTTTCATATCATGAATCTCGCATTGGGACCACCTTTCTTATCATGTGCATGTCATCGACTCTAATCAGTTTTATACTTCTTTAGAGAAACCTACCGGTAGCTAGAGTGGGTATGAGGGCTAGCTTAAAAAGGCTTATTGTGTAACTCCCCCTTCAAGTGGGGAAGGGTTTGTCTATGCTTTTTAGAGACTCACTACCGGGCACGACACATCTGCCTTCATGAGGGCAGCTGAATGTACCGGCCGGGTGAGCTCTTTTATCAGCCTTTTCATATATTAGGAAACCTTAGGATCTTATTACCGGGCACGACACATCTGCCTTCATGAGGGCAGCTGTATGTACCGGTCGAGTGAGATCTTTGTTGGCTCTTCATATAGGTCCTTATGCGTGGCACAACTCTCATGTTTTTATTCAACACTCTGGCTTTTATTCGAATCTCATAGGCTTAGGAAGTGGGTTTTGTTAGGGTATTTGATTGGGCGGCCAAGCCTCTTTTATTGAAAGAAGAAAACTGTTCTTAGGGTTCCTGACATGCACTTATTTTTAATTGGTGGTCCGCTCGCGAGATTTCTTGATTTTGGATTTCCCTGATTTCCCTCTTGACTTTGAGAGTTTTCGGTTCGCTTTGGCCCTGAAGTTGACCTGTGAAGAGTCTGAGATAGAATTGAAGTAAAAGTATAGAAACCAATAGTGAATGAAATTTATGAATTCGCCATTTCATGGCTATATGCTAATCTTATTATTATTTTTTTTGAGGACTACTTTATCTCTAACTTAGCTAAGGGTGATTCTTTCCAGGATGAAAGTTATACTTAAAAGTTATTTTATTGAAAAAATTACTGGAAAAAGTCTAAATATGGACAGAAAGTTTGAAAATTGATATGCGAAAAAAGAATAGAAGGGTTGAAGCAGAATGATACCTCGCCCTTGTCCAATGCACTCTCCCCCTAACTTATCACACACTCTGTCCACAGTGTGTCAAAGTGATAGGTTGAGAAATGCATGGACAAGGGCATTCAGGCTTCGGTTAATCCTTTATTTGCCCCATGTGTTCTGAGTAAGTTGGCTGCGAACTTTCCCCGTAGTGCGTGGTAATCCACCTCTGTCATGTCCTCTACCGGCTTGTGAAGGGCCAAAATTGTATATATCCAGTAGAGGACGTGGAAGCCGCAGTCATTTGATTCTCTGATTTGCTGGGGGCACCTGTGGCAGAAGGCTGGTGATTTGAAGTGATCTCTGTCATATGCCCGCGTGTGCTGACCCAAAAGATTGTGTAATTTGTCAGCACACTCCTTCGCCACCTCCTCCGTTGGTGTCTTTGGAGTTGTAGTGTATGCTTTCCGTTTTGGATCATACTGGCTGTCGGAACTGTTGTAGATTATTGTTGTTCCTTCGTGAAGATTGGTTGCCAGTAACATCCAGTGCTCTTGATGAAGGAAAGGTAACATGATGAACTTCGGAGTTGTATGTTGGAGATAAGAGATGGTTGACTCCTTTGTTCCGAAGTTCTTCAGCCCGAGAAGATCATCCTTCATGTAAGCTGACACCATATAGACCGTGTTGTGATTCCGTGCAAGCAAGTATTGATAAGCAGTCATTACACTTACAGACATGGAACCCTTGAACTGTAAGGTCTCACGGAGGGCATCTGCCATAACCAATATATCCCTGTCAATATATACCATCTCGTCTTTTTCGGCATATAGCCGTGACATTATTAGTCGGAGCTCGTTATCTGAAAGAGTTTTGCAAGCTTCCGGATCGAAATTGGGAAATGAAGGTTCAATGGCAGATTGGGGTACCATATGTGATGAAGATGTCTTGATGGCTACCCCTGATATCGGATCAATGTCACCTTTATCTGGAGCCAGATCGAAGATGGAAGGATTCCATTGGCTTTGCTTGGTGACATTGGATGGGTGTTTTTCTTTTGTCAACGCCGCTAGGGTTTGTCTGAAAGGTTTCCTCTGCGGACGTTGAATAGATGAAAAGAGATAACGAGGGACGTCGTCTGCCGCCATGGTAGGGTCGTTGAAGAACCTTCTGTCGCAGATAAGCTCCATGGCGTAACGTCCTCGCAGGGAGTGGAAATCATCATTAACGAGTTCAGTGAAAGGGACCTGCTGGTTTAGCGCTAGGATGTGCCTTATGACGTAAAAAGCGCTGTCCCAGGAACCTTCAGCGGCTTGGACCTGTGGGTTAATTATTCTGAACCAGGGAGAGCTCCAGTCCTGGCGGAGAGAAGGGCACGCGACCCATATGAGCTTTAGCAGCCGGAAAGGGATGCATCTTGCCTCCCCGGCTTCAATTCCAACAAAATTGATTATCCCGGCCTTTAAGTCACTGGCACAGAAATTGTACACTTTGGCGTCGCGGGCGACAGTGTCCACAATCATGAGCAACAAGTGTTTACAAACTTGGAAAGGCACGGTTATGTATCTCTCTTTTCTTGCGATCCCCCTGTGCAACCTTGTAATGGATTTGTGGTGGAACTCTTTGTACAGTAAGCACAATCCCAGTGTGGGTGACGCGTTGAGAACCGGTTGCTGTCGCCGAGAGCTTTTGTAGATCTCGATAGAGTTGGCAAGGAGAGTACGAAACATTGCCATCTTCACCGGCGACTGGGATCGAAGTAAGGAACGTAAGTCTTCACACGTCAGATTGCGTTTGGTCTTCGTGTTTTGATATATGACATCCTCCCCTGCTTTGGCATCATCTACTATAGTGTTGAGGATGAAGATATCCTGTGCGTCTAAGGTAGAGATGGCCGCCATATCTAAATCGTGCATTTTGTTAGGTAGAGGTGGCGGCAGAGGTAGCTCTTGCGGTGTGGGGGAAGAAGTTTGTTCTATGCTGTCCATGTACTGCTGCAGATCGTAATCTTTATCAGAATCAGAAGGAGTGTCTAAATCTTCATCAGTGTCTAGGCATACTCTTTCTGATTCTTCAAGTTCAGGCGCTGACGGTTCGGGTGCAGAGATTTGCTGGGCTGCTGTGGCTGGTATAGTGCTGCTGGTTCCCTGAATACATTTTTCGAACTCAACAAAAGCCACTTCTTTGGCAGCCTCCCCCAGAGATCCCGCAGAAAAGTTGAGAAATTGATCCCCGAAGTATATGTTGACGTTCTCTGTATGAGCAGGGGATTTGTGATCTTTATCACCAGTTTGGTGATCTTGCTGGTGTTTTGGTTCTGCTCCTTGGCTGGGGCCTGCCCCAGCATCATCTGGCTTGTCGGGGTCATTAGCTGAGGAGGTACTATTGTTTGAGTCAGCGGAGGAGTCAGAATCTTTCTCGTCAACAGCATCATCGTCATCATCATCAGTTGTTTTCTTTTGTGCTTTCTTCTTGCACAGACGATGGATGGATTGGAGCTCATCGTATGCCACTTGCACGTGCTCGTGTGTTTCGAGCAGTGCTTCGTGGGTTTCTTTTAAATCAGAGTAACGTTGTTCGGCGGAGAGGAGTCATGCTGTGAGGTCGGTTACTTGAGCTCTTAGCTGAATAAGCTCATTATTTGACGACTCCTCCTGGCGATTATGTAGTTGCGTGAGGGTGGTGTTGATGTCGTCCAGGCGCGTGCTGAAAGCTTGCTGTTGCTGCTTCAGCTCGTGGAGGGTCTCTGGCAGAGGTAGAGTCTGCGTAGAGATCCTATCGACTTGCTTTTCCAACACTTCATGCTGGCATTGTACTCCATGGATCCACTCGGGCAAGTTTTTACAGTGGTCGTCGATGTGGTTGACTTGCTTGGCCACTGAATCTTGACGTTGCTGGATTCCTTGGAGGATGCCTGGCATGGCGCGATTCTGCTCGCCAATCTGGGCAACCTGTTGTGTTAGACCCTGCACACATGAAAAAATAGAATTCAAAATGTTAGATGGGTCGGTGAGGAGGTTTCAGATGGTGTCAAATTGACGTCCGAATTCCGCACCGACGTTAGTATAAGGGACCCCAGTAAATGAAGAGTGAGGTGGCTGGGGTCGGGGTGGAATGGTAGTGTCATGCGGAAAAGACACTGTTGATGGACCCGCGAATTGCGTGGTGACTGTGGATGGGGTCACCAGCGATGTCGGGGTGGTGGTGGGTGGAAAAAGTGGTGGAATACCCGGAGAGAGAAATGGATCTGGGAATGTTGATGGAAAGTCGGTGGATGTGAAGGAGGAGAATTCGGGCATTGTGGTGGAGAATGGGGCGCCCGAAGTGAAGAAGGGTGGGGGTGGTAGTATGGTTGTGGAGAAGGGTGGTGTAGTAAAAAGTGGTGTGGAGGATGATTGAAGGGTGGTTGATGGTGGCGGGGTAGTAGATATTGGGGTGGTGGAAGGTGGAGAGGTGGTAGTGAGCTCAACATTTAGACTCATTATAAAAGAGTCTAGTGATGAGGATGTAATATGTTCTTCTGGGAGGGGGGGCTCAGGTTCGGGATGAGGTTTTGATGTTGGTGTCCCCGACAGCTCATGTGCCTTTACGAGCCTTCTGGAAGGTCGTTTGACTAGAAGTTTTGTTGTTTTGGCTGCTGGGGCATTTATAATGAGTTCTGCCTGCTCTGCCGTTGCTTTCTTTGCTTTGGCTTTGACTGAGGCTATGATTTTGGCGATCTCGTCTTCTGTGAATAGGAGCTTGTCCTTGTCATAGTCAGCAAGCTCTGGAAGTGGAAGCAGGGTTTTGGAAGATTTTGTGGGGCAGAACACGTAGTGCAACTTTCCATCCTTATCTTTTAAGATATAGGAGTTCTTTAGTGTCTGTTCGTTGGTAAGGATGTCGCCCTTGATTGGGTTGCATTTGGGTAGAAGTCTATCCATCTTAAGATATTTGATGATAGATGTGATATGACCACCCGTGCAAATTTCTTTTCCGAGGGCGAAAGCTGATAGCTTGAGCAGCATATGTCGTCCAATGTTAACGGGTATTCCGTTTAGGACTGACCAGAGGACAAAAAGGTCAGATATAAGAACATTTCCTCCTTCGGATCTGGGGAAAAGTGCGCCAATGATGATTTTGTGGAGCGTGCGCACTAGGCCAGAATGAATGTTGGAGGCCTTGCTTGTCCTTGCATCAAAGGTTGGTAACCCCGTTAGTGTTTTCCAGAAGGTATGCTTGTTGAACTTGGGGTGTTCTGTACCAGCGGCTTTAGCTTTCTTCAGCTGGTCTTGATTATCGATAAAGATTTCATTTAGAAGATTTTCAATGATGACCACCTCATTTTGAAAGATTCTGGTGGTTATTCTGCGGTCACCACCGTCCCTTTCTTTATCCATGATGTCCACCGCTTCTTTGTGGAAGTAGGTGAAGAATTATGTTGTTGGCTCAATGTAGGGAATTTCAGATACGAAGCATAGCCGGGAGAGGTTTGAATTGTCAAGAAGAGTGAGGATTCTGTTATAGATCCCCATCTTCATAAGTATGCTGGGGCAGACATACTTGGTTGGTTTAAGGAGTTGGCTGATGGAGGGGATGTTATGGAGATGAAGGTTTTCGGGTGGTGGTGCTGTGGTGGTGATGGGAGGAAAAATAGGAATAGTTATTGTGGCAGGGGTGGTAGTGGTGGTGGTGGATGGTGGGATGTATCCTGCCAGGATTTGTTCCCTTGCAGAGGCGGGGTGAACCTGCTTCCTGGCTCTCTTCTTAGGTGCTGGCTCAGCTGTGGATTCTTGAGCCATTCTCTTCCCCTTAGATTTTGTAGTGGGTGATTCTTCCTCAGGGGAAGGCTGGTATTCTGAGGCCTCGTCGGATGAAATCTCTTCTACCTCCTCTTCAGAAGGTTCTTCATCTAAGCAGCGGTTGATTCACTTTATGTCTTTCATGACTTCAATCAAGTTCACTTGTGCTGGGACCTGTCTAGTCTTTTTGTACTGGTCAACTATGTTTTGGAGATTTGTTCGTTCAGCTAGTAATTCCTCTTTTGTCCAGAAAGGAGCATCTGTTGTTCCTTGCTTCATAGGTGAAGTCATTCTGAAATGATTGACAATAAAACAAAAGTTAGAAATCGTAAATTTTGAAATTATAACAAAGTAATAATATTTGAGTTTTGCAGGTTAATTGATTTCAAATGGTCCTGAGACCGTTTGGTCTCAAACGGTCTGGAGACCGTTTGGTCATTTTCATTTTTTTTACACGGTCATGAGACCGCGAGGGACCTCACGGTCTGGAGACCGCGAGGGACCTCACGGTCTGGAGACCGCAAGGAAGACGAACCGTGTGGGAGACGAACCGCGCAGTCGTTCGTCGGCAAAGAACCATGAAAACGACGACGGCGACAAGGGCAAAGAGGAGTTCGAACGCAGGCGATTGTTTATCGGTGGTGTGGAGCGGTGAACCGCCGGGTTGTTAACCTGTTGGCGCGGACAGCGAGGAGCCTGGGTGCGGCGAGCGTCAGAACGGGAGTGACGGCAGAGCAGAGTAAGAGCGGCGAAGGTGTGAAGCAGCGTCGCAGAGACAAAGCTCTGAGCGGTCTCCAGAGCTTATAGAAGAGAACCCGTAGGCGAGGGGGGGGTGTATTTATAGGTTTATAGGGGGGGCGCCTCATACCGAACGGTTTTGAGACCGCGAGGGCCCAAACGGTCTTGAGACCATGAGGGCCCAAACGGTCTTGAGACCGAGAGATCTCAAACGGTCTTGAGACCGAGAGAGCTCAAACGGTCTTGAGACCGCGAGGGCCCAAACGGTCTTGAGACCGCGAGGGCCCAAACGGTCTTGAGACCGTTTGGCCCCAAGATTATGTGGATTTTTATGTATTTTTAGATTTAAAGAAGAAAGAAAAACAAAAAACGAAGAAAGTAAAAAAAAAGAAAATAAAAGTCTAGAAAATTAGGGAAGGTGATACTCAGGTCTTGGACTGCCTCCTAAGAAGCGCTTTGGTTTAACGTCATTGGCTCGACAAGATTTTGCTCCGGCTATGCTGACTTTATAGGATCATGGATCTCTATGGTTTGCCTTGATAATTTGTCTGCCGGAGTGTGGTATTTCTTCAATCTGTGACCAGTTACGGTCCTTTCTCCTCCATTATCATCGAGAATAATGACAGCTCCTGTCGGGTATATGTGTTTGATTGTGAACGGCCCCGACCATTTAGTACGCAATTTTCCAGGAAACATTTTTAATCTGGAGTTGAATAGGAGGACTTTGTCTCCGACGGTTATATCCTTTCTTTTTATGTGGCCATCGTGCCACATCTTAGTTTGTTCTTTGTAAATTCTTGCGTTGTGGTAGGCTGTCATTCATAATTCTTCTAGTTCTTGGAGTTGCAGTTGTCTGAATTCACCAGCGCCTTTGAGATCGAAGTTTAGTTGCTTAATGGCCCACCAAGCCTTATGCTCTAATTCAACTGGAAAATGGCAAGACTTCCCATACACTAATCGAAACGGTGTTGTTCCGATTGGTGTTTTGAAAGCTGTACGGTAAGCCCACAGAGCGTCAGATAGTTTGGTGGACCAATCGGTGCGGTGCCGATTGACAGTCTTTTCTAGGATAGCTTTAATTTGCCTATTGGAGACTTCAACCTGTCCACATGTCTGTGGATGATACGGTGTAGAAACTTTGTGGTTGACTCCGTATTTTCTTAATAAGGCTTCAAAGCTCCGTTCCAAGAAATGTGATCCGCCGTCAGATATTATCGTTCTTGGGATGCTGAATCTGGGGAATATTATCTCTTTAAACATCTTGATTACCGGTTTTGAATCACAAGAGATGGTCGGTAGAGCTTCTACCCATTTTGACACGTAATCCACATCAACTAAGATGTACATGAATCCGTAGGATGAGGGGAAAGGGCCCATGTAATCTATTCCCCATACATCGAAGAGTTCGATTTCTTGCCATATGTTCAATGGCATTTCATTTCTTCTAGTAATTCCCCCAGATAGTTGGCACTTGTCGCATGATCGCACGTATTCATGTGCGTCTTTTGCGATGGTAGGCCAATAAAAGCCAGATTGCAGGACTTTGAGAGCTGTCTTTTTAGAACTCATGTGGCCCCAGTGGGGCCTGAGTGACAGTGCTCAAGAACCGAAGTGATTTCCGTCTCTGGAATGCATCTACGAAAGAGTCCATCTGCGCATAAGCGAAAAAGATAGGGCTCGTCCCAGAAATATTGCTTAACGTCGTGAATGAACTTCTTTTTGTCGTGATAGGATGTGGACGGGTGAATGATTCCTGTTGCCAAATAATTAACAATGTCGGCATACCAGGGGAATCCATTAGCGACTTTCATTAGTTGGTCGTCCGGGAGGGAGTCTCGGATAGGTACTTTGTCTTCATCCTCGACTCTAATACGGCTGAGATGGTCAGCAACGACGTTTTCCACCCCGCTTTTATCTTTGATTTCCAAATCGAATTCTTGAAGCATTAATACCCAGCGGATAAGTCTAGGTTTTGCATCTTGCTTCTGAATTAGATACCGTATAGCGGAGTGGTCAGTGTAAACAATGACTTTAGCTCCAATCAGGTATGAGCGGAATTTCTCGAACGCGTAGATGACAGCTAAGAATTCCTTTTCTGTAGTGGTGTAATTTTTCTGTGCTTCATCCAGCGTTTTAGATGCGTAGTATATAACATAGGGTTTCTTGTCGATTCTTTGCCCTAATACGACCCCTATGGCATAATCGCTCGCGTCACACATGATTTCGAATGGTTGTGACCAATCTGGAGCTCTTAGAATGGGTGCGGAAATCAAGGCATTTTTCAGAGTTGTGAAACTTTGCAAACATTCTTGGTTAAAGTTAAATTCCATGTCCTTGGTCAGCAGTTGTGTCATGGGTTTTGCTATTTTTGAGAAGTCTTTAATAAATCTTCTGTAAAACCCAGCATGACCTAAGAAAGCACGTACCCCTTTTACATCTTTTGGTGGCATCAATTTTGAGATGACGTCAATTTTTGCTTGATCCACCTCGATCCCTCTGTCGCTCACTCTGTGTCCGAGGACAACACCTTCCGTTACCATAAAATGGCATTTTTCCCAATTTAAGATGAGGTTTGTGTCCTCGCATCTTTGTAAAACTTGAACCAGGTTGAGCAGACAGTTGTCGAAAGAGTTTCCATAAACTGAGAAATCATCCATGAATATCTCCATTATAGATTCTGTTAATCCTGCAAAGATAGCAGACATGCATCTCTGAAAAGTGGCTGGCACGTTACAAAGCCCGAATGGCATTCTTCTGAAAGCATATGTCCCAAAAGGACAGGTGAAAGTAGTTTTCTCTTGATCTTCCGGGTGTATAGGGATTTGGTAAAACCCGGAATAACCATCGAGGCAACAGAAGAATTTCTGATGAGCTAAGCGCTCGAGGACCTCATCTAGGAAGGGCAAGGGGAAATGATCTTTCCTTGTTGCTTTATTAAGTTTTCTGTAATCTATGCACATTCTCCACCCAGTTACTGTTCTAGTAGGTACCATTTCATTCTTATCATTAAGAACAACAGTAGTCCCCCCTTTTTTAGGGACCACCTGCACGGGGCTTACCCATTGAGAATCCGAGATTGGGTAGATGATACCTGCCTTCAGGAGTTTGAGAACCTCGATGCGAACTACCTCCTTGAGATTAGGGTTCAACTTCCTTTGATGTTCCCTCGATGGTTTGAATTCTTCCACCATAGGCAATCTGTGCATGCATAAAGCTGGGTTTACACCAGTTAAGTCAGTCATTTTATATCCGATAGCTTTCTTGTGTCTCTTTAGCTCATCAAGAAGTCTATTTTCTTGGTCTTCTTCCAAAGTAGAGCTGATAATCACTGGACAAAGTTTCTCGCTGTCAAGGAAGACATGTTTGAGTCCCTTGGGTAAGGCCTTCAATTCAGGGGCCTTAGGTGGTTCAGTAGTTTCTATAATGGTGACAGCCTTGAGTTCTTCAAAGGTGGCTGTTGGGGCTTCTTCAGCTTTTTCTAAATATTGAAGGCATTGTTGCACTAGTTCGTTTGCCGAAAATTCTACTTCTGGGTTTGTCAAGGCACTTTCCAACTCATCGGAGGGTTCGGACATTTCTAACTGGGACATTTGATATATAGCATCTAGGAGAAAAACTTCTTCTTGAATGCTTGGTCCTTTCATGCTGTTTAGGACTCTGAATTGGAAAGCTTCCTTCCCAAGTCTTAGTATAATCGTTCCTGCTTCTACATCGATGAGTGCTTGGGCGGTAGCTAGGAAGGGTCTTCCGAAGATTATCGGGTATCGTAGATCTTCTTGTATGTCCATAATAATGAAATCGCACGGGACATAAGAATTTGTTCCTATTCTGACAGGAATATCCTCGATAATTCCAAGGGGAGCAGTTATGGTAGAGTCGGCTAACTGAATTGTCATTGACGTAGGTAACAAATCAGTAAAGCCTAATATTTTACACATAGAATAGGGCATGATGGATATACTTGCTCCTAGATCTGCTAATCCTTTTTTGCTAGAGCCATTTCCAATCGAACACTGAATACCGAAGGAACCTGGGTCCTTCTTTTTCTTTGGCATTTTGTTAAGCAGAATATCTGAAGTGGTCTGAGCTAGTTTCACTGTTTCATGCTTTTCTGTCATATATTTTCTTGACAGCAGGGTTTTCAGGTATTTGGCCCAAGCCGGCACTTCAGAAAGGGCATCTAGAAAGGGGATATCGATATACAGTTTCTTCATAGCTTCTTTGAATTTCTGGAACCTAGTATCCATTTTGGTTCCTTTCAGCCTGTCCGGGTAAGGAATTCTGAGCGGAGCTTCTGGCGTAGGTCCCTTTTCGTTTTCCCTTTCAGTAGTTTTAGTGGATTTTTCCTTTTCATGAGTTGAGCTTTCTGTTGGTGAAAGAATAGCTACATCATCATCATCATGGATGATTCTAATGGTATCAGGAAGGACACGACCAGACCTCGTGGTGACAGCATTCAGTTGCTCAGGTCTATTATGGTCATGCCTTGGGTTTGCCTCTGGTTGCCCAGCGAAGGTACCTGCTGGTGGTTTCAACTGAGCAGCAATCTGTGCTAATTGGGCCTCCACCGCCTTTTGTTGAGCTTGTTGATTCGCAAGCATGGTCTGCTGAGATTGTAGCATCTGCCTAATCAAAGATATTTCATCAGATGGTTGGGAAGGAGCACTCCTCTGTTGATATTGAGTGACTTGTTTCCCCTGGGGTTGCTGCAGAGGTGCTGTCAACTGCGGTTGTTGTGGCTGCTGCAACTGAGGTTGTTGCAGCTGTGGGTGCAGTCCTGGGTATTGATAGGAAGGATTCCTAGGATAATTAGATCGTTGGAACCCATTTCTATAATTCCCTTGGGCGAAGTTATTCTGAAATCCTGGTGGTTGTTTGCTGAAAGATCCACCTTGTATCTGTTGTTGAGGATTGGCAGTTCCTGCAGGATTTCCATATTGGAACCCTGGGTGATTTCTTGGTTTATCTGGATTGTAGTACACCTGGCCAGGTATTGAATGGATGGAGTTGACTTGCTCTGGCATTTGGTCCTCAGGATGCTCAATAATGGGCTCATATTGCGGCACGGGTGGTTGTAAATCCATCATGACATTGTACAACAGACCACATGATAATGTGGGATGGTCAGATGCATGACAGGCTTCACAAGTTCCAGTAGCTGCTTTTACTTGTTGAAGTTGAGAGCTTTTCTTCTTGTCATATTCCCCGAAAGAAGTTTCGAGGGCTTGTTGCTTGCTAGCAATAGTCTTCGGGGCCTCTGCAATGGCCTTGAGTTCCATAGATTATTTAGCTTTGTAGACTTTAAGAACTCCCTTGGGTTGGTTAGATGACCTTCCCCAATTGGATTGGTTCTCGGCCCCTAGTGTAACTATATTCCAAGCATCTTCATAGTTCTTTCTCATAAAATTTCCTCCAGATGAGGAATCTAGAAATTTCTTGATATCATCACTTACTCCTCTGTAGAATGTTTCTATTAGTTGATTTTGAGATATGCCATGGTGAGGACACTTTCTCAGGAGTTCCTTGAATCTTTCCCAAGCTTCCACAAGTGTTTCTCCAGGTAGTTGGGCGAAGTGATTAATCTGTCCCCTAATCTCATAGGTTAGTGAAGGTGGAAAGAATTTCTCAAGAAACTTTTCTTCTAAAGGAGTCCAGGTAGTGATGATGGGGTGTCTATCTAAAGCATTGTACCAGCTTAGCGCTCTTCCAGATAAGGTGAAGTGGAAAAGGTGTATCATTATTGCTTCCAGGGTGATTCCTGCTTGAGGTACAAGTCGGCAGAGTGACTTGAATCTCTTAAGGTGATCCATGCAATCATCTCTGGGTGGTCCAAAGAAAGAGATGCCTTGCATGATCTGGATCCATTGCGTCCGGATTTCAAAGTTTGGTATGTTAATAATCGGTGGTCGGACTGGGTGATCATCTTCATAATTCTTCGGGACTGTGTAGTCCCGAAGTTGCTTGTTTCTTAGCGCAAGTTGAGCAGCAGCATGCTCTGCTTGGATGCGGGCTTGTTCCTCAGCTCGAATCTCAGCTTGCACTTGAGCACGAGTGTCTGCAATAAGTTGTGCTCGTTGTGCTGCTATGGCGGCGTTAACTCTTTCTGCAACAAGGCGTTGCTCTTCAGCCATCTGTCTGGCTCTTTGGCGGTTAAGTCTAATCCGTCGGTGGAAACTTCTTTCTACCTCAGAGTCGTACTCTGGTTCAGGGGAGAATCCGATGCTATGCGGGGGTTGCATACACATTTTCTACCTGAGTAGAAAGAAAATCACACGTTAAGATAATGAAAGGAAATGAAGAAATCAAGAAGATTTGGAGTAGTTATCAAGAAAAAGTGTAAAATCCTAATCAACCAAGAAGTTGTTAAGTAAAAACTAAAACGTTCCGTTGTCCCCGGCAACGGCGCCAATTTTTGATGGAGTTTTGCAACGCCACTAAAAATCCTAGAGATGATGAATCCCTAAGTTTAGCCTTGCTAGTACTATGGTAAGATCTCCACTCACGTATGCTAAGACACGTAGAAGTCTTATCGTAGTATAGTTAAGGGTCGAATCCTAGGGACAACGGTCTTGATGTAATCAAGATGGAAAATGTTTTAGTCGTACTTAACTACTTAACAGTTGATATTTGGATCGAAAGTTTGATTTGGTTTTAAGCTAAGTGCAAGGAAAGTAAAGCAAGAAAGTAGAAATTAAGGTTGTAAACAATGGTTAAAAACCACTAGGATGTTGCCGGGTTTCACACCACTACACATGGATCACAAACATGCAACATAATAAAAAGACCTGCAAAGAGAAACTAATCGGCTAGTATCTTTGTAGACTTAGCTTCCTTTCGGATAACCAACTACGAGGAGTGTGGAGTATTGCAATGCCAGCCATCCCCTAACGAATGGTCACTTACTTTGCATTACTCCTTCATGAAGTGTGTTCCTCGACCTTACCAAGGTTGCACTTCCATACGTCAACTGATTCCATTTCATAGTATGAAAGTGCAACGATGGGAGTGAGTTTACTCCACTCGTGAAAGCACTCCTAGACACCGAAATAGACATATGGTGACTACATATATCTAGAACCAACATTCAATCGATATTCAGATCTAAAGGTATAAACGTAGACAATTCATACCAAAAGATAATAAGTAACACAAGTTGGTGATCAAGCAACAAGCATTCATTAAACGATAGATGTTGAGCCAAAAAGGAGAGTATCTCTATTGCAAACGATTGAATTACATTGCATGAAATGAAAACATGGGTAGCGGGGCTACTCCCCGCACCCTAGTGAAAAGGACTACTCGCTCATCTCAAGAGCAAAGGAGGAGGTGAGAAGAGAGAGAAAGAACGACATCTCCACGGAGGAGGGAAGGTTGAACCCTTGGTGGAGAGAGCAACAATCTTCACACTTCATGGTTGCTTGATGATGGATCTTCTCCTCCCACCTTCTTTGTTGATGAGAGAGAAGGTAGCTTGATGATGAGATGTGGACCTCAAGCCGGCAGCCTTAGGGCGATGGATGAAGGATGGAATTGCTCTGGAACTGGAGAGGCAGCCTTTGGGCGTCTGAGATTCGATCCCTTTGAAGTGACCCTTGAGGTCCTATTTATAGGCTCAAATTGAGCCCAAACGGTCTTGAGACCGTTTGGTCTCAAACGGTCTTGAGACCGTTTGCCTTCTCGCGTTCTTGGGACCGTGAGGCCTTCTCGCGGTCTTGGGACCGCGAGGCCTTCTCTCGGTCTTGGGACCATGAGGCCTTCTCGCGGTCTTGGGACCGCGAGGCCTCCTCGCGGTATTGGGACCGTGAGGAGTCTTTGTAATTTTTTTGTGTTTTCTGTAATGAAAAAGAAGAAAAGTTAGTTTATTGGTGTATCCGCAATAAAGTAAAAAAGTTTAATGATTCTATCTAATTTATCTAAGAAAGAGTATGGAAAATTAAAGATAACTAAATAAGACAACGTCACAAAATGGGAGGTTATCAAGACTTTGTAGTATTCTCATGTAGATTACTCTTTTTCTTAAACCCTAAAATTCATGTAACCGATTTAATCATGTGTCAGTTGAGGTGATTTTGATACATGCAATGTAAGCTTGGGTTTTATCACCATGCTAAGTTTTGGTCTTTATGTTTTTCTTGGTGTTTTGGATGTTTCCCTCACGTGTTGAGGTTCATCTTTCTATTTTCTAAGTGGTTTTTATTAGATGATCTCCACAGTGTTTGTTTCAAGGTTTGCTAGTCTTGGATCCTTCAGTTTTAAACCTTGATGGCACTTGGTCTTCCATTGTTGGATCTTTTTTCGAACAAGATAGTTTTATCCGCGATGTTTAGGGTCGAGTAATGTGCTTTCTTGCTGCTTGGGTTCAAGACTCCTTGTTTTCAGTTCTAGTCAGGTTGCATGTTCTTGTGTTGACCATAACGCTGGCCGAAATGACTGATTGTAATGCCATGCTTTTGTCCCATGCTCTGTCACGTATGTGACATTGTTATGCAGTAGCGGTCATGATGCTGCATTATCTTGGGGTTTTGACACCATGTAGTGTTTCCAGTCGAGACGTCTGTGTTGGTGCTGATCGCAACACCATGCCCTGGCGCGGTCGCAACACTAGGTGGGATGGAGGTCGCGACACCTAGTCAATGTAGGATCATGACACCTAGTCAGTGTAGGATCGCAATGCCTAGTCAGTGCGAGGTCGCGACGCCTGGTTAGTGTGTTGTAGTGATTTGCGCATAACACCACGATATTGTCCACATATACCTATATATTATAGTGTCACCTAGTGTTATTGACATGATGAACTTGTATGGTTAACTGATGATGTTTCTTAATCCTAAAATACTCCAAGATGATGGGAAGTAGTGAATCTAGGGTTGATGGTGGAACTTAGCTTTGTAAACCCTAATCGGCTAATAGGAAACCCTAACCCTAATAATGTGCAATGAGGCTTGCTAGTTTCTCTCTCATGGAATGGTTATGAGGATATGTGATTATCTCTCTTGTTTATGAACTTCTAATCATGCAGGTGTTATGAGCTTGATAATCATAGCTAGTGTATGCTATGGTGATTAAACATGATACATGTTGTATGAGCCTTCAAGAGGCCCGCTGAAACATTTGTGCTACATGAATTGTGATTTGAGGGATTGATATCCCATAGCAGGTGACTTTGGTATCGATAATGTGGTGAATGACAATGATACATGCATCACATGGTGACAGTGAGACAAGTTCACACCTTATACATTTATATCTTCTAGAACTATACTATGCCCTGATCTTTGTTGAGTTTGTTATGACTTTATACCTTGTAACTTGATTGATGCTAAAATTCACCCAATTGGCTAACTAATCAAGTGAAATTTAATCATGTAGTTTTGCCCATACACTTGCTGGATGGTGAAACAGGCTTTCCCTTAGAGGAAGCTTGGAGTCATATACTATAGAGTATATGCATTCATAGGATTGGCTGCGGGACATACCCTGGTAGGAGTGCGGATGCGGGCTGTAGCTCAGTGTATTTGATACTTATGCGGTTTCACAGGATTGGCTATGGGCCATAGCCTGACAGGAGTGCAGTTGCGGGCCGTAGCTCAATTTCACTAGTGTCGTGACCTGTACCAAGGTGAGCTAGGACTTTTACTGTTGACTATATGTCATAGGTTGCAGTTGACTGGTATGTCTCTATTGTGTACTCGTGTACTGACCACAAGGTTTGGTGAGTTCATGGATTCTGACTCTTCCATAGACCTTGTATGGCACCAAATTTTGACTTAGTAGTGGTTAGTTGGATTTGGGTGAACGACTCAAATCCTCAGGGCATAATAAAATATGTCATCAGCCATGTAGCATATTTGTTAAAGATCAAATACAAAACATTGGTTGAGGCCTTACTTTGCTTTTGTATAGTTCTATGGATAGAAAATATACATGTTCTTCATATTCCTTTTTAGAATATAAATTGCTCAGCTTATATCATTTAGCTAAATCTGCTTATCTGTTAATAGTAAATCTCCTGTGTAGCCATCTATGCTTTTAATAGATGTTGGCAGAAAGTTATAACTCTCACTGGGACATTTGGTCTCACCCTGTGGGTTTCCACATCTTTTAGGTGGACATGCATGCTGGGATATAGCTCGTGTTGCTGAGACAGATATTCTGAGGTGTTGTAGCTATTCTTGGATATGCAACTAATGTCTAGTAACAGAGTCCTATGTCTCGTCCCTGTACACTCAGGTCCTTGGGGGTGTTTTATAGAGTTGTTGTACATCAGTTTGAATTTTTGAGTCTATACGATGATGGTACAAAGATGGTTTGTGTACTTGAGCAGGTTACACCATGTAATAGATTGTGTCTAGTTAGCCAGTGAACAATGTTATGTAACTCCTTTTGATATGAATGAAATATAAGTGGCTCCAGATTATGGCTTCAAACATGATGAGTTCAGCTTGATGCATGGTTATGAAATTAGTTTTAATTTCTTGTGTTTTTCAGTAATCTTCTTGCTTAGTGTTAATTCCGTGTTCGGTTTTAAGTAATCTCACTTTGTGTGACAAAGGGTGTCACACTAGGTAGTGGCATGCATTTAGTGGTCTGACTTGATCACTAATAACAACCCCTTATAAGTTGAAGCTGACTAAGGAAAGGCCAACATGACCTTTTCCTGCTAGTAGCAATCCACAATTTGGACATCACTAGTGATTGCTCAACATTGCTAAAGGATGACTAACCCAATGGTGGGTTACCAATGGGAAAGCTAGTTCAAACTTTGGATGACACCTAGAAAAAAATGATACCTCTTCCCATGGTGACCACATGAGCCCTCGATAGCTACTGGAAGGTCCCCAAAACCTAAATGAATTTCATAACCAAAGAACACTTAAAATTCAGCAATTCATATGTGATGATTACTGGGGTAATTTACATTAAAATAATATTTTATAAAACACTTTACCCCCATCCCCAAAGAAAACCTTAAGGTAGTAAAATCCAAGGCTCACTTCACCAAAACCTAACTAATTGACTAGAATACGTATTAAACAAGTAAACGAAGATATGCTAATTGTAAACTCCAATCAAATACTAGGACATAACATAGTGACTATGAATTGGAATAAAATTAATGGTATAAACCAAAATAGGGTCTCATAACTCATCCCTCTTTAGGTATTTACGCATAAAATCCTAGAAAAGAGCTGAGTAAGAAATACAATATATTGTCTCATAACTCAAATTTCTCTTATTTACAGCTTCTCAACTTGTGGATCCATATATCTATGATTTGAACAAGTCCTTGATAATATAAGTCTTTTGACATTTGTATATCCGTGTGGTTGTATTGTGTCTCTAGATGATAGTTCCTCAACATGGACTCATGACGCATATTATGTAGCCCGTCTATTTTAGGTGGCAGCTCCATACCATATGCCACATTTCCTGCATATTATATAACTGATGGAAGTACAATGTATTTAGGAGTTGAGTTACTCTTTGTGACACCCAACCCCATGATCTATACATAAGCACGCTCCAAATATGGGTAAGCAACCCCAAAACCAAAAATC
Organism: Alisma plantago-aquatica; assembly: GCA_963693085.1. Classification (NCBI taxonomy): domain Eukaryota; kingdom Viridiplantae; phylum Streptophyta; class Magnoliopsida; order Alismatales; family Alismataceae; genus Alisma; species Alisma plantago-aquatica. The sequence continues at coordinate 921,356,082 of OY856413.1, read as the reverse complement.
CAAACAAATCTTCAATAACAACATCACATAAACATGCAAGAAAAAACTCAATTTCAATTTTCCAACATAATTCACATATATCTTAATAAAAAAGCCCACTATAACATACTGAATTTTTGGCACTAAACATGTTTTTGAGAGATAATGTATTGTTCTGCTCACCAACAATCCCAATTTCAATTGTCCAATTTACACTTGATATTCCATTTTGAATAGTTCAAATGTTGCACACAAATATTGAATTCTTTGTATTCTAGTTTGATCCATTTTGATACGGACCTAGTTTAGGTAAGCTTGAACTTATTTCAAGTCATTGGATTTGGAATCAATTGGAAATAAACTTTGTATTACCAAAAGTTCAGTATGGAGGAGTTAATAAAAATAATGGAATATTGTCTATAAAGATGTGAAAAGTTGGATATTATATTTTAGTAATTATAGACATCATTATTGTGCCATGGTTAAATTTTAGAATTAATTCGGTTTAAGAGTTAAGACGAGACCTCTAGAATTTTGGACCATTCGTTCTATGATTTCAGCTTATCATATTGTCGAAACCATGTTGTATGCTTTGTGTGACCACTTGATTGTATGCCCTGACTCAACCTTAACACCTCCCCATCTCCACATTTATTCCCATAGAGCTATATGATCCTCCCATATACCCCCAACAACGACCACTAGCATTATTCGAAACCTTAGAAGAGGCACTATCACCACCACCACCACTTCTGCTGATCTGAAAACAACATTCCAGCCACAATTATTTAGTGGACCTCCAAGAGAACTTGGAAATTCTTTTGTTTCCAACAACCACATGTACCTAAGACATATTCATGAATTCTTTAGCCTCTAGAACCCCCTCTCTTTCTTTACATTCAGAACTAAAAACCTTCAACAAACCACTTAACTATCATGACCAATCTGCACCCCAACAACACTTCCTCCAGAAGAAACTAGACTCTCCAACACAAATGAGAAATTTGAAACCAACCGCAACACTACCCAACACTGCAACTTAATCCCTCTCAAATATACCACCCCTAAAAATCAAACAAACCTTAAGCAAGACCTCCAATTGTCATGACACAAACCAACATTCAAGGAACTAGATTTAAAGGTACACCCAATCACACTGCAATCTACAAAATCATTTTGGCTCACGACCTAGTTAGATACACAACATCTAATCCATTCCCCATGAAAATCTAGGAGTCTAAAGAGAAAGGAAATGCCCTCCACTTTAATCTACCTACTACAACAACAAACTGAAGTCCAACTCCAAACCAATGGCTTTATCAATATGGGAGGATGGCTACCATTTCCTCATCCATTTTTCCACAATGAACATACCCAACTAAGTCTAAGAAGACCCGATGACGAGGTTGCAAGCAAACACCCTAAACTGAGATTAAAAGAGGTATGTAGATGATCATCAAAGTTCAACAGTGCCATCCTCACACTTTCTTATTCTTCTCTCTCTCTCTCTCTATATCTGTGTTAGAAAAATATGATTTCATGAAAGGAAGAGTCATTAAATGACATGAATAATCTACTAGTTAGTTAGATCATTTAAACTTGGATATATATATATATATATATCGGTACAACAAAAGAGTAAATCTATAATTTATGTAAGTGTTCTTACTAATTTTGTTATATCATGCAGTAGGTAAGCTAATAACCTAAATAACTGTATAAGATAAAATATTATCATTACATAGAATACATTGTCGATCAACTCATATTATTAATATAAGTGTATATTTATAATACATATATCAATGTACTAATATAGTAACAAGATCTTTTGAAACTTCTATTCTATTATATTCTATATACTAATGCAGTTGATATTAGATTATATAGATTTAAAGTGATAGGGTGGCAAAATTTAGGTATAAAAATGTCCTGATCGTTTAGTTGATTTCTATTTTATTAAAATTGTGCATATAAAATAGTAAATAATAAATTATGAAAGTTAGTAGTGAGGCCTCCATAACTTTGGATTCTACAAATTGACTAATAAGGACATATTAGATATTAGATCATATATTTGTCAAAATCTTTGAGATGTGAAGGCTAGTTAAATTGAAAGATTATAATTTTTGATCATATTGGTACATGTATAAATGTATGAGAAAATTCTATAAATTCAATATCTATTGTATGGAAAATAAGAAATACTAATAATATTCTCATTTCAAGTTCAAAACCCTAAAAATATATAAATAGGAGTATATTTGGGGAGAAAATATTGAGTTATGAAGTATTTTGACCTAAACCAACCTATTTTTATTAGAATGGAAGATATAAATAGAAACATATTCGACTATGGGACCTTATATCTAGAAACATATCACATGATGACACTTTATGACAGACTAAATGAAATTTTTCTCCATTCCTTTATTCATATATTAATACATGAAAGATTTGGTTAATATCAATATTTGAAACTAAGTATCATATATGAGTATATTAGGTTTAGAGATAACAATATCACTAGTTATCGTATTGTTAAAGTATTTTGTGGAATTATCTAATGACAGAAGGTGACCTAGGTTGTAAAGTATATATAATTGGATATAGTGGTAATATGGACATATTTAGACTAATATGGATATAGAAGGAACTATAATAGAGAATATGGAATTATGAGGATGGTCTACAAAAATGGAATATAGATCAAAGACCAATTATATTTGTGATTATGAATACAATACCTGAAAAGATTTTATACTATATCCTAGTAATCAACACACACACACACATACACACACACACACACACACACACACACATATATATATATATATATATAATCAATACTGAGAAGCTTCAGGCAAGGAACGATGGCCACTAGGAATGGCGGTAGAACCAGGGCGCCGGTGGCATAAGGGCAACAAAGGCTTTCCAAATAAGATCTAATCCCACCCAGTCCGTTATTGGAGTCGTGGAAATGCCTAGGTCTTGGACCTCCTTCTTCAAGGAACAGATGGGAGACATTAATACCAGAATTGCTGAAGAGCCAATCATGATTGAAAATGATGAGATTATCATCCCTCAGGAAAAGGTAGATGAGACAAAAGCCCTACAGACAAACATGGCAATGAGTTATATTATAGGATTCTTCTCCCACATCTCGACATTGCAAGACTACCTCAAAGGAATATGGAAGCTAACGAGATCCATTGAGATCATGGGAAGATCCAATGGTTGTTTTATCATCAAGTTCCAAGAAGCGACAAACCTCAATGGCACAGTCGAAAATGGCCCTTGGTATGTCAAGGGCAAGCCAATGATTCAAAGAAAATGGAAGAAGAACAAGAAAGACTCATAGATGTAGTCTATTTGGCTTAAGATCCTTAACCTCCCACTTGAGCTATAGAATGAGAGGATGATTGAAGGATCACCACTTTCCTTGGAAAACCATAGTGTCTCGACAAAGAAACGAAATCTATAAGATGAGTGGAGTATGCACGAGCAAATGTTCAGATGAACGAAGCTTCAAAATGTCCCTAAGAAGTCAAATCCGCACTGATAGTGACACTCCCTACTCTATTCGTATTGAATACTAATGGATCCCTGATAGGTGTCCGCATTGCAACACCTTTGGTCATGAAAGCAAGTTGTGTAAAGTTGAGAAGCAGACAATCACAGAGGCAATGGCATGTGTTGATTCAAATAGCTCCCAATATGTGGAGAATCCAAACCAAACTCCACAGACATCTGACGGTTCTACTCAAGGATCAGATGCCACAAGACCTCTCGAGGAAAGTGAAAATCCAATCCCCAATACTCCACCTACCTCCACTCCAAATGTTGAACAAGATGGCTTCCAGAAACCTAAGCACACTTCGTATCCTAACAGAAGAATAACAAAAAATAGTAACACACAAAACTCAACCAACAGATACAAAGCTCTCAACAATGAGCAAGACAATGAGACTCCTGGCCTAAATTCAGGTAATGTGGTTAGCCACAGGCCAACTCCCACCCATCTATGATAAACCCTCCATCAATCTTAGCCTACAACACCTGAGGCTCGTGCGCTTGGGGGTAAACTAGACTCTATCGTTGGGATACAAAGAGCAAGGGTGAACAACACCTTGTTGAAACTAAAATTAATAGAAGGAAATTTGCCAGAGCTATTCAACACATATGGCCCAATTCCCATTGGCTGGCCAACTATAAGGCTTGTAGGAAAATTCAAATCCTTGCCATCTGGGACAATGAGAGCTATGATATCAGAATCAAGTTCCAACCCAAACAACTCCTACACCTCTACCTATGGCATGAGGACTAAACTCTAGACATTTCTATTATCTATGCATCAAATGAAGACACTAAATGCTGTGAATTATGGAATGACTGAGTCATTACAGGAAAATCCATAGACAACCCCTAAATTGTCATAGGAGATTTTAACATTGTTAGACACTCCATCTAAACATTCAATGGAAGACTTCAATGGATCCATTAGCTGCTACAGACCTTATAGAGCTCCAGGGCAAAGGACCACCTAGAACAACCAACAATTCAGAGACAACAACACTAGAAGTCACATTGATCGATCCCTTAGTAATACTGAGTTTCTGAATGCTTTTCCCAAGCATTGGTTGCAAATCAAGTCAACTATCAATAGTGACCACTCCATACAAGTTCTTCACTTGGGTGTTGCTCCAAAGAAAAATTACTGTCATTTTTGCTTCTTTAATGTATTGACTGAGATGATAGGGTACAAAGAAATCATCCAACAACCATACTCTTGTGGTTGGTGGTCCGATGTAAAAAGTTAGTTAGAAATTGAAATTTGTCAAAGAAGCAATCCAAAAATGAAATTGAGACTCTAAGGGGAACATTGTGGAAAATTCTAGAAATATGGAGGGGGAAGTCCTAAAAGCAAGAATGGATTCTGACCTCTAGCCGAATGATCAACTACTATTGGAGATTACAAATGAAATTGTTAAAACTTCCCAGGCTGCACGGGATATAGAGGAAGCCATGTGAGACAAAAATCTAGAATTTTTGGGATCAAACATGGCCATAATAAAATGAAGTTCTTATACATGTCTCTAGAGACTAGAATAAGCTGTAATCAAATTAAGATGGTGGAAGATAATGATTATATAGTCACAGATGAGGAAGACATCACAACAACTTTTATTGAGAACTAAAAAGCTATTTTCAACAAAGGGCATGACATAATGCCCACCTCACATATCCCAAACCTGCCTAAATTGACATCACAAAAGATCATGTATATCTCTAAAGAAGTTACATGTGAAGAGATACACCACATTGTGATGAAAGCAGACAAAGACAAGTCATCAAGACCTAATGGGTTCAATGCATGTTTCTTCCAAGATGCTTGGCCATTGACTGGAGGAGACATTACAAAGGTGGTCAAAGATTTCTTTATGAAAGGGAAACTACTGAAAGAAATGAAAACATGTTCATTACCCTTATACCTAAGGTCAGACATCCCACAAAGGTGAGTGATTGGAGACCCATATCACTTTGTATTTTTTTCTCTATAAAATCATTTTCAAAGTCATGAAAAATTGACTTAGGGACGTTATACCACACATTATTAGCAATAGCCAATGTGTCTTCGTCAAGGGAAGACACATCTTAGAAGCTATCCTCTAGGAGAATGAGATTATCACTGATTTTAGCAAAGATACTTCTAAAAAAAATTGTGTTTGAAATCGAACTTGAGCAAGGCATATGACACTATCAGAAGAGAATATATTATAGATGTGATGTGCACTATGGGGTTTCCTCTATGTTGTTTGAAGTGGACTGAAGAAAGATCCTCGTCAATGGTAACTCCTTTCCTATCATATAGGCGTCTAATGGAATCAGACAAGGTGACCCTTTGGCACCTTATCTCTTTATTACTAGCATGCAAGGCCTCACAACCATTCTTCAAAATGTAGAAAAAGTAGGAACTATCACTCCTCTAGCTGCTGAGGATTGTAGTGTATCCCATCTAATCTTTGTAGATGACCTGCTATTATTCACACAAGCCGATGAGATGAATGTAAGTGATATCCAAGAATGCTTGATGAATTTAGTTTAAGATCAGGTTTCACCTAAACCCGACTAAGAGCCAACTATTCCTAAGTTCCTCAGCTCCAAATGATATTCAAGAAAAGTTGGGTGTTATGACTACTCAAATGCCTATTTGATACCTTAGAATTCCCATGTTCACAGGAAGACTCATGAATAGAATGTGTTAACCCCTAGTAGATGAATTAAAAACAAGCTGGATTCATGGAAATTCAAGCTACTATCCATGGTAGAAAGACTTGAATTGATCATTTCACCCTTGTAATCCTACCACCTCTTCTGGACGAGCACTTTTCCACTCCCAAAATCAACTATTGGGGAAATTGATAGGCTGTGCAAGAGGTTTCAAGGGGTGACTCCAACACAACCAACCACTTTCATATTGTACTTGGGATACTATTTGCTCAACAAAGGAAGAAGGTGGTCTAGGCATCTAAAAAAATGGAGGATTGGATTAAGGTAGGACTCATCAAGAATTTGTGGGACCTTGCAAACAATAAACATTCTCTATGGCCAGATGGATTCACAACAAATACCTGAATGACTCATGTATGATCTGGTCCTGTACATCAAGACCATACCATAGTTGGTATTAGAGAATGCTGATATGACATAGAGACATCATCATACTAGGGGTGAGATTCAACATTGGCCCCAACTCCTCTGTATCTCTTTGGAATGACCCATGGGTCCAAGGTGATTTCCTTGAAAATAGAATTGGTAGAATTCTCATGCTGAAAATAGGCTTTGAAAAGTCCCAAAAGATTTGAAATTTCCTAAAAGACAAAAAATGGTACATACCAGAAAAAGAGGTACATATGATTTGCTTAAAATCTACAAAATCACCAAGATTGCCTGCAATGACATCATTACCTTCATGCTCTCTCTAATTTCACTTTGACAGGAGCTTGGGAGTGGAGCCGTGTCTAGAAAATGCACCCAACTTGGACAAAGTGGGTATGGAAAAGCAATATTCCTAGAAGAATGCTCATTCATACATGGAAAACCTTCCATCATAGCCTTTTGACTGAAGACCAACCACAACTAAGAGGTATCTACCTAGACTCTAGATGTCCCCTATGTTAGGAGTCTCCTGAGACAAATGTGCATGTTTTCTGGAACTACAAGTTTGCTGATGATATCTGGACTCGTGCTAAGCATACTGTCTCAATCTTACCCTAAAACTTGGATGTGACAATTCTACTAAATAGTAGGAAAGAACATCTTACAACCATTCTAATTCTATACCATATATGGTATATGAGGAACAAATATATCATCAAAGAAAAGAAACTTGATATATACAATGTTTGGCACCTTATAGCACAAGATTTTTATAGCATCAATTTATATTGATAGGTTTTTTTTCTCATTCCCTACACTTGTAAGTTCTTGAGTTTGATATGCATCTATGAGGAACACACTTCATGATCATATATATATATGTATACATATATTAGTGTATATATATACACTAATGTTCATATGACCCATTCTGTGTCTAATAATGTTCATGTGGTATTTACACACATATAATGAGTAAATTTTTTATTTCTTGGTTCGGGAACAAAATTGAGATGGACTTTGAAAGATTTCTTGGATGGCCTTGTGAATTCCATCCTAGGAGAAGCACATCTAGGTGGGCTTATTAGTTTTTGTAGATTGAAAGATGATGATGATATCTGCCCCAGGGGCTCAGCCTTAGTGTATCAATTCTTCCATAAATTTACTGAGCCGACCAAATGTTTTTGTGTTAGAATTCATCCATGGTAGGAGCACATGTACTAATAGATAGATTAACAATGAAAAGTTGATAGACAGACATCGCATGAAGATATGTTCTTGTAATTGTTTATGTACATACAACTATACTTATTATGTTTGGTATCCAAAAAGAATTTATAAATCTTGTGGACATATTGTAATTAAATTAGTGAAATAGTAATAAGCCAGAAAAATTGTAAACAAAGTTGTCAGTAATATTGTTATATCGTACATTAAGTAAGGAATACAAAACTAAGCTAAGAAGTTATATGCAATTTAGAAACCATCTAAGATACACTATTCTCTAATTTTATATTAGGTCATAAGAAGTTATATTTTACATTCTAAGAAGAAAACAAGCCAATAATTTTAAATCATGCAATCAACTAGGATGTAATTCTCTACTTTTTTATGAAGCTAGATGACTCATGCATCAACAACCCTCAAACCAAATTTAGATGACATTTGACTTAGTGAATTTTGACAAAATTGTGAATAAAGTTTCCAATAACTCATTCAATGGACTTAGCCTACACATTTATTTTAAACTATTACTATAAGTATTTCTTCAAATTATGTAGTTTACAACAAGTCTTTTCTCCACATGTAATACAAACATATTACTGTTTATTTTTGTATTACAATATATCATAATGTAGTATATTTTTTTTCTAATGCATTACAATTTATCTCTGCATATTATAATGTTTCCATCACGTTTCTTTGTTCATGCATACCATAATACTTGTTGCACTAAATTTATTCTTCTGTAAATAATGTAATACATTTATTTTTCAGAATTTTTATTTTCTTAATAGGTTACATTATTTTCAAATATGTCACAATATTCATTTGTATGTTATATTTTAATATATTCTATTTTTTAACATGCTGTTGATATCTTTTTATATGATCCTCCTTAGCAGGTGTAATCTGATCTAGAAAAGAATCTAGTTTAGAAGTTTTAAGCTCGAGATGGAATAGGAACCCAATCCCACTCAACCAACAACCCCCTAAATTTAAATTTGCCAGCACAAAATACTCTACCTCCATCACACTAGTAATAACCCTATACCCCTTCCACTTAATTCTCCCACTCAACCATGCCCCCCCTTTATGTATTCTAGTACTCCTTATAGTACCATGTATCCAGACTCTGATCATGCCACATGACCATATCAATCATATTTATGATCACACTCTTCATCACCACTATCAAGACATAATGATTCCACGACTTGCACATGTACAACTAAAAACTTGGTAGATTCACTACCACACTAATAGTAGAATCCTATTGCTGAGAATAATCATCTTTCTACATCCAAAAAGGAGTACACCTCTCCTATAAATAGGTGGGGAAACAACAAAGGAAGCACATAGAAAACCCTAATGGGTCTATTATACTTAAGCCCATATTACAAAAGACTAAGTGAAAAGAAATACATAATTGAAGGAAAAAAACTAAAGATAAATATATATCTCAATACTCCCCCTCTAGTTGGAGCATAGATATCAATCATGCCCAACTTGCAACATAGCTCTGCAACTCTCTTGCCATAGAGAGGCTTTGTAAAAATATATGTGATTTGCTCATGTGTAGGCAAGAAATGGGTAGTGATCTTCTTAGTTAGGACAAAATCTCAGAGAAAATGGAAGTCCACCTCAATATGCTTAGTCCTTTCATGAAAGATAAGATTATTAGCAATCAAGGTAGCAAAATGATTATTACAATATATTGGAATAGCATGAGTAATGGGAAACCCAAAGTCAGACAAAATGGATTTGAACCTTAATATATCACAAGTGGTATGTGCCATTGTAGGATACTTAGATTCTACATTTGGATCTAGCAACACCAATTTTCTTCTCACTTCTCTAGGTAATCAAGTTACCCCCTACAAATGTACAATAGTCAGATGTGGATCTCCTGACAGTTTTACACCCAACACAATCAACATCAAAACTTCTAGTCACATTTAGATGCTCATTTCTTCTATAAAATAGTCCCTAACCAAGTGCATTCTTCAAATCTCTCAAGACTCAGCATGCAGCGTCCCATTGACACCCTTTGCCACACAAAGCAAGATTACTCAAAACAAAGCATTGAATTATCACTAATAATAATATTACCATAAAATATGGTAAACTAAAACTGATCTCATGACAGGATCTCATACTAAACAAAGCTCAATTGAATCCATAAACAATTGCCACTTATATTTTATTCAAATCAAAAGTATTACACATCATTGTTTACTAGCTATTTAGCCACATCCTGTTACATATAATCATCTACTCAGGTATACAAACCATGTTTGTACCATTATGACATAAAGCCAAAATCTCAAACCGATTTACAAAATTCACAAAAAACCCCCAAGGACCTCAGTGTTCAGGGACGACACATAGGATTTTATTACTAGACACTAACTACATATCTATGATCCAACAACTACATCTCCTTTTATTGTCAGTCTCAACTGCATAGTCTCTGTCTCAGCCTTCCCGTCCACCTAAGAAGTTGTAGAACCCACAAGGTGAGACCAAACGTCCCAGTGAGAGATATAACTCTTCACCAAAATCTATTATAAGCACAAATAAGCTAAACAACAACTTATGCTATTACTGACAAACAAATTCAACTAACAATATAAGTAAGGTGATTATCACTGTTTAAGAAGTTCAAGTATCTACAACTAACCAGTAGATCATCTTATACTTTAAGAAGGAATATGAAGAACATGTATAACTGTTATAAAATGAACTGTGTAAGAAATACAACAAGGGGGTCATCCAATGTTATTCATATATGACCCTAAGCAATAGCACTACACAACTATGTTACATCTTTAATTATTATGCCCTGAGGATTTGAGGTGTACCACTCAAATCCAACTGACCACTGCTAAGTCAAAATCTATACCATACAAGATCAATGGAAGATTAGGACACCATGATCATAATAAACACTACTCTGTCAGCTCGAGTCTGCAACGCAGTGACATATAGTCATACTGGAAAGGCAACAACTTATAGTCAAATGTATAGTCATGTAATGACAACAACTCATAGTCAAAGCTATGGCCCTGCTAAACAACTAGCCTACCTTGGTACATGGCACAATGCTAGAGATCAAGCTCACAGATGGTCTGTAATAAAACATCATACCAGTATTTCAACCATTTAAGGATACATGGAGATATCTCCACTTGTACCCTACATATTCAACAACATGCTCTCCAAGTTTCCCGTAGGAGTTAGTTGTTTCACCATCCATCTAGATGCTTACACTGAAGATGGATCTATGATAAAATGAAACTACATGATTAATGTTTCACTTAATTAGTTATGCCAATTCGGTGAATTAAGGCTCCATCATACAAGTGGACATACAAAACCCTAATTCAATCTAGCAAGCATAACTATGAAACAACTTCAAAAGATATAAAATGTATAAGGTGTGAACTTGTCACATCATCTCAGGGAAACACTATCTCACTACCTTAAATAAGGCCATCAACATCACCACATGTTAACACTATTGTATCAGGCTGATCACACTAGGCATCAAGCCTTCACTAGGTCATAAGACCAATTACATTATTCTTATAACTCATTATTATCTCATCATGCCTCATCATGCATATAAGCATCACATGTATTGCATCACATATATACCGTAGCAATCATTATCTATGATAACCATCACCTCATGCCTCATCAGATATATAAGCATTACCTGTGTCATATCACATAAACAACATAATAATTATTAGCTATGATAATCATCTTACCTAAAATTTCAATGTTATACAAATAGAGAGAAATTACTCATTGTTATCTCATCATTTTAAACACTTAAGGCAATGTAAACAAAGCATCATATGTATTCTCAATTTAGGGTTAGGGATTCATGATTAACCACATAGGGTTTCATGACATTATTTATTTACCAATCCCTAATTTCATTACCTCCCACAGTTTGGAGTGTATTAGGGTTAAGCACTATAGATTATAACTAAGTGTGCACACTCACATATTCACCATTCTAGTGTACCTCATCAAGGCTCATGGCCATCATCTAGTATCATTTAATCATCTTCATAGCATTCACAAGTTATGATACTTAGTTAACCTGCAAGATTAGAACCATACAAGTAAGAGAGATAGAGAGAGTACCATAACATTCTATTCATCCATGTACATTAAACAAGTACAACATACCCTGGGATTAGGGTTAGGGTTCACTCACATAGCTGTTTAGAGTTTACATCATGATTGTAGAACCAAACCCTAACTGAGTCACTTCCCATTTTCATGGAACTGATTTAGGGTTGAACATCATTAATTCATCAAGATTAGATCATTATGTCATCAACACTAAATATCGCCTTCATAAACATGTGTATGTATATCACCTCATAATGTCATGCATGTGTTGTGACCAAGCAACATAGTGGGTGTCTCGACCATCCTCAATGTAGGTGTTACGACTACAACAACTAAGTGTATTGACCACCATTCAACATGGTATCTCGACCATTGTCTTGACCACCAACTCACATGGTGTATCGACCGCGACAAGCACATAGGTCTCAACCCAACCCAACCCAACCCAACCCAACCCAACCCAACCCAACCCAACCCAACCCAACCCAACCCAACCCAACCCAACGCAATGTCATGACCCAACTCAAAGCAACATCGCGGCCCAACTCAATGCAATGTCACGACCCAACTCAATGCAATGCCACGACCGATATCAACATTACATCATGACCAAAAGCAAGATAGCGTCGTGACTTGAAACATCACGTTGCACCCACCATCCCAACAAGGCATTGCTTTCAACCATCACAGTAGGGCGTCACAACCAACATCTTAACATGTCTTAACCATCTCTAAAGGATAGCATCTCAATAGAAATAGAAGTAGGTGTCTCGATCTACATAAGACATGGTGGCTCAACGTACCATCAACATGGTGTCTCAACCACCGACAAAACCATAGGTTACAACCACTAACTATCATGGACCACAACCAATCAATATTTAGGATTCGACCTCCAACAAAAGTACATGTCATGACCAAGATCAGACTATGTGTCTCGACCAAGCATGATCATGTCTCGACTAAGGCAAATCAAAGGTGTCTCAACCACATCATGACAAATCATGGATGTCTCGACCCACATTCAATACATGGGTGTCTCGACCTCAACTCCAAGGGTGACATAAGTGTCGTCCAAAACTAAGGCTAATGACAAGAATACCAAGATTCACTATGTTCAAAACATAGGAATTAAGATCATTCAAACCCTAGAACAAGTCACCATGAAGGTTGTCAAGCTAAACCACTTATGAGAGAGAAAGTTGAACTTCAATAAACATAAGAAATCATCCATAACACTATGGACAACATGGTGACCGAAACTTAGCACATGGTAATTAAACCAAATCTTATGATGTATAAGGATCATCCTCTCAAAAAAACTTTAGAAATAAGATACATGGATTTTAGGGTTTAGAAAGAGAGCAACCTATATGAGAATGCTACAAAGTCATAACCCTAAAATCTTAAGGACCTCAATTTACCATCTTAACCATTATGTTAAATAAAACCAAGTATTGTAATACTTGTAAGATCATCCCCTCTACGCTCTCTTAACAAAATGTAGTTGTTGACCACTAACCAAACATATAAGACTAAAACATAGGTGTAATAACCATCAAGATCAAACGACCCCAAGAACATATAACCATCCTCAAATCATGGATGAACCATAACCAAAACAGTAGGTTATAACCAAGGGAAAACTCATCAAGACCAAGGAGGACGACTCATACAAAGATGATCCCCAAAAGTCCTTAAACATATATGATAGAATCTCCATAAAAGAACCTTATTAAGAGACATGATTTCTCATGTTTAGCATGTGAAAATCATCACCAAAACCCCATGTTACACCAAGGTACCCGAATCCCCATTCATAAAGATAGAAATTAGAGATTAAGGCTAGAAAACTATCCATCTTGTATTTATCTCAAATTTGGATACAAAGGAAATTAGGGTTTTGGATTAAAAGAAAATTTCATAGATATATCATCATGGATCAAACCCTAAATCATGGTAATACCTTTTTAGCATGTTAAGAGCACATTTCAGGGGTAGAAAAAAACAAAAAAGATCAAGATTATGTGCTAAAAAAGGAGAGGGGAAAGTTATATAACCTGCCTTTTATGGTGATCCAAGATCTAAGATCAAAAGCTCCAAGAGAGAAGAAAAGAAGCCCCAACTTGATTCGCACTTCGGTCACAAAATCACCTCAAAAGAAAAAAGTACCATGGTTAAGAGGTAGCTCAAGAAAGAGAGCAAGAAACCCTAGGCCAAACCAAAGGAAAAAGAGAGAAAAGAGAACAAAACATCCTCCCACTAGTTACCACCATGGTGAAACCACAGACTAAGGGCCTTTGTGAAGAAGAGTTTCTCTTAAGAAGACCATCAGAGTAGAACCCTAGTCTATGGATAAGAAAGAGAAAGAAGAAGATGGGGTTTCATGGGGAAAACGTGATCGAGAAGGCATAACCACTTACCAAATGAAGAATCACCAAGAATTACCACCACTAAAGTCTATCTAGCACAAATCTTTCATCAAGAAAGGTTGATCGACCACCATAGCTTTAGGATCACATCTCCTTTGCTCCCAAAGCTCCAAGATCGGTTACAAGGGAGAGGGAAGAGGATAGCCATGCGACCGCTTTATGCATCAATAAGATAGCCATGCGACCGCTTTATGCATGCATGCACAAGAGGGTTACAACCAATGTTGGGGATTGACCTCTTTAGGTCCCCAAACCCATTGGTTTTGGTCAATACACATCAAGTGGTTGAAACCAAAGCACCACATACACCTTGGTCGAGACAAAGCTCACTAAGACACCAAGATCGAAACACAAAAGGACAAAATGTCTCGACCAAATACTCCAAGACCCTCATGATCAAGACAAAACCACCTAGAGGAGGTGTCTCAGTCAAGACACTCACAAGGCACACCCTTAAGGTTGAGATAAGGGTTGCTACACCCAAGCAACACAACAAGGTCGATGCCAACAAAACCCTAGAAGCGCTAACTTTACCACATGATGCCACCTCATCAAGCAAGGTCCCATAAGGTGCCCCATAACATAATTCTCTCTCTTATTATGCTAAAGCACAAAGGGAACACTCAACATGTGACAAATTTCAAGATAACCCCTCAACTTGGGTAAATTTCATTTTGGTCCAAAACAAGCAAACATAGCTTAAACAACATTCAAATAGGAACAAACTTGAAACATAAGCATGTCACATGATAAAAAAACATCTCAAAGGATTAGATTAAAGTTCTAAGCATCTTATTAAGCAAGGTAAGCACAAATTAGCATTAAGCTAGGTCAATGTTCTTACAGACACTGCCTAGGACAATCCATGAATTGGCTAAGAACACCAATAAAAATATATATATACATATATTGGCCTAGTAACAGTAAGATATAAAATTTTGCCAACCAAACATTTATAACTGAATTTATCTACTAAGAGATGAGTAGATTCTGCCCATAGAACATGAGCTTGATCCTTAGGGGAGACTGCAGGTCTGTAACCAAACATTTTAGTTTCAGAAAGTAAGTCTAGACTATACTTTCTGTGTGATAAAGATACTCCATCCTTGCTATGTTATACCTCAATGCAAGAAAATATCATAGATTCCCAAGGTCTTTAGTTACAAAATGCTTGATAAGATAAGTCTTTGTAGCATCAATTCCTACAACATCAATGCCAGATAGAATTATGCCATCCACGTAAATAAGAAGAGTAATATGCTAGAGGTAGTGGTTTTACTAAACAAAGAGTGGTTACATTGAGACACATGAAGCCAAATTTGTGTAGTACAAGAGATAATTTGTCAAACCAAGCTCAGGGACTCTGTTTGAGTCCATAAATGACCTTCTTCAGAAGACATACTTTTCCAGAGTGCTCTCTGTGAGCAACATAACCTAGATGTTGTGACATTTAGACACTCTTTTGTAAATTTTCATACAGAAAAGCATTCTTAGCATCTTTTTGATGTAAGTGACAAACTTTATTAACAACAACAAAATCAAAATGCAAAAATAATTAATACGAGCAGCTGGAGAAAAAGTTTCAAAGTAATCAATCTCAGCTTCTTGTGTGTATCTCTTAGCAACAAGTCTGGCCTTTAGGCATTCATTTGTCTCATCAAGAAAATATTTCACAGTAAAATCCCATCGACATCCAATAGGTTTACTATCTGCAGGGAGATCAATAAGGTCCCATGTCCCACGAGAGTGAAATGCATCCATATCCTCATCCATGGCTTGTTTCCACCCGGAGTGTAGTAGTGCCTCCTGAACATTCTTTGGAATAGAAATTGCAAATAGAGAAGTAGTAAATTGATCCATAGAATCATTCAAAGGATTTGTGGGCATAAGTTAAGAGATACTATATTTGGCACCAGATTGTCTCCCCTTTCGTAATGCAATGGGAATGTCAAAATTATAAGTTATAGTAGAGTCAGTAATATTACCATTATCTTGAGGTAGGTCATCAGTTTAAAAAGATGTCAAAGTAGGGGATACTTTAGGTAGAGGTGCAGACATAATGGTGTCAGGAATAAGCACAATTGAAAGGGCATAGTGGGGTCAGAAATGGGCACATTTGAAAGTGGCACATGGTTACTAGGTTCATAAAAGAAATATGTGTCTTCAAAAAAGGTGACATCCACACTGACATACCAATGACGTGCAATAGGATCAAAATATTTATACCCCTTTTGTGTATGAGAGTATCCAAGAAAACAACAACGGAAAGCATAGGGTGATAGATTATCATTCCTAGGTTGATGATTATGAACAAAAACATAGAAAACCAAAAACTATTGGTGGTAAAGAAAAGATAGCTAGGTAGGATAAAGAAGATTACAAGGAAATATATTTTGAAGCATAGAAGAAGGCATTCACTTGATGAGATAATTGGCTAAAATAGTTGTGTCAGCCCAAGAAAATTTATGTACTTCCATTTCAACTAGGAGAGTGTGAGATACATCAAGAAGATGTATGTTCTTCCTTTTGGCAACTCCATTTTGTTGTGGGCTATAGGGACACAAAGTTTGGTGAATAATCCCCTTGGAAATACAAGTCTTTTGAAAACCATGTTGCAAATATTCAGAAGCATTATCAATGCAGACAAATTTAGTAGTAGCACAAATTTGAGTCTATATCTTATTAAGAAATTTAATGAAAACATCTAAAACTTCAGAACGATCTTTTAAGAAATAGATCTAGGTAGCACGAGACTAGTCATTAATAAAGGTAACAGAATACTGTATACTAGTACAATTAGCAATACATGGTCCTCAAACATCAGAGTGAATTAAGTAAAAAAATTGGACTCCTATTGCTATGACAACAAAATAATGTTTGATAATGTTTTCCAAGCCGACAAGACTAAAAATGAAAAGTTTTCAGTACACAAATTTGGAAATTAAGGCTTCAATTTGGAAGCATAATTGTGACCAAGTCGCGAGTTCCATTGATGAAGGGAGATAGACTGGGCCATAAGAGCAGTGGTAGCAGGGTTTGACGAGGTCTGCAAGTAGTACAAACCATCTCCTCCTTCATATCCCCCACCAATCATCTTCATCATCCGGAGATCCTGCACAGAGATAATGTAAGGAAAGAAGGTTACACTACAATTTAAGGTTTTGGTAATTTTACTATTAGAATTAAGACACAAACAAGACAAATTTAAGGATATTGTGGTTCACATCTCCTCTCCCAACAACTAGAGAACTGGTCCCATCTTCCAAACATATAGGAGGATATCAAGTAAATTTCTTTAGGTAAGTAAATAGTTTCTTATTACCAGTCATATGAGATGTAGCACCTGAATCAATAACCCAATCATCTTTTGATGAAGAGGAAGAAGCTTGAAGACATGATGGGTCACCTGAGTGTTGAGAATGTTTGCTTGAGGAGTAATAGTAACAGTAGAAGCGTCCTTGATCAATTTGTCAAGGTCAAACAAACTAAGTGTCACCATTCGAGGATTAGTAATACAAGGAACAAGGGTAGAATATCGATCAACATTGGTAGTTGACACTATTTTCCCATTAGAGTTTCTCAATATTTTCCAACATTTGTCCTCACTATGATTAGTGCACTTGCAGATATTATAAAATCTGGGTTGAGGTGAGGAAGAAGAATATCCTCTCCCTATGTTGTTGAGACTTTTTCCCCGACCACGACCAAGATTACCTCATCTGGAAACAACAAGGGCTATAGGTTCCCCAATATTAGAAGTTGAGGATATAGAGCAAGATAGTCATAGATAGACATCATTTCATGTCGTCAATGGTTCAAAGGAAAGAATCTAATGATGAACAACTTCATAACTAGGAGGTAGAGATGCCAAGAATTGACAAAGTTGTCTTTCCTTTTGCTGCTTTTGCATCTTGACAAGATCAAATGATAAGGAATGATGAAGGTTGAGATCACCCCAAATCCCTTTAAATGTGTCAAAGTGTGAAGCATAGGCTGAGTTATCTTCAACTTTAAGGGAACTCAAATGTTTGTATAGATCAAAAAATCAGGATGCATTCCCTTTGCTAGAATACACTTGGGCAAGATGATCCCATACCTCCTTGATGATACTGGTGAAGAGAAGATTATCAAAAATATGTGATTCACAACTATTCATGATCCAAGAGAGAACGAGAGAGTCATGTTAAGTCAACTTTTGAAATCCTGCCTTTAATTCTCAGACGCTTCTTCAATAGTTTTCTTCTTGTTTGATGTCTCTTCCTCTAGTCGAGGCAAATATGTCAAATGTTCCAGTTTCCCTGAGGAGTGTGCATAGATCTAAAATGAGCATGCCCATAGGACATAGTTGGAGCCATTAAATTTTACAGAAGTTACACACTTGGGGTGTGTTTCAGACATCCCAATAGTGAAGAAGATGACTATCACACCCTAATTTTTCGAACCTATAAAGCACATGATTAAGTTATTGATAAAATCAATATAGGATTGATTTAAAAGGTTCCATCCAATTTTCATTATATTTGGATTTATGGGAAAAATAATGTAGAGAGGTTTTTATGCAATTGGGACTGTTTTGTAATATCCTAGAAGTTTGGGAATATGATATTTAATTTTATAATATGAGGTGAAATCAAATTGGTATAATGAAGAGAATATGATGACTCTAGTTAATGGGTTTGAGCCCTAGACCTAGTTAGGTCTTCATATTAAGAAAGCAATGCAATATTGATCAAATGTATAATATGAAGCTTCACTTGAGGAATTATGTCAATGCACAACTTGGTTTTCATAATTGAGAATAAGATCAATCTTATGGACCCTTTGGAGGACCAAGGTATGGGCCAGGTGCCATAGAAAACATTTCAAGCCCATTTGGGCCAATCATAGTTTAGATATACCCTTGGAGTACAAATTTGGGAGTTTAGTATTTCATGCTCATGATGAATATGCAAGATAATTTTATTAGAAGGATAATTAGAATATGAGACTTTGGAAGCAATTTCTATTTATTTTCATTTAGCTAGTGGCCTAGGTAATTAAATTAGTAATTATCTATTACTTACTTATAAGACAAGTTCGGAGTGGTATTTGATTAGTTTTCTAATATTTTTTCCAAAAAGAGGATAATTGTAAGATGTAGTTAAACCTAAATTTTGGTCTCAAAGAGAATTAGTATGTAGTAGAATTAATTATTTATTTTATTTGGACTTTTGTCTAAACAAAAGGAAAAGGGGCAAGACTTCAAGTCATGTGGATTGGAGTCCGAAACGAGTCCAAAACAGAGTCTGTGGAAAGGGAGGATCCTTAGGGGTAATCCGAGGAAGTGTAGGCTATAAAGCCTCATATCTTGGACAACAACGAAGGCCAAGGTTGATTAGGGTTGGCGGTGAGTTGGTATTTAGGGTTTTTCTTGAAACCAAAAGGTAGAGAAGGAGAATGAAGAAGAAGATCATGTAGAGGCAGAAAAGGCTACGGTTTGCTGGATTTCATATTCATTCACCTAGAGAATGGCAAGCACACTGAAGTATCCATGTAGGACTAGTCGAGGTTGGACGACGCTCACAATACGTAGCCATGATCTAGGCGCCATGATTTGGGTCACCGGATAAGGAGATCGAAGATCAATGGCAGGACTCCATTTTGATGCGTGAAATTGAGCCATCACACATGAGAAGGATAAGAACCAACTAATTCTGTGGGTTCAAGGTTAGTTGGACCCAGTCAGAGATCCATGGCTACCAACTGTTGAAGTTTCTTGGGTGCAATGTGTCTGGATCTAGACAACCAGATCCAAAATCGATGGTCTAGGTTTCTCTGAACTAGGTAGTCTTTCAAAAATCAAAACTTGGGTTTGGAATTTTGGATTTTATCAAACAAGGTGTTTGTAGAAATCTTATGATGTCTATTATTCAGTAAAAATTAAATAGAAGGGTGTTTTTTATGTATGATATTTATTATGATTTGATTACAAAAAGACATGAGTTTTCAATATTTTGAACATTAAAATATCAAACGACTTCATAAATTCATGAATATTTTTATAGTAAGTGTATTTTGATATTTTTAATATGATTAGAAAGCCCCATCTATTTGATCTGAAGTCTTACCTAACTTTTTGATATAAATCTTAATAAGAGCGATATGGGTATATTACCCATGATTTGACTGTGAAACAATATGGGATTTTTACCTAAACCCTAAAGTATGCTTTCATTACTATTTACAAAGGTTTGACGATGTTTCATGCATATTTATATCATTATATGATTTTTGGACCTAAGTGGCCAATATGTATGATATTAATGATTATTTGTGAGAACATGTATTTTATGTGCCATTCTGTTTGGAAAATGAATTGTAATTATATTTTCCTATGATTTCATAATTGAGTTAATAAGATTACTATAAGTGATTTTTTTAGATTTATTCTTATTATATGATGTATATGCTTACATTAGTACATAAGACAATTTTTGGCTTATTTGAGTATAAAGAATATGGTGGTTATATAACGTAAGTTTTGATATACGTTCAGTACTAATATTTTGTCATAGTTTTAGATCCGACTCATGTTTAGTCTAAATAAGAACCCTAATTTAGTTTTGGAGGTTAGAGTGATGTGGGTTTGAGAGCTAGAAATAAAAAGAGAAATATAAGCATGAACTTATAGAACTTTGTTGATGTCCAGGTAAATATGTTGTGAACCAAGGAATCAAGATTAAGTTAAGGATCTCTTCAAACAAGGTAAGTGGGCCATGTCCATTGAGTTTTAATATCATTATGATTCAACCTACACCTTCCTACAAAGTAATTTAGAGATTAAGTTACTTTCAAACTTTAGTGTTTCATATCCTATCATGCCTTGAGTAATCAGATTTGTTTAGTTTGATTTATGTTACTTTCAAACTTTATTGTTTCATATCCTATCATGCCTTAAGTAATCAGATTTGTTTAGTTTGATTTATGTTGTCAGATTATCAGAGTTAAAATAGTTGATATTTATATAACATCTAGATACTCAATATTTCTATGCTCAGTTCAATTTATTTTCTTAGTCCTTTAGACTCATATGTCATGTATATGATATCAAAATTTAATTAAGTCATTCTATTATTTGGTGTTTTAGATTAAGATTTATTTAGAAAATTAGAATATCATATTTTAGATTTAGATTTAAATTCAATTCAGAATTAAAGAATAGAGATACATAGTCAGAGATAATAGATTAAGATTTAGAGATGACAAATTAAGAATTGATTCAGAGATAAGAGATTCAGATTTTGAAATAAGAAACTAAAAATAGATTCAGAGATAAAAGATTAAGATTCAGAGATAGAAATTAAGAATAGAGATAGAAAATGACACTAAAACATTAATACATCATATGACCAGTCCTTACTAGAGATCCCTAGGATGATTTCAGACAACACTATGTCATAGAGGGCATGTAGTGCTGATAACACCCAAATTCAGGCATTTATGCTAAGCATTTATTTACAATTTTGTGTCATTATAGCCTTAATATGCCCAAAAAGACTGTAGATACTTATCTTTTCATAATTTATATATCTTTTGAAGATAAAGTCGCTCAACTAGCCAATTTTGGGACTTGTAGGCACCAAACTCAAGAAGACATCAATTCTCCAGATTCTACCCCACAAATGTCGCATTATGTGTCTAAGAAACTTTTGATATCTTGGACCCTATTTTCTATGCCCAATCTTTTATCAAAAAGCATCCTTATCAATCAAAAGGTTCATTGACGCGGGCCCAACGACCACCAATAATAGCCCCTAGGGGGTGGGTTTGTCCACAAGGGTCACGACTGCGACAATGGTCTCGATCGTGATGACGTATCGAACGCTACATTCATTTTGACCGCTACATTCATATCAACTGCGACGATCTCGACCTCTTCGACCAAAACTTCTATAAATACCCCCACTGCTACCTAAAGGAGGGTTGGTGGTTCCTTCCAGTGACCAACGGTTCCCAGAGCTCTGTGGGAGTGCTCCAAGGTCTAAGAGGATCAAAGAGCACAACCTACGTCCATCCCTATGATGTGCCTCCATCCACCATCACCCTCTACCTCTGTCCAGCCATTTATACCATCGTTCACCCACTTTCTAGCCACCTTCCACCTCTATTAATCCACCAAGGCTGCTGTTCGGTGCAGAATCAAGGATAAAGGAGGTGAAGGAGTTCAAAAGATCAAGGAGGATGACCCAAAGATGAGATCTGACCCATACGGAGGCTAAGGAGCGAGAGACACCTCTCCTATATGAGCTAAATCTATTCTTCTTCTTCTTTCTTCTACTATTCTCCTTTGTTTCTATACAAATAATGTTCTTCCATCTTTGTTTGGTACCAACTATGCTTGTCCATGGCTAGTTGAGCTCCTTATTGACTATAGCCTGCTTTGGGCATGTTTATGTACTTTTACCATAAGAAAGTAGTTTTATTTTATACCTATTATGTTTTATGTTTGTCTTCTCTTTTTGGTTATGATTGCTGGATTGGTTGATCTCTTTCTTTCTTGAACTTTCATTTATGCATATATTGAGAGATTAGTGGTAGAAATGGATGACAGAAGGTAGTTTGGATCAAATATGAAAGGAGGAGGTTCAAGGGAGTGGTTCCTAACAACTTTGAATGTTATGGACCTGAAAGGGTAAGTGGGATATTCATGGGTGTTGATCCATAATCCTTGAGAGAGGTTTTGGATCCTTGATAGGATTTTAGTCACGTTGCACGAGAGTGACTGGGATGACCCCCACAGGAACAACTACCATGATACACACTATGGTTGGATGTAGGTTGCTTGCTGAGGTGTTCGAGGGTTGTCTACGCCCGAGAACGAGTGCATAGACTACCCAACTTGTGGTTACATAGCCAGAAACTCCTTCTCTTTGATTATTAGAATTCGAAAAAATCTATTTTGCTTTCTTTACTTTGATTTGTTTTATTTTGTGACATTTTACTAGACTTGTTCTAGGTCTGTACTTTTATCAACTATCAAATTGTCTTAACTGACTTAAGAGTAAGATCTTAAGCATCCTAAACATACCCACGTCCTTGTGTTCGACCCTATATTCTACTTTGACCTCATAATAAAATTGTAGGGTCCTTGAATGTTTCGGGTTATAAATTTAAAAGTCTGATCACCCCTTTGGGGTCGATCAAGTGCTAATAGAGGGTGCGTTGCACCATAGAGAACACTTCAGTGTAAACAGAGGGAACATTGTGCCAAAAAAAGGCGTGTTTAATCATAAAGGACACTTTGGTGTCAACAGAGGGCACATAGTGTCAAAAGAGGGTGTGTTGCACCATAGAGGACACTTTGGTGTTAACAGAGGATGACTTATCATATAATGGTGGTAACAAATTAGATAAAATATGTAAATAAAAGACACATCAATTCAGTATAAGTTTACATCTTTCAAATATTAATTCAACTTTTAGTTATAGTAAGTTCATATTTATCTTGTTAGAAATTCAATGCCACTTACTCTAACCTAGGTTTATCTTTGTGCATGGTTGGGGAAGAGATGTCGGCATGTACTAATTTGTAGGAAGATTAGTCAAGATAGAGGACACATCAACTTATTAGAAAGTTTGCTTGGTGGGGCACCATCTACATGATCCGAGATATTAAGACAGAGTACATGTTTTAACAACATGTATATAGTCTTTTTCTAAAGTTTCGTGTATCTAAGTTCCTTTTCCTGAGAATTCATAAGAATTTATTTCATAACAATATGTAATACTTTTGTCTATTATTATTGTTTTGTATACCCTATTTGTAACACCCCTAGTTGAAAAAATATATATTAGCTTTTGCTTATGATATTAAAATTTTGGGGTGTTACAATGACCCTATAATATACCAATACAAGCTATAATGGAGCAGTAAAGGAAGAATAGAAATAGGTGTAGATAGTCACTGACACGTCATGTTAGGAAGTGGACATGCTATGTCACTTGCAACAAAATAGAACTAGAAGTTTTAGACATGCCTTGTCACTTTTGGCAGATTTCAACAACGATAGATTCATCGTAACAACTCACAGGGACACACCATGTAGGTAAAGCACACGTCGTGTTTGAAGATGAAACAACATATTTTGCCCAGAACAAGATCCAAAATAGATGGTGAACCTTATAGATCACCAAGAGAAAGATGATAGGACTTGGTAAGAGACTAGATCTCCCTTAGTGTGATCAACAATGGTGGAGAAGGAAGAAGATGATGAGAGGGGATGGGGAAAGATACGATGACGATGTTGGCTTGGAAAGGAGAAGTCTTAACATGGCTATCCATCCTGCTCTGATACCATGTTGAGAACAACCGTCTTTCTATTTCCAAAAAGGAGTATAGAGGGGAAACAACAAGGAAGCACATAACAAACCCTAATGGGCCTATTATACTTAAGCCCATATCATATAAGACTAAGTGAAAAGAGAAAAATAATTAAAGGAAAACAACTAAGGATTAATATACATCTCAATACCTATATTGGTACCCTAGTGTTTTGGTGGGGGTCTTCCCCACCCTGGGCATTCAGATACATTCTTTAGGCCTGCGTCCGAACATACAATTTCGAGGAGACAATTCTGGAGGATGATTGTTGCATTGCTAAGTCTAATCTATGTCTTGACAGATATGTGTTTGACCACGACTACATGGGATTTTAAGTGGAGGAGAATAGTAAGCAACATGTGCACCCTAGTAGCGAAACTTCAATATCCCATCATTAAATGGATACTACCATATATATTTATATAAATTCATACAAACAAATTTAACTACAAATCCTTGAAAGAAAGGCAATGCAAGAATAATAAAATAGTGATAATCTTGTATAGAAAATATTGAAGAATATTCAGTTCCGAGTAAAACAATGACAATATTGTACTACTTTGTAGATTTCTCTCTTGGAGTCATTTTTTGATTGAGCAACTTTTGAAGTCTTGAATAATCAAGGTACTAGATTTACTATTTCATAGTTGTATTGTTTCTTCCCTCTTAAGCGCATACATAATATCTTAGAATGTGTTGAACTTAAATTTGTTTATAACCCTTCTTGCCTCTTGAAGGTCATCAACACTATTTGATAAATGTTGAACATTGTTGAATATCAAAATGATGGTGGAATTCATCTATTTAGAGTTTTGGCCCCTTTTGGGCTTTGTCCCCTTATAAATTAGGTTCACTTGATGTTGGGTAATGTCCCACCACCCAGCTTAGTGGGTAATGGATTAGTTGTCCCTCAATATTCTGGTTCAAAATAGAAATAAGTCGACAATGTTGTTCTCTCATAGACTATGAAAGCGCAAGGAACCTATCCTTAGAAATATATATGATATTAAGGCTTCTAAATGTGATTATGCCATCGTAGAAAACCTTGAATATTTCGAACTATCTTGTATACTTGATACCTTGTAGATAATCATGAACGTTGAGAAATATTACATAACTTCAAATTGCAAAATCAGTTGTCTTGGAACTCAAATCTTGGCAATGTTATTGTAATCTTTAACTACATGACATAAATTCACCAAATAGCCTTACCTAGTTTGGAAATGAAATGAATCTTCTCTTATTGCTAATATTTGCAATTATCTCGATAATAAGAATTTACTACCAGTGACCCTTTTCTTTTTTGGTGTCTATGCTTGTATGTATTTACCCTTTTGGGTTTTAAGAAGTACCCTGAGCGGCCGCTATTTTGGCTAATATTTGCAATGAAATGAATCTTCTCTTATTGTTTTGACGTTATGCAGGCTATTTTGGCTGCTTTAGCGGGGTGTCAGATTTTGCAGCTGGAGTGGCTGCTTCACGCAAAAAAAAAAGTTCGGCTCCGGTTACCACTAGAACTGTGCCGTTGCCCTGGAATTGAATCTTGACGAAGAAAGGAGTCTCAACTCCTTAGTTGGTGCCCCCTCTACTCTTATAAGAGCATGAGTCCCGCCCTATCACCTCACCCCCTTCACATCTCTGAAACCCCCTTTACATCTCGTGCAAGAGAGTTGCACGTCGGCAGCGGATAGCTCCTCCCGGTAGAAGTCTTCTTGGCACCCAGTTGAGGACTCAGCGAGGAAGGATTCTAGGCTGAAAGCTTTTGGAAAGTCTTCTCCACGCACAACAACTGCAAGTAACATGTATGTCATGGTTCTAATTTTTTATTCCATTTGTTTCTTGTTCTTCCCTTCCCGACTCAGTTCTTCCCTTCCTTGCTGTCTCTTCACAAGCTTCTATATGCACCACTTTTTATGGTCACTTTTTCTTCTTTTAACCTTCTTCTTTTATAAAGGTTTCCACTTTTGAAGGTCCTAAATCATCTTCAACCCTGACTTTCAACAATAGGTTCTTAACTCTCTCATTTATAGTCTCAACCTGAGTTTTCAGTGTTTCCAATCTTCGAACTTTGAAGTATGCCATACCGTTTACACTTTCCGATATCATCTTTAGCGTCCTGTTTTACACGTTTGGGTTATGTTCATAACAGTGGAAATAAACAATTGTTAACTTTCTCCTTTCTTGCATGTGAACGCCTATACCAGTAATCTCTTTGTTGTACATCAGTAGTGCAACACGTCTATCTTATTTGTCATACATTAGTAGTGTATAATGCCATCAATAGTACATCTGATTCAATATTTGTTGTACATTATAAATACAAATCTGCGATCAAAAACTAAAATATCAATGCACAACGTTGGCAAATAAACGTGAATGCATGATTGTACGTAATAAGAACGTGCTATATGTATCTTTGCAATATGTAATAAGGTAATAAAATCTATGGGCAAATAAGATCATGCTATATGTATCTCTGCAATATGTAATACGTTAATGAAATATGTAGGCAAATAAGAGCATGTTATATGATTAAATTGCAATTACAGTACACAATATGCTCTTTTAATATGTTGCTTATGAGCAATATGAGTTCTTGAAAATTGTCAAATATGATTTAAACTTCTATCAATATGAGTTTGTGCAATATGTTTTGAGTAATTAATTATACAAAATCATTATCTAGTTAAAAAATAACTTATTATGTATCCCAACAGAGAATGACTGACAATGGCGACAAGAAACAAGGAACTAATTAAATCATGGTTAAATTAGTAGACCCATGGTGGAAGTATGGCACACTTCCTAATCCATCTAGGAGGGAAAGGGTGAAATGCGCTTTCTGTCATCATTTATCAGCCAGTGGAATACTCAGATTCAAGAAATATTTGGCGGGTAAGCGTGACGATTTGATGCTTGTAAGAGTGTCCCGCTTGAGGAGAAGAGGAAAATATGTGATTACCTGGATAAGTTTTCTAAAAAGAAGAACAATAGGACACAAATTAAAAGATCTTAGGGGTGAGGTTGACATCAATAATCATGATGAGTCACATGACATAGTTTACATTTGGGATAGAGAGAAGAGGAAGGCCAAGATTATTGACAATCTTTTTCAATTTTTCATAAGAAACCCTGAGGAGATTGTAATTGACAGGACCGCTTCCAAGCAATAATCAACTAAAGACAAGTTGGGAAAAGAAAGAAGGGACTAGACATGTCAATGCATATCATGGTGGTTTTATGAAGCCAGTAAGATATCTTCTTGTTTTTTACTTCATATTATTATATTATAATTAATAAACTTATTTTTTGTATTGATTCATTATGTTCTATGATTTGTCAATGGTAATAGGAATCCCTATGAATGTTGTCAACCATAAGAGGTTCCATGTCATGATGGAAGCAATAGGACAATATGGTGCTGATTTGAAGGGGCCCTCTTACTATGAACTGAGGGAGCCCTTACTCATGAAGGAAGTTGAAGCAACAAAGTTTTCACTTAAAGAGCACATAGAAGAATGGAGATAAAGTGGCAGCTCATTGATGATAAATGCTTGGACTGATAATCACAACACAACTATTATGAACATTTGTGTTAATAGTCAATTAGGGACATATTTTTTGAAGGATGTTTATTATTCAGGTGAGGTGCACAATGCCAACTATATCTTTAATCTTGTTGATGCTACAGTTGAGGAGATATGAGATAAAAATGTTGTACAACTGGTGAGTGTCAATGCTCCAACCAACATTGTAGTAGGTCGACAACTACATGATAAGAGGCCGAAAATCTTATGGACTCCGTGTGCGGCCCATTCTAGTGATTTGATGATGGATCCATCAAGAGGTTACCCATGGTGAACAATGTAATCAAATAGGAAAAAGCACTGATGATATTCTTATACAATCATCATATCACTATGAGTATAATGAGACGCTTCCTAGGCCGTGACTTGGTCAGCTTAGGCATCACTAGATTTGCTACAACATTTCTAAGCTTGGAAAGTATCTTGAAAAACATGAATCAGCTCAGGAATATGTTTGTCTTTGATTATTGAGTAAACTACAAGTTCTCTAAAACAATAGAGGGAATAAGAACTACAACCACAATAGGGGGATCACAATTCTAGAAGGGAGTTCAGTTGGTGCTAAATATTTACAAACCTTTGGTGGTAGTTCTGCGGGTAGTTGATTATGAGAGAGTTCCTTCTATGGGATTCATGCATTTAGTTGTTTGCACTAGACAAGCTTGATAAATACTTGGCTGATAATGAGCCACTTGGCAAGCAGGTACTTGAAATATTTGCAGATAATTGGGACGACATGCTTAATCTCCCTTAGTTGCTGTAGGTAAATGTTTTGTTACCTTATATATTTGGATGAATGTGCTTGAAACAAAACATTTATTGAGTTTAAAATTTGTAGGATACTATTTGAATATGTATTTATATTGGAGATGTGATGGAATAAATAACACGAGCATGATAACATATGGTCTTGTGGAGTGCATTGAGACTTTCTATCTTGAGCCAGACATACAGAATGCTATCGTCATGAAGAATGAATTATCTGAATACAAGGATGCCTCGAGATCCTTTGGAAGGGCAGCTGCTATTCGACAATGAAATGAAAATGGGTTCAACCCAGGCAAAAGGCACAACCTCAACTAATTTTTTACATGTAAATTGTTAATTATTAAACACCTCTATTGTGACAATTATATGGGATTTGAAATCCTAGATTTCTAACTGAATTTTCCTTGGAAACACAATGCAATGGTGGATCAACTATGGAGCAACTAAGCCTTATTTGCAATGGCACGACAATTTCTAAATTTGACTTGCTCATCATCTAGATGTGAGAGAAATTGGAGTGCATTTGAGATGGTATGTGGATGGAAAAACATTAGTGATTGCAATTGCATAATTATGCTAAAATTCTTATATATAATGATGTTTTTGGGTGTTCTTATTTATTTTCCAGATTCATACTATAAGGAGAAACAAATTGGATGTTAAGAGGCATGAAACAGTAGTGTTTATCCAATTTAGGGAAAAATTAAAGGAGAAGAAAGAGAGACACGAGAAGAAAGATGACGTGGTTGAGTCTCAAGATAATGAGAAAGCAAAATATTGGATGGTAGGTTGGATCCAGATGAAGAAGAAATCTATCTAGGCATTGGAGTAACCTGAGGAGCAGTTCTAGAAGCTAGTGGAGCGGTCGAAGTATCAGAAACAAGGAAAAGTAAAAGGGTCTCCAATATGAACAATGTTTTTAAGATGTCTGATTCCAAAATGGGATGTAAAGATGAGTGTGAGGATGCAACTTCTGATCATGACAACTTTAACTTGGATTTTGATAAAAATATTGAGGATGCAAAGACTATTGAAGGGAATGATAGTGATAGCTTAGGGGGTGATTGTAGTGATGATTATTGGTTGAATTTTTATTTATTTTGCATTTCATTTTGTAAGGACTCCTTTTTATATGTGAAAGGAATTTTATTGCATTTGGAATGATTGATTATTCAATATTATTTCATTATGTCAGTAGTGCAGAATTACTATATTTTTCTATCTTTTTTGAAACAATAATTCCCACTTTTTCAAGAAGTGTCTGGTTTGATCAGTTTCAAACCCCACTTCACACTTGAGCATTTTATGAGGCCAGTTCGGTCACTACACACTTTCCAAAACATTGATGTCCTCAATAGAACCTACACCTAAGTGGTTTGTAAAAACACATAGAAAAAAGGAGCAAAAAGGGTATGCGTTAGTAAAAGCCGGTATACATGCATGAAATTAAGCACTTGCTATGAGGACTTGGAAATTCCTCTCCTTTTCACTTTTCTAGAAGTTGTAATTGAAAAGGTAAACATAATCCTATAAATAATAATGATTATTAAGGGTAAATATCACATTTGGTGATCCTTTTTGTTTGCAATACTGTCCTAGATAGTTATTTCTAAGTTTTAACACCTTATAAGATTGTATATAATTATCGAGAATCTTAAATATTACTTTGCAAACAAAATTACTTGAAAGTTGAGAAAAGGTTATTAATCAGACAAATCTTTGTTGTAGTATTTTTGTAATGGCAAGATGAGAGACGAATAAAGAAGATTTTAGAATTTCAAATCATTCTAGTGGTATAATACGTTTATTATATTACATGGATCATATATGGGATTAAGAGAGAAAGATTTCTCCCCCCCTCTCCCACGCCCATGGCGGAGGCTGAACGCCCGTGAGGGTGGCAAATCAAGGTGACAACTGGGATTCGAACCCGGGTCCCTTTGTTAGGGGACACCGTGCTTGACCACTTAATTATATTACATGGATCATATATGCATATGCCTTAATGTTTTTATTTGGATAATCAAAGTTTTAACTATGAGATGAGACTTGGTAAAAACTGAGACTTATTCACAAGGAATACCATTTTTAAAATATCAAGCCAATTGTAGTTACAATTTAAGAGTATGAATTTACAAGTTTTGCATATAGTTTGCAATTAAATACTTGCCTGATTAATGGATACATTTGATGTTAAGAGAAACTATAGGAACCTAGAAATTGTCCCTTTTAATTATCAAACATATGACATGAGCCTTGGATCAACAAATAGTGGTTGAGGGATCTTCTTCTTCCTCTCACCCAAAAAGATAGTAGTCCACACTAAAATTTACTACTTGGTCTCTCTATACCGTAATGGAACCTCTCTCACCTTAGAAACCCTATAATATTACTCCTCTTTCAATTTTGATTCGAATCATGGGTGGAATGGAAAAGTCACTGCCTTGGTCACCAAGAAAGAACCACCCCATTTCCTTGCTTCCCAATGCTAACAAGACCAAGAAGACAAGGTGCTAAATCTAATCCCCTAACACTATAAAACTGAGGTCCAACCTTAACTCTTTCTTCTTTTCTCTCCCCCACCTTTCTCTCCCATCAACAGTCCCCATTTCTAGTTCTTTATAGCCAACTGTAGCCTATACTCCACACCTTAATGTCATGGAAATTTGGAGGGAGTGATGGCCCCTTACATAGTCATATGGTTGGCCACCAACTTCTCAAAGGTGGCCTTTCCTTTCTCAAACCAAGAACCCACCTTGGGCGTTAGAAGCTACTTGCTGGAGTCCACCTCACTGTGAAAGCGTGTTACGAATAGAGACCCCATGTAACAGGAGGGGCCATTCTAGGGATGAACACTAGCAACATGGCTCAAGATCGAGGCCTCCTAGACTGGGCCATGTCAGATTGGCATGCACGCATGTAACATGGAAAGGCCCAACCTATCTAGGCCCTCACTTGATGACTAGAAGAAAATTGGGCTCCTTAGTGTCTGCACAAACTAATATGGAGTCAGCTCCAGATTAAAGGAACAGGAGAGGTACAATTTAACCCCTAGTTTGAGCACTATCTTGCTAAAGACATAGAGAATGCTATAAAGGTCCAAAAAATTTATATATAAAGTTGATCACGAAAATAATAGGAATCTAATGAAATTTTTTTTAAGGTCTAACTCAATCCCTAGTTCAAAAAGTAATTCTAAGTACTCTTTAGTGTGGACCATTAAGTATACAACCCTAATTGTTAAATGTAATGTTTTTGGCATATCTATGGATGCTACCACTAATCATATGATCAAATGATGGAAATCTCTTATGTTAATTAGTTTTCCCTTTACTTAAGCAAGAAAGATTTATATAAGACATGAATGAAGAAAATAAGGCTTCATGGAAGCAAACCCTAACTGACCATATGAACCCTAAAATGAACCTATCTTAATACCTATACCTTGGGTTCACTTTAAAATCGTAGTTAAGGACATTTGAGATGTTTGTAACACTTGGTTGCATATCAATTTCATATTAGTGCTTGTTGCTTTTAATATTTGATTGTAGACACCACTTGTCCTACAAGACAAGGTATATAGGTTATCTATGAGTACTCACTTTGAGCTTTTAGGATTCTAAAGTTTGTTGAATGTTTGAATTACATGATGTATGCATGAATGCTTTCAATTATTGTTGAAATTATGAAATCTTATGTGTTACAACCCGTTCCTAGCTTTGCTGGTAATCCTAGGATTTTAAGATAATCTTAATGCTTGACATACTTTTGTTATTAATATTCTATGTTGTGCTTTGTCTTAACTTTGGTAACCTTAAATACTTGTTTGGGAAATTCATAATAATGACTTAAGCATACTATAAAGATCCAAGTTAGAGTTAATATAGCATTAACCCATACATGTATGTAAGAAGAGAGTTAATGATATTGGAGAAATAATTAATAAATGATTTGTCATTTGAGAATATTATCAAAATAATATTGTAGGATTATAGAGAATTTAATTATGAATCCAACAAAAAAAAGAACCGAATCGGAATAAAAATGAGAGAATTATGCCCTTTTTAGTAAACATATACTGAGCACTGCGAACGTGGCCGACACTGCGACCGACGCTGTGTCCACACAACGACCTCGACCGATGCTACGTCGACACCATGACCGCCGCCGCCCATGACATCCAATTGTAAAACGATCTTATCTCGATCTATACTTATCCATTTTCAATGAAACGAAGTTCGTTGGAACCAAGATTCAATCCTCTATCATTCCAAATATCTTACTCTATAAGAGGGTGACTTGGAGGGTGATTTCTGGGGTGATTTTTGGGGAAGAACGTGAAGAACGGTGAAAATCTAAAAGGGCTTCTATAGATTCAACTTGGTAAGTAGTTTTAACTGTTGATTCTTCCTCCTCTTCATTTTCCCTTACTCAGAATCCCTAGTCCAACAAATTTGAAGTTTGGTTTAACCCCTGATATTCATCTTCTACCTACACCAGACCTCATTTAGGGTTAAAAGGAAGAAGAAACAACGGATTTTGCTAGAATTTTGATATGGATTCGAGAGTTTCAGAGATGTGTTGCGTTTTTAAGGTGTTTTCACACCTTAGGGTGAGTGGGTACTTCTTTTAAATAGTAGAATGCACAAAAATGAGTTAAATCATTAATAATTTTCAATTTCTTAGTATGTGTGTATAAACCGTAAATGGTTTTTTGATCTGGCTTTTACAAGTTGATATGAAATGGATGATAATCGTGTTGTGTCAAATTTCAGATGATGAAATCATATTAGAAATGGGTACAATCCATCTAAATGATAATTCTTAAAGTAATTGTAGAGGTTATAAAAGTAAACTAAAATTTAGGGGTTTTGGCTATGACTAAATTTGTTGTATAATTGAATAAAGAAGTTTGCCTAGCTAAATCTCCTTTGTTATGAATGATTGTTTTATTTGTGTGCGTATTACATATATGTCAGATAAGATCTTGGATTTCATATGATGATATCAATGTTTTCTTGATATATATGTAAGAGCGTGGAAACCCTAGTTTAGTTAATTACACAGTTTCATATATATATTCGATTATATGTGAACTGCTGAAAGAAATCTTTATTGAATGATGTTATTATGTATTAAATCCTTATGCGAGTCATGTAATAAGTGAATGAGGTAAATGAAACCCTAAGGATCGAGTGTTTAGTGAATCAAGTATTCTGATATTAATGTTGCTCAGTATGAGATGTGGTTATGCTTGACAGTTCAGTTGTAGTAAATTTTATCAGATGGTTTATGTAATGAATGGTTTACAAAGATGTGTTGACTCAAGGTCAATTAGGTCAATGTTGACTCACGTCTAAATTGACTAAACCCATGTTTTGATGATGTCTAACCATTCCACATATTGGTGTCTAATGTCTCTACTTGAGTGATTTCAGATTAGGTATAGACACACTCCAAATGCCCTAACTTGCACATATCAACTTGGAGAAATGACAAGTCAAAGTCAATACAAGTGCACATTTTTGTAATATGATGTAAATCCATTAGAATCATGTTGTAAATCACTTGTAATGATTGTATGACTTGTAATTAAGCTTAGAAAAAATCAGGAGCACTTAGATCGAATGTTTAAGCACACAAAAGCCATTTTCTAAAATTCACATCAGGCTATTCATCGGTTGAGTTCTGTGAGTTGCAAACTCGACCGAAATTGATTGGATCTAGAAAATAACTTTTGATCGGTCGAGTTTACACTTCACAGAACTCGATCGATAGAGTACCTGACCAATTTGATTTTCATTGGTCAGTTGAGTTTCCCCAGGACAAACTCGACTGATGGTCTGAATATCAGCTTTATCTTTTACTTTATCGGTCGAGTTACCCTTATAGAAACTCGACCGATTGCACTATACGAAAAAGTGCAGAAAAGTGCTTCTAGCCATTGTGGAGTTGCAACAAGTGAAAATATATCTGTTGCAAGCCACGAAATGGCTAGTTTTCATTCTCAAGTGTTCCCAAAGGCTTAGAGGCATCCCCAGCTATAAATAGGACCCCTTGGGCTTCATTCCAAGGTTGAGCATTCAATGCAAAACTCTATGTGAGGTTCCTATTCTATAGTTGAGTGCTTCCTACAGCCTCCTCTCTCTCTCTAATCTTAATCACTTGCTACATTCGTTAGAGTGAGTAGGAAATAGTAAGAGAGCTAGTCCTACATGTATATCTTGTGAGGCTCTCACTTCCACCACCTCCCCATCTCTCATTTCAATCATGAAGATGAAGGTTCTCTATCTTGGCTAAAAGAGGTGAAGAAGAACAAGGGAAGGCATCCCTTGGTGAAGATCAAGGCTGAAGACTTGGAGCTAGAGTGGGTAAGCCCTTGGTGAAGGCAGAAGACTCCTGGCTCAAGTGGGTAAGTACTTGATGGATGCTTCTCCAAGTGAACGTGAAGTCAAAGGAGGAAGATCCAAGAAGAGTGGGTAATCCCTGTAAGGCTGAAGACTTGAACAAGAGTAGGTAAGTCCTTGGAAAAGGCAGAAGACTCCTTGCAAAGTGGGTAAGTCCTTGGTAAGGTTGAAGACTCTTTGTTTTGGATAGGTAAGTCCTTTGGTGGTCATGTATTGTATCTCTTATAATGAATATAATGAAGATGCAAGGTTAAGAAATCCTAGAGGTTGAACTCTCTAGGTAGTGGACTGACTCACTTCTAGTTTGAAGTGTGAAACCACTCTAAACATCTTGTCAATTGATGTATATTCAATCTCTCTCTCCCTTTCTATGCATGTTTTAGTTGCACACAAATTTCCTATTTAGCAACCTTATCTTGTGATATATCTTGAAGGTCTAATGAATTTTGTTTAAGTGCATTCACCTCTATTCACCCGCCCTCTAGAGCATCTAATCACCCATCTAGGATCCAACAATTGGTATCAGAGCAGGCTTCTCCAAGCATACTTCACCAAGTAGGAGAAGATGGGTGACTACCAAGGAGGGATATACTTGATCAGCCTACCAATCTTTGATGGGAGAAATTTCCTCTATTGGAGAAGAAGACTTCAATTCTACATCCAAGGATCAAGTCTTGAGATGTGGCAAATGGTGAACAGACCATATAAGCTACCAAAGACAAAGATTGAAGATTGGGATGATGCTACCTTGAAGAAAGCAACCTTGAATGCTAGAGCCATGCACATCCTCTATGCCTTAATAACCTCCACTGAGTTCAACCAGATTTCTTCTTGTGAGATGGCCTATGAGGTATAGAGAAAGCTATGCATCACCTATGAGGGGACAGATCAAGTGAAGCAAAGCAAAGTCTACATCCTCAAAGGGCTGCTTGAGAGCTTCAAAATGGAAAAGGAGGAGAAGATAGCCAGTATGTACTCAAGGATCAACACCATTGTGAATGGTCTTGCTGTTCTAGATCATTCTATGAGTATAGGAGAGATCAACTCTAAGATCCTTAGAACTCTCCCCAAGAAGTGGGAACCCAATGTGACTTCCATTGAAGAAGCAAGGTCTCTTAAGGATGTCCCTATTGAAGAGCTCATTGGAAATCTACAAGCACATGAAGCCACACATGATAAGAGGGAGGAAGTAGAAAGACAAGAAGAGAAAGAACTCAAGAGAATGAAGAAGGCTGAAATTAAAGATCAAATGAAGGCTATTGTTGGTCAAGATTCTCCATCCTATTAAGTTGAAGAAGATGCCATGTAATCTAAGGGTAGATTCTACAACGGCAAGAATTCCTCCTCCATCCAGTGCCTCAAGTGTGGAAAGAAGGGCCACTTCAAGATAGATTGTCTACAAGGCAAGAAGACCCATCATCACAAGAAAAGAGAAGATAAGTGGCACTCAAACTCAAGTGACTCCTCTAACTCAAGCTCAAGTGAAGATTCAAGTGGAGGATTAAGATCAAGCTCAAGTGATGAAGGAGAATGCCATTTTGCTCTTATGGCATCAAAACGTGAAGACTTGAGGTAAATCTAAACTCTTTAGAAAAAGAATATTTGATTGCTATTATTCATGATACTTGTGCCTCTCTTCAGTCTTATAAAAGGAAAAAGAAAAAGCTTGTTAGAATTGTTGATAATTTGCATGTAGAACTAGATGATCTTGAACATGCTAATTCTTGCTTGCTTGATGACAAAAATGCTTGTATTATCCATTTAGACTCTCTTAAACTTGAAAATGCTAGTTTGCTTGATAAAATTAGATTTATAGAAGCTCAACCTCTCATGCCTAGTTCTAATGAAGAGCATACTTTAATTGTTGATTCTCTCATGCATGATATTAATGTTCTTAAATTTGAAAACTGAAAACAAACACAAAGTTTTTTTTTTGCAAGGATTAGAATCTAAAAATGGTGTTTGTCTTTCTAAGATTGCTTTGTTTGAAATAGAAAATGCCTCTTTGCTTGCTAAAATCAATGTGCTTGAATCTTGTTCTAGTTCTACTAATAGAGAGAATGATGTTGCTGCTCTTCATATTGATAGAGATTCTTATTTAACTAAAGCTCTTTGCTTAAAAAATGATCTTTTTTTTTGGTCACCCAAGCGCTGCTTAGAAAATGATCTTCTGCATGCTAGAGATAATATCATTCATTTGTCTTCTACCATTACTTCTCTTATGCATGATAATGATGGTTTGAGATCTTCTTTGCAAAAATTCTTAGTTGGTAAAAAGAATCTTAATGACATCCTACACCATAATACTAAACAAATTAGTAGACATGGTTTAGGGTACGATGGTAGTCAAAGGAACAACAAAGGTAAAGGACCTCCAATATTCCATGGAGAATCCTCTAGTTCAAAGACTATGGGCACATGCAACTATTGAAATGTAATTGGTCATTATTCTACTTGTTGTCCTTTTAGGAAAACACCCAAGAGCAATAGGACTTGGGTTGCTAAGCTAACCCCTCCGGACCTAAAAACATGATTGGGGACCATTTCATCTTTCTTCTTGTAGGTACTTGCAAATGGATTGACTTGAGCCATTGAATTGCAAATTGACTTCTCAATCCACATGGAAGAAGAAAGGTGAGATGTGTAGAGGGTGAAAACAAGTGGAAAAGGAATGGTAAGAACAAAGGTAAAAGTTTTATTTCTTATAACCATTTCTAACTTGTTTTTGTCAAGTTAGTGTGCACTATACATATGGTTTTTGAGTCAAAAGTGGTATTTTGTGTTTCTCTTCACACTCTTGGTCAAAAACTATTTCTAATGCTTCTATAGTGCATTACTAATTTGCTTAGACATGTTTGGACATGGTTTGTATTGTTAGCATGCTTTTAAATATGGTTTTATGATATATATGTGCTTTTTGACATCAGCTCTGTCAGTCGAGTTTGCCCTATTTGAAACTCAACCGATAGGCACCTATGGTTGTTACCAGCAGCTGTCATCGGTCGAGTTGTCAATACACAGAACTCGATCGATAACACTGTGCATAGAATATACACTTGGCTTATTGAATGATAATTTCACTCTCAACTAGATTTTCTCTACCAATAGCCTTATTCTTTGACACTCCTTTGGTACCTTAATATATTCATTTTTCCATGTTCTAATTGCCTATCTTGTTTACAACTCTATCCTGGTAATTGCTCTAAATTGGTAT
Source organism: Alisma plantago-aquatica (assembly GCA_963693085.1). NCBI lineage: Eukaryota > Viridiplantae > Streptophyta > Magnoliopsida > Alismatales > Alismataceae > Alisma > Alisma plantago-aquatica. Next base: position 921,317,299 of record OY856413.1, on the reverse strand, counting down.
ACCTATATCTTGCAATTACTTGCTTTGAGTTGTTTTGCAGATTTTGATGATGATCTCTTTGGGTCTCTTGGTTGTATCTAAAATTTCTTCCATTGTACACTAACTTGCTATATCTATCTAGGTGTATATCTTGTGTTGATACAACCTTGAGGTTCTTAGTGGTAATCATCCTTTGGTAATGATGCATATTTGTATGTGAGTTATATCCTTTCATGCTTCTAAAATTGCTTATCTCTTTGTTTGGATATATCTTTACATCCACTCATAGCTTTCTTTATCTTGTGTATCTTTTGGTATCTCTTGCTATGACCTAGATCCTACTAGTAGTCCTAACTTGTGATATCATCTACTAGTAGTTCACATACATGTAGTTCTAACCTTGTTTATAATTGGTATCTTTGCTCATCTAGTGGTATTTCACTATATGCTATACTTGTATCTTGTTTCAAACTTTCTCAAGCTTGTTCATTGAATTGCATATCTATTATCTTGAGTTGCTTGTATAACATTGTGATGCAGGGTGCATAGATCTACATTGTATGTAGAAATTGGACCATGTTTGGATTTCATGCAGATTTTGCTCCAGTTTCAATTTTTGCTGCAAGAGTAGTGTTTTTTTATGTAGAAATGATCTTCTGAGAAAGACTCATTGCTTTTCCATGAGCCCTGATACTTTTTGGGGCAAAATTCTGTAATCTCGAAGGTCAAAATTATGTTCTATTATTTTTCTGCAGTACTTTATCTTGCATTTTGGGTTGTTCAAGTGCATGCTTTGACTTGCTTTTCTTTCTATGCTTGGACAAGCCCCTAGCTGTGGTCTTCTACTCTCCTTTTATAACTTTTGTCATCTCCTTTCTCTTTAACAAGTGATGTTTCTTATCCCTTCATACCCCCACCTTTTGAAATGATAAAGGGGGAGAAAGGTATGTCTTCTTTTGACAAAATAGGGAGAAGGCATGTCTTACATGAAGAGGATAAGTATGTCCATGTAAGGGGGAGATGGTAAAGTGGAGAAGACATATATGTGTAGAACATATATGAGTAGAAGACATAGTTTCTATAAATTTTATGAAAGTTAACCATGCAGGAGAAATAACATAAATTGAGGGGGAGTATGAGAACTCCAAGCGCATCAATTGAGGGGGAGCATATGAGCTCAATCCTATTAAAACCCCTAGGTTTCTCCGAAGGTATGATTTTACTTAAAAGCTTTCAATACATTTATGGAATGGTTTGTCATCTTCAAAAAGGGGGAGAATGTTGACTTAAGGTCAATTAGGTCAATGTTGACTCACGTCTAAATTGACTAAACCCATGTTTTGATGATGACTAACCATTCCACATATTGGTGTCTAATGTCTCTACTTGAGTGATTTCAGATTAGGTATAGACACACACCAAATGCCCTAACTTGCACATATCAACTTGGAGAAAAGATAAGTCAAAGTCAATACAAGTGCACATTTTTGTAATATGATGTAAATCTATTAGAATCATGTTGTAAATCACTTGTAATGATTGTATGACTTGTAATTAAGCTTAGAAAAAACCAGGAGTACTAAGATCGAATGTTTAAGCACTCAAAAGCCATTTCCCAAAATTCACATCAGGATGTTCATCGGTCGAGTTCTGTGAGTTGCAAACTCGACAGATCCTGATTGGATCTTGAAAATGACTTTTGATCGGTCGAGTTTACACTTTACAGAACTCGATCGATGGAGTGCTTGACCAATTCGATTTTCATTGGTCGGTCGAGTTCCCCATGAAAAACTCGACCGATGGTCTCAATATCGGCTTTGTCTTTTACTCTATTGGTCGAGTTACCCTTATAGAAACTCGATTGATTGCAGTATACAGAAAAGTACATAAAAGTGCTTCTAGCTATTGTGGAGTTGTAATAAGTGAAAATATATCCATTGCAATCCACAAAACAACTAGTTTTCATTCTCAAATGTTCCTAAAGGCTAAGAGGCATCCCCAACTATAAATAGGACCCATTCGACTTCATTGTAAGGTTGAGCATTCAATGCAAAACTCTATGTGAGGTTCCTATTCTATAGTTGAGTGCTTCCTATAGCCTCCTCTTCCTCTCTAAGCTTAATCACCTGCTACATTCATTAGAGTGAGTAGGAAATCTATAAGTGAGCTAGTCCTACATGTATATCTTGTGATGCTTTCACTTCTACCACCTCCCCATCTCTCATTTCAATCATGAAGATGAAGGTTATCTATCTTAGCTAAGAGAGGTGAAGAAGAACAAGGGAAGGAATCCCTTGGTGAAGATTAAGGCTGAAGACTTGGAGGTAGAGTGGATAAGCCCTTGGTGAAGGCAGAAGACTCCTTGCTCAAGTGGGTAAGTTCTTGGTGGAAGTTTCTCCGAGTGAAGGTGAAGTCAAAGGTGGAAGATCCAAGAAGAATGGGTAATCCCTGTAAGGCAGAAGACTTGAGCAAGAGTAGGTAAGTCCTTGGAAGAAGGCGGAAGACCCCTTGCAAAGTGGGTAAGTCCTTGGTAAGGTTGAAGACTCTTTGTTTTGGATAGGTAAGTCCTCTAGGTAGTGGACCGACTCACTTCTAGTTTGAAGTGTGGGACCACTCTAAACATCTTGTAATTAGTGTATGTTCAATCTCTCTATCCCTTGCTATGCATGTTTTTTTTGCACACTAATTTCCAATTTAACAATCTTATCTTGTGATATATCTTGAAGGTCTAATGAATTTTGTTTAAGTGCATTCAGCTCTATTCACCCCCCTCTAGAGCATCTAACCACCCATATAGGATCCAACAATTGGTATCAGAGCGGGCTTCTCCAAGCATACTTCAACAAGTAGGAGAAGATGGGTGACTACCAAGGAGGGAGATACTTGATCAGCCTACCAATCTTTGATGGGAGCAATTTCCTCTATTGGAGAAGAATGGTTCAATTCTAAATCCAAGGATCAAGTCTTGAGATGTGGCAAATGGTGAACAACCCATACAAGCTACCAAAGACAAATATTGAAGAATGAGATGATGCTACTTTGAAGAAAGCAACCTTGAATTCTAGAGCCATACACATCCTCTATGCCTTAATGACCTCCACCGAATTCAACCGGATTTCTTCTTGTGAGATGGCCTATGAGGTATGGAGAAATCTATGCATCACCTATAAGAGGACAGATCAAGTGAAGGAAATCAAAGTCTACATGCTCAAAGGGCTTCTTGAGAACTTGAAGATGGGAAAGGAGGAGAAGATATCCAACATGTACTCAAGGATCAACACCATTGTGAATGGTCTTGCTATTCTAGGACATCCTATGAGTAGAGGAGAGATCAATTCTAAGATCCTTAGAACTCGTCCCAAGAAGTGGGAACCCAAGGTGACTTCCATTGAAGAAGCAAGGTCTCTTAAGGATGTCCCTATTGAACAGCTCATTAGAAATCTACAAGCACATGAAGCCACACTTGACAAGAGGGAGGAAGTAGAAAGATAAGAAGAGAAAGAACTCAAGAGAATGAAGAAGGCTAAAATCAAAGCTAAAATGAAGGCTATTGTTGGTCAAGCTTCTCCATCCTCTTAAGTTGAAGAAGATGCCATGTAATCTAAGGGTAGATTCTACAACGGCAAGAATACCTCCTCCATCCGGTGCCTCAAGTGTGGAAAGAAGGGCCACTTCAAGATAGATTGTCTACAAGGCAAGAAGACCCATAATCATAAGAAAAGAGAAGATAAGTGGCACTCAAGTTCAAGTGACTCCTCTAACTCAAGCTCAAGTGAAGATTCAAGTAGAGGATCAAGATCAAGCTCTAGTGATGAAGGAGAATGCCATTTTTCTCTTATGGCATCAAAACGTGAAGACTCGGGGAAAATCTAAACTCTTTAGATAAAGAATCTTTGATTGCTATTATTCATGATACTTGTGCCTCTCTTAAGCCTTATAAAAGGAAAAATAAAAAGCTTGTTAGAATTTTTTGATAATTTGCATGTAGAACTAGATGATCTTGAACATGCTAATTCTTGCTTGCTTGATGACAAAAATGCTTGTCTTAGCCAAGTAGACTCTCTTAAACATGAAAATGCTAGTTTGCTTGATAAGATTAAATTTTTAGAAGCTCAACCTGTCATGCCTAGTTCTAATGAAGAGCATACTTTAATTGTTGATTCTCTCATGCATGATATTGATGTTCTTAAAACTGAAAACAAAGACAAAGATTTTGTTTTGCAAGGTTTAGAATCTGAAAATGGTGTTTGTCTTTCTAAGATTGCTTTGTTTGAAACAGAAAATGCCTCCTTATTTGCTAAAATTGATGTGCTTGAATCTTGTTCTAGTTTACTAGTAGAGAGAATGATGTTGTTTCTCTTCATATTGATAGAGATTCTTATCAAACTAAAGCTCTTTGATTAGAAAATGATCTTCTGCATGCTAGAGATAATATCAATCATTTGAGTCAAAAGTGGCATTTTGTGTTTCTCTTCACACTCTTGCTCAAAATCTATTTCTAATGCTTCTATAGTGCATTACTAAATTGCTTAGACATTTTTGGATATGGTTTGTATTTTTAGCATGCCTTTAAATAGGTTATTATGATATATATGTGCTTTTTGACAGCAGCTCTGTCATTCGAGTTTGCCCTGTTTGTAACTCGACCGATAGGCACCTATGGGTGTTGCCAACAGCTGTCATCGGTCGAGTTCTCAATACACATAACTCGACCGATAACACTGTGCACAGAATATACACTTGGCTTATTGAATGAGAATTTCCCTCCCAACTAGATTTTCTCAACTAATAGCCTTATTCTTTGGCACTCCTTTGGTACCTTTATATGTGCATTTTTCTATGTTCTAATTGCCTATCTTGCTTACAACTCTATCCTGCTAATTGTTCTAAATTGGTATACCTATATCTTGCAATTACTTGCTTTGAGTTGTTTTGCAAGTTTTAATGATGTTCTCTTTGGGTCTCTTGATTGTATCTAAAATTGCTTCCATTCTACTTTAACTTGATATATCTATCTAGGTGTATATCTTGTGTTGATACAACCTTGAGGTTCTTAGTGGTAATCATCCTTTGGTAATGATGCATATTTGTATGTGAGTTATATCCTTTCATGCTTCTAAAATTGTTATCTCTTTGTTTGGATATATCTCTACATCCACTCATAGCTTGCTTTATCTTATGTATCTTTTGGTATCTCTTCCTATGACCTAGATCCTACTAGTAGTCCTAACTTGTGATATCATCTACTAGTAGTTCACATACATGTAATTCTAACCTTGTTTATAATTGGTATCTTTGCTCATCTAGTGGTATTTCACTATATGCTATGCTTGTATCTTGTTTCAAACTTGCTCAAGCTTGTTCCTTAAATTGCATATCCATTATCTTGAGTTTCTTGCATAACATTGTGATGCAGGGTACATAGATCTACATTGTATGTAGAAATTGGAGCATGTTTGGATTTCATGCAGATTTTGCTCCAGTTTCAGTTTTTGCTGCAAGGGTAGTGTTTTTTATGCAGAAACGACCTTCTGAGCAAGACTCATTGCTTTGCCATGAGCCCTAATACTTTTTGGGCAAAATTCTGTCATATTGAGGGTCAAAATTGTGTTCTATTATTTTTCTACAACACATTATTTTGCATTTTGGGTTGTTTAAGTGCATGCTTTAACTTACTTTTCTTTCTATGCTTGGACAAGCCCCTATCTGTTCTCTTCTACTCTCCTTTTATAACTTTTGTTATCTCCTTTCTCTTTAACAAGTGATGTTTCTTATCCCTTCATACCCCCCACTTTTTGAAATGTCAAAGGGGGAGAAAAGTATGTCTTCTTTTGACAAAATAGGGAGAAGGCATGTCTTACATGAAGAGGAGAAGTATGTCCATGTAAGGGGGAGAAGGTAAAGTGGAGAAGATATATATGTGTATAACATATATGAGTAGAACATATATGAGTAGAAGACATAGTTTCTATAAATGTTATGAAAGCTAACCATGTAGGAGAAATAACATCAACTGAGGGGGAGTATGAGAACTCCATGCACATCAATTGAGGGGGAGAATATGAACTCAATCCTATTGAAACCCCTAGGTTTCTCAAAAGGTATGATTTTACTTAAAAACTTTCATTACATTTATGGAATGGTTTGTCATCTTCAAAAAGGGGGAGAATATTGACTCAAGGTCAATTAGGTCAATGTTGACTCATGTCTAAATTGACTAAACCCGTGTTTTGATGATGACTAACCATTCCACATATTGGTGTCTAATGTCTCTACTTGAGTGATTTTATATTAGGTATAGAAACACTCCAAATGCCTAACTTGCACATATCAACTTGGAGAAAAGACACGTCAAAGTCAATACAAGTGTACATTTTTGTAATATGATATGCATCCATTAGAATCATGTTGTAAATCACTTGTAATGATTATATGACTTGTAATTAAGCTTAGAAAAATTAGGAGCACTTAGATCGAATGTTTAAGCACACAAAAGCCATTTTCCAAAATTCACATCAGGCTGTTCATCGGTCGAATTCTGTGAGTTGCAAACTCGACCGATCCTGATTGGATCTTGAAAATGACTTTTGATCGGTCGAGTTTACACTTCACAGAACTCGACCGATAGAGTACCTGACCAATTAGATTTTCATTGGTCAGTCGTGTTTCCTCAGGACACACTCGACTGATGGTCTAAATATTATCTTTGTCTTTTACACTATCGGTCGAGTTACCCTTATAGAAACTCGACCGATTACACTGTACGAAAAAGTGCAGAAAAGTGCTTCTAGCCATTGTGGAGTTGTAACAAGTGAAAATATATCCGTTGCAAGCCATAAAATGGCTAGTTTTCATTCTCAAGTGTTCCCAAAGGCTAAGAGGCATCCCCAACTATAAATAGGACCCATTGGGCTTCATTCCAAGGTTGAGTGAGTAGGAAATCTATAAGAGAGTTAGTCCTACATGTATATCTTTTGAGGCTCTCACTTACACCACCTCTCCATCTCTAATTTCAATCATGAAGATGAAGGTTCTCTCTCTTGGCTAAGAAAGGTGAAGAAGAACAAGGGAAGGTGTCCCTTGGTGATGATTAAGGCTGAAGACTTGGAACTAGAGTGGGTAAGCCCTTGCTGAAGGCAAAAGACTCCTTGCTCAAGTGTGTAAGTCCTTGGTGGAAGCTTCTCCGAGTGAAGGTGAAGTCAAAGGCGGAAGATCCAAAAAGAGTCGGAATCCCTGTAAGGCTGAAGACTTGAGCAAGAGTAGGTAGGTCCTTGGAAGAAGGCAGAAGACTCCTTGCAAAGTGGGTAAGTCCTTGGTAAGGTTGAAGACTCTTTGTATTGGATAGGTAAGTCCTTTGGTGGTCATGTATTGTATCTCTTATAATGAATATAATGAAGATGCAAGGTTAAGAAATCCTAGAGGTTGACCTCTCTAGGTAGTGGACTGACTCACTTCTAGTTTGAAGTGTGCTACCACTCTAAATAGTTTGTCAATTGGTGTATGTTCAATCAATCTCTCCCTTTCTATGCGTGTTTTAGTTGCATACAAATTTCCTATTTAACAACCTTATATTGTGTATATCTTGAAGGTCTAATGAATTTTTTTTAAGTGTATTCAGCTCTATTCACCCCCCTCTAAAGCATCTAATCACCCATCTAGGATCGAACAATTGGTATCAGAGGGGGGCTTCTCCAAACATACTTTAACAAGTAAGAGAAGATGGGTGACTACCAATGAGGGAGATATTTGATCAACCTACCAATATTTGATGGGAGCAATTTTCTCTATTGGAGAAGAAGGCTTCAATTCTACATCCAAGGATCAAGTCTTGAGATGTGGCAAATGGTGAACAGCCCATACAAGATACCTAAGATAAAGATTGAAGAATGGGATGATGCTACCTTGAAGAAAGCAACCTTGAATGCTGGAGCCATGCACATCCTCTATGCCTTAATGACCTCCACCGAGTTCAACCGAATTTCTTCTTATGAGACGGCCTATAAGGTATGGAGAAAGCTATGCATCACCTATGAGGGGACAAATCAAGTGAAGGAAATCAAAGTCTGCATGCTCAAAGGGCTTCTTGAGAACTTCAAGATGGGAAAGGAGGAGAAGATAGCCAACATGTACTCAAGGATCAACACCAATGTGGATGGTATTGCTATTCTAGGACATCCTATGAGTAGAGGAGAGATCAACTCTAAGATCCTTAGAACTCTCTCCAAGAAGTGGGAACCCAATGTGACTTTCATTGAAGAAGCAAGGTCTCTTAAGGATGCCTTTATTGAAGAGATCATTGAAAATCTACAAGCACTTGAAGCCACACTTGACAAGAGGGAGGAAGTAGAAAGACAAGAAGAGAAAAAACTCAAGAGAATGAGGAAGGCTAAAATCAAAGCTCAAATGAAGGCTATTGTTGGTCAAGCTTCTCCATCCTCTCAAGTTGAAGAAGATGCCATGTACTCCAAGGGTAGATTCTAAAAAGTCAAGAATTCCTCCTCCATCCGTTGCTACAATTGTGGAAAGAAGGGTCACTTCAAGATAGATTGTTTACAAGGCAAGAAGACCCATCATCTCAAGAAAAGAGAAGATAAGTGGCACTCAAGCTCAAGTGACTCCTCTAACTCAAGCTCAAGTGAAGATTCAAGTGGAGGATCAAGGTCAAGCTCTAGTGATGAAGGAGAATGTCATTTTGCTCTTATGGCATCAAAACGTGAAGACTCGAGGTAAATCTAAACTCTTTAGATAAAGAATCTTTGATTGCTATTATTCATGATACTTGTGATTCTCTTAAGCCTTATAAAAGGAAAAAGAAAAAGTTTGCTAGAATTATTTATAATTTAAATTTAGAACTAGATGATCTTGAACATGCTAATTCTTGCTTGTTTGATGACAAAAATGCTTGTCTTAGCCAAGTAGACTCTCTTAAACTTGAAAATGCTAGTTTGCTTGATAAGATTAGATTTATAGAAGCTCAACCTCTCATGCCTAGTTCTAATGAAGAGCATACTTTAATTGTTGATTCTCTCATGCATGATATTGATGTTCTTAAAACTGAAAACAAAGACAAAGATTTTGTTTTACAAGGATTAGAATATGAAAATGGTGGTTATCTTTCTAAGATTGCTTTGCTTGAAATAGAAAATGCCTCCTTGCTTGCTAAAATCAATGTGCTTGAATCTTGTTCTAGTTCTACTAGTAGAGAGAATAATGGTGTTGATGTTCATATTGATAGAGATTCTTATTTAACTAAAGCTCTTTGCTTAGAAAATGATCTTCTGCATGGTAGAGATAACATCAATCATTTGTCTTCTACTATTACTTCTCTTATGCATGATAATGATGGTTTGAGATCTTCTTTGCAAAGATTCTTAGTTGGTAAAAAGAATCTTAATGACATCCTACACCATACTACTAAACAAATTAGTAGACACTGTTTAGGGTATGATGATAGTCAAAGGAACAACAAAGGTAAAGGACCTCCAATATTCCATGGAGAATCCTCTAGTTCAAAGACTATGGGCACATGCAATTATTGCAATGTAATTGGTCATTATTCTACTTGTTGTCCTTTTAGGAAAGCACCCAAGAGCAATAGGACTTGGGTTGCTAAGCTAACCCCTCTGGACCTAAAAACATGATTGGGGACCATTTCATCTTTCTTCTTGTAGGTACTTGCAAATGGATTGACTTGAGCCATTGAATTGCAAATTGACTTCTCAATCCACATGGAAGAAGAAAGGTGAGATGTGTAGAGGGTGACAATAAGTGGAAAAGGAATGGTAAGAACTAAGGTAAATGTTTTATTGCTTATAACCATTTCTAACTTGTTTTTGTCAAGTTAGTGTGCACTATACATATGGTTTTTGAGTCAAAAGTGGTATTTTGTGTTTCTCTTCACACTCTTGGTCAAAAACTATTTCTAATGCTTCTATAGTGCATTACTAATTTGCTTAGACATGTTTGGACATGGTTTGTATTGTTAGCATGATTTTAAATATGTTTTTATGATATATATGTGCTTTTTGACATCAGCTCTGTCAGTCGAGTTTGCCCTATTTGAAACTCAACCGATAGGCACCTATGGTTGTTACCAGCAGCTGTCATCGGTCGAGTTGTCAATACACAGAACTCGATCGATAACACTGTGCATAGAATATACACTTGGCTTATTGAATGATAATTTCACTCTCAACTAGATTTTCTCTACCAATAGCCTTATTCTTTGACACTCCTTTGGTACCTTAATATATTCATTTTTCCATGTTCTAATTGCCTATCTTGTTTACAACTCTATCCTGGTAATTGCTCTAAATTGGTATACCTATATCTTTTAATTACTTGCTTTGAGTTGTTTTGCAGGTTTTGATGATGATCTCTTTGGGTCTCTTGGTTGTATCTAAAATTGCTTCCGTTGTACTCTAACTTGCTATATCTATCTAGGTGTATATATTGTGTTGATACAACCTTGAGGTTCTTAGTGGTAATCATCCTTTGGTAATGATGCATATTTGTATGTGAGTTATATCGTTTCATGCTTCTAAAATTGCTTATCTCTTTGTTTGGATATATCTCTACATCCACTCATAGCTTGCTTTATCTTGTGTATCTTTTGGTATCTCTTGCTATGACCTAGATCCTACTAGTAGTCCTAACTTGTGATATCATCTACTAGTAGTTCACATACATGTAGTTCTAACCTTGTTTATAATTGGTATCTTTGCTCATCTAGTGGTATTTCAATATATGCTACGCTTGTATCTTGTTTCAAACTTGCTCAATCTTGTTCCTTTAATTGCATATATATTATCTTGAGTTGCTTGCATAACATTGTGATGCAGGGTACATAGATCTACATTGTATGTAGAAATTGGAGCATGTTTCGATTTAATGCAGATTTTGCTCCAATTTCAGTTTTTGCTGCAAGAGTAGTGTTTTTTATGCAGAAATGATCTTCTGAGCACGACTCATTGCTTTTCCATGATCACTGATACTTTTTGGGCAAAATTCTATCATCTTGAGGGTCAAAATTGCATTCTATTGTTTTTCTGCAACATTTTATCTTACATTTTGGGTTGTTCAAGTGCATGCTTTAACTTGCTTTTCTTTCTATGCTTGGACAACCCCCTAGCTGTGCTCTTCTACTCTCCTTTTATAATTTTTATTATCTCCTTTCTGTTTAACAAATGATGTTTCTTATCCCTTCATACCCTCCACTTTTTGAAATGACAAAGGGGGAGAAAGATATGTCTTCTTTTGACAAAATAAGGAGAAGGCATGTCTTACATGAAGAGGAGAAGTATGTATATGTAACGGGGAGAAGGTAAAGTGGCAAAGACATATATGTGTAGAACATATATGAGTAGAAGACATAGTTTCTATAAATGTTATGAAAGCTAACCATGCAGGAGAAATAACATCAATTGAGGGGGAGTATGAGAAATCCATGCGCATCATTTGAGGGGGAGCATATGAGCTCAATCCTATTGAAACACCTAGGTTTCTATGAAGATATGATTTTACTTAAAAGCTTTCAATACATTTATGGAATGGTTTGTCATCTTCAAAAAGGGGGAGAATGTTGACTCAAGGTCAATTAGGTCAATGTTGACTCACGTCTAAATTGACTAAACTCGTGTTTTGATGATGACTAACCATTCCACATATTGGTGTCTAATGTCTCTACTTGAGTGATTTTAGATTAGGTATAGACACACTCCAAATGTCCTAACTTGCGCATATCAACTTGGAGAAAAGACAAGTCAAAGTCAATACAAGTGCACATTTTTGTAATATGATGTAAATCTATTAGAATCATGTTGTAAATCACTTGTAATGATTGTATGACTTGTAATTAAGCTTAGAAAAAATTAGGAGAACTTAGATCGAATGTTTAAGCACTCAAAAGCCATTTTCCAAAATTCACATCAAGTTGTTCATCGGTCGAGTTCTGTGAGTTGCAAACTCGACCGATCCTGATTGGATCTTGAAAATGACTTTTGATCGGTCGAGTTTACACTTCACAGAACTCGACCGATGGAGTACCTGACCAATTCAATTTTCATTGGTCGGTCAAGTTTCCCCAGGACAAACTCGACTGACGGTCTGAACTCTGAATATCAACTTTGTCTTTTACTCTATCGGTCGAGTTATCCTTATAGAAACTCGACCAATTGCAATGTACGGAAAAGTGCAGAAAAGTGTTTCTAGCGGTTGTGGAGTAGCAACAAATGAAAATATATCTGTTGCAAGCCACAAAATGGCTAGTTTTCATTCTCAAGTGTTCCCAAAGGCTAAGAGGCATCCCCTGCTATAAATAAGACACCTTGGGCTCCATTCCAAGGTTGAACATTCAATGCAAAACTCTAAGTGAGGTTCCTATTTTATAGTTGAGTGCTTCCTACAGCTTCCTCTCTCTCTCTAAGCTTAATCACTTGCTACATTTGTTAGAGTGAGTCGGAAATCTATCAGAGAGCTAGTTCTACATGTATATCTTGTGAGACTCTCACTTCCACCACCTCCCCATCTCTCATTTCAATCATGAAGATGAAGGTTCTCTCTCTTGGCTAAGAGAGGTGAAGAAGAACAATGGAAGGCATCCCTTGGTGAAGATCAAGGATGAAGACTTGGAGCTAGAGTGGTAAGCCCTTGGTGAAGGCAGAAGACTCCTTTCTCAAGTGGGTAAGTCCTTGGTGGAAGCTTCTTCGAGTGAAGGTGAAGTCAAAGGCGGAAGATCCAAGAAGAGTGGGTAATCCTTGCAAGGCTAAAGACTTGAGCAAGAGTAGGTAAGTCCTTGGAAGAAGGCGGAAGACTCCTTACAAGTGGGTAAGTTCTTGGTAAAGTTGAAGGCACTTTGTATTGGATAGGTAAGTCCTTTGGTGGTCATGTATTGTATCTCTTATAATGAATATAATGAAGATGCAAGGTTAAGAAATCCTAGAGGCTGACCTCTCTAGGTAGTGGACTGACTCACTTCTAGTTTGAAGTGTGGAACCACTCTAAATAGTTTGTCAATTGGTGTATGTTCAATCTCTCTCTCCCTTGCTATGCATGTTTTAGTTGCACACAAATTTTCTATTTAGCAACCTTATCTTGTGATATATCTTGAAGGTCTAATGAATTTTGTTTAAGTGAATTAAGCTCTATTCACCCCATATAGAGAATCTAATCACCCATCTAGGATCCAACAATTGTATCAGAGCGGTTTCACCAAGCATACTTCAACAAATAGGAGATTATGGGTGACTTACAAGGAAGGAGATACTTGATCAACCTACCAATCTTTGATGGGAGCAATTTCCTTTATTGGATAAGAAGGCTTAAATTCTACATCCAAGGATCAAGTTTTGAGATGTGGCAAATGGTGAATAGCCCATACAAGCTACCAAAGACAAAGATTGAAGAATGAGATGATGCTACCTTGAAGAAAGAAACCTTGAATGCTAGAGCCATGCACATCCTCTATGCCTTAATGACCTCCACCGAGTTCAACCAGATTTCTTCTTGTGAGATGGCCTATGAGGTATGGAGAAAGCTATGCATCACCTATGAGGGGATAGATCAAGTGAAGGAAATCAAAGTCTACATGCTCAAAGGGCTACTTGAGAACTTGAAGATGGGAACGGAGGAGAAGATAGCCAACATGTACTCAAGGATCAACACCATTGTGAATGGTATTGCTATTCTAGGACATCCTCTGAGTAGAGGAGATATCAACTCTAAGATCCTTATAACTCTCCCCTAGAAGTGGGAACCCAAGGTGACTTCCATTGAAGAAGCAAGGTCTCTTAAGGATGCCCCTATTGAAGAGATCATTGGAAATCTACAAGCACATGAAGCCACACTTGACAAGAGGGAGGAAGTAGAAAGACAAGAAGAGAAAGAACTCAAGAGAATGAAGAAAGCTGAAATCAAAGCTCAAATGAAGGTTATTGTTGGTGAAGCTTCTCCATCCTCTCAAGTTGAAGAAGATGCCATGTACTCCAAGGGTAGATTCTACAAAGGCAAGAAATCCTCCTCCATCCGGTGCCTCAAGTGTGGAAAGAAGGGTCACTTTAAGATAGATTGTCTACAAGGCAAGAAGACCCATCGTCACAAGAAAAGAGAAGATAAGTGACACTCAAGCTCAAGTGACTCCTCTAACTCAAGATCAAGTGAAGATTCAAGTGGAGGATCAAGATCAAACTCTAGTGATGAAGGAGAATACCATTTTGCTCTTATGGCATCAAAACATGAAGACTCGAGGTAAATATAAACTCTTTAGATAAAGAATCTTTGATTGCTATTATTCATGATACTTGTGCCTCTATTAAGGCTTATAAAAGGAAAAAGAAAAAGCTTGCTAAAATTGTTGATAATTTGCATGTAGAACTAGATGATCTTGAACATGCTAATTCTTGCTTGCTTGATGACAAAAATGTTTGTCTTAGCCAAGTAGACTCTCTTAAAGTTGAAAATGCTAGTTTTCTTGATAAAATTAGATTTATAGAAGCTCAACCTCTCATGCCTATTTCTAATGAAGAGCATACTTTAATTGTTGATTCTCTCATGCGTGATATTGATATTCTTAAAACTAAAAACAAAGACAAAGATTTTGTTTTGCAAGGATTAGAATCTGAAAATGGTGTTTGTCTTTATAAGATTGCTTTGCTTGAAACAGAAAATGCCTCCTTGCTTGCTAAAATCAATGTGCTTGAATCTTGTTCTAGTTTTGCTAGTAGAGAGAATGACAGTGCTTCTCTTCATATTGATATAGATTATTATTTAACTAAAGCTCTTTGCTTAGAAAATGATCTTTTGCATGCTAGAGATAATATCGATCATTTGTCTTCTACTACTAATTCTCTTATACATGATAATGATGGTTTGAGATCTTTTTTGCAAAGATTCTTAGTTGGTAAAATGAATCTTAATGACATCCTACACCATACTACTAAAAAAATTAGTAGACATGGTTTAGGGTATGATGGTAGTCAAAGGAACAACAAAGGTAAAGGACCTCCAATATTCCATGGAGAATCCTCTAGTTCAAAGACTATGGGCACATGAAACTATTGCAATGTAATTGGTCATTATTCTACTTGTTGTCCTTTTAGGAAAGCACCCAAGAGCAATAGGACTTGGGTTGCTAATCTAACCCCTCCAGACCTAAAAACATAATTGAGGACCATTTCATCTTTCTTCTTGTAGGTATTTGCAAATGGATTGACTTGAGCCATTGAATTGGAAATTGACTTGTCAATCCACATGGAAGAAGAAAGGTGAGATGTGTAGAGGGTGACAACAAGTGGAAAAGGAATGGTAAGAACAAAGGTAAATGTTTTAATTGCTTATAACAACTTCTAACTTGTTTTTGTGAAGTTAGTGTGCGCTATACATATGATTTTTGAGTCAAAAGTGGTATTTTGTGTTTCTCTTCACACTCTTGATCAAAAACTATTTCTAATGCTTCTATAGTGCATTACTAACTTGCTTAGACATGTTTGGATATGGTTTGTATTTTTAGCATGCTTTTAAATATGTTTATATGATATATATGTGCTTTTTGACAGCAGCTCTGTCAGTTGAGTTTGTCCTATTTGAAACTCGACCGATAGGCACCTATGGGTGTTGCCAGAAACTGTCATCAGTCGAGTTGCCAATACACAGAACTCGACCGATAACACTGTGCACATAATATACACTTGGCTTATTGAATGATAATTTCCCTCTCAACTAGATTTTCTCAACCAATAGCCTTATTCTTTGGCACTCCTTTGGTACATTTATATATGCATTTTACCATGTTCTAATTTCCTATCTTGCTTACAACTCTATCCTGCTAATTGCTCTAAATTGGTATACCTATATCTTGCAATTACTTGCTTTGAGTTGTTTTGCAGGTTTTGATGATGATCTCTTTGGGTCTCTTGGTTGTATCTAAAATTGCTTCCGTTGTACTCTAACTTGCTATATCTATCTAGGTGTATATATTGTGTTGATACAACCTTGAGGTTCTTAGTGGTAATCATCCTTTGGTAATGATGCATATTTGTATGTGAGTTATATCGTTTCATTCTTCTAAAATTGCTTATCTCTTTGTTTGGATATATCTCTACATCCACTCATAGCTTGCTTTATCTTGTGTATCTTTTGGTATATATTGCTATGAACTAGATCCTACTA
Organism: Alisma plantago-aquatica; assembly: GCA_963693085.1. Classification (NCBI taxonomy): domain Eukaryota; kingdom Viridiplantae; phylum Streptophyta; class Magnoliopsida; order Alismatales; family Alismataceae; genus Alisma; species Alisma plantago-aquatica. The sequence goes on along the minus strand of OY856413.1, from coordinate 921,301,156 downwards.
GTAGTCCTAACTTGTGATATCATCTACTAGTAGTTCACATACATAGTTCTAACCTTGTTTATAATTGGTATCTTTGCTCATCTAGTGGTATTTCACTATATGCTATGCTTGTATCTTGTTTCAAACTTGCTCAAGCTTGTTCCTTGAATTGCATATCTATTATCTTGAGTTGCTTGCATAACATTGTGATGCAGGATACATAGATCTACATTGTATGTAGAAATTGGAGCATGTTTGGATTTCATGCAGATTTTACTCCAATTTTAGTTTTGCTGCAAGAGTAGTGTTTTTTATGCAGAAATGATCTTCTGAGCAAGACTCATCGCTTTGCCATGAGCCTTGATACTTTTTGGGAAAATTCTGTCATCTTGAGGGTCAAAATTGCATTCTATTGTTTTTCTGCAGTACTTTATCTTGCATTTTGGGTTGTTCAAGTGCATGCTTTAACTTGATTTTCTTTCTATGCTTGGACAAGCCCCTAGCTGTGCTCTTCTACTCTCCTTTTATAACTTTTTTTATCTCTCCTTTCTCTTTAACAAGTGATGTTTCTTATCCCTTCATACCCCCACTTTTTGAAATGACAAAGGGCGAGAAAGGTATGTCTTGTTTTGACAAAATAGGGAGAAGGCATGTCTTACATGAAGAGGAGAAGTATGTCCATGTAAGGGGGAGAAGGTAAAGTGGAGAATACATATATCTGTAGAACATATATGAGTAGAAGACATAGTTTTTATAAATGTTATGAAAGCTAACCATGCAGGAGAAATAACATCAATTGAGGTGGAGTATGAGAACTCTATGCGCATCAATTGAGGGGGAGCATATGAGCTCAATCCTATTGAAACCCCTAGGTTTCTCTGAAGGTATGATTTTACTTAATAGCTTTCAATTTATTTATGGAATGTTTTGTCATCTTCAAAAAGGGGGAGAATGTTGACTCAAGGTCAATTAGGTCAATGTTGACTCACGTCTAAATTGACTAAACTCATGTTTTGATGATGATTAACCATTCCACATATTGGTGTCTAATGTCTCTACTTGAGTTAATTCAGATTAGGTATCCACACTCCAAATGCTCTAACTTGCACATATCAATGTATGTTCAATATCCCTCTCCCTTGCTATGCATGTTGTAGTTGCACACAAATTTCCTATTTATCAACCTTATCTTGTGATATATCTTGTTGGTCTAATGAATTTTGTTTAAGTGCATTCAGCTCTATTCACCCCCATCTATAGCATCTAATCACCCATCTAGGATCCAACAATTGGTATTAGAGTGGGCTTCTCCAAGCATACTTCAACAAGTAGGAGAAGATCGATGACTACCAATGAGGGAGATACTTGATCAACCTACCAATCTTTTATGGGAGCAATTTTCTCTATTAGAGAAGAAGGCTTCAATTCCAATCCAAGGATCAAGTCTTGAGATGTGGCAAATGGTGAATAGCCCATACAAGCTAACAAAGACAAAGATTGAAGAATGGGATGATGCTACCTTGAAGAAAGCAACTTTAAATGCTAGAGCCATGCACATCCTCTATGCCTTAATGACCACCACCGAGTTCAACCAGATTTCTTTTTGTGAGATGGCCTATGAGGTATGGAGAAAGCTATGCATCACATATGAGGGGACAAATCTAGTGAAGGAAATCAAAGTCTACATGCTCAAAGGGATGTTTGAGAACTTCAAGATGGGAAAGGAGGAGATGATAGGCAACATGTACTCAAGGATCAACACCATTGTGAATTGTCATTCTATTCTAGGACATCCTATGAGTAGAGGAGAGATCAACTCTAAGATCCTTAGAACTCTCCCCAAGAAGTGGGAACCCAAGGTGACTTCCATTGAAGTAGCAATGTCTCTTAAGGATGCCCCTATTGAATTTCTCATTGGAAATCTACAAGCACATGAAGCCACACTTGACAAGAGGGAGGAAGTAGAAAGACAAGAAGAGAAAGAACTCAAGAGAATGAAGAAGGCTGAAATCAAAGCTCAAATGAAGATTATTGTTGGTCAAGCTTCTCCATCCTCTCAAGTTGAAGAAGATGCCATGTACTCCAAGGGTAGATTCTATATAGGCAAGAATTCCTCCTCCATTCGATACGTCAAGTGTGGAAAGAAGGGTCACTTCAAGATAGATTGTCTACAAGGCAAGAAGACCCATCATCATAAGAAAAGAGAAGATAAGAGGCACTTAAGCTCAAGTGACTCCTCTAACTCAAGCTCAAGTGAAGCTTCAAGTGGAGGATCAAGATCAAGCTCTAGTGATGAAGGAGAATGCCATTTTGCTCTTATGGCATCAAAATGTGAAGACTTAAGGTAAATCTAAACTCAATAGATAAAGAATCTTTGATTGCTATTATTCATGATACTTGTGCCTCCTTAAGCCTTATAAAAGGAAAAAGAAAAAGCTTGCTAGAATTGTTGATAATTTGCATGTAGAACTAGATGATCTTGAACATGCTAATTCTTGCTTGCTGGATGACAAAAATGCTTGTCTTAGCCAAGTAGACTCTCTTAAACTTGCAAATGCTAGTTTGCTTGATAAGATTAGATTTATCGAAGCTCAACCTATCATTCCTAGTTCTAATCAAGAACATAATTTAATTGTTGATTCTCTCATGCATGATATTGATGTTCTTAAAACTGAAAACAAAGACAAAGATTTTGTTTTGCAAGGATTAGAATATGAAAATGGTGTTTGTCTTTATAAGATTGCTTTGCTTGAAACACAAAATGCCTCCTTGCTTGCTAAAATCAATGTGCTTGAATCTTGTTCTTGTTCTACTAGTAGAGAGAATGATGGTGCTGCTCTGCATATTGATAGAGATTCTTATTTAACTAAAGCTCTTTGCTTAGAAAATGATCTTTTGCATGCTAGAGATAATATCAATCATTTGACTTCTACTGTTACTTCTCTTATGCATGATAATGATGGTTTGAGATCTTATTTGCAAAGATTCTTAGTTGGTAAAAAGAATCTTAATGACATCCTACACCATACTGATAAACAAATTAGTAGACATGGTTTAGGGTATGATGGTAGTCAAAGGAACAACAAAGGTAAAAACCTTCAATATTCCATGGAGAATCCTCTAGTTCAAAGACTATGGGCACATGCAACTATTGCAATGTAATTGGTCATTATTCTACTTGTTGTCCTTTTAGGAAAGCACCCAAGAGCAATAGGACTTGGGTTGCTAAGCTAACCCCTCCGGACCTAAAAACATGATTGGAGACCATTTCATCTTTCTTCTTGTAGGTACTTGCAAATGGATTGACTTGAGCCATTGAATTGCAAATTGACTTCTCAATCCACATGGAAGAAGAAAGGTGAGATGTGTAGAGGGTGACAACAAGTGGAAAAGGAATGGTAAGAACAAAGGTAAATGTTTTATTGCTTATAACCATTTCTAACTTGTTTTTGTCAAGTTAGTGTGCACTATACATATGATTTTTTGAGTCAAAAGTGGTATTTTGTGTTTCTCTTCACACTCTTGGTCAAAAACTATTTCTAATGTTCTATAGTGCATTACTAACTTTCTTAGACATGTTGTGATATGGTTTTTATTTTTAACATGTCTTTAAATATGTTTTTATGATATATATATATGCTTTTTTACAGCAGCTCTGTTGATCGAGTTTGCCCTGTTTGAAACTCGACCGATCGACACCTATGGGTATTGCCAACATCTTTCATCGGTCGAGTTGTCAATACACATAACTCGACCGATAACACTATGGACAAAATATACACTTGGCTTATTGAATGAGAATTTCCCTCTCAACTATATTTTCTCAACCAATAGCCTTATTATTTGGCACTCCTTTGGTACCTTTATATATGCATTTTCCATGTTCTAATTGTCTATCTTGCTTACAACTCTATCCTACTAATTGCTCTAAATTGGTATACCTATATCTTGCAATTACTTACTTTGAGTTGTTTTGTAGGTTTTGAAGATGATCTCTTTGGGTCTCTTAGTTATATCTAAAATTGCATCCGTTGTACTCTAACTTTCTATATCTATCTAGGTGTATATATTGTGTTGATAAAACCTTGAGGTTCTTAGTGGTAATCATACTTTGGTAATGATGCATATTTATATGTGAGTTATATCCTTTCATGCTTCTAAAATTTCTTATCTCTTTGTTTGGATATATCTCTACATCCACTCATAGCTTGTTTTATCTTGTATATCTTTTGGTATCTCTTGCTATGACCTAGATCCTACTAGTAGTCCTAACTTGTGATATCATCTACTAGTTCACATACATGTAGTTCTAACCTTGTTTATAATTGGTATCTGTGCTCATCTAGTGGTATTTCACTATATGCTATGCTTGTATCTTGTTTCAAACTTTCTCAAGCTGGTTCCTTCAATTGCATATCTATTATCTTGAGTTGCTTGCATAAATTGTGATGCAGGGTACATAGATCTACATTGTATGTAGAAATTGGAGAATGTTTGGATTTCATGTAGATTTTGCTCCAGTTTCATCTTTTGTTGCAAGAGTAGTGTTTTTTATGCTACAACGAACTTCTGAGCAAAATCATTGCATCGCCATGAGCCTTGATACTTTTTGGGCAAAATTTTATCATCTTGAGGGTCAAAATCACGGTCTATTGTTTTTCTGCAACACTTTATCTTGAATTTTGGGTTGTTCAAGTGCATTCTTTTACTTGCTTTTCTTTCTATGCTTGGACAAGCCCCTAGCTGTGCGCTTCTACTCTCCTTTTATAACTTTTGTTATCTCCTTTATCTTTAACAAGTGATGTTTCTTATCCCTTCATACCCCCCACATTTTGAAATGACAAAGGGGGAGAAAGGTATGTCTTCTTTTGACAAAATAAGGAGAAGGCATGTGTTACATGAAGAGGAGAAGTATGTCCATGTAAGGGGGAGAAGGTAAAGTAGAGAAGACATATATGTGTAGAACATATATGAGTATAAGGCATAGTTTCTATAAATGTTATGAAAGCTAACCATTTAGGATAAATGACATCAATTGAGGGGGAGTATGAGAACTCCATGCGCATCAATTGAGGGGGAGAATATGAGCTCAATCCTATTGAAACCCCTAGGTTTCTCCGAAGGTATGATTTTACTTAAAAGTTTTCAATACATTTATGGAATGGTTTGTCATCTTCAAAAAGGGGGAGAATGTTGACTCAAGGTCAATTAGGTCAATGTTGACTCACGTCTAAATTGACTAAACTCGTGTTTTGATGATGACTAACCATTCCACATATTGGTGTCTAATGTCTCTACTTGAGTGATTTCAGATTAGGTATAGACACACTCCAAATGCCCTAACTTGCGCATATCAACTTGGAGAAAAGACAAGTCAAAGTCAATACAAGTGCACATTTTTGTAATATGATGTAAATCCATTAGAATCATGTTGTAAATCACTTGTAATGATTGAATGACTTGTAATTAAGCTTAGAAAAAATCAGGAGCACTTAGATCGAATGTTTAAGCACTCAAAAGCCATTTTCCAAAATTTACATCAGGCTGTGTATCGGTCGAGTTCTGTGAGTTGCAAACTCGACCGATCCTGATTGGATCTTGAAAATGACTTTTGATCGGTCGAGTTTACACTTCAGATAACTCAATCGATGGAGTACCTGACCAATTTGATTTTCATTGGTCGGTCGAGTTTCCCCAGGACAAACTCGACTGATGGTCTGAATATCGGCTTTGTCTTTTACTCTATCAGTCGAGTTACCCTTATAGAAACTCGACTGATTGCACTATACGGAAAAGTGCAGAAAAGTGCTTCTAGCCGTTGTGGAGTTGTAACAAGTGAGAATATATCCGTTGCAAGCCACAAAATGGCTAGTTTTCATTCTCAAGTGTTCCCAAAGGCTAAGAGGCATCTCAGCTATAAATAGGACCCCGTGGGCTTCATTCCAAGGTTGAGCATTCAATGTAAAACTCTATGTGAGGTTCCTATTCTATAGTTGAGTGCTTCCTACAACCTCCTCTCTCTCTCTCTCTAAGCTTAATCACTTGCTACATTCGTTAGAGTGAGTAGGAAATCTATAAGAGAGCTAGTTCTACATGTATATCTTGTGAGGCTCTCAATTCCACCACCTCCCCATCTCTCATTTCAATCATGAAGATGAAGGTTATCTCTCTTGGCTAAGAGAGGTGAAGAAGAACAAGGGAAGGCATCCTTTGGTGAAGATCAAGGCTAAAGACTTGGAGCTAGAGTGGGTAAGCCTTTGGTGAAGGCAGAAGACTCCTTGCTCAAGTGGGTAAGTCCTTGGTGGAAGTTTCTCCGAGTGAAGGTGAAGTCAAAGGTGGAAGATCCAAGAAGAGTGGGTAATCCCTGCAAGGCTGAAGACTTGCGCAAGAGTAGGTAAGTCCTTGGAAGAAGGCGGAAGACTCTTTGCAAAGTGGGTAAGTTCTTGGTAAGGTTGAAGACTCTTTGTATTGGATAGGTAAGTCTTTTGGTGGTCATGTATTATATCTCTTATAATGAATATAATGAAGATGCAAGGCTAAGAAATCCTAGAGGTTGACCTCTCTAGGTAGTGGACTGACTCACTTCTAGTTTGAACTGTGGAACCACTCTAAATAGCTTGTCAAATGGTGTATGTTGAATCTCTCTCTCCCTTGCTATGCATGTTTTAGTTGCACACAAATTTCCTATTTAGCAACCTTATCTTGTGATATATCTTGAAGGTATAATGAATTTTGTTTAAGTGCATTCAACTCTATTCACCCCTTCTAGAGCATCTAATCACCCATCTAGGATCCCACAATTGGTATCAGAGCGGGCTTCTCCAAGCATACTTCAACAAGTAGGAGAAGATGGGTGACTACCAAGGAGGGAGATAATTGATCAGCCTACCAATCTTTGATGGAAGCAATTTCCTCTATTGGAGAAGAAGGCTTCAGTTCTACATTCAAGGATCAAGTTTTGAGATGTGGCAAATGATGAACAACCCATACAAGCTCCCAAAGACAAAGATTGAAGAATGGGATGATACTACCTTAAAGAAAGCAACATTGAATGCTAGAGCCAAGCACATCCTCTATGCCTTAATGACCTCCACCGAGTTCAACCTGATTTCTTCTTGTGAGACAGCCTATGAGGTATGGAGAAAGCTATGCATCACCTATGAGGGGACATATCAAGTGAAAGAAATCAAAGTCTACATTCTCAAAGGGATACTTGAGAACTTCAAGATGGGAAAGGAGGAGAATATAGCACTTAGATCGAATGTTTAAGCACTCAAAAGCCATTTTCCAAAATTCACATCAGGATGTTCATCGGTCGAGTTCTGTGAGTCGTAAACTCGAGCGATCCTGATTGGATCTTGAAAATGACTTTTGATAGGCTGAGTTTACACTTCACAGAACTCGACCGATGGAGTACCTGACCAATTCAATTTTCATTGGTCGGTCGAGTTTCCCCAGGACAAACTCGACCGATGGTATGAATATCGGCTTTGTCTTTTACTGTATCGGTCGAGTTACCCTTATAGAAACTCGATCGATTGCACTGTACGAAAAAATGCAGAAAAGTACTTCTAGCCATTGTGGAGTTGCAACAAGTGAAAATATATCCGTTGCAAGCCACAAAACGGCTAGTTTTCATTCTCAAGTGTTCCCAAATGCTAAAAGGCATCCCCAACTATAAATAGGACCCCTTGGGCTTCATTCCAAGGTTGAGCATTCAATGCAAAACTCTAAGTGAGGTTCCTATTCTATAGTTGAGTGCTTCCTACATCCTCCTCTCTCTCTCTAAGCTTAATTACTTGCTACATTCATTAGAGTGAGTAGGAAATCTATAAGAGAGTTAGTCCTACATGTATATCTTGTGAGGCTCTCACTTCCACCACCTCCCCATTTCTCATTTCAATCATTAAGATGAAGGTTCTCTCTCTTGGCTAAGAGAGGTGAAGAAGAACAAGGGAAGGCGTCCCTTGGTGAAGATCAATGCTGAATACTTGGAGATAGAGTGGGTAAGCCCTTGGTGAAGGAAGAAGACTCTTTGCTCAAGTGGGTAAGTCCTTGGTGGAAGCTTCTCTGAGTGAAGGTGAAGTCAAAGGTGAAAGATCCAAGAAGAGTGGGTAATCCCTGCAAGGCTGAAGACTTGAGCAAGAGTAGGTAAGTCCTTGGAAGAAGACTGAAGACTCCTTGTAAAATGGGTAAGTCCTTGGTAAGGTTGAAGACTCTTTGTATTGGATAGGTAAGTCCTTTGGTGGTCATGTATTGTATCTCTTATAATGAATATAATGAAGATGCAAGGTTAAGAAATCCTAGAGGTTGACCTCTCTAGGTAGTGGACTGACTCACTTCTAGTTTGAAGTGTGGAACCACTCTAAACAGCTTGTCAATTGCTGTATGTTCAATCTCTCTCTCCCTTGCTATTCCTGTTTTAGTTGCACACAAATTTCTTATTTAGCAACCTTATCTTGTGATATATCTTGAAGGTCTAATGAATTTTGTTTAAGTGTATTCAGCTCTATTCACCCCCGTATAGAGCATCTAATCACCCATATAGGATCCAACAATTGGTATCAGAGCGGGCTTCTCCAAGCATACTTCAACAAGTAGGAGAAGATGGGTGACTACCATCAGCCTACCAATCTTTGATGGGAGCAATTTCCTCTATTGGAAAAGAAGGATTCAATTCCAATCCAAGGATCAAGTCTTGAGATGTGGCAAATGGTGAACAACCCATATAAGCTACCAAAGACAATGATTGAAGAATGGGATGATGCTACCTTGAAGAAAGCAACCTTGAATGCTAGAGCCATGCACATCCTCTATGCCTTAATGACCTCCACCGAGTTCAATCAGATTTCTTCTTGTGAGACGGCCTATGAGGTATGGAGAAAGTTATGCATCACCTATGAGGGGACAGATCAAGTGAAGGAAATCAAAGTGTACATGCTCAAAGGGCTGCTTGAGAACTTCAAGATGGGAAAGGAGGAGAATATAGCCAACATGTACTCAAGGATCAACACCATTGTGAATGGTCTTACTATTCTAGGACATCCTATGAGTAGAGGAGAGATCAACTCTAAGATCCTTAGAACTCTCCCCAAGAAGTGGGAACCCAAGGTGACTTCCATTGAAGAAGCACGGTCTCTGAAGGATGTCCCTATTGAAGAGTTCATGGAAAACCTACAAGAACATGAAGCCACACTTGACAAGAGGGAGGAAGTATAAAGACAAGAAGAGAAAAAACTCAAGAGAATGAAGAAGGCTCAAATCAAAGCTCAAATGAAGGCTATTGTTGGTCAAGCTTCTCCATCCTCTCAAGTTGAAGAAGATCCCATGTACTCCAAGGGTAGATTCTACAAAGGCAAGAAATCCTCCTCCATCCGGTGCCTCAAGTGTGGAAAGAAGGGTAACTTTAAGATAGATTGTCTACAAGGCAAGAAGACCCATCATCACAAGAAAAGAGAAGATAAGTGACACTCAAGCTCAAGTGACTCCTCTAACTCAAGATCAAGTGAAGATTCAAGTGGAGGATCAAGATCAAACTCTAGTGATGAAGGAGAATACCATTTTGCTCTTATGGCATCAAAACATGAAGACTCAAGGTAAATATAAACTCTTTAGATAAAGAATCTTTGATTGCTATTATTCATGATACTTGTGCCTCTATTAAGGCTTATAAAAGGAAAAAGAAAAAGCTTGCTAAAATTGTTGATAATTTGCATGTAGAACTAGATGATCTTGAACATGCTAATTCTTGCTTGCTTGATGACAAAAATGTTTGTCTTAGCCAAGTAGACTCTCTTAAAGTTGAAAATGCTAGTTTTCTTGATAAAATTAGATTTATAGAAGCTCAACCTCTCATGCCTATTTCTAATGAAGAGCATTTTTTAATTGTTGATTCTCTCATGCGTGATATTGATATTCTTAAAACTAAAAACAAAGACAAAGATTTTGTTTTGCAAGGATTAGAATCTGAAAATGGTGTTTGTCTTTATAAGATTGCTTTGTTTGAAACAGAAAATGCCTCCTTGCTTGCTAAAATCAATGTGCTTGAATCTTGTTCTAGTTCTGCTAGTAGAGAGAATGACAGTGCTTCTCTTCATATTGATAGATATTATTATTTAACTAAAGCTCTTTGCTTAGAAAATGATCTTTTGCATGCTAGAGATAATATCGATCATTTGTCTTCTACTACTAATTCTCTTATACATGATAATGATGGTTTGAGATCTTTTTTGCAAAGATTCTTAGTTGGTAAAATGAATCTTAATGACATCCTACACCATACTACTAAAAAAATTAGTAGACATGGTTTAGGGTATGATGGTAGTCAAAGGAACAACAAAGGTAAAGGACCTCCAATATTCCATGGAGAATCCTCTAGTTCAAAGACTATGGGCACATGAAACTATTGCAATGTAATTGGTCATTATTCTACTTGTTGTCCTTTTAGGAAAGCACCCAAGAGCAATAGGACTTGGGTTGCTAAGCTAACCCCTCCAGACCTAAAAACATAATTGAGGACCATTTCATCTTTCTTCTTGTAGGTATTTGCAAATGGATTGACTTGAGCCATTGAATTGGAAATTGACTTGTCAATCCACATGGAAGAAGAAAGGTGAGATGTGTAGAGGGTGACAACAAGTGGAAAAGGAATGGTAAGAACAAAGGTAAATGTTTTAATTGCTTATAACAATTTCTAACTTGTTTTTGTGAAGTTAGTGTGCTCTATACATATGATTTTTGAGTCAAAAGTGGTATTTTGTGTTTCTCTTCACACTCTTGATCAAAAACTATTTCTAATGCTTCTATAGTGCATTACTAACTTGCTTAGACATGTTTGGATATGGTTTGTATTTTTAGCATGCTTTTAAATATGTTTATATGATATATATGTGCTTTTTGACAGCAGCTCTGTCAGTTGAGTTTGTCCTGTTTGAAACTCGACCGATAGGCGCCTATGGGTGTTGCCAGAAACTGTCATCAGTCGAGTTGCCAATACACAGAACTCGACCGATAACACTGTGCACATAATATACACTTGGCTTATTGAATGATAATTTCCCTCTCAACTAGATTTTCTCAACCAATAGCCTTATTCTTTGGCACTCCTTTGGTACCTTTATATATGCATTTTGCCATGTTCTAAATGCCTATCTTGCTTACAACTCTATCCTGCTAATTGCTCTAAATTGGTATACCTATATCTTGCAATTACTTGCTTTGAGTTGTTTTGCAGGTTTTGATGATGATCTCTTTGGGTCTCTTGGTTGTATCTAAAATTTCTTCCGTTGTACTCTAACTTGCTATATCTATCTAGGTGTATATATTTTGTAGATACAACCTTGAGGTTCTTAGTGGTAATCATGCTTTGGTAATGATGCATATTTGTATGTGAGTTATATCGTTTCATTCTTCTAAAATTGCTTATCTCTTTGTTTGGATATATCTCTACATCCACTCATAGCTTGCTTTATCTTGTGTATCTTTTGGTATCTCTTGCTATGACCTAGATCCTACTAGTAGTCCTAACTTGTGATATCATCTGCTAATAGTTCACATACATGTAGTTCTAACCTTGTTTATAATTGGTATCTTTGCTCATCTAGTGGTATTTCACTATATGCTATGCTTGTATCTTGTTTCAAACTTGCTCAAGCTTGTTCCTTGAATTGCATATCTATTATCTTGAGTTGCTTGCATAACATTGTGATGCAGGATACATAGATCTACATTGTATGTAGAAATTGGAGCATGTTTGGATTTCATGCAGATTTTACTCCAATTTTAGTTTTGCTGCAAGAGTAGTGTTTTTTATGCAGAAATGATCTTCTGAGCAAGACTCATCGCTTTGCCATGAGCCTTGATACTTTTTGGGCAAATTCTGTCATCTTGAAGGGTCAAAATTGCATTCCATTGTTTTTCTGCAGTACTTTATCTTGCATTTTGGGTTGTTCAAGTGCATGCTTTAACTTGATTTTCTTTCTATGCTTGGACAAGCCCCTAGCTGTGCTCTTCTACTCTCCTTTTATAACTTTTTTTATCTCTCCTTTCTCTTTAACAAGTGATGTTTCTTATCCCTTCATACCCCCACTTTTTGAAATGACAAAGGGCGAGAAAGGTATGTCTTGTTTTGACAAAATAGGGAGAAGGCATGTCTTACATGAAGAGGAGAAGTATGTCCATGTAAGGGGGAGAAGGTAAAGTGGAGAATACATATATCTCTAGAACATATATGAGTAGAAGACATAGTTTCTATAAATGTTATGAAAGCTAACCATGCAGGAGAAATAACATCAATTGAGGTGGAGTATGAGAACTCTGTGCGCATCAATTGAGGGGGAGCATATGAGCTCAATCCTATTGAAACCCCTAGGTTTCTCTGAAGGTATGATTTTACTTAAAAGCTTTCAATACATTTATGGAATGGTTTGTCATCTTCAAAAAGGGGGAGAATGTTGACTCAAGGTCAATTAGGTCAATGTTGACTCACGTCTAAATTGACTAAACTCATGTTTTGATGATGATTAACCATTCCACATATTGGTGTCTAATGTCTCTACTTGAGTTATTTAAGATTAGGTATCCACACTCCAAATGCTCTAACTTGCACATATCAATGTATGTTCAATCTCCCTCTCCCTTGCTATGCATGTTTTAGTTGCACACAAATTTCCTATTTATCAACCTTATCTTGTGATATATCTTGTTGGTCTAATGAATTTTGTTTAAGTGCATTCAGCTCTATTCACCCCCATCTAGAGCATCTAATCACCCATCTAGGATCCAACAATTGGTATTAGAGTGGGCTTCTCCAAGCATACTTCAACAAGTAGGAGAAGATCGATGACTACCAATGAGGGAGATACTTGATCAACCTACATTTCTTTTATGGGAGCAATTTTCTCTATTAGAGAAGAAGGCTTCAATTCCAATCCAAGGATCAAGTCTTGAGATGTGGCAAATGGTGAATAGCCCATACAAGCTAACAAAGACAAAGATTGAAGAATGGGATGATGCTACCTTGAAGAAAGCAACTTTAAATGCTAGAGCCATGCACATCCTCTATGCCTTAATGACCACCACCGAGTTCAACCGGATTTCTTTTTGTGAGATGGCCTATGAGGTATGGAGAAAGCTATGCATCACATATGAGGGGACAAATCTAGTGAAGGAAATCAAAGTCTACATGCTCAAAGGGATGTTTGAGAACTTCAAGATGGGAAAGGAGGAGATGATAGGCAACATGTACTCAAGGATCAACACCATTGTGAATTGTCATTCTATTCTAGGACATCCTATGAGTAGAGGAGAGATCAACTCTAAGATCCTTAGAACTCTCCCCAAGAAGTGGGAACCCAAGGTGACTTCCATTGAAGTAGCAATGTCTCTTAAGGATGCCCCTATTGAAGAGCTCATTGGAAATATACAAGCACATGAAGCCACACTTGACAAGAGGGAGGAAGTAGAAAGACAAGAAGAGAAAGAACTCAAGAGAATGAAGAAGGCTGAAATCAAAGCTCTAATGAAGATTATTGTTGGTCAAGCTTCTCCATCCTCTCAAGTTGAAGAAGATGCCATGTACTCCAAGGGTAGATTCTATAAAGGCAAGAATTCCTCCTCCATCCGGTACGTCAAGTGTGGAAAGAAGGGTCACTTCAAGATAGATTGTCTACAAGGCAAGAAGACCCATCATCATAAGAAAAGAGAAGATAAGAGGCACTTAAGCTCAAGTGACTCCTCTAACTCAAGCTCAAGTGAAGCTTCAAGTGGAGGATCAAGATCAAGCTCTAGTGATGAAGGAGAATGCCATTTTGCTCTTATGGCATCAAAATGTGAAGACTTAAGGTAAATCTAAACTCAATAGATAAAGAATCTTTGATTGCTATTATTCATGATACTTGTGCCTCCTTAAGCCTTATAAAAGGAAAAAGAAAAAGCTTGCTAGAATTGTTGATAATTTGCATGTAGAACTAGATGATCTTGAACATGCTAATTCTTGCTTGCTGGATGACAAAAATGCTTGTCTTAGCCAAGTAGACTCTCTTAAACTTGCAAATGCTAGTTTGCTTGATAAGATTAGATTTATAGAAGCTCAACCTATCATTCCTAGTTCTAATCAAGAACATAATTTAATTATTGATTCTCTCATGCATGATATTGATGTTCTTAAAACTGAAAACAAAGACAAAGATTTTGTTTTGCAAGGATTAGAATATGAAAATGGTGTTTGTCTTTATAAGATTGCTTTGCTTGAAACAGAAAATGCCTCCTTGCTTGCTAAAATCAATGTGCTTGAATCTTATTCTTGTTCTACTAGTAGAGAGAATGATGGTGCTGCTCTTCATATTGATAGAGATTCTTATTTAACTAAAGCTCTTTGATTAGAAAATGATCTTTTGCATGCTAGAGATAATATCAATCATTTGACTTCTACTGTTACTTCTCTTATGCATGATAATGATGGTTTGAGATCTTATTTGCAAAGATTCTTAGTTGGTAAAAAGAATCTTAATGACATCCTACACCATACTGCTAAACAAATTAGTAGACATGGTTTAGGGTATGATGGTAGTCAAAGGAACAACAAAGGTAAAAAACCTCCAATATTCCATGGAGAATCCTCTAGTTCAAAGACTATGGGCACATGCAACTATTGCAATGTAATTGGTCATTATTCTACTTGTTGTCTTTTTAGGAAAGCACCCAAGAGCAATAGGACTTGGGTTGCTAAGGTAACCCCTCTGGACCTAAAAACATGATTGGAGACCATTTCATCTTTCTTCTTGTATGTACTTGCAAATGGATTGACTTGAGCCATTGAATTGCAAATTGACTTCTCAATCCACATGGAAGAAGAAAGGTGAGATGTGTAGAGGGTGACAACAAGTGGAAAAGGAATGGTAAGAACAAAGGTAAATGTTTTATTGCTTATAACCATTTCTAACTTGTTTTTGTCAAGTTAGTGTGCACTATACATATGATTTTTTGAGTCAAATGTGGTATTTTGTGTTTCTCTTCACACTCTTGGTCAAAAACTATTTCTAATTTTCTATAGTGCATTACTAACTTTCTTAGACATGTTGTGATATGGTTTTTATTTTTAACATGTCTTTAAATATGTTTTTATGATATATATATGCTTTTTCACAGCAGCTCTGTCGATCGAGTTTGCCCTGTTTGAAACTCGACCGATCGACACCTATGGGTATTGCCAACAGCTGTCATCGGTCGAGTTGTCAATACACATAACTCGACCGATAACACTATGGACAAAATATACACTTGGCTTATTGAATGAGAATTTCCCTCTCAACTATATTTTCTCAACCAATAGCCTTATTATTTGGCACTCCTTTGGTACCTTTATATATGCATTTTCCATGTTCTAATTGCCTATATTTCTTACAACTCTATCCAACTAATTGCTCTAAATTGGTATACCTATATCTTGCAATTACTTGCTTTGAGTTGTTTTGTAGGTTTTGAAGATGATCTCTTTGGGTCTCTTAGTTATATCTAAAATTGCATCCGTTGTACTCTAACTTTCTATATCTATCTAGGTGTATATATTGTGTTGATAAAACCTTGAGGTTCTTAGTGGTAATCATACTTTGGTAATGATGCATATTTATATGTGAGTTATATCCTTTCATGCTTCTAAAATTGCTTATCTCTTTGTTTGGATATATCTCTACATCCACTCATAGCTTGTTTTATCTTGTATATCTTTTGGTATCTCTTGCTATGACCTAGATCCTACTAGTAGTCCTAACTTGTGATATCATCTACTAGTAGTTCACATACATGTAGTTCTAACCTTGTTTATAATTGGTATATGTGCTCATCTAGTGGTATTTCACTATATGCTATGCTTGTATCTTGTTTCAAACTTTCTCAAGCTTGTTCCTTGAATTGTATATCTATTATCTTGAGTTGCTTGCATAAATTGTGATGCAGGGTACATAGATCTACATTGTATGTAGAAATTGGAGCATGTTTGGATTTCATGTAGATTTTGCTCCAGTTTCATCTTTTGTTGCAAGAGTAGTGTTTTTTATGCTACAACGAACTTCTGAGCAAAACTCATTGCATCGCCATGAGCCTTGATACTTTTTGGGCAAAATTTTGTCATCTTGAGGGTCAAAATCACGGTCTATTGTTTTTCTGCAACACTTTATCTT
Source organism: Alisma plantago-aquatica (assembly GCA_963693085.1). Lineage (NCBI taxonomy): Eukaryota > Viridiplantae > Streptophyta > Magnoliopsida > Alismatales > Alismataceae > Alisma > Alisma plantago-aquatica. The sequence continues at coordinate 921,284,999 of OY856413.1, read as the reverse complement.
GCATTTTGGGTTGTTCAAGTACATGCTTTTACTTGCTTTTCTTTCTATGCTTGGACAAGCCCCTAGCTGTGCGCTTCTACTCTCCTTTTATAACTTTTGTTATCTCCTTTATCTTTAACAAGTGATGTTTCTTATCCCTTCATACCCCCCACGTTTTGAAATGACAAAGGGGGATAAAGGTATGTCTTCTTTTGACAAAATAAGGAGAAGGCATGTGTTACATGAAGAGGATAAGTATGTCCATGTAAGGGGGAGAAGGTAAAGTAGAGAAGACATATATGTGTAGAACATATATGAGTAGAAGACATAGTTTCTATAAATGTTATGAAAGCTAACCATTTAGGATAAATGACATCAATTGAGGGGGAGTATGAGAACTCCATGTGCATCAATTGAGGGGGAGAATATGAGCTCAATCCTATTGAAACCCCTAGGTTTCTATGAAGGTATGATTTTACTTAAAAGTTTTCAATACATTTATGGAATGGTTTGTCATCTTCAAAAAGGGGAGAATGTTGACTCAAGGTCAATTAGGTCAATGTTGTCTCACATCTAAATTGACTAAACACGTGTTTTGATGATGACTAACCATTCCACATATTGGTGTCTAATGTCTCTACTTGAGTGATTTTAGATTAGGTATAGACACACTCCAAATGCCCTAACTTGCGCATATCAACTTGGAGAAAAGACAAGTCAAAGTCAATACAAGTGCACATTTTTGTAATATGATGTAAATCCATTAGAATCATGTTGTAAATCACTTGTAATGATTGAATGACTTGTAATTAAGCTTAGAAAAAATCAGGAGCACTTAGATCGAATGTTTAAGCACTCAAAAGCCATTTTCCAAAATTTACATCAGGATGTGTATCAGTCGAGTTCTGTGAGTTGCAAACTCGACCGATCCTGATTGGATCTTGAAAATGACTTTTGATCGGTCGAGTTTACACTTCAGATAACTCAATCGATGGAGTACCTGACCAATTTGATTTTCATTGGTCGGTCAAGTTTCCCCAGGACAAACTCGACTGATGGTCTGAATATCGGCTTTGTCTTTTACTCTATCAGTCGAGTTACCCTTATAGAAACTCGACCGATTGCACTATACGGAAAAGTGCAGAAAAGTGCTTCTAGCCATTGTGGAGTTGTAACAAGTGAGAATATATCCGTTGCAAGCCACAAAATGGCTAGTTTTCATTCTTAAGTGTTCCCAAAGGCTAAGAGGCATCCCAGCTATAAATAGGACCCCTTGGGCTTCATTTCAAGGTTGAGCATTCAATTAAAAACTCTATGTGAAGTTCCTATTCTATAGTTGAGTGCTTCCTACAACCTCCTCTCTCTCTCTCTCTCTCTAAGCTTAATCACTTGCTACATTCGTTAGAGTGAGTAGGAAATCTATATGAGAGCTAGTTCTACATGTATATCTTGTGAGGCTCTCAATTCCACCACCTCCCCATATCTCATTTCAATCATGAAGATGAAGGTTATCTCTCTTGGCTAAGAGAGGTGAAGAAGAACAAGGGAAGGCATCCTTTGGTGAAGATCAAGGTTGAAGACTTGGAGCTAGAGTGGGTAAGCCCTTGGTGAAGGCAGAAGACTCCTTGCTCAAGTGGGTAAGTCCTTGGTGGAAGTTTCTCTGAGTGAAGGTGAAGTCAAAGGTGGAAGATCCAAGAAGAGTGGGTAATCCCTGCAAGGCTGAAGACTTGAGCAAGAGTAGGTAAGTCCTTGGGAGAAGGCGGAAGACTCTTTGCAAAGTGGGTAAGTTCTTGGTAAGGTTGAAGACTCTTTGTATTGGATAGGTAAGTCTTTTGGTGGTCATGTATTATATCTCTTATAATGAATATAATGAAGATGCAAGGCTAAGAAATCCTAGAGGTTGACCTCTCTAGGTAGTGGACTGACTCACTTCTAGTTTGAACTGTGGAACCACTCTAAATAGCTTGTCAAATGGTGTATGTTGAATCTCTCTCTCCCTTGCTATGCATGTTTTAGTTGCACACAAATTTCCTATTTAGCAACCTTATCTTGTGATATATCTTGAAGGTATAATGAATTTTGTTTAAGTGCATTAAACTCTATTCACCCCTTCTAGAGCATCTAATCACCCATCTAGGATCCCACAATTGGTATCAGAGCGGGCTTCTCCAAGCATACTTCAACAAGTAGGAGAAGATGGGTGACTACCAAGGAGGGAGATAATTGATCAGCCTACCAATCTTTGATGGAAGCAATTTCCTCTATTGGAGAAGAAGGCTTCAGTTCTACATTCAAGGATCAAGTCTTGAGATGTGGCAAATGGTGAACAACCCATACAAGCTCCCAAAGACAAAGATTGAAGAATGGTATGATACTACCTTAAAGAAAGCAACATTGAATGCTAGAACCATGCACATCCTCTATGCCTTAATGACCTCCACCGAGTTCAACCTGATTTCTTCTTGTGAGACAGCCTATGAGGTATGGAGAAAGCTATGCATCACCTATGAGGGGACATATCAAGTGAAAGAAATCAAAGTCTACATTCTCAAAGGGATACTTGAGAACTTCAAGATGGGAAAGGAGGAGAATATAGCACTTAGATCGAATGTTTAAGCACTCAAAAGCCATTTTCCAAAATTCACATCAGGCTGTTCATCGGTCGAGTTCTGTGAGTCGTAAACTCGAGCGATCCTGATTGGATCTTGAAAATGACTTTTGATAGGCTGAGTTTACACTTCACAGAACTCGACCGATGGAGTACCTGACCAATTCAATTTTCATTGGTCGGTCGAGTTTCCCCAGGATAAACTCGACCGATGGTATGAATATCGGCTTTGTCTTTTACTGTATCGGTCGAGTTACCCTTATAGAAACTCGATCGATTGCACTGTACGAAAAAATGCAGAAAAGTGCTTCTAGCCATTGTGGAGTTGCAACAAGTGAAAATATATCCGTTGCAAGCCACAAAACGGCTAGTTTTCATTCTCAAGTGTTCCCAAAGGCTAAAAGGCATCCCCAACTATAAATAGGACCCCTTGGGCTTCATTCCAAGGTTGAGCATTCAATGCAAAACTCTAAGTGAGGTTCCTATTCTATAGTTTAGTGCTTCCTACATCCTCCTCTCTCTCTCTAAGCTTAATTACTTGCTACATTCATTAGAATGAGTAGGAAATCTATAAGAGAGTTAGTCCTACATGTATATCTTGTGAGGCTCTCACTTCCACCACCTCCCCATTTCTCATTTCAATCATGAAGATGAAGGTTCTCTCTCTTGGCTAAGAGAGGTGAAGAAGAACAAGGGAAGGCGTCCCTTGGTGAAGATCAATGCTGAATACTTGGAGATAGAGTGGGTAAGCCCTTGGTGAAGGAAGAAGACTCTTTGCTCAAGTGGGTAAGTCCTTGGTGGAAGCTTCTCTGAGTGAAGGTGAAGTCAAAGGTGAAAGATCCAAGAAGAGTGGGTAATCCCTGCAAGGCTGAAGACTTGAGCAAGAGTAGGTAAGTCCTTGGAAGAAGACTGAAGACTCCTTGTAAAATGGGTAAGTCCTTGGTAAGGTTGAAGACTCTTTGTATTGGATAGGTAAGTCCTTTGGTGGTCATGTATTGTTTCTCTTATAATGAATATAATGAAGATGCAAGGTTAAGAAATCCTAGAGGTTGACCTCTCTAGGTAGTGGACTGACTCACTTCAAGTTTGAAGTGTGGAACCACTCTAAACAGCTTGTCAATTGCTGTATGTTCAATCTCTCTCTCCCTTGCTATTCCTGTTTTAGTTGCACACAAATTTCTTATTTAGAAACCTTATCTTGTGATATATCTTGAAGGTCTAATGAATTTTGTTTAAGTGTATTCAGCTCTATTCACCCCCCTATAGAGCATCTAATCACCCATCTAGGATCCAACAATTGGTATCAGAGCGGGCTTCTCCAAGCATACTTCAACAAGTAGGAGAAGATGGGTGACTACCATCAGCCTACCAATCTTTGATGGGAGCAATTTCCTCTATTGGAAAAGAAGGATTCAATTCCAATCCAAGGATCAAGTCTTGAGATGTGGCAAATGGTGAACAACCCATATAAGCTACCAAAGACAATGATTGAAGAATGGGATGATGCTACCTTGAAGAAAGCAACCTTGAATGCTAGAGCCATGCACATCCTCTATGCCTTAATGACCTCCACCGAGTTCAATCAGATTTCTTCTTGTGAGATGGCCTATGAGGTATGGATAAAGTTATGCATCACCTATGAGGGGACAGATCAAGTGAAGGAAATCAAAGTGTACATGCTCAAAGGGCTGCTTGAAAACTTCAAGATGGGAAAGGAGGAGAATATAGGCAACATGTACTCAAGGATCAACACCATTGTGAATGGTCTTACTATTCTAGGACATCCTATGAGTAGAGGAGAGATCAACTCTAAGATCCTTAGAACTCTCCCCAAGAAGTGGGAACCCAAGGTGACTTCCATTGAAGAAGCACGGTCTCTGAAGGATGTCCCTATTGAAGAGTTCATGGAAAACCTACAAGAACATGAAGCCACACTTGACAAGAGGGAGGAAGTATAAAGACAAGAAGAGAAAAAACTCAAGAGAATGAAGAAGGCTCAAATCAAAGCTCAAATGAAGGCTATTGTTGGTCAAGCTTCTCCATCCTCTCAAGTTGAAGAAGATGCCATGTACTCCAAGGGTAGATTCTACAAAGGCAAGAAATCCTCCTCCATCCGGTGCCTCAAGTGTGGAAAGAATGGTCACTTCAAGATAGATTGTCTACAAGGCAAGAAGATCCATCATCACAAGAAAAGAGAAGATAAGTGGCACTCAAGCTCAAGTGACTCCTATAACTCAAGCTCAAGTGAAGATTCAAGTGGAGAATCAAGATCAAACTCTAGTGATGAATGAGAATGCTTTTTTACTCTTATGGAATCAAAACGTGAAGACTCGAGGTAAATCTAAACTCTTTAGATAAAGAATCTTTGATTGCTATTATTCATAATACTTGTTCCTCTCTTAAGTCTTATAAAAGGAAAAAAGAAAAAGCTTGGTAGAATTGTTGATAATTTGCATGTAGAACTAGATGATCTTGAACATGCTAATTCTTGTTTGCTTGATGACAAAAATGCTTGTCTTAGCCAAGTAGACTCTCTTAAACTTGAAAATGCTAGTTTGCTTGATAAGATTAGATTTCTAGAAGCTCAACCTCTCATGCCTAGTTCTAATGAAGAGCATATTTTAATTGTTGATTCTCTCATGCATGATATTGATGTTCTTAAAACTGAAAACAAAGACAAAGATTTTGTTTTGCAAGGATTAGAATCTGAAAATAATGTTTGTCTTTCTAAGATTGCTTTGCTTGAAACAAAAAATGTCTCCTTGCTTGCTAAAATCAATGTGCTTGAATCTTGTTCTAGTTCTACTAGTAGAGAGAATGATGTTGCTACTCTTCATATTGATAGAGATTCTTATTTAACTAAAGCTCTTTGCTTAGAAAATGATCTTCTGCATGCTAGAGATAATATCAATAATTTGTCTTGTACTATTACTTCTCTTATGAATGATAATGATGGTTTGAGATCTTCTTTGCAAAGATTCTTAGTTGGTAAAAAGAATCTTAATGACATCCTACACCATACTACTAAACAAATTAGTAGACATGGTTTAGGGTATGATGGTAGTCAAAGGAACAACAAAGGTAAATGACCTCCATTATTCAATGGAGAATCCTCTAGTTCAAAGACTATGGGCACATGTAACTATTGCAATGTAATTGGTCATTATTCTACTTGTTGTCCTTTTAGGAAAGCACCCAAGAGCAATAGGACTTGGGTTGCTAAGATAACCCCTCCGGACCAAAAAACATGATTGGAGACCATTTCATCTTTCTTCTTGTAGGTACTTGCAAATGGATTGACTTGAGCCATTGAATTGCTAATTGACTTCTCAATCCACATGGAAGAAGAAAGGTGAGATGTGTAGACGGTGACAACAAGTGGAAAAGGAATGGTAAGAAAAAAGGTAAAGGTTTTATTGGTTATAACCATTTCTAACTTGTTTTTTTCAAGTTAGTGTGCACTATACATATGGTTTTTGAGTCAAAAGTGGTATTTTGTGTTTCTCTTCAAACTCTTGGTCAAAAACTATTTCTAATGTTCTATAATGCATTATTAACTTGCTTAGACATGTTTGTATATAGTTTATATTTTTATCATGCCTTTAAATATGTTTTTATGATATATATGTGCTTTTTGATAGCAGCTCTGTCGGTCGAGTTTGCCCTGTTTGAAATTTGACCGATAGACACCTATGGGTGTTTCCAGCAGCTGTCACAGGTCCAGTTGTCAATACCCAAAACTCGACCGATAACACTGTGCACAGAATATACACGCCTTATTGAATGAGAATTTCCCTCTCAACTAGATTTTCTCAACCAATAGCCTTATTCTTTGGCACTCCTTTGGTACCTTTATATATGCATTTTGCCATGTTCTAATTGTCTATCTTGCTTACAACTCTATCCTGCTAATTGCTCTAAATTGGTATACCTATATCTTGCAATTACTTGCTTTGAGTTGTTTTTTAGATTTTGATGATGATCTCTTTGGGTCTCTTGGTTGTATCTAAAATTTCTTCCGTTGTACTCTAACTTGCTATATCTATCTAGGTGTATATATTGTGTTGAAACAACCTTGAGGTTCTTAGTGGTAATCATCCTTTGGTAATAATGCATATTTGTATGTGAGTTATATCCTTTCATGCTTCTAAAATTGCTTATCTCTTTGTTTGGATATATATCTACATCCACTCATAGCTTGATTTATCTTGTGTATCTTTTGGTATCTTTTGCTATGACCTAAATCCTACTAGTAGTCCTAACTTGTGATATCATCTACTAGTAGTTCACATACATGTAGTTCTAACCTTGTTTATAATTGGTATCTTTGCTCATCTAGTGGTATTTCAGTATATGCTATGCTTGTATCTTGTTTCAAACTTGCTCAAGCTTGTTCCTTAAATTGTATATCTATTATCTTGAGTTGCTTGCATAACATTGTGATGCAGGGTACATAGATCTACATTGTATGTAGAAATTGGAGCATGTTTGGATTTAATGCAAATTTTTCTCTAGTTTCAGTTTTTGTTGTAAGAGCAGTGTTTTTTATGCAGAAACGACCTTCTGAGAAAGACTCATTGCTTTGAAATGAGCCCTGATACTTTTTTGGCAAAATTCTATCATCTTGAGGGTTAAAATTGAATTCTATTGTTTTTGTGTAGCACTTTATCTTGCATTTTGGGTTGTACAAGTGCATGCTTTAACTTGATTTTCTTTCTATGTTTGGACAAGCCCCTAGATGTGCTCTTCTACTCTCCTTTTATAACTTTTTTTTTATCTCTTTTCTCTTTAACAAGTGATGTTTCTTATCCCTTCATACACCCCACTTTTTGAAATGACAAAGGGGGAGAAAGGTATGTCTTCTTTTGACAAAACAGGGAGAAGGCATGTCTTACATGAAGAGGAGAAGTATGTCCATGTAAGGGGGAGAAGGTAAAGTGGAGAAGACATATATGTGTAGAACATATGTGAGTAGAAGACATAGTTTCTATAAATGTTATGAAAGCTAACCATGCAGGAGAAATAACATCAATTGAGGGGGAGTATGAGAACTCCATGTGCATCAATTGAGGGGGAGCATATGAGCTCAATCCTATTGAAACCCCTAGGTTTCTCCGAATGTATGATTTTACTTAAAAGCTTTCAATACATTTATGGAATGGTTTGTCATCTTCAAAAAGGGGGAGAATGTTGACTCAAGGTCAATTAGGTCAATGTTGACTCACGTCTAAATTGACTAAACTCGTGTTTTGATGATGACTAACCATTCCACATATTGGTGTCTAATGTCTCTATTTGAGTGATTTCAGATTAGGTATAGACACACTCCAAATGCCCTAGCTTGTGCATATCAACTTGGAGAAAAGACAAGTCAAAGTTAATACAAGTGCACATTTTTGTAATATGATGTAAATCCATTAGAATCATGTTGTAAATCACTTGTAATGATTGAATGACTTGTAATTAAGCTTAGAAAAAATCAGGAGCAGTTAGATCGAATGTTTAAGCACTCAAAAGCCGTTTTCTAAAATTCACATCAGGTTGTTCATCTGTCGAGTTCTGTGAGTTGCAAACTCGACTGATCCTGATTGGATCTTGAAAATGACTTTTGATAGGCTGAGTTTACACTTCACAAAACTCAACCGATGGATTACCGGACCAATTCAATTTTCATTGGTCGGTCGAGTTTCCCCAGGATAAACTCGACCGATGGTCTGAATATCGGCTTTGTCTTTTACTCTATCGGTCGAGTTACCCTTATAGAAACTCGACCGATTGCATTGTATGGAAAAGTGCAGAAAAGTGCTTCTAGCCGTTGTGGAGTTGCAACAAGTGAATATATATCCGTTGCAAGCCACAAAATGACTAGTTTTCATTCTCAAGTGTTACCAAAGGCTAAGAGGCATCCCCAGTTATAAATAGGACCCCTTGGGCTTCATTTCAAGGTTGACCATTCAATGAAAAACTCTATGTGAGGTTCCTTTTCTATAGTTGAGTGCTTCCTACATCCTCCTCTCTCTCTCTCTAAGCTTAATCACTTGCTACATTCGTTAGAGTGAGTAAGAACTCTATAAGAAAGCTAGTCCTACATGTATATCTTGTAAGGCTCTCACTACCACCACCTCCCCATCTCTCATTTCAATCATGAAGATGAAGGTTCTCTCTCTTGTGTAAGAGAGGTGAAGAAGAACAAGGGAAGGCATCCCTTGGTGAAGATCAAGGCTGAATACTTGGAGCTAGAGTGGGTAAGCCCTTGGTGAAGGCAGAAGACTCCTTGCTCAAGTGGGTAAGTCCTTGGTCGAAGCTTCTCCGAGTGAAGGTGAAGTCAAAGGAGGAAGATCCAAGAAGAGTGGGTAATCCCTACAAGGCTGAAGACTTGAGAAAGAGTAGGTAAGTCCTTGGAAGAAGGTGGAAGACTCTTTGCTAAGTGGATAAGTACTTGGTAAGGTTGAAGACTCTTTTTATTGGATAGGTAAGTCCTTGGTGGTCATGTATTGTATCTTTTATAATAAATATAATGAAGATTCAAGGTTAAGAAATCCTAAAGGTTGACCTCTCTAGGTAGTGGACTGACTCCCTTCTAATTTGAAGTGTGGAACCACTCTAAACATCTTGTCAATTGGTGTATGTTCTATCTCTCTCTCCCTTGCTATGCATGTTTTAGTTGCACATAAATTTCCTATTTAGCAACCTTATCTTGTGATATATCTCGAAGGACTAATGAATTTTGTTTAAGTGCATTCAGCTCTATTCATCCCCCTCTTGAGCATCTAATCACCCATCTAGGATACAACAATTGGTATCAGAGCGGGCTTCTCCAAGCATACTTCAACAAGTAGGAGAAGATGGGTGACTACCAAGGAGGGAGATACTTGACTAGCCTACCAATATTTAATGGGAGAAATTTCCTCTATTGGAGAAGAAGGCTTCAATTCTACATCCTCATACAAGCTACCAAAGATAAAGATTAAAGAATGGGATGATGCTACCTTGAAGAAAGCAAACCTTGAATGCTAGAGCCATGCACATCCTCTATGCCTTAATGACCTCCACCGAGTTCAACCAAATTTCTTTTTGTGAGATGGCCTATGAGGTATGGAGAAAGCTTTGCATCACCTATGAGAGGACATATCAAGTGAAGGAAAGCAAAGTCTACATGCTCAAAGGGCTGCTTGAGAACTTCAAGATGGGAAAGAAGGAGAAGATAGCCAACATGTACTCAAGGATCAACACCATTGTGAATGTTCTCTATGTTCTAGGAAATCCTATTAGTAGATGAGAGATCAACTCTAAGATCCTTAGAACTCTCCCCAAGAAGTGGGAATCCAAGGTGACTTCCATTGAAGAAGCAATGTCTCTTGAGGATGTCCCTATTGAAGAGCTCATTGGAAATCTACAAGCACATGAAGCCACACTTGACAAGAGGGAGGAAGTAGAAAGACAAGAAGAGAAAGAACTCAAGAGAATGAAGAAGGATGAAATCAAAGCTCAAATGAAGGCTATTGTTGGTCAAGCTTCTCCATCCTCTCAAGTTGCATGATAATGATGGTTTGAGATCTTCTTTGAAAAGATTCTTAGTTGGTAAAAAGAATCTTAATGACATCCTACACCATACTACTAAACAAATTAGTAGACATGGTTTAGTGTATGATGGTAGTCAAAGGAACAACAAAGGTAAAGGACCTCCAATATTCCATGGATAATCCTCTACTTCAAACACTATGAGCACATGCAACTATTGCAATGTAATTGGTCATTATTCTACTTGTTGTCCTTTTAGGAAAGCACCCAAGAGCAATTGGACTTGGGTTGCTAAGATAACCCCTCCGGACCTAAAAACATGATTGGGGACCATTTCATCTTTTTTCTTATAGGTACTTGCAAATGGATTGACTTGAGCCATTGAATTGCAAATTGACTTCTCAATCCACACGAAAGAAGAAAGGTGAGATGTGTAGAGGGTGACAACAAGTGGAAAAGGAATGATAAGAACAAAGGTAAAGGTTTTATTTCTTATAACGATTTCTAACTTTGTTTGTCAAGTTAGTGTGCACTATACATATGGTTTTTGAGTCAAAAGTGGTATTTTGTATTTCTCTTCACACTCTTGCTAAAAAACTATTTCTAATGCTTCTATAGTGCATTACTAACTTGCTTAGACATGTTTGGATATGGTTTGTATTTTTAGCATGCCTTTAAATATGTTTTTATGATATATATGTGCATTTTTACAATAGCTCTGTCAGTCAAGTTTTCCCTATTTGAAACTCGATCGATAGGCACCTATGGGTGTTGCCGGAAGCTGTCATCGGTCGAGTTGTCAATACACAGAACACGACTGATAACATTGTGCACAAAATATACACTTGGCTTATTTAATGAGAATTTCCCTCTCAACTAGATTTTCTCAACCAATAGCCTTATTCTTTGGCACTCCATTGGTACCTTTATATATGCATTTTGCCATGTTCTAATTACCTATCTTGCTTACAACTCTATCTTGCTAATTTCTCTAAATTGGTATACCTATATCATGCAATTACTTTCTATGAGTTGTTTTGTAGGTTTTGATGATGATCTTTTTGGGCCTCTTGGTTGTATCTATAATTGCTTCCATTGTACTCTAACTTTCTATATCTATCTAGGTGTATATCTTGTGTTGATACAACGTTGAGGTTCTTAGTGGTAATCATCCTTTGGTAATGATGCATATTTGTATGTGAGTTCTATCCTTTCATGCTTCTAAAATTGCTTATCTCTTTGTTTGGATATATATCTACATCTACTCATAGCTTGCTTTATCTTGTGTATCTTTTGGTATCTCTTGCTATGACCTAGATCCTACTAGTAGTCCTAACTTGTGATATCATCTACTAGTAGTTCACATACATGTAGTTCTAACCTTGTTTATAATTGGTATCTTTTCTCATCTAGTGGTATTTCACTATATGCTATGCTTGTATCTTGTTTCAAACTTACTCAAGCTTGTTCCTTGAATTGCATATCTATTATCTTGAGTTGCTTTCATAACATTGTGATGCAGGTAACATAGATCTACATTCTATGTAGAAATTGGAGCATGTTTGGATTTCATGCAGATTTTTCTCTAGTTTTAGTTTTTGCTGCAAGAGTAGTGTTTTTTCTGCAGAAATGACCTTCTGAGAAAGACTCATCGCTTTGCCATGAGCCCTGATACTTTTTGGGTAAAGTTCTATCATCTTGAGGGTCAAAATTGCGTTCTATTGTTTTTCTTCAACACTGTATCTTGCATTTTGGGTTGTTCAAGTGCATGCTTTAATTTGCTTTTCTTTCTATGCTTGGACAAGCCCCTAGTTGCTCTTCTACTCTCCTTTTATAACTTTTGTTATCTCCTTTCTCTTTAACAAGTGATGTTTCTTATCCCTTCATACCCCCCACTTTTTGAAATGACAAAGGGGGAGAAAGGTATGTCTTGTTTTGACAAAATAGGGAGAAGGCATGTATTACATGAAGAGGAGAAGTATGTCCATGTAAGGGGGAGAAGGTAAAGTGGAGAAGAAATATATGTGTAGAACATATATGAGTAGAAGACATAGTTTCTATAAATGTTAAGAAAGCTAACCATGCAGGTGAAATAGCATCAATTGAGGGGGAGCATGAGAACTCCATGTGCATCAATTAAGGGGGAGCATATCAGCTCAATCCTATTGAAACCCCTAGGTTTCTCTGAAGGTATGATTTTACTTAAAAGCTTTCAATACATTTATGGAATGGTTTATCATCTTCAAAAAGGGGGAGAATGTTGACTCAAGGTCAATTAGGTCAATGTTGACTCACGTATAAATTGACTAAACCCGTGTTTTCATGATGACTAACCATTCCACATATTGGTGTCTAATGTCTCTACTTGAGTGATTTCAGATTAGGTAAAGACACACTCCAAATGCCCTAACTTGTGCATATCAATTTGGAGAAAAGATAAGTCAAAGTCAATACAAGTGCATGTTTTTATAATTTGATGTAAATCCATTAGAATCATGTTGTAAATCACTTGTAATGATTGTATGACTTGTAATTAAGCTTAGAAAAAATTAGGGGCACTTAGATCGAATGTTTAAGCACTCAAAAGCCATTTTCCAAAATTCACATCAGGCTGTTCATCGGTCGGGTTCTGTGTGTTGCAAACTCGACCGATCCTGATTGGATATTGAAAATGACTTTTGATTGGTCGACTTTACACTTCACAGAACTCGAACGATGGCGTACCTGACCAATTCGATTTTCATTCGTCGGTCGATTTTTTCAGGACAAACTCGACCGATGGTCTGAATATCGGCTTTGTCTTTTACTCTATCCATCGAGTTACCCTTATAGAAACTCGACCGATTGCACTGTACGGAAAAGTGTAGAAAAGTGCTTCTAGCAGTTGTGGATTTGCAACAAGTGAAAATATATCTGTTACAAGCCACAAAATGGCTAGTTTTCATTCTCAAGTGTTCCCAAAGGCTAAGAGGCATCCCCAACTATAAATAATACCCTTTGGGCTTCATTCCAAGGTTGAGCATTCAATGCAAAACTTTATGTGAGGTTCCTATTCTATAGTTGAGTGTTTCCTACAACCTCCTATGTCTCTCTAATCTTAATCATTTGCTACATTTGTTAGAGTGAGTAGGAAATCTATAAGAGAGCTAGTCCTACATGTATATTTTATGAGGCTCCCACTTCCACCACCTCCCCATCTCTAATTTCAATCATGAAGATGAAGGTTCTCTCTCTTGGTTAAGAGAGGTGAAGAAGAACAAGGGAAGTCATCCCTTGGTGAAGATCAAGGCTGAAGACTTGGAGCTAGAGTGGGTAAGCCCTTGGTGAAGGCAGAAGACTCCTTTCTCAAGTGGGTAAGTCCTCGATGGAAGCTTCTCTGAGTGAAGGTGAAGTCAAAGCAGAAGATCCAAGAAGAGTGTGTAATCCCTACAAGGCTGAAGACTTGAGCAAGAGTAGGTAAGTCCTTGGAAGAAGGCGCAAGACTCCTTGCAAAGTGGGTAAGTCCTTGGTAAGGTTTAAGAATCTTTGTATTGGATAGGTAAGTCCTTTGGTGGTCATGTATTGTATCTCTTATAATGAATATAATGAAGATGCAAGGTTAAGAAATCCTAGAGGTTAACCTCTCTAGGTAGTGGACTGACTCACTTCTAGTTTGAAGTATGGAACCACTCTAAACAACTTGTTAATTGGTGTATGTTCAATCTCTCTCTCCCTTGGTATGCATGTTTTAGTTGTACACAAATTTCTTATTTAGCAACCTTATCTTGAGATATATCTTGAAGGTCTAATGAATTTTGTTTAAGTGTATTCAGCTCTATTCACCCCCCTCTAGAGCATCTAATCACCCATATAGGATCCAACAATTGGTATCAGAGCGGGCTTCTCCAAGCATACTTCAACAAGTAGGAGAAGATGGGTGACTACCAATCTTTGATGGGAGCAATTTCCTCTATTGGAGAAGAAGGCTACAATTCTACATCCAAAGATCAAGTCTTGAGATGTGGCAAATGGTGAACAGTCCATACAAGCTACCAAAGACAAAGGTTGAAGAATGGGATGATGCTATCTTGAAGAAAGCAACCTTGAATGCTAGAGCCATGCACATCCTCTATGCCTTAATGACCTCCACCGAGTTCAACCAGATTTCTTCTTGTGAGACGGCCTATGAGGTATGGAGAAAGCTATGCATCAACTATGAGGGGACAAATCAAGTGAAGGAAAGCAAAGTCTAATGCTCAAAGGGCTACTTCAAAACTTCAACATGGGAAAGGAGGAGAAGATAGCCAACATGTACTCAAGGATCAACACCATTGTGAATGGTTTTGTTGTTCTAGGACATCCTATGAGTAGAAGAGAGATCAACTCTAAGATCCTTAGAACTCTCCCCAAGAAGTGGGAACCCAAGGTGACTTCCATTTAAGAAGCAAGGGTCTCTTAAGGATGTCTCTATTGAAGAGATCATTGGAAATCTACAAGCACATGAAGCCACAGTTGACAAGAGGGAGGAAGTAGAAATAGAAGAAGAGAAAGAACTCAAGAGAATGAAGAAGGCTGAAATCAAAGCTCAAATGAAGGCTATTGTTGGTCAAACTTCTCCATCCTCTCAAGTTGAAGATGATGCCATGTACTCCAAGGGTAGATTCTACAAAGGCAAGAATTCCTCCCCCATCTGGTGCCTCAAGTGTGGAAAGAAGGGTCACTTTAAGATAGATTATCTACAAGGCAAGAAGACCCATCATCAAAAGAAAAGAGAAGATAACTAGCACACAAGCTCAAGTGACTCCTCTAACTCAAGCTCAAGTGAAGATTCAAGTGGAGGATCAAGCTCAAGCTCTAGTGATGAAGGAGAATGCCATTTTACTCTTATGGCATCAAAACGTGAAGACTCGAGGTAAATCTAAACTCTTTAGATAAAGAATGTTTGATTGCTATTATTCATGATACTTGTGCCTCTCTTAAGTTTTATAAAAGGAAAAAGAAAAAACTTGCTATAATTGTTGATAATTTGCATGTAGAACTAGATGATCTTGAACATGCTAATTCTTGCTTGCTTGATGACAAAAATGCTTGTCTTAGCCAAGTAGACTCTCTTAAACTTGAAAATGCTAGTTTGCTTGATAAGATTAGATTTCTAGAAGCTCAACCTCTCATGCCTAGTTCTAATGAAGAGCATACTTTAATTGTTGATTCTCTCATGCATGATATTGATGTTCTTAAAACTGAAAACAAAGACAAAGATTTTGTTTGGCAAGGATTATAATCTGAAAATGGTGTTTGTCTTTCTAAGATTGCTTTTCTTGAAACAGAAATGCCTCCTTGCTTGCTAAAATCAATGTGCTTGAATCTTGTTCTAGTTCTACTAGTAGAGAGAATGATGTTGCTACTCTTCATATTGATAGAAATTCTTATTTAACTAAAGCTCTTTGCTTAGAAAATGATCTTTTGCATGCTAGAGATAATATCAATCATTTGGCTTCTACTATTACTTCTCTTATGCATGATAATGATTGTTTGAGATCTTTTTTGCAAAGATTCTTAGTTGGTAAAAATAATCTTAATGACATCCTACACCATACTACTAAACAAATTGGCATACATGGTTTAGGGTATGATGGTAGTCAAAGGAACAACAAAGGTAAATGACCTCCAATATTCCACAGAGAATCCTCTAGTTCAAAGACTATGGGCACATGCAACTATTGCAATGTAATTGGTCATTATTCTACTTGTTGTCCTTTTAGGAAAGCACCCAAGAACAATAGGACTTGGGTTGCTAAGATAACACCTCCAGACCTAAAAACATGATTGGAGACTATTTCATCTTTCTTCTTGTAGGTACTTGCAAATGGATTGACTTGAGCCATTGAATTCCAAATTGACTTCTCAATCCACATGAAAGAAGAAAGGTGAGATGTGTAGAGGGTGACAACAAGTGGAAAAGGAATGATAAGAACAAAGGTAAAGGTTTTATTGCTTATAACGATTTCTAACTTTTTTTTGTGAAGTTAGTGTGCACTATACATATGGTTTTTGAGTCAAAAGTGGTATTTTGTGTTTCTCTTCACACTCTTGCTTAAAAATTATTTCTAATGCTTCTATAGTGCATTACTAACTTGCTTAGACATGTTTGGATATGGTTTGTATTTTTAGCATGCCTTTAAATATGTTTTTATGATATATATGTGCTTTTTGACAGCATCTCTGTCGGTCGAGTTTGCCCTGTTTGAAACTCGACCGATAGACACCTATGGGTGTTGCCAACAGCTGTCATCGGTCGAGTTGTCAATACACAGAATGTGACCGATAACACTGTGCACATAATATACACTTGGCTTATTGAATGAGAATTTCCCTCTCAACTAGATTTTCTCAACCAATTGCCTTATTCTTTGGCACTCCTTTGGTACCTTTATATATGCATTTTTCCATGTTCTAATTGCCTATCTTGCTTACAACTCTATCCTGTTAATTGCTCTAAATTGGTATACCTATATCTTGCAATTACTTGCTTTGAGTTTTTTTGCAGGTTTTGATGATGATATCTTGGGGTCTCTTGGTTGTATCTAAAATTAATTCTGTTGTACTCTAACTTGCTATATCTATCTTGGTGTATATCTTGTGTCGATACAACCTTGAGGTCTCTTGTAATGATTGTATGACTTGTAATTAAGCTTAGAAAAAATCAGGAGCACTTAGATCGAATGTTTAAGCACTCAAAAGCTATTTTCCAAAATTCACATTATGTTGTTCATCGGTCGAGTTCTGTGAGTTGCAAACTTGACCGATCCTGATTGGATCTTGAAAATGACTTTTGATTGGTCGAGTTTACACTTCACAGAACTCGACCGATGGAGTACCTAACCAATTTGATTTTCATTGGTTGGTCGAGTTTCCCCAGGACAAACTCGACCGATGGTCTGAATATTGGCTTTGTCTTTTACTCTATCGGTCAAGTTACCCTTATAGAAACTCGACCGATTGCACTGTACGGAAAAGTGCAGCAAAGTGATTCTAGCCATTGTGGAGTTGCAACAAGTGAAAATATATCCGTTGCAAGCCACAAAATGGCTAGTTTTCATTCTCAAGTGTTCCCAAAGGCTAAGAGGCATCCCCAGCTATAAATAGGACCCCTTGGACTTTATTCAAAGGTTGGACATTCAATGCAAAACTCTTTGTGAGGTTCCTATTCTATAGTTGATTGCTTCCTACAGCCTCCTCTCTCTCTCTTAGCTTAATCACTTGCTACATTCGTTAGAGTGAGTAGGAAATCTGTAAGAAAGCTAGTCCTACATGTATATCTTGTGAGTCTCTCACTTCCACCACCTCCCCATCTCTCATTTAAATCATGAAGATGAAGGTTCTCTCTCTTAGCTATGAGCGGTGACGAAGAACATGGGAAGACATCCCTTGGAGAAGATCAAGGCTGAAGACTTGGAGCTAGAGTGGGTAAGACCTTGGTGAAGGAAGAAGACTCCTTGCTCAAGTGGGTAAGTCCTTGGTCAAATCTTCTCCGAGTGAAGGTGAAGACAAAGGCAGAAGATCCAAGAAGAGTGGGTAATCCCTACAAGGCTGAAGACTTGAGCAAGAGTAGGTAAGTCTTTGGAAGAAGGTGGAAGACTCCTTGCAAAGTGGGTAAGTCCTTGGTAAGGTTGAAGACTCTTTGTATTGGATAGGTAAGTCCTTTGGTGGTCATGTATTGTATCTCTTATAATGAATATAATGAAGATGCAAGGTTAAGAAATCCTAGAGGTTGAACTCTCTAGGTAGTCGACTGACTCACTTCTAGTTTTAAGTGTGGAACGACTCTAAATAGCTTTTCAATTGGTGTATGTTCAATCTCTCTCTCCCTTACTATGCATGGTTTAGTTGCACACAAATTTCCTATTTAGCAACCTTATCTTGTGATATGTCTTGAAGGTCTAATGAATTTTGTTTAAGTGCATTCTCCTATATTCACCCCCCCCTCTAGAGCATCTAATCACCCATCTAGGATCCAAAAAGGTGAACAAAGATATGTTGATGTGATGAATGAATTGTGAATTTAAAGACTGAATTAGACATGTAGATGCCCTGAACACTGTAGAATCCTCGTAGGATGATGCCTGCACTGTGAGGAGGAAACAATTTCCCGACTAGAGGTAATCCAGATCGAGGTAAGCTGGAGCGCACCAATGGGGTGTGGGGGTCTTGACCAGTAGGGTAGACTCCTTACAGTTGTGTTGTACCCAACACCAACCGGGGATGCCGGTGGTACCTGTGTTACATGCTTAGTGATAAGTGGTCAGTAGGTCCACTGATGCACAATAAGCCTGAGGGATTTGACTCACCGCCTGAGTAACCAGGTTGAGAGGTGGAGTCTGAGATATCCAACCACTCCCATTAGCCTCCGAGAGGCAGATGTGCTGAGGCCCATTATAGACGGGGTCTTACTCAAGAGATAGGCTTAGGAACCCAAGCATGCTTCTAAGCCTTGTACAATGAGATCGTAGCTTGTTGCGATTCTTTCACATGTTGTGGTACACCTCATGTGGGTTCAGGGAATAATAAGATGAATGATAGGTTAACCGAGTGCGTGCAGTTATTGAATTATCCTTTTTTGTTTCTGTGTTATTAGTCCTATTTATGATCAATCAAGCATGTTCATATATTGATTTACTCTTGTAGATATCTAGAGTATCCTGCCATATTTATTATTGTGAATGATTAGTCTCTTTAAAGCTTACTTCTGTTATAATTGATATCAGTTTCTTAAAAGTATATTTGTAATTATATCAATGCTTTAGACTGTTTCTTTGAAGTACTCATTCACTGAGCGAGTAGGCTCACCCCTCTACTCACAATTTTTAAGGAAATCACATGGACTTGAAGAAGGCCAATGCATCAAAGTAGATCTACAATAGGAGTTAAGTATGAGATCAGTTAAGTTCACTCGGTCCCTGTCACTCTAGGTCCTTGTATAGATGGGAGAGAGTTGTAAATGATGTTTGTATCTTTGTTTCCTTAATAAGAGAGAATGTATCTAATTATCATGTCGTATGTACATGGAAGTGGGAGAAATAGAATGAATATATGGATGGGTATCATTAATGTTGAGATCATATTAGAGTAATTAAAGTTCAATTCTCTTGTAAAATTTGTTTATGTGATTGAATGCAAGAAAATAAAGAGTTTGAAATAAGGAAAAAAAGTTGGGTGTGAACTTTGTATTAAGTATAATTCTCAAAATTATTCCCTAATCTCATGATTAGTGGTAATCATGGGATGCATGCATAACATTATGTGTATCATTAATGGATAACATACAACCTAGAAACTAATACCTCATAAGGGTGATTTTGGGGAGAAACACAATTTTTTTTGCTCTGAAATCGTGTGCCCCTTTTTATTGATTTTTGATAAAGGTACAAAGAACAAAAAGAAAACTATCTGTAGCAAGAGAAAGAAAAAATAGAAGAAGAAAATGGATAGCTAGGTCACCAAGACCATAACAGAAGCTCAGAGCTAAGGACAACTTCAATCAGTAGCTATCCTTCTAGAGCTTGCAAATCAGACATCACCATTCCCCAACAGCCACCAGAGTCCTTGGTAGTATTAAAAAACAATCTTCTATTTCTTTCTTGCCATACATGATAAAAATTGCAAGGCAAGTGTTCATAGACTTCATATCTATAAACAAACTACTACAATCTTCATTGTTAGCAGGTCGATTGGAAATCCTTTTATTCTATACTGCGAAGTACCAAACCTCTATAGTATATTTACAAGAGAAAAAATATGGTTAGCATATTCATAAGCATCTTTACATAAGCAGCATCTCGAGACAATGATCAGACCAAATCTTCTAAGAATGTCTTGCGTAGCTAGCCTGTTAAGGAAGAGTTTCCAACCCACAAGACTGAAGGGGCAAGGAACAACAATTTTCCAAAGCTTCTTTGCCCAAAAGGGCTCATCATGCTTCTCTCTCACAAGATTTCACCAATCTTTAACTGTCAGATTCTCACTTCCCTTCATAAGAATATCACCCTTCTCTTCTATTTTACAATTGATAGAGAGAATGAACCTCCTGAATCGCCAAAACTCCTCTTATCAGGAATATTCCACTTCTGTTCATCAATGAGCAGTTGAAGGATGACATATAGGCCACAACCAAGGTGAAGAACATTGTTAATACTAACCACATCATTCAGAAATTTCCCTCTAGGAATCCAGGGATCCCTCCATATTTTAATGGGAACTCCCTTGCCAATGATGTAAGAAATGTGGGGCATAATGACAGATCTATATCTCAGCCATTGTCTCCACATCCACGATCCATTAGGATCATACTTGACTGAACAGATAGAATCACCCCTCAGATATTTTCCATCAATCCATTTCACCCACAAGGCATCCTTCTTTGCTGCAATATTCCAAATATTTTGGAGAATACCAACTTTATTCATATCTTTGATCCGTCTAATACCCATACCACCTTCAACCTTTGGGTGAAAAACATTAGACCATTTGACATAATGAACCTTCTTTTCCAACTCAACACCTCCCCAAATGAATCTTTTACAAATACCTTCAACCTTTGGGCGACAAACATTAGACCATTTGACATAATGAACCTTCTTTTCCAACTCAGCACCTCCCCAAATGAATCTTTTACAAATACCTTCAATATCTTTCATCACCTCAGTAGGGAGAGGAAAAGTCAATGACTAGAACAGATGAAGAGAGAGAAGGGTAGAGGATGTAAGCTCAACTCTACTAGTGAAGGATAACGATTTATGCTTCCAACCCTCCAGTCTACTCTTCACCTTGTCAATAAGAGGAGCACATTGTTTTTTGTTAAGCTTTCCAAAAATAAAGGGAGTCCAAGGTATCTCATAGGGAAACAACCCAAAGGAATGTCAAGAATATCAACCATTCTACTCTTATCAACTAAAGAACTGCAGAACACATTACTTTTTGAGGCACTAATTTTTAAACCCGAACTCTCTCCAAACCTTTTAAAGATATTTTTGATAGCACGAGCATCGACATCATTTGCCTCAAGGAAAATCATCACATCATCAGAAAATAATACTAGATGAGACAGATGCATAGTCTGGCTTCTAATAGGAGAAATAATGCTATGATTGACAACATGATTCATAATTGTAGAAAAACCTTCCATAGCTAGAACAAAGAGGTACGGGGCAATGGGATCCCCTTGGCGGATTCCATTAGATGGATAAATTGTAGGAGAAGGCACCCCATCAATTAAAACATGATAGATACTAGTGTGCATGATAACATGTAGCCAATTCAACCAACAATAAGGAAAATTCATGCATTCTAGAATACCAAACAAAAAATCCCATCTAATAGCATCATAAGCTTTAACCAGGTCTGCTTTAATAAACATCTTAGGGTTAGAGTTTCTTTTATTAAAATCATTGATCAATTCATTCGTAAGGAGAAGGGCATCAGAGATCTTCCTCGTTTTAATAAAGGACACTTGATTTTTGCTTATAAGGCCATGCATAATAGGTTGAAGCATGTTAGCAAGGACTTTGGTGATGATATTATAAAGAAAGTTGTAGAGGGCAATTGGTCTCGAATCTTTGATATGGACAACACCTTTAACTTTGGGGATCAGGGTAATGTAAGATTTATTGAGTTCCTTGATCATCCACCCACTTCTAAAAAAATACTGGATGGCAGCAATGATGTCTTTGTTAATGATATTCCACATAGTTTTGAAGAAATGGCCATTGAATCCATATGGACCAGGGGCCTTATCCCCATCAGATTCATTAACAACCCTCTCAATTTCCTCTTTAGTCACAATAGCACACATGTTGGCAGCTTTATCATTATTAAGCGAAGGAAGTGTCCATTCATGATCCCAGCACATAGGTTCATCAATATTTTTATATTGGTTGAACATATTATCATAATAAGAAAATACATGATCCTTGATGATGTCCTCATTATACTCCATATTATTATATATCATAAGAGCTCTCATAGTATTGTGATTAGCTCTAACTTTCACAGTATTGTAGAAAAAACTCGTATTCCTGTCACCCAGCTTTAGCCAATTTATCCTTGAGATTTGCTTTGCATAATATTCCTCAACCTCAACATTCAACAGAGCAATTTTCCTTTTTTTCATTAGCTATTTCCCTCAAACCAAGATCAACAAGATGTTCATCTACTTGTCTTTGGGTTTCATTAGCTTCAATTTCAAAAACCTTAGCCTTTTCACAAAAATCTCCTACCTTCTTCTTATTCCAGGTAATGAGTTTGCTTTTGACATTTTAAAGATTTGTAATGACTTTGAACATAGCATTCCCCTTGACGTCAATGCTCTAAGCCTCTTTAAATATGCTCAGAAAATCATCTCTCTTTGTTCAAGCATTAATGAATTTAAAATACCCTTTCTTCTACTTCAACATATCACTGAACTTGATAAGAATTTGCTTGTGGTCACTAATAATAGTATTGATAACCTCTCCCCTGACTTCCTTGAACATAGAGAAGAAGTCCAAATTATAGAAGAACCTATCAATTTTAGAAAGAACATGATCACCACCCTTCTGTCTATTATCCCAGGTAAAGAGGGGCCCCTTCAAATCAAGTTCAACCAAACTCATATCAGAGATAGCATTATTGAAGTCCCTCGTAGCCGAAAAAGAATAACATCCTTTCCCCTTCCTCTCATCTGAACACCTAATAGCATTGAAATCACCAATAAGAACCCAAGCTTCCCTATTATTAGGATTACATTTAGAAAGATCATCCCATAAAAGTCATCTTTTCCTCTCATCATTTTGGTCATAGATAGCCGTAAGCAGAAAAGAATTATCATCATCATAGAAAATTCTATAGTGAATAAACTAATCACTTTCACTTATCTTTTTAACCTGCAAAAAGCTAGAATCCCACAAGATGATAATCCTCCCAAGCAGGTGAGAAGCATGGTTTGAAAGCCAAAGATTATCCTACCATACTTTGTTCATAGCCTTATGCATCTTTTTGTACCTGAGTTTAGATTCCACCAGAACATTTATCGGGCAACCAATATTAACAAGGTTTGCCTTGATTTTATCCTGGTGTCCTAACCTGTTTAGGCCTCAGACATTCTAGGAGAAAATACCAATTTTGTCTGCCATTTGGTAAAGTCATGACTGGAGCTCTTCCAGTCTCAGTAAATAATCCATCCTCATCCCCTACTTCTATCAGCTTCTCAAACATATTAGTGGCCATCCTATTCAGATCTGCACTAGCTCTTTTAGTATACACATTATTTCTAGAATGAAGCCTTGGGGGAGGAGTACAATTCTTATATCTCACAGCTTGAAATCCATCATCAATAGAAGGAGACCCCAACCTCTCTTTTCTTCAAAAATAGGCTGCATATTTAGAGGTATACTCCAATTTCTAGCAGATAGAGTAGACTCCATGTTTTCTAAGACTTTATTCATAAATGGAGTGGAGGTACTAAGTTTCTACTTATAAGAATTTGTTTTGGATTCCTATGAGTTACTTTTATGCTGACCTCGAGAAGAAGAGGAATCCTGTGAATGATCACCATTAGCCATCATTTGTACCTGACTACTTTCAATAGAAGGATTGTTTTTAGTTTGTGAAGGAAGAACCATATTGGTAGCACGAGTGTTCTTGGAAGAGCTAGTCGTTGCTATAGGAACAACAATTTTTTGTATAGGAATCCATATCTTCCTGTTATCCAAGACCTCCATATCAGCCTTACATATGTCAGCTTCATGACCAAAACATCCACAAGCTTTGCAAATTTCTAAGATCTATTCATTATGCACTTGAATCACATCCCTATCTCCACAGTCGCTTCACACAACAACTTCCTTAGGTAACAGAGAGTAAACAAAAATAAGAACTTGGATACAGACATAATGTAATCTCCTCATAGCCTTGGTAGCGTAGTCAGAACAAATTGGCTTACCAATGAAGCTTCCCATAATTCCTAACATATCATCATCCCATAATTCCAAAGGTAGGCCTGGAAACCTAATCCAAATCAGAATCTCAGTTAGACATTCCTTCTCAAGCGACTCCCCGAGCTCCCACTTCTTAATTATGAGAGGTTTTCCTCCTACAAACCATGGTCCCCTTCCACCACAGTTTTAGGTCCTTCAGATTCTCGAATTTAACAACAAAAAAGCTTCTATTGCGTGGAATGATTTTGAAAGAATATTTTGGTTTCCAAACTACCTCAAAATGATGAACCAACGTCAGCCAGTGAGGCTTCATCCCGATAACATAGCATGATGTTGCATTCTCCCATTTCCTGGCTATCTCCACTGCCTTTGCTCTCTTATACATGACCTCTCCTTCCACGATCTCTAGTGGTGTTTATTTCAACTTCGTGAACTCTGCATTATGCTCTGATGAGAAGAGGTCCGTCCATTTCTTGGCGCCAGGGGCAGAGACAACTTCCGCCTTCTGCTTGTTAGGATCAAAGGAAACTGGGGCTGGTCGAGAAGAGGAACGAGATGACAGGGGTTGCTAGATCCCTCCACCGTGAGTCCTCCCTCCCATCACCACCCCTATCTCCCCTCCGTTTTTCAAAACTCCCACCATCCTAGAAACACAATTTTAATAAAAATGTAGAATAATATAAGAGTGTTCCAAGAAATAAGAAAACGTGAGTTGTAAGAATGTGACAATGAGGTACTCACTGATGAGCCTGATGACATGACATACACTTCATAATTCAATTAAGGTTCCAATTTTCATACACCAAGTGAAATGATCAAGACTATCAGTTGAATAAATAAAAATGTGAACATTTTATTATCTACAATTACTTAACTTGAATTGTCATTTATGCTTATAAATATAAATGCACAAATTTTGGTTGCATCCATGTACACAATATATAAATATGCTTAACCTATTTTTATTTGTTAGTTTTATAGGATAGAGATTCTAACATGAAGAATTGGATCATCTCCCTAAAAAATAGAATAGTGCTAATGACAGAAACCAATGAGGATTTTAGATAGTTTCTTTTTTGTTATTAGTTTCATAAAATTTTTATATTTCTTATATCTTAAGAATATTGTAAACTCCCATTGAGGAGTCATATTATCTCTTTTATAAACATCACCTTTTGAGGAATAATGATTATTTATAATTTATTATAATTTTTGATCCTAGAAATATGGATAACGGCCTTTGCCTTTTGGTCATGTTTAATTGGAAATAATAGAAGGGGTTAGACTCTAGATTTATGCAAATGACTTTTGGTTACTAATATTATGAAAACAAATTCTATACAACCCAAGGGAAATATAAGGGTACTTTTTAAAAGTAATGGTGTACATGATGGTTCAAACCCTAGGGGCTGAGAATACTTTCCTCTGCACTACTAGTTGGTTTATCAGAACTCTCAGGTTAATGTGATTCCTGTCTATCCAAAACCCAAGGATTTGCCCAAAATAACATACCTCTTGATCTTCTCATATCAAATTCATATCTTTCTTGTATCAATTCTCTTAAACCCTAAGAAAACCCTTTCTAAACCCTAGGATCTATTTCTCCTCTTATCTAAGTAGAGGTTTCAAGAAAATTAGGTTTCTCCAACTAAGGGATTCTAACTGCCGATTTGGAATCTAAAACTCAATTTGTGGTGTGTATGCTTCTCCTATAAAGAGAAACCCTAGACACTTCTAGGAATCTATGATGAACTAACATAAGCTAGGTATATGCACAATACCTAGGTAAGGTATATGAAACATAAAACATTTTTGACAATCAAGTTATCCTTAAAAACATAATTTTGGGTATACATGATAAACAAAAGAATGTACAAAAATATGAACACCCCTAGGGAGGGGTAGAGGAAAAGAAGGAACAAATAATATGTATGTTATCTTTGGGTCTAATCGGAGATCCCATTATAAGATAAATAAGATGAATAATGAAAGGTATCACATAAGTACATGAAAACCCCATCAATAGATAGAGATATAGGTATACCACCTTGGGAAAGAGTACATATCCTAGATTCTAATAAACCCCATATCTCTAAAGGATGGGACCTTATCCCTAGAAATATCCCCATGACCTGTGATACACCTCAATAGAACAAAATGATTTATGCCATCAAATTATACAAGGAACAATAACCTTTAGGGAGGAATTTAAATATTTTAATAGAAACATCCTTCTCAACCCTACACTAAGAATAGTTGACAACATGGCACTCTTATACTCATTATTCCCTAACCATATGTGGTGCATGCCTAGTAATATAGTATACGTTATGACTTTCAAAAGGTTCCTACACCCTACAAGGAGAAAGTAAGGTTTCTTAAGTTATCTTTCACGACCCTTATGCCCTAATTACAACATCCATGTCTCAATCTTGTAATTAGCCCGATGACATGACACTAGCATACCTCAGGGTTACAAGAGGAGTATATGATAGGCTAATCAAGATTTACTGAGGGCTCAACAAGAAAGATCAATTTCAAGGAGTCTAACAAAAATACTCATGGTCAAGCCAAGGATAAGTGGACCCACTTAAGGAAGGTAACAATGAAAATTGTAATAGGACTACCATAGTTTTAGCCCTTTCATATCTCATGTGATGGAGCTAGGTGATACAACCATCCATTGTGCTACAACTTCAAAATGAGGACAGTAATGAAAAATTGACCCAAGGTTTTAAAAGTAACTTAAAGGGAAGGTACCTACCTTGAAAGACCTCTCCTTATTAATATGGGTTTATGGAAGTTTTTGACGTTGCTATCTTTGATAGTGACGAAGTTGGATGTGTCTAAGTTGGATGTATCTAGATAACTAATGCCTTGAAGTTAAACACATGTCAATCTAGGAAAATTATATAGCTAGATCAATATTGAAAGAAAATCCCATGTTTTAGCATCCCAATATATATAATGATACTATGCTAGCATATGATGATGTTTATGGATATGAATATTGCATAAAATGCTAGGTTTGGTGACCACATTGAGCCACAAATTCTATGCACCAATGCAATTTCATGCATGCAAGTATAGAAGACACACATGAGTGTTAATGTAGGAAATGAGTGAGTTAGCATGCAATTATGTAAGCCAAGAAAGCATGTGGAATACACAAAACTTTATACAATAGAACATGATGCTCAAGGGGTCAGTTGTTATGCATGGAAATAACATAGACTCAAACTCTCATTGGGACTGGTGTTTAGTTAAGTGGAGAGTCATCCCATGAAAAAGGGAAGGACCTTATGGAGTAATAAAAGTCCAAAACCCATATGGATATGATATATGGATAAGAGAGATTAACCTCCTAATAAGAAATAAGAGAACCACTAGACTAGACTCCTCTAATGATGAGTTGAACCAACCGGTCTTTGATTTGAATCTTGACATAATTACATGATTTTTGTAACATCATAAAATTATTCAAATAAAATAATATAGAAGGAAGTATTGGACTACCCATACCACCAAGGTGCACCTCCTTTTAGGGATCCCATCCCTAACAACTCAGTGGTTAAATGATCAACCCAGAGGAGTACTCGGCTGAGAGACCTATCCATAACTTGATCTTGGGTTGTGTGTGACTAAGGACAAAGTGCATACTTAAGGCTTGTGGTGATCTATGGGTCAAGTCATCATTCCTGAAACTCTACTACAACCTTGGGTCATGTACCCAAGCGTTATAATTGGTATTAGAGCTAGTTTCCCTCCAATTTGTGTAGGCTGCACATTGGGCGTATCACATGCCAGTCTTCAACTGTGTGGTCCAGGCATGTTGAAAATTTCTATCCGTTGAGTCAAGATGGTGTCACCCTTGCACTTGTAACTGTGAATGGGAGTTGGGTGTACATGGGCCATTATCAGTCTGCACATAAATGACAAAGATATTATGAGGCAATATAGTTGAGCTTTGACAAGGATGTCAAGAGTCTAAGTGGGGGATATTCTAACATCCATGGATTTGAGACCTTAAACAAAATGATCCTACAAAAATGATTGGACTACCCATATCACCAAGGTGCACTTCCTTTTTAGAGAACCCATAACTAAGAACTATATGGTTAAGCTTTCTAAACTCAAAGTAGTACTAGATTGGGTGACATGTTGGAAAGTTGGTCCCATATTCTCGAGTGAGGACAAAACAAACATCTGAGGCTAGTGATAGTTTGTGGAGCCAATCATCATTACTTAGACCCTAATACAAACTTGGGCGGTGGACTCAGGCGTAGCAATGTCCTATAAGGACCTAAACCCAAAAGATGAAATGCTTTATGACCTGGTGCGATAGTACATGACACATGTAAAACACCTCAAAATAATGCAAAAAAAAAGGTTTTCTTTTGGGTTTTGGAAAAGCATCAGCAAACACACATTTATGCGAACCTTGATGGATTTTGAAATAAATCTATCAAGAAAATTTAATACATCAAAAGAAAGATTTCCTAGTTTGAGATGAGTCATGAGACATAAGATCTTTTCATGTGTTAGAAGAGCCTTGTTTTGAAATAAATCATGAATCATTATAGAACCTATAACACCCCAGATAATCCTACATTTGATGAAGTCCTACGCTAGGCCTAGGGTTAAGTGTGAGAAATATAGAGTACATAAGGTTCAAGGTGTCAAGAAGGAGTCTCACTCCATAAGTGGGTTAGGATAAGATCACTTTATGGGTACTGGTGCGCTCCCGCTAGAGGCTTGCAACAAGTGCAATCCACGAGGTCGAGAGGCACGGGATGAGATGGGATCTTTGCTTTCGAAATTTGTATGGTCCCACACTAACTACCTACTTCTACTAAGACATTACACCCGCAAGCGCATGGGGTCGTGTCATAGTATAGGTGAGGTGGCAAGTACGGGGTCGATCCGCGAGGATAAAGGGGGCACTAGAGTTAGATGGCATGAGCTACGTTCCTAGTGCAGAGAGTAGGGTTTTTAGGGTTTTAAGGTTGATTGGTTGTTAATTACGCTAAGAGAGTAAGTATGAAAAGCAATATGAAACTAAGTTATCAAAAGACTAAATTAGCAATCTGAGTTAACAAGCTATCTAAACAAGAGCAAGAACAGACTATACTAGACTAAGCAAGCAACTAGCAATCGAGAACCTAAGTTAACCACTAATCAAGATCAAAAACCTAAATTACCACTTAGCTAACAAAACTAGGCAATTAACTAAGTTAACTAAAGCAAATGAACTACACTAGCATTAACAAGCAAACTAGGCAATTAGGGTTTTAAGAAATTAGATGAAGGAGGTGGGCCATTTGGGAATGTGACCTTGACATTAGTTGGGGGATGTCACCATAATAAGCAATTAACATATCTCATTCTAGATTACCAAACCAAACAACAAGGTGGGTGCTATGAGAATGTACCCTAAGCTACTAATTGGAGAACTAGGGCTAGGTGTAATTCTCATAGGACGTACCAAGTCTAGGTATCTAGGATAAGTGGTATTAGTCAATTGAGGACCAAGGGTAAGGATGGGAGTAGAGATGAGGGTATTTGACCTCATGCCACTAGCCACCTCAGCCTTTAGGAAATCCTAGGCAATTGCACTAATCACACTTATACTAGTCACTTAGAACTCACATTTGCATGTAGGAAGATGGTGATTATGTAGGAAGATAGGGGGCTAGCTAGGGATCCGAATTAAGGACCTAGGAGCCAATCCTATGATAGCTACATAGAAACCAAAACTGTTGGTATGTATGCCCTGAGAGCCAATCATGGGATGATTGGTGGGATACATTAAGATTGATTTGATAAACATAAAAGGTGAGCTTCCAATTCTTTCTGGTTCAGTCATATGAGATAGTGATAGAACAGATTGAATGTCTAGAGAATGACAGTTTTCAATGACGTATGCCTTCAGGTTCATGACCTGAACGATGAGAACATACGGATGCTAAGAGTTTGTACATTCTTGTTATGTCCCTAGTTGGATGTCATTGTGGAAGGTAGATAGACAGCAATGACACACAAGACTAGATTGTGGTGTTGGTTGATGACAGAATCTCATTAGTCATGATATAGAGATATCAAACCAAACACATAGGTACTTGTTAGAGAACAAGTGTACCGGACAGACCCACCGTGAGTTTGACACATGGAACCATGAGATGGTAGTCACAGTCAGTACTCACAGTGATGGTGGTGAGTGTGATTCTTAGACCTGAAATCACTGCACTCAACACATGTCGTTGGGCACACTTTGACATCATCAAACGCAGTCCTGAAACATGGGTTGTTATAAAGGTGATGATTGGGTGGCTTTGACACATGGGGCTTTTGAGGGGTGAGTGATAGATATGGGATTTGTCCCTCCTGAGGGAGTTTGATATCCATGGCCACTTGATGAGTAGGATTGAGAAAGGCGTGCACACATGTGTGAATCAGTATATGATACTGATGTCATACATATCTCTTCCAGTCTGCTCTGAGATCAAGGAAGTGAATGAACATTGACAGGATGACTATTCCATGCCTCGAGTTCATTCGGGATATCAGTGATAAAGGAATTATACATTCACTGTAACACCATTCACGGATTGTAGGATGAAAGTTGTTCTCCAACTTTCTACTTTCACTTGGGTAGCACTGATGTGTGACTAGGCACCGCTCTTTGCTTGTGAAGTCATAAGTGTTATGGACTTTCACTGCCAACGTGAAATGGACCTGCAGGGTCACACACATAGGATTTAACCTGGAAGAGGAGTTTTGTCCACAAAGCAATGTTTAGATTGATTACTAAAGGAGTTTAGTAGTTCAATTAAACACTCAATCAGTCGATGGCTCATTATCGTATGGTTCAAGGTGTTGGACGCATTGATTGGAGTATCAGATTGATTGAAATCGCATTTGACTGATTTTGCCCAACCTGTGCTCCCAACCGATCGGCTCATGTGATGAACCGGTCGGCTGAGGTTGCTGAACCGGTCGGCTGGAGTGTCCAGGCCGATCGACTCATGCCCAGGTTGAAACGACCGGTTCAAGGGTTGAACTGATCGGCTCAACTGGTGCAACCGCACAGTTGGGAAAGTCATGTTGGCAAGAATTTTCCTTTGGTTTCAAATTGCCCAATTCGATTGGGAATAATATTGGTATTCGATACCAATTTGGAAAGAAACAAGGAAAGTCTTTTTGAGCCGGATTAGGACCATGAACCGATCGGTTCAGGGCACCAACCGATCGGTTGGAGTGCCCCAAACGATCGGCTCAGGTCCAACCGATCGGCTCAATGGCCGAACCGATCGGTTCAGTTGTGAACTGATCATTTCAAGTTGCGAACCGGTTGCTTTTTGTGGAAAATTCTCGAACCCTTCTACTCCTGCTTTAGTCCCGCATTGCCCGGGATGGAGAACCCTGTCCCATGACTCTCATATATATATAGGGGTATTGGGGGCTTCTCAAAGTACAGCTCAGTGCAACCAGTTGCTCTGCAAGTTGTCGTTCTCTCTGGTTTTGGTAACCGTGAGAGAGCCCGAGCAAGTGCTTCCCGCAAAAGGGAGGTGTAGCAAGGGAAGGACAACTGCAGTTGCAATAGGAGGCAGGAGAGCGTGTTGGCGACTAGTACGTCAATAGGAGGGTGCGACTCCTTCCACTTCCTTGTGGGACAAGGAGAGTGGAGTTCCAGGTGGTCCGTGTGGATTACTATAGAGGCGGGAGGACACTGCCGCTTAGGAGGACAACTGTCATCCGACAGTCCGGTTCGAGTATGAGTTGTCAGTCCCGGTGCGACCAGGAGCTGCACAGACACCGTCGAAGTTCGGAGTTGAAGACCGCGCATTGCGCGAGGTATTGTCGCTGAGCAAGCCTCGGGACAAGGTATGATTCCACAAACCATCCTTTCCTATTATATAGATGTTGACGCGTTTCCGCGGTATGGGTTTGGGGAGAAATTTTTGTTTCCGCTGCCTTCTCTGTCTCCCCTAAAACCCAACAGTGGTATCAGAGCCACGTCAACTGCTCTATGTTTTAGGAATATCGATATGATCGATTTTGGTTTGTCGCCTTTATTTATTACATACGATGCGAATAATATTGGCTTTATGCATGTCCAATCCTAAATCCACAAATCCCTAATTACATATATGATATGTATTATTAATGCACTTGATACGCATCGCCCTTAAATGAGTTTTATGGTGGATGTGTGTAGCGTGATTATGGCCTATAAACCCCTATCTGTGATTGGTTGTGTGTGGTTGCTTGCATCTCGGTCTGCGCACCGATCTTCCCTCTCTTATTCCTGATGTAACTTGAAATAATTCGAGATTCTTTCCTACCTTTGCTCCCCCCGAATGTAAATCGGGGTTTCCCTTTTTAAAGCAATGTAATAAATAGAATAGGATTTTATTTCCTGTTATGTCAAAGACCGGCGGACATCAAGACGACTGCTCAGACGATCGGTTCAAGGAGTGAACCGATCGGTTGACCTTCCAGAAGGTCGGTTCAAGGAGTGAACCGATCGGTTGATGACCAGTTCGAGGAGCGAGACGTGTAGGTGGCGGACATGATGAGATGCACGACGACCAGGCGAACCGATCGGTTGGAGGAGCCAACCGATCGGCTGGTGGCACCCAGACGACCGGCTGGAGAGTACAGATCATTCATGTGATGAGTGGATCAACTCGGAAAGCAAGGCATAGAGTTCATCTTGTACAGGTTGCATGTGATGTAGACCTAGATGACCGTGATTCCTCTTGGCTCGAGGAATCACATTAGGATGGCCATGATCATCGCTTTTTATCGTTATGTGCATGTTTTTTGTGGGATATAGCATGTATATGATACGTACTATGTATTGTGGTGATTGGATATGTATATGTATATAAAACCAAATCCCTCATTAAAATATTAAGTTTTAGATGCCTTCCAAATGCGACACACGTGAAAAGCTTGTTCGACCAAGTGTGGGCACGCCCTAGCCTGGTACACCGTCTACCTCATGGAAGCGTGAAGGATGAATGTGAGGGTCTGCCCTAGCAGGGTGCATATTCATCATGTTTGCTTTGGGTCGGAGTTAACAAGGTGATCTAGATGGGATCTAGTACCTTGAGGCATAGAGATGATCATTGCAAGGAGTTGTACATGACATCTTATCAAGAGTTGCATATGATGCAATTGGCAAAAGTTGCCTACCTGAGAGATCTATGTTGTGGGTGACAGCCCTAGCTAGTCTATGACTTAGAGGATTTCAGGATCTTTCCCACTAGAAGGTTGTACGCTGCAATCTTCCGAATTGATGGTGAGGGCTATCAATTTGAAGTAAAATAGTGGGAGCGATAATTAATTAAAGGCCTAATTATATCGTCAAACTTTCAAATCAATCAAATAAGTCAAAAATGAGTTTTGGACTAAAATTGCATATTTTCCTTTTTGTAGTTCAAATGGCAACAAACAACAACAACTTTTCTTTGCGATCGGTCCTTGACAAGGACAAGATAAATGGGACAAACTTCCACGACTGGTATCGGACATTGAGAATTGTTCTCACTCAAGAGCGCAAGCTCTATGTCCTGGATACTCCAATTCCAGAGGAACCCGCTCCTAATGCACCAAAGGCAGAAAGGGATGCTTACAAGAAGCATTTTGATGATGCCATTGATGCAAAGTGCTTGATGCTATGTTCAATGAACCATGAGTTGCAGAGGCAACATGAGAACATGGGTGTCATAGAGATGATTCTGCATCTCAGGAACATGTATGAAGATCAGGCAAGGCAAGAGAGGTACAATGTTTCTAGGGCGTTGTTCAAGTGCGTCATGACAGAAGGAGATCCAGTTGGTCCTCACACACTCAAGATGATTGGGTATGTGGAGAACCTACAGAGACTGGGATTTCCACTGAGCCAAGAGTTGGCTACTGACGTGATACTGCAATCGTTGCCAGAATCTTACAGTCAGTTTGTGATGAACTACAACATGAACAACTTTGATAGGCCACTGTCAGAGTTGTTGGGCATGTTGAGGACAGCCGAGTTACAGATGAAGAAGGACAAGCCTAAGTCTGTGATGGTGATCATGAGCAAGAAAGGCAAGTCCAAGCACAAGGGCAAGGGCAAAGCTAAGAAAGGTTCTGAAGCTAGCCAGGAGTCCAAGCCATCTTCAGCTCTCAAGGCCAAGGGAGGCGTGACCAAGAAAGGAAATTGCCACCATTGTCAAAAGCCAGGACATTGGAAAAGGAATTGTCCTCTCTACCTAGAAGAACAAAAGAAGAAGGAGGCGACTGAAGCCTCTACTTGAAGGTGTCATGTAAATAAACTTGTAACACTTTTTGAGATATATGATATCAAGATGTAAAGTGTAAAACATTCTTACTTGGGGCAAGTGTTGCCTTTATAGATAGGAATACTTTAGTTTATTTTCAGCCAATAAGGCATGTAATACAGTTATGAACTGCTATTTCATACTTGCCAATAGATAGAAATACTTTATTTTTGCATATTGTATGACAATGATGGCAATTAATAAAGAGATGTTTCAATTTATAAAGATGTGATCTTTATGGCAATGCCTTGTTTATCTTGTGATATTTGATATGCATAAGATAAGACGATACCTAAAAGTTATAGATAACTCAAACAAATTAGCATTAATCATGAGAAATTCATTTCTAGTTTCCATGTGATGGATAAATCTAGACTCTTTTGGTTATAGAACCAGTAAGAGACATGAATATCTTGGACATGATTAATCAATCTTCACTAATGTAGTGGGAGAGCGATTATCCTATTAGGTATAATACATGTGATGTATTTACATACCTATTGGAATAAATGCTAATACTTCAAATGGTGTTTAGAGAAATACCAATATGAATATCTTGAAGTGTTCAAGATTATCATAAATGAAGTACAAATTTGGTAAAGTATTAATTCTTGATGAGATCAATGAATGAAATACTTGGACCAAATGTTTGAGATCCTTATGAGTGATTATGATAGTGTATCATAGTGAACTCATGATTAAGGCATGATGATGTCTGAATCAAGAAGGAATCATACTCTAAGGAGTTAGAGAATGATTATCAAATAACTGAATTCTTCTTAATAAAAGAATACCCCACACTAATAAAAGAAATTAAGAATCACAAGGGTTGTGAGTTCTTATATCTTTAACAGATACACCTCAATTATCTATGTGATGAGTTGTTCATGTGATGAGTCAACTATCAAGATGAATATGAGGAACCGAATCTTGAGCCATAAGGTATGACCTTGATGGTAGCACTCATTGGATCATATCCATAAGTGCAGATGAGTCTTAAGTGTTAAGACACATGGATAACATTTTGAGAAGGATGATGCTTGTTGATTGCAACTTAATGGCTAAAACATTTGGCATATGGATACTAAAACCGCATTCCTATGAGGAATAAAACCAGGATGTGTACGTGACACAGCCTATAAGGTTTATGAATCCACTAATGCAAATGAAGTCTATAAGTTACAATGGACTAATCAATGTGATTGATTGAGTTCAAGCAACTCAAAATTGAATCTTTATTTTGATGATATGGTCAAAGGGTTTGACTGATATGTCAAAGATAAAGAAGGGATCTGTGATTTAGTGGGAGCGTGTTCACATTCCACATATTGATGTGAAATGGAAATGTTCTAGATTGGAAATCTGAATGTGGAAATTATCTTTAAGGAAGATAGAGATGTTTCCTATGTGATAGGAATAGAGATCTATAGAGATAGTTCTCGAAAATCTCTTGACCTGGAAAGAGAGAGCATACATTGGCAATCTGTACTGAAGTGTTCAGTATGCACAGATTCAGTGGGAGAAAACTTGTCCATGTTGCATGGATATTAATATCCCAAGGCCAAGTGTCCAATTCTTATGAAGAAAGGGAACACTAAGAATAGATATGGATCTATCATGTATGTAATCATCCCATTATCTTGCATGTATGACATGTCAAGAATAAAATGCATTCATCATCTTGTATGTAGGACATGGCAATATGATGTGCTCATCCTGATAACTCGCATGTGTGACATGACGAGTGGATGGCTGTCTATTTCCAGTAACGGTTACTGGAATACCATGAGAACTTGATAAGTACTTGTGAAGTGCTAGTTCTATGGAGATAAGGAAGAGTTTGATGTAAAGAGTTACATTGATGCGAACTTCCGAAAGGATAGAAAATTAATCGCAAAATATACATAGGATGTATAAAAGTAAAAGTTTGTTGATAATTGGAAGTGTTCCAATAAAGCCATTTAAAAGGGAAAAGCCGAGTATCTATGTGTTAGTGAACAACAGTGGATACTATATGGATCTGAAAGTTCATGAGATGAACTTATATTCCACTCATTGATGACAAGTCTGGAATCCTTGATCATGCAATGTGGCTAAAGGTTAGCAAATGGAATACAAGATCGCATATTACGACAACTCCATCTCATACGTGTGACGTACATCGAAGAGATGAGAGACATGCAATTTATACAGACTTTGGCAAGGTGTTCCATTACTCACTATGTTGGCACTACAACACAGTAACATGTGGGACATGTTTGAAAATCACTATGAATATGATTCATGGGTGATTGGCTCGCAGTGCAAGTGGGAGTCTGTTGGTATGTATGCCCTGAGAGCCAATCATGGGATGATTGGTGGGATACATTAAGATTGATTTGATAAACATAAAAGGTGAGCTTCCAATTCTTTCTGGTTCAGTCATATGAGATAGTGATAGAACAGATTGAATGTCTAGAGAATGACAGTACTCAATGACGTATGCCTTCAGGTTCATGACCTGAACGATGAGATCATACGGATGCTAAGAGTTTGTACATTCTTGTTATGTCCCTAGTCGGATGTCATTGTGGAAGGTAGATAGACAGCAATGACACACAAGACTAGATTGTGGTGTTGGTTGATGACAGAATCTCATTAGACATGATATAGAGATATCAAACCAAACACATAGGTACTTGTTAGAGAACAAGTGTACCGGACAGACCCATCGTGAGTTTGACACATGGAACCATGAGATGGTAGTCACAGTCAGTACTCACAGTGATGGTGGTGAGTGTGATTCTTAGACCTGAAATCACTGCACTCAACACATGTCGTTGGGCACACTTTGACATCATCAAACGCAGTCCTGAAACATGGGTTGTTATAAAGGTGATGATTGGGTGGCTTTGACACATGGGGCTTTTGAGGGGTGAGTGATAGATATGGGATTTGTCCCTCCTGAGGGAGTTTGATATCCATGGCCACTTGATGAGTAGGATTGAGAAAGGCGTGCACGCATGTGTGAATCAGTATATGATACTGATGTCATACATATCTCTTCCAGTCTGCTCTGAGATCAAGGAAGTGAATGAACATTGACAGGATGACTATTCCATGCCTCGAGTTCATTCGGGATATCAGTGATAAAGGAATTATACATTCACTGTAACACCATTCACGGATTGTAGGATGAAAGTTGTTCTCCAACTTTCTACTTTCACTTGGGTAGCACTGATGTGTGACTAGGCACCGCTCTTTGCTTGTGAAGTCATAAGTGTTATGGACTTTCACTGCCAACGTGAAATGGACCTGCAGGGTCACACACATAGGATTTAACCTGGAAGAGGAGTTTTGTCCACAAAGCAATGTTTAGATTGATTACTAAAGGAGTTTAGTAGTTCAATTAAACACTCAATCAGTCGATGGCTCATTATCGTATGGTTCAAGGTGTTGGACGCATTGATTGGAGTATCGGATTGATTGAAATCGCATTTGACTAATTTTTCCCAACATGTGCTCCCAACCGATCGGCTCATGTGATGAACCGGTCGGCTGAGGTTGTTGAACCGGTCGGCTGGAGTGTCCAGGCCGATCGACTCATGCCCAGGTTGAAACGACCGTTTCAAGGGTTGAACCGATCGGCTCAACTGGTGCAACCGCACAGTTGGGAAAGTCATGTCGGCAAGAATTTTCCTTTGGTTTCAAATTGCCCAATTCGATTGGGAATAATATTGGTATTCGATACCAATTTGGAAAGAAACAAGGAAAGTCTTTTTGAGCCAGATTAGGACCATGAACCAATCGGTTAAGGGCACCAACCGATCAGTTGGAGTGCCCCAAACGATCGGCTTAGGTCCAACCGATCGGCTCAATGGCCGAACCGATCGGTTCAGTTGTGAACCGATCATTTCAAGTTGCGAACCGGTTGCTTTTTGTGGAAAATTCTCGAACCCTTCTACTCCTGCTTTAGTCCCGCATTGCCTGGGATGGAGAACCCTGTCCCATGACTCTCCTATATATATAGGGGTATTGGGGGCTTCTCAAAGTACAGCTCAGTGCAACCAGTTGCTGTACAAGTTGTCGTTCTCTCTGGTTTTGGTAACCGTGAGAGAGCCCGAGCAAGTGCTTCCCGCAAAAGGGAGGTGCAGCAAGGGAAGGACAACTGCAGTTGCAACAGGAGGCAGGAGAGCGTGTTGGTGACTAGTACGTCAATAGGAGGGTGCGACTCCTTCCACTTCCTTGTGGGACAAGGAGAGTGGAGTTCCAGGTGGTCCGTGTGGACTACTACAGAGGTGGGAGGACACTGCCGCTTAGGAGGACAACTGTCATCCGACAGTCCGGTTCGAGTAGGAGTTGTCAATCCCGGTGCGACCAGGAGCTGCACAGACACCGTCGAAGTCCGGAGTTGAAGACCGCACATTGCGCGAGGTATTGTCACCGAGCAAGCCTCGGGACAAGGTATGATTCCACAAACCATCCTTTCCTATTATATAGACGTTGACGCGTTTCCGCGGTATGGGTTTGGGGAGAAATTTTTGTTTCCGCTGCCTTCTCTGTCTCCCCTAAAACCCAACAAAAACATCCTAGAGACAAATGTCTTCAAACACCACAAGGCAAGCAATTAATGTAATTAAACAACAACCACATGCACAAGTAATGGGAAATGAGATATAAGCAAAGGCAATCATCATAGAAATGAAATATGTTCATTACAAATTATATTCCCCCAACATGGTATCAAAGTCACATTTTTGCCCCAAACAACCCACCCAAGGGGGCTTAGCTATACATGATCAAACTAGGAAAAGAAGGGGATAGAAGAAGGGAAAACGCCATGAAGCTCGATGTAGTGGCCTCCTTCTTCACCTCCAAGCAGCTGCAGACGACCTCCCTCCTCCAAAGGTGCAGGGGTGCATGAAAATGGTGGAATGGATGGATAGAAACCTAGAGAAACTAGGTTTCTATGGTGGAAATGAGTGGAAAGTGGGTGGAAATGGGGTTAGATGCAAGGGAGTAGGTGGATTGGAGTAATGGAGGCAAGGAAGCAGCTAGGGTCGGCTAGGGGTGCTTAACCCCGAGCCCTAGAAGCAACTAGTGCTTATATAGGAGCTAGGGTTAAGTGGGGGTAGAATAGGAATAACAGTGGAAAGTTATGTAGGGTATGTGATCACCACGGTCGTGGTGGGTGTGCCACGGCCGTGGTGAGGGTAGTGGGGGATGACCGTGGGGTGGTGGACACGGTCGTGGGGTGAAGGCAGTGGTGAAAAAGCAAAGTAGGGTGGTGGCCACGGCCGTGGCGGAGTGCCATGGTCGTGGTGTGTAGCATGCACCACGGCCGTGTTGGGTAACACGACCATTTTGGAGGAGTTGGAGCTGACCGTGGGGCGGGGCCACGGGCGTCTTGATCAGCATCGGCCACGGTCGTGGCGACTTGGCCACGGTCGTGGCTTTCTGGGCAACTTCCCTGTTGGAAACTGATTTTTCGCAATTTAATTCCCACGACCGTGGTAGGGTGCCACGGCCGTGTTCTCTTCTACTGACCACGACCGTTCTGATGGCCACGGACGTGGTGTCTTCAAGGGCCACAGTTGTGGCAGGTGGCCACGGCCATGGGATTCTGTGGATTTCCCTGTTGCAGCCTGTTGGAATTTG
The DNA here is from genome assembly GCA_963693085.1 of Alisma plantago-aquatica. Taxonomy (NCBI): domain Eukaryota; kingdom Viridiplantae; phylum Streptophyta; class Magnoliopsida; order Alismatales; family Alismataceae; genus Alisma; species Alisma plantago-aquatica. The sequence continues at coordinate 921,244,977 of OY856413.1, read as the reverse complement.
GAAATAAAGCCACAACCGTGGCATTGGGGCCACGACCGTGGTGAGGCTTGACTTCTTGATTTTGCTTCTTACTTTGTCAATTTCGGATGTCTTTGCTCAGGGATGATTCTTGGCCACTGGAGGTAGGTTGAGGGAGAGTTTGGGGCCTTCTTTGGGTCCCTCCCTCTCTCTCGTCCATCTAAGCATGGTCCAAGTACCTGAAAAATAGTGCAAAGAACATCCATAAGCGTATTTGCAATGATATTCATATTGGGGAGAATAACCTGTAATTCTAATGCATTTGAATGTGATAAAAGTACAAAATGACACGAGATACAGCCCTAGAATAGGGTTGGATCACCACCCCAAACTTGAAACATACTTGTCCTCAAGTATGCTCCAACAATCTCGTTTCCATTTTCCATAATCAAAAGATATGACAAATACAATATGATGGGTGACAAATGCTAAATGGGATCAATGGTGACTAGGTACATGCAAATCACTTCCCTCCTCTTCTACTTTCACAAACCAACCATGAAGGGAGCACAGAGCACAAGAACTTTGCATATAATGCATGGATTGCATAAGTTATCAATATCTCATACATAAGGTTTCGGGTAGACCGTTTCATGATGATGTTAATCGCTGATGACTAGGAGTGTCATTTCACCTTCATGCCTTCAACCTTATGCTTCAAGTTATGCCAAATGACCCACATGGCTGCAGAAAAGGGATAAAGTGAGCTAGGTTTAATGTTTCCTAGCTCCATGGGTATGAAAAGAGAAGAAAGGGTTGCGGTAAGATTTGGAGTGCTTTTACACACTCATCTTTTCTTTATTTGAATGCTCTTAAACAGGAGCATCCTTTTATTTTATTTTATTTTTATTTTTCTTTTCTTTTTCTTGCCCTTGGTGTAGATAGGGCATATGGTAGATAGAGTGAAGCGGGGAGATAAAGATGTGGCCACCCCAAACTTTTGGAGGTGGCCACGGCTAATATGTGCACTTTGGCATCTTTTAATGAGGCGGAGAGGTATGAAGATGATGAAAGAGTGGTCGGGTCAAAGAGGGGTCACTTGGCATAATCTTCCACATAAGGTCTCCTGCATGAAAACTAGTCTGACACTTCACCATAGATATCACATCACATGAATGAACCAAATGAAATCCATATATCAATCAAGTAACTCCACAAACATTAAACGTTCTATGCTTGCTCGGATCATAATTCAATCAAACCAACACATTCCCAAGGGAGGTGACGAGCATGTAAGAAGTCACTCGTTGATACCACATAGCACCTTATCATAGCATATCATCTTGTATTTGTCAAAGATGAGCAATTTCATTCAATATGGTAAAGATTGAGTCAAAACACACTTTTTGGACGAGAAACATCAAATCTGGGCAAAATTGGCCAAAAATGTGTCACATTGTACTAAATCACATTCAAACACAATTTTAGGTAAAAAGCAAGTAAATCCTAGCTAAAACATGCAAAAATTAGCAAAAACCTACATGAGATGCAATGCATGGCTGAAGAAGCAAAAATTTTGAAAAATTACTCAAAAATGCAGAAATTAACTACATGAATGCGTGAATGCAAGCAGGCACACAAGGTCAAGGTAATCGAGTATGGTAAGTCAGTCAAACTGTTTGATCATCTTGCAAAAATTCAGCACAAGGTACATAGAGAAAAATGTGGCGAAAGAAGGCTTACCGCCCTACCACCCCAAACTTTTAACTCATGATGTCCTCATCATGAAATAGAAGTTTAGACTAGTAAGGTAAAAATGTGTGGGGTTGCGAAAGGCAACTGACGAGAGCTGGAGCGGTCAAAGTAACTTTTAGGTGAGCAAGACAGGGCCACCACGGCCGTGCTAAGGCACGGCCGTTCTGGCTTTCTTCCTGTAGCCCCTCCATTGAGTTGCAATCTTTTCTTCCACTTTGACCGCCATCTCGGCTAAACCCTTCAGCATCGTCTTTCCTTTCTTGTGCCTGTGCTAAAATGATTAACAAACAGAAAAACTATCAAGTATAGTGTGTGTGTGTTTCTTGGAAACCAAAAGAAAGTATGGTAAAAACAAGGTTTGAGAATCTCAAACCACGTGGGTTGCCTCCCACTAGCGCTAAATTTATAGCCTTCAGCCGGGCTTGTTGCTCTTTTTCATCATGTATTGACACCCACGGTGCCCTCCTTCTCTTCTACGGTGATCCTGTCGAGCGCTCTTACGACATGTGCTTCGTCCCAAGGACTATACATGGAATAGAAGTATGGGCTCGATCTCCACAGCTCCAGAGGGTCATGATAGCACAAACTCGCACCGAAGTCTTCATTGGCCAGCTCGTCTCTCTCTTCTTTGGTGAACATGAAGAAGTCGAACTTTTTCCTCTTGTAAGTAACCGTCAGCGTGCCCTTGCGGATGTTGATTTCTATGCATGCGGAGGATAGGAAGGGCCTACCCAATATGAGGTACTCTTCTCCATCAATCGGTGAGGTATCCACTATCAAGAAATCGGTCACATAGGCAATGTTCACCCTTTCATCCATCGACACTATTGTGTTCTGCATGATTCCCAAGGGCTTCCTCTTGGTTCCGTCACCCAAGATAATGGCACACTCCACTGGTTTCATTTTGTTTAGGCCAAGCCGTAGGTACATGCTCCATGGCATGAGGCTTGTCCCTGCACCTAAGTCGATGAGAGCGTGCTGGACGGGTTGTGTGCCAATGAAGCAAGAAATCAGAGGTACTCCCGGATCACCTCTCTTTTCTGGGAAGCCATTGTCATAGATGAAGTTAACAGATTTTGAGGCAACAATCTCCTCGGTCGGCAGTAGCACTAACTTTCTCCTTCCCATGCATATGTCCTTCATCAATGATAAGAGTGATGTAATGCCTATTGTTCCCCGCTTCAAGTTTCCTAAGAGATTCATGACATTTCCGCCCCTTTTTTGGAGAGTCGAACCTTCATGGGGTTGCTTCCCGTCTTCATCAACTATCTCCACTGTACTGGCTGGAACTTGCGGAGAGTTGATGGTGATGCTCATCTCATGTAAAGGTCCTGGTTCCCATAAGGATATGGCTTCAAGCGCTGCTATGTCTATGGTAATTTCCGCATCCCCGAGTGAGGGTGGAACCAATGAGAGTGCTTCTATATTCGCGTCCGGCGCAGTAGCAATCCAGGTGCACTTATCATTCCCTGGTGGTACTTGGGTGGCACTTTCTTCAGAGTATTCTTTATTTTTGCTAGATCCCTCAAGCATTAGGACTTTGTTTCCAACCTCAGTCACTTTCTTTTCCCTTTTTCCGCAACCTTGAGCAGTTTCTTCACTCCATATGACAGTGACCATACTCACTTGCTCATGTGAAGAAGGGGGAGCTTGTGAGGATAAAGGTGGTGGTGGTCTTTGCTAGGGAGGATTAGGATTTTGGAGTATGCAAGTTGGTTGTGGTGGAGGTGGAGGTTGGTAAGTATGTGGAGGTGGTGGTGAGTATTGGTAGTTTAGCGGGGGTTGGTGGGATGGCGGAGCATATGGGTGCGGTGGCCCTTGGTATTGTGGAAGTGAGGTTGCTTGGCCACGTGGTGGGATGTATGCGGCTTGGGCGGCAGTCACACAACTACCATCGCGGTTAGGATTTGTCATAGGTTGAGATGACAGTCTCCCCTCTTCACAGCGAGCAAGTGAGATAGAAATTTGATCGAGCCTTTGCTCAAGACGGCTGATGTTCTGTCCTTGAGAAGACACTTCTCTCTTTACCTCATCTAGATTCCTCAGTCTCCCGAGTACTTCCTCTTCAAACTTTGAGTTGTAGTGTGGCTTTTGCTGCTCCTGTCCTTGCCCATACTCATTCTGTTGTTTCCAAGAGAAATTTGGGTGGTTCCTCCACTCGGGAGTGTAGGATTGGGACATTGGGTTGTTGCGGCCACCAAAGGAATATAGAGCATTGACCTCCTTGTCTACAGTATCAACTACCCTTGTGGGCTGGTTAGAAGATCCACCAACTTGATTCTTCATCCACTTCATCATCTCGGTCATCATTGTCATCATATCGGGGTCGGTGGCATTGCGTGCGGGAGCCACAGAGGAAGGCGGAGGAGTGTAGTTTCGGCCGCAATGCCCCCCCTTTAATGGAAGCTCGGTGGTGAGAATTCTCGGTGAGATGTTCAAACAGTGGCCATGAGTCCTCGGGCGGCTTGGCCATGAACGTGCCCCCGCAAGAAGAATCTACATTGTTTTGGCTCTTCTCCTCAAGCCCGGTGTAGAAGGCTTGAACCAGCTGCCAAAGCGGGACCTCATGGTGAGGGCAGTCACGAAGCAACTTCTGGAACCTCTCCCATGCCTCATGGAAGGGTTCGTTCTCTTTTTGGGCGAAGGATGTGATGCACCTTCTCATGTAGGATAACTTGGCTATCGGAAAGAACTTCTTCAGAAACTCATTCTTTACTTCATTCCATGTGACGAGCTCGGGCCTCGAAACGTACCACTCCTTGGCCTTCTCTTTGAGAGAGAAAGCGTCCTCCTAATCGAGTCGTCTGTGGCGGCAGGCGTACGGAATGTGGAGCACGTTTCCAAGAATGCATCTATATGGTGATAAGGATTTTCATTCTCCATTCCGTAGTACGTGGGAAGAAGCCCCAAGAGTGCCGGTGGGATGGAAAACTGCTGCCCGGGCATTTGATCAACTAGCATGGCGATGGGGGAATTGTAGTTCCCCGGCGTGAAATACTCATGAAGTGGGTGATGCGGCGGAGGTGGAACTTCCGGTGGTGGGTTGTTATCGGCCAGCTCGGCCCCTCGGTGTAGATTGCGGCACGCTTGACGTCTTCTTCTCCCAATCTCGGGGTCGTAAACCACCAAGTCGGTGCAAGTCGAACGCGTGCTGCGCATGAACAGCTGTCACCTGCGCAAGTCACAAACAAACAACAAGGAGCTAAGTTAGTGAACCAATATGCAAGAGTAACACAAAGAATAAAGAATAGCAATGGTGAGGGCAAAAGGAAAGACTAAGCTACGCTATCTAACTAGGCCGAGCGCCTCTATCCCTGGAAACAGTGCCAGAAAGCTTGGTGCGCTCCCGCTAGAGGCTTGCAACAAGTGCAATCCACGAGGTCGAGAGGCACGGTATGAGATGGGATCTTTGCTTTTGAAATTTGTATGGTCCCACACTAACTACCTACTTCTACTAATACATTACACCCACAAGCGCACAGGGTCGTGTCGTAGTATAGGTGAGGTGGCAAGTACGTGGTCGATCTGTGAGGATAAAGGGGGCACTAGAGTTAGATGGCGTGAGCTACGTTCCTAGTGCGGAGAGTAGGGTTTTTAGGGTTTTAAGGTTGATTGGTTGTTAATTACGCTAAGAGAGTAAGTATGAAAAGCAATATGAAACTAAGTTATCAAAAGACTAAATTAGCAATCTGAGTTAACAAGCTATCTAAACAAGAGAAAGAACAGACTATACTAGACTAAGCAAGCAACTAGCAATCGAGAACCTAAGTTAACCACTAATCAAGATCAAAAACCTAAATTACCACTTAGCTAACAAAACTAGGAAATTAACTAAGTTAACTAAAGCAAATGAACTACACTAGCATTAACAAGCAAACTAGGCAATTAGGGTTTTAAGAAATTAGATGAAGGAGGTGGGCCATTTGGGAATGTGACCTTGACATTAGTTGGGGGATGTCACCATAATAATCAATTAACATATCTCATTCTAGATTACCAAACCAAACAACAAGGTGGGTGCTATGAGAATGTACCCTAAGCTACTAATTGGAGAACTAGGGCTAGGTGTAATTCTCATAGGATGTACCAAGTCTAGGTCTCTAGGATAAGTGGTATTAGTCAATTGAGGACCAAGGGTAAGGATGGGAGTAGAGATAAGGGTATTTGACCTCATGCCACTAGCCACCTCAGCCTTTAAGAAATCCTAGGCAATTGCACTAATCACACTTATACTAGTCACTTAGAACTCACATTTGCATGTAGGAAGAAGGTGATTATGTAGGAAGATAGGGGGCTAGCTAGGGATCCGAATTAAGGACCTAGGAGCCAATCCTATGATAGCTACATAGAAACCAAAACATCCTAGAGACAAATGTCTTCAAACACCACAAGGCAAGCAATTAATGTAATTAAACAACAACCAAATGCACAAGTAATGGGAAATGAGATATAAGCAAAGGCAATCATCATAGAAATGAAATATGTTCATTACAAATTATATTCCCCCAACATGGTATCAAAGTCACATTTTTGCCCCAAACAGCCCACCCAAGGGGGCTTAGCTATACATGATCAAACTAGGAAAAGAAGGGGATAGAAGAAGGGAAAACGCCATGAAGCTTGATGTAGTGGCCTCCTTCTTCACCTCCAAGAAGCTGCAGATGACCTCTCTCCTCCAAAGGTGCAGGGGTGCATGAAAATGGTGGAATGGATGGATAGAAACCTAGAGAAACTAGGTTTCTATGGTGGAAATGAGTGGAAAGTGGGTGGAAATGGGGTTAGATGCAAGGGAGTAGGTGGATTGGAGTAATGGAGGCAAGGAAACAGCTAGGGTCAGCTAGGGGTGCTTAACCCCGAGCCCTAGAAGCAACTAGTGCTTATATAGGAGCTAGGGTTAAGTGGGGGTAGAATAGGAATAACAGTGGAAAGTTATGTAGGGTATGTGATCACCACGGTCGTGGTGGGTGTGCCACGGCCGTGGTGAGGGTAGTGGGGGACGACCGTGGGGTGGTGGACACGGTCGTGGGGTGAAGGCAGTGGTGAAAAAGCAAAGTAGGGTGGTGGCCACGGCCGTGGCGGAGTGCCACAGTCGTGGTGTGTAGCATGCACCACTGCCGTGTTGGGTAACACGGCCGTTTTGGAGGAGTTTAAGCTGACCGTGGGGTGGGGCCACGGGCGTCTTGATCAGCATCAGCCACGGTCGTGGTGACTTGGCCACGGTCGTGGCTTTCTGGGCAACTTCCCTGTTGGAAACTGATTTTTCGCAATTTAATTCCCACGACCGTGGCAGGGTGCCACGGCCGTGTTCTCTTCTACTGACCACGACCGTTCTGATGGCCATGACCGTGGTGTCTTCAAGGGCCATGGTCGTGGCAGGTGGCCACGGCCGTGGGATTCTATGGATTTCCCTATTGCAGCCTTTTGGAATTTGGCAATAAAGCCACGACCGTGGCATTGGGGCCACGGCCGTGGTGAGGCTTGACTTCTTGATTTTGCTTCTTACTTTGTCAATTTCGGATGTCTTTGCTCAGGGATGATTCTGGGCCACTGGAGGTAGGTTGAGGGAGAGTTTGGGGCCTTCTTTGGGTCCCTCCCTCTCTCTCGTCCATCTAAGCATGGTCCAAGTACCTGAAAAATAGTGCAAAGAACATCCATAAGCGTATTTGCAATGATATTCATATTGGGGAGAATAACCTGTAATTCTAATGCATTTGAATGTGATAAAAGTACAAAATGACACGAGATACAACCCTAGAATAGGGTTGGATCAGGTACCTATACCCCTAGAAACCCTTATGGAATAACTAAGGCCAATAATGCATGAGGAATATATATAAAAACTTATGTAATAATGAAACCCTATGAGAAGTTGTTCCCAAACTCAAGGGCACTAAGAAAAGCACATTCCCTTAAATTAATGACTTTGGGAACTCTTCAGAGTTAGATAAATGTTGATATATGTGGATTCACTCATTGGACATGAATCCACATAAATTTTAGGAATATAAGATGAAATGTATACTCACCATCTCTACACGTGAAACGAGGAAAAAATTGTATTTAGATTATAGTTAGATACAATTCTCATCAATGTAGGTGTTAGAGATTGGGTAGCCACCACTAATACACATATGTTGGATATATATCTCGATCCTAAATTAATAATATGATCAAAATATATGGAGGTTTTAGCTCTACCAACTTGTAATTAGAGTTAAAAGATAAGCCTTGCATGAGAAAAACCTAAACATTATGTGACAAGATAATGTAGTGAATGAGAATGTGGCATCATACTTATAAAGGTCTCGGTTTTAGCCTTTAATGATTATATATGTATATATATGATCACTTTCATAAAGGCCGATTATGGATGGTAGGATGACCTATATAAGAAAGGTTGTTTCCCCAATGGTATCTATAAAAAACCCTAGATGTGTTGGGACATGAAACATGAAACATGTACGATATCATCTTTAGGATTTATCCTCAGTCGTAACTCAACATGCTCAGTTAATACATGTGTGCGTGGATCTAAATTGAGTTAAACAATATGATAATATCAACATGAGACATGCAATTTTTATATAGGAGGCCAGTTCATGCTTGGACTAGTGTTAATAATCCCCAAAGATGTCTAAGCCTTGAGAAGGAGAACTCTAGACACAGGAGACCATGGGTTGTGTCCATGGAGCCTAACCTCAAATTATAATATGACACATGATGGACGTACTAAACCAAGCTACTCCTAAAATAGAAGAGTCTGACTGACCACATGTTTGGACCAAATAGTTTATTTTAAAACCCTAGATGTCCTAAGGGTACCGAACTGGTACAATTTTGTTTTGATAAAAATAGGATATGGTGCTCATTCCCAATAAACCTTACATAAGAGTGAGGGGAGAGTCTATGAATCTGAAGGAGGTAGGCATAATGAACCTTACATATGGGGTGAGGGGAGAGTCCCAAGACCCTGGTAGAGATATGTTATGAGCCTTTACTCAGTTTAATGGTCTATGATACAAGAATCTAGTGGTTGCACCCAAGAGAGTAGGATAATATGTGGTCATGAATAGATGCCTTGATTTGAGTTGCCCCCAACTTGAGTGACTCAAGTTGAGAGATCCTCCTAAGCTACTTGAGAGGTCAACCTAGAAACTATATATATGATGAAGGAGGATTGCGTTCCTTTCATCAAAAAATGATGGTAATTGATACTTTTGGCTTATCATAATGTTTGGATTGAAACAATATATCTAATACTAATATGTGTTCATTCATCTCATGCATTCCATGGTTGAATGTGGATGCTCAATCCTGACAAGAATCTTATGCCAATGCATGATATATGGACTTACCTATCTACTTGGAAATTAATGTGTTTTTAACTTTCAAAACCATCTATGTCATTGAAATGAATTTAGGAAGTTGAACCCCGGGCAAGAGAATCTTGTAAAGTCTTAGAATAGGTTGATGGTGTTGTTTAACTTCTTGCCCTACCTACCCCAGTATGACCTTATGAGCAGAAGTTCCATGTGCCTGACTTAGAGCACCATGTAAAGGTTCATGCCCATGTGTAGATTGTCAATCCTTTAGATACTCCTAGGTAGTTAGATAAGCCCAGTGACACCTATGAAGATCTTGGATTCAAAGGTGAAGGAGATCAATAATTAAGGGTCAATAGAATCACTATGGAAGGATGAAACCACATGTGAGCTAAAAAATGACATGGTAAAGACTCACACGATTCCTTTTTCTAGATGAGCCTAATTTTGTGGGAAAAACTTATTTAAGAGGGAATGATGTGAGAATTTGGAAATTTATCTCCTTTTTTATTTTGTAGAAGTTCCAATTGAAAAAGGCTTGTTAAAAACGCAATCCTCTCAATAAATAATGTTTTTTAATAATTACATCTTGTGTTCTTTTGGACAAAAAATAAATAATGATTCTTTAGAATAAATATCACATATGGTGATACTTTTTGTTTGTAATATTTTCTTGTAAAGTTATGTCCAATATTTTAGCATCTTATGAGATTATATGTAATTTTAGATTGTATTAAATATTAATTTGGAAAGAGAATGTATTGAAAGTCAATAAAAGGTTATTAATCTAACAATTTTTTGTTTCCATATTAGTGTGGTGGCAAGATGATGATAAATAAGGAATATCCTAGAATTTCAAGTCAATAAGACTTTGCTAGTAGTGTATACATGCCTTAATGGTTTTATTTTTACAATAAAATGTTTTCCTAATGGAATGAGACTTGGTCAAAGTTGAGATTTAGTCATAGGAATAAGTGGTAAAATCTCAAGACAAAATTTACTCCAAGATGGGACACCTAGATGGTTAGATCCTTGGTTTTTTACCAAGAGGTCCCAGGTTCAAGCCACAGAGATGGCATGAATAGAATCACCATTTTTATAAAAAAAGTTATGAATTTTCCAAACTTTTCATTAAGTTTTAAATTAAATACTTGACTGGTTAATTGAAACATTTAATGTTGAGATGAATTTTATGAACCTAGGAACCACCCCTTTTAATTTTCACACACATGATACAACATATGGACCAACAATCAGTGGTCGAGGGATTTTCTTCAACCTTTATTCCAAAAAGGGAACCAGTGCACTATAAAGTCTCTCACCCAATCTCTCCCTCCTACACCAAACCCTCTCTCTCCCTAAAAACCCCAGAATGTTACTCCTCTCTAAATTTTGATTCGGATCACATGGGTAGAATAGAAGAAATTGGTGCCTCAGGCACCAACAAATAACAACCCAATTTCCTTGCTTCCCAATGCCGGAAAGACTAAGAAATTAAACCACTAAATGAAAATATCATAACACTATCAAACCCTTCCATCCTCAACTCTTCCACCCTTCTCTTCCCACCTTTCTCTACTACAAATAGTACCTAATTTCTAGTTCTTTGCAACCAACTACCACCTACCTACCACACCTTTCATGACATGGAGATATAGAGGGAGTCATTGCCCCTTGTAGTTCTATCTGGAAATGCGTTTTTTAGACAAGAGCCTACCTTGGGATCTAGCAGTTGCTTGCCAGAGTCTACCTTGCAATAGAAACACACTACATATAGAGAACCCACACAACAGGAGGAGGCAGACAACAAACAAATACCTATAGTAGGGGCCAGATCGAGGCCTCCCAAGCTAGGCCATGTCAGATCAGGCATGGGTGCGTGAAACCAGGAAAGTTCCGACATGCCCAAGCCTTCACTTAGGGAAATAGAGAAAATTGGACTCCTCAATATCTGTACAGCCCAAATATAAAACCTACACCCATATCAAAGGCCCATAAGAGGTATATTCTCAATTTCACCCTAGGTTTTAGCACTGTCTTTCTAAACCCCTAGAGAATGCTTTGAAGGTCCAAATATATTATATTTACATATCAAATTGATCAAGAAAAAGAGATGAATCTAATGAACATAGTCTCAAAGTCTAATTCATTTCCTAATGCAAAAAGTACTTCTAAGTACTCTTTATTGTGGATCATTAAGTATAAAACCTAATTTTTAAAATAAAAAGTTTTGGGCATATCTCTAGATGCCACTAATCATATAATCGGATGATGGAAATGTGTTATTCTAATGAGTTTTTCCTTAAGTAAAAAAATTTATACAAGATAGGAATGAAGTAAATTAGGGTCATGGAAGCAAACCCTAATTGACCATATGATCCCTAAATCAAACCTACATTATTTCATATATCTTTGCCTAACTTCAAAAATCTAGTTAAGGACAATTGAGATGTTTGTAACACTTGGTTGAATATCAATCTTTGTAATAATGTTTGTTACTTGGAATATTTGATTGTGGATACCACCTACCCTTCAAGACAAGGTATGTGGGTTATCTATAAGTAGTCACTTTAATCGAGCTTTTGGGATACTCAAAGTTTTCCAAATGTTTGAATTACATGGTATATAAATTTTATGCTTTTAATTAATATTGAAAATATGGAATCTTATGTGTATCACTAATGGATAACATGGAACCCAATAACCGATCACGAGGGTGGTTTTGGGGAGAAACACAATTCTAATAAAAGAGCATAGAATAATATGTGAGTGTTCCAAGGAACAAAAATATGTGAGGTGGAAGAGTTCAATGATGTGATACACATGAATGAGCTTGAAGGTAGTACATACACTTACAAGTTCACTAAATGATCCAATTTCAGTACAACAAAGTTATTGAATGAATGAAAATTATGTTATTTACAATTACTTTACTTGAATTGTCATTTATTTTTATAAATATACATGCACACCTTTTGGTTGAACTTTAAAGACTCTAGAGGGGGTGAATAGAGTCAAAGGAACATTTTTCAAGATTGAAACATAAACATAGTTAATTGCAACTTGCTTAAGGAATGCGGAAATATAAAGCAAGTTAGTGGACAAAAGATGCGACCACAAGAACACAAAGATTTAGAGTAGTTCCATCAAATGATGTCATACCACTACCTAGTTGTTTCCAACCAAGATTTCTAAACCATGCATTTTATTCCTTCTCTATACCCATAGACAATACATAAAATTTACCGATGCCTTTTAAGGATCAAAGACAAACCCTCCATTTCATCTCAAGGTGAACTATCACCTCTATGACAAGCTGTGAGAAGGTCACCCATTTGAAGATGATCACAATCAACCTCCACCACCTTGGTCGTAGCCTTCAACTGAGAAGTAGCACCAAGAGATCTTCACTACAACCTTCTACCTCGAATTAGTGAGAAGCAACAACAATCCATAGCACGGGAACAAGAAGAGAAGAAGGAAATTTTAATGCTCTTCACAAGATATACAAATAAGCACTAACAGAAAAGTGATGATGACCCACTCCACATGGTTTAGGGAAAGCAATATTAGGTGGAAAATGACAATAATATTAAGCTAAGGCTTAGTCTAGCTTAATGACAACTTGAAATGGAAAATGTAGAATCTAAGCACTTTGAGTAAGATTGCAAGTAGTAGAATGCTCAAGTATGTTTATGTTCTCTTCTAAGTGTCCTAACAACACTAGTATATATATTAATTGCTTACAAGTTAGGATAACTGGATAAGTGTTTAGAGTGTTCTTAGTAGTGAACTATCCATTAGGATTAAGTTAGTTGAGTTGCAATAGGTTATTTGATCATTAATAGTTTTTACTTCCAAAACATTCTCGGTCAAGAAAGATTTCCACCAGGACTATCTCAGCCGAATAGTTAGTCGACCAAGAAGTGTTCTAAGAGTGCAAGTGGTCTAACGGCTATGCATCGGTCAAACTTCTCAGTCCAAATAGGCACAATGGCTCTTTGTCGGTCGACAAAGTCTTTCACTGAGTGGATCACGGTTGACAAAGACTTTGATCAAGGACGACCCAAAACTCAATATATGTAATGGCTCTTTCCCGAACAACAAAGTCTTCGATCGAGTGGATTTTGGTCGATAAAGACTTCATATGAGAAAAACTCTGTAAAGGTTACAAAAAATATTGGAAAACCTATCTAATGACTTTTCTAATAAAACATAAAAACCCTAAAGGATTGATATGAGTACGTGATAGGGATTTAGGTAAGTTTTGGAATATCATCACTTGTCTTTGCATCATATCTATCAAGTTGTACAAAAAGACACTTGTATAATCATACTCATGATGCAACTTGACCTACAAGAATCCAAACATATATAAAATTGCATGGTTTTATCATTAGATCTTGACATAGTTCTTTGATCACCTAAAATACTTAGATAGCATGTTAGATCCAAAAATAGGAAGTGCTTGTTATCTCAAAAGAGAAGATAAGCTAATGTCCAATTTAGCCAAAAATCTCTCCCTTTTTGAAGATGGAAAATAGTTCTAGTTATAAGTAAAAACTTAGAATGAAATTGTATACCTTAGTAAGCTTTTCCTTATGTGTCTTTAGAATGTGTGCAAATCCACATTAGAGAGATATAGAATATGTCATCCATCTCTAAAAGTAAATGTGCATAACAAAAATAAAAATATATCTTTTTGGATAAGAGAGGATATGAATTATCCATTTTAGTTAAGAGAATAAAATCATAAACTCAATAAACAAAATTTTTGCTTTGAATTATTTCTCCCCCTTTTTCATCTCAAAAAGGTATAAAGTTATGAAGATAAGATGACTCCCCCTTAGTGGGATACTCCCCCTAAATATGATACCCATTGTAGTCAAGATAAAGAAAAAGATCAAAATGTCGATATCATCCACAATGATACTCCCCCTAAGTATGATGGCCATGTGTACTGAGCAAGTATGAGCAATGTAATATCATTAGAAAAGATACCAAAATAAACATTTTCAACAACAACAATGCTCAATTTATCTATAATTAATCTAAATTGTTCCAAAGTAAGGTGTTTTGTGAAAATATCAGATAATTGAATTTCAATGTCAACATGATGAAGACATAAGTCATTTTTAGCAATGTGATCACAAAGAAAATGATGTCTAAATTCAATATGCATAGAACAACTATGTAAGGTAGGATTATAAACTAAATTAATGGCACTAGTGTTATCACAAATTTTGGATCTAAATATAATGGAAATCCATAATCATTTAAAACTTGTTGCATCCATAAAACTTGACTACAAATGAGACAGTTGCCATATATTCCTCTTTTGTGGTATATAAAGCAATGATATTTTGTTTCTTACTAAACAAAGATGCGGGCAATTTTCCCAAGAAAGAAACAATCACCACTGTTGCTTTTGCAATCAAGGTGACAACTAGCGTAGTCGACATAATTATAAGCCTTAAGGTTAAAAAGTTGATCTATGGATATTAAATACCATAGTCAATTGTACCAGCTAGATATCTTAAGATTCGTTTGACAATAATTAAGTGGGTATTCTTAGGATAAGATTGAAAATGAACGCATATATACAGTCTAGATGAAGTAAAGTACAACATGCTACCAATCATGCCTCAATGTTGGGAGTTGTCAATGGGTTCACCATCCTCATATTTGTCAATTTTTCTAGAGGTGTCCATCGAAGTGGAGGCATACTTGCAATTTTCCATTTTAAAACATTTCAAGAGTTCTTTTGTATATTTTTCTTGGTTGAGGAAAATGTCACGAGGAGTTTGTTTAATTGGAAAACCCAAGAAAAATATGAACTCACCCATGAAACTCATTTCAATTCTTTTTGGCATAATATCACTAAATTGTGTGCAAAGTGATTCATTTGAAGCACCAAAAATAATATCATCAACAAATATTTGAACTATGAGAAAATCTAATCTATATTTTTTGATAAAAAATATAGGGCCCGATTTTCTCATAGAGAAACAAGTTTCAAAAAGAATTTTTTGAGATGTCCATGCAAGTTTTTAGGGGCTTGTATTAAACCATATATTTCTTTATTAATTTGTAACATTAACTTCTTCTTCTATTATTCCACTTAAAAAGCACCTCTAACGTCAATCTGAAAGAGTTTGATATATTTATTTGCATCTAGGGCTAATAAAATACAAATTGATTCAAGTCTAGATACTGGTGCATAGGTTTCATCAAAGTAATATCCTTCTTGTTAGTTGTACCCTTGATCAACCAACCTAGCTTTGTTTCTAACAACTTCCCCGACTTCATTTAACTTTTTATGAAATACCCATTTAGTTTTGATGATTGTTTTATCTTTAGCTATTGTTAGCAAATGTGATACATCATTCTTAGCGAATTTATTTAGTTCTTGTTGCATATTAATTATTCGGTAATCATATTTAAGAGCTTCATCAACCTTTTAAGGTTTAATTATGAATAGAAAGGCCATGTTTGGCTACATCTGTAAATGCAGATCTAGTTTTCACTTTGTCAAAAGGATCACCAATTATTAGATCTTGTGGATCGTTTTTTATTATTCTTGGAATAGGTTGATGTGATTCTTCATTTTGATTTTGAATTTGTTTAAAATTCAACATTATTATCATCTTTGGGTGATATGGTTAAATCTTCAATTGATGGTGGAAGGTCAGTTTCTATAGCATTATTTGTTGGGTTTTCATGAAATGTTACATGAATTGATGCTTCTACTTTCTTAGAGACTGTATTAAAGATTCTATAGGCCTTACTTGAGGTTGAGTAACCTAAGAAGAACCCTTTTTGTGATTTTGGATCAAATTTGTCTCTATCATCTTTGGTGTTTAGAATATTGCATGGAGTTCCAAAGGTATGAAAGTAATCCACTCTTGGTTTCTTAGAGAAGAGTACTTCATAAGGAGTCTTTTTAAGATGTGAATGAATTGAGATTAGATTTAGAACATAACATGCGGCCTTAACGGCTTAAGCCCAATATGTTTTAGGTGTGTCATGTTCTAATAGCACGTTTCTAGTCATTTCTTGCAAAGAGCGATGCTTCCTTTCAAATATACCATTTTGTTGTGGAGTGCGAGGAGCAGAAAAATTGCAAGTATAACCTTTAGATGATAAAAAAATCTTCAAAAACATAATTTTCAAATTCTCCCCCGTGATCACTCCTAATGGTGCAAATTTTATTTTCAAGTTGATTTTGAGCAAAATTGAATAAATATTCTTATAGTGTCATATTTGCCAAAAAGAAAATACACCCAAAAATATCTATCGTAGTCATCAATTATTACAAAGCTATATTTATTTACACCTATATATTGTGTTCTCATAGGTGCAAACAAATCCATATGTATGAGTTCAAGAGGTCTAGATGTACTAAGCATTGATTTTCATTTATAAGAAGTTTTAATTTGTTTGCCTAATGTGCAAGGTTCACAATTTTTAGGATTATCAAAAGAAATTTTAGGCAAACCACGGACTAGATCATCTTTAATTAACTTTTTAATAACAAGAGTACTTGCATGTCCTAATCTTCTATGTCATAGACTTTGAGCATCATCATTTACAATAAGACATTTACCAATAATTTATTTCATAAAATTAGGCCTAAGGATATAGATATTACCCACTCTTTTTCCTTCATATATTATATTATTTGTGTTTTCTTCACGTGATTTGTAGCAAGTTTATTAAAATGCACATCATAAGCACTATCACATATTGACTAACACTTAGAAAATTGTGGTACAAGCCATCTACTAATAGCACATTCTTAATTGCAAAATTAGTTCTAATATTACCTATTCCCATAATGGTGCCTTTTCCATTGTCTCTGAATGTGACTGAAACCCCCTTTTTCTTTTCAATTGTATCGAAGATATTTTTATCTCTAGTCATATGCTTGGAGCACCCACCATCACCCACTCAATCCTGCAAAATTATTAGGTTTTTTGGTACTCAAGTAGAGTCCATAATGGTTATTATAGAATAAAATACATATCATGGATGGAACTTATATTATCCAAGCCAAAAAGATTGTTACAAATATGAAAATAAAATAATTTCTTGCAATGATTTAAATATCCAAACTAAATTTCTGATTGTCTTATTGTTGGTCGAACTATTTTTCGAATGGGGGCCCCTCGGTCGAAGCTCTTTGTCGACAGAGACACAGTTCTAGAGAATCCAAAATTTCTATTTAACAAATTAAGCAAGATATACAGATGAATATTTAAATAAATGATATGCTCATGTACATCCAATTAGGTTAAGATAAGACCTAAATAAATTTCTCAAGATTAAGAATAGATCAAATCTCAACATGTTCCCATTTTTAGTCTAAGTTGGGGATTTTGGAAACTAAACCATGTCAATGGCTCCTTTCTTCCTATATTCACATAAAAATGAATAATCTCAAAGATGTTGACAATAGTGGCATGAGTGAAAGATATTTGATTTCTCTTTTCAATAGTTTGAGAGTCTATCACTTTACTTTTAGGAACACATATAGTTCTAGATCTTGGGAACATATGTTTTTTTTTTCATTTCAATCATATGTGAATATTGTTCTTTGGGACATATCCTAGACCTCTCCTTCCTACTTTCTTAGAAGCATTATCTAGGATATTATCAAGATTTTTATTTCCTTGCATTAATTTAAGTATTGTTTTTGTAACTCAAACATTTTCAATAATCTTTTTGTTTATATCCAAGTTTACTTGAGTAAGATTCATAAGCAAGGTATCTCTTTCTTTCACTACAACATCATAATCTGAATGAGTGTACAAAATAGGTTGTGTTTAAGAAAGAAAATTGTTAGAAATATTTTCAAATTTTAATATGTAACAACACTTCACCCTTAAAGAGGATCTTATCCTCAAAATCTACCCATATGTATCCTAGTGTACTCGGTGGAAATTACTAACAAAAGTAAGGTTCTGGGTCACTAGGATTTTCCAATATCTCTTATCTTCCTTGTCACACCCTACACAAAAAAAGGTAGAGATGTAGCAAATATCCTATCCTCTTGGTAGTGAAACTTCATTTGGCGGTCACATGGAAAGTAAAGGATATCTATTCAAAGTCCTTTCCACATTTTGTATGGAAGATGAGGATAAACATGACAATTCGTTGAAGCCATGGTGTAAAAGTGAGCCATCGTCTGAGTTAGACAAATACATAAAAATTAAAATAAACCCAGAAAAATCAATGTCAATGATCTTATTATGAATTAGGAAGGATTAGAAGCCTCATATTGCTAGGTAAACTGGTATGAAAGTGTTTTTAGATTGTTGCAAATACAATGAGTGATTTAAGGCAATGTAGACATAAAATCAAAATAAATACAATAAACAAATGGATTGTTATTGGTGGGTGGGCTTTTGAGGTTGGAGATGTCCCTATCCTTTTCATCATAGCCCTAAAAGTCCCAATCTTAGGTAAGTTGGGGTTCTAATCACATCAATACCTCCCACAACAAATATCCATCAAGGGTGATTAGGACCAATGGGTAGGATTAGGGCATGATTAGCAGATGTAGACTAATAAGACCCAATTTTTAGAAAAGTTGCATATTTAGTGTAGTATAATAGAGCAAAAGACAAAAATGGTATATCATGATAGTTATAGAAATTATAGATCATATGTATCAGTTACAGTAGAGCATGTTGTGGTTTAACAGTCTACAGATGCTAACAGAGCATTAAATGTCATAGGAAGGATCCTCCGATCATGAGTAATGTAGAAAATAAAGAGGGAGGTAGTTCGATCCTCTGGCTTTAGGAGGTTTTAAAAGGGGCCCAAAATACAGATAAAATAAGGGGGTATTTATAGGTGGATATTAGGTTTAGGATTTTGGACTAAACCTTCTAGAAGAGACAGGTGATCCACCATACGCCACATTGGTGTGGCATGTGGATATTAGGGTTCGGGGTTCTGGACTAAATCTTATAGAAGTGGTGACACATCACCATGTTACACCATGTTGATGTGGCACACATATTGATGCAATCTGCCACATGACACATGGCTGATGGACCGGGTCTGCCAGGTGTCCCGATTGGTTGAAAACTGGATTCTCAATTTTGCAATAATTTTAGGAATGTTTTGAAGAAAATCGAAGAAGATTGTGGAGAAATAGAGATCAGAATTATCTATTGGATTTATCATAAAAAACAATTAAATACCAATGGTAAAAGGGAATATTTTAATTTTGGAAAATTCAACTGGATAATTTATGAAAAGAACTTGTACAAGATAGAAATGAGGAACAAATTGCACTTTTCATCTGAAAAGAAGGGTTCTTCACTGAGGACCCCAAATTAGGTGAAAGTGGGCATAACTGGGTGGATTAAATATGTGGGAAATATGAAATATATATATATATATATATATATATATATATATATATATATATATATATGAAATTTACTTAATGCCCGCATAGGTATTTATGTTTCGCTACCCGTGCTCCGAAAGCACGGTGGCATGCTTTGTAAATATCATATCTGCTTAATGTTTGACGTCTGCGTGCATACGGTCCTCTTCTTCATCGCGCCGTTACATGGTGCCTTGCCGTCGAGGACCTGGGGGACCTACTAGACACGATGAATTTCCAAGCAACCTCACGATGCCAATTTCTTCTACCACTCCTCCACCTAGAAGGAGTATCCGGACCTACTGTCCCTGTCTCCAACCTCTCTCCACAGCCCTAATCTGGGAAGCTCTTTCCACTTTCCCCTAAGAAGAGTGGGAGGAGTCGGAGAGATGTGTGGTTCTTGTAAGGCATTGCTTTACACCCGAGATGAGGACAGATCGAAGAGGAGGAGAAGTATGAAGAAGGATCAAAGGAAGAGGATGACTAGGAAGTTCTACAAGTGTGATCCAGGGGGGATTCAAAACACATAGATTGATGAGGTAGAGGCTAAGCCTAGGTAAGCAAGATCGACCTGTCATTTTGCTGATTATGGTTAACGTGTCAATAGTAGTCGACGAGGTGGCAGCGCCATGGTTGAAGGTGTATATTCGGCAATCAACTTGCTCTCGACGACAATCCTGATAATGGTAAAGGAGTAAGCGGTAGAAGTGACAACTTCCGAGAAAGCAGAGAAGGTAGATTCTTAAGAGACAGGTGACGATGGCGGAGGAATCACGGGGTTCATCATGGGAGAAGTTGTCGGCGGGATTGCTGGTTAAATTAGTAGCCCAAACTAGCTGTTGTGACTTATTAATCCCTCCCGCCGTCTATTGATGATGCCAAATGTATGAGCTAGTCATCTGTCGAGTTATCATGCATTGCCGATGTTGCAGACTCTTGGACATCTATTCATGTACGGTGGTCACACCGGATCCGAAGGTGTGATGGGGGTTCCTAAGCACCAACCTGCTGTCATTCTTACTGAGGTGAAGATGTTCATGTACCAAATCATGAGGATGCAGCCACAGAAGCTACTGTACATGGGGACGGATTTTAGCTTCTTTACTGAGGATCTTATGTAACGAACACTTCTCATGCAAAGGTGACGTAGATAGATAGAGCTACTGTGGCCATGTGTGCTTCGAGAAGACATTAACGTGGTCTTATAATTTTCTCCTTCAGTTGGAAGTTGTTGGGGTGTCGACTAGCTGCAATTGTTTCTAAACGTAGACAGATTTGATACATATTATCTCCATCTATTATAAGCAATATGCTTCTCTTTATATAAAGACTACAACAATACATTCACACTCATTTCAAATCTGACTATCCATATTACAAAATTGTCACCGACATTGCGGTTGACTCTTGCCTATTACAATGTGACTGTCCATATTACGTATGACACTTGCTTATTACAATATGACTATCCATATTACAAACTGTCCCCTACATTATGGTTGGCTCTTGCCTATTAGAATGTGACTATCCATATGACATATGACACTTGTTTATTACAATATAACTATCCATATTATAAAACTATCACCTACATTATAGTTGGTTCTTGTCTATTAAAATGTGAATGTCCATATTATAAATGACACTTGTTTATTACAATATGACTATCCATATTATAAACTGTCACCTACATTATGGTTGACTCTTGCCTATTACAACGTGACTGTCCATATTACAGATGACACTTGCTTATTACAATATGAGTATCCATATATGTGACTGTCCATATTATAGACGACACTTGCTTATTACAATATGAGTATCCATATTACAAATTTGTCACCTACATTACGGTTGGCTCTTGCCTATTATAATATGACTGTCCACAGAGAAAGTGTAACATTCATGTAAAAATTGTAAGGTGGATGGACATTTTGTGATGTACATAGAGAAACTATAACACACAAGTATAAATTGTGTGTTGAATGAACATTTTGTAATGTACACATAAAAATATAGGAACAAACTGTAAAGTGGGTGGAAATTTTGTAATATAAATAGAGTTAATGTAACTTACATAATATGCTATAAATGGCTAATTCTATTTGCTAGGAGAAAAAATAATATAATCTTCATTTCTACTTGATGAGATAAATAAACCAATGTTTCTTATTGTACGAATTCAATATTAAAAGATGGCTTGTAAGTGCATTGTTACCAGATGATTTTTCATGCACATAATGGCAATTTGTCTATCTGTTATTCCTTTATTTTTCATTTCCATGTCATTCGTCGACCATTGGGATGATTCCTCACAATCACGCTAACATGATTGGAAGCTAGCTACGTGAGTATGGCCAGTCGGAGAAGCACGAGAAGCGTAAAACATAGCAGATGCAATAAATATACATCAAACATACATTGTCACAAAGAATAGGCACAGTGGTAGGAAACATAAATACCAGATTAATTTAATCACACAGGTAACTAGTGAATACTACCCGCACGGGTAGCGAAGGTGGACTCATATATATATATGTATATATATATATATATATATATATATATATATATATAAAAGAAATGGATGGAATGTGGAATGGACTCCATCATTAGATAGAGAATTTTTCATTAATTGTGAACTTTTACTGACTGAGAAAAATGGGTTGTCAATAGTTTGCCCCTCCCAAGGCAAGGTTCAATATAAGATTGAACCACCGAATTGAGACTAGTCTAACCCCTTATTTTTGGTTATGAAAGGCCAAAAAGGTTGGACTCATAAAAAATGTCATGTCTTGATAGACCTTATGGATGGTGGAAAGTGTAGGTGATGTTTCTTTCTTCTAGGGATGAATTGATGAGGATAAGTTTGGGTGTAAATGATTACTCTAGAGTAAGGATAGCCTTCGACTTAGGCAATTATTTGTATCTGACCAATAATTCATTTCCTAAGATTTTTGATGAACCTTAAGAGGTTTATCAGCTGCAAAAGTGAATCTCGACATTGCTTCAATTCTTTAACTAATGCACATGTAGTTCTCTCATTAACTCATGCCATAGTGCAAAAATGGTGGATGTGAAAAATGGATGGAGTTTGGGATTTGTCAAAAATATTTGAGATAAAGAGTATATGAATCATGAAAAATATTAATAATTAAGAAAGTCCTTTGAGAAAGAGTAATCATACCCTTTTCTTATACATCTTTAGTTTTCAATTTTTTGGAATGGGCCAATTCAGAGTTAGGACCAAAACTCTAACAAAGCACAATATAGAGATTACACCTATCAAAGATAGGGCTTGGATCATCTAAATTGGTGATTGAGGTTTAGACCAGCTCCTAGACTTAAAATGACCTTTTGGCTAGTGACTATATTAGTCAACTATCCATTCTCTTGAAACATTAGATTGTGCTAAGACTGGGCTTTTAGGAAATTATCTAGCAAAAGGTGGAATACGAGATGTGTTCCTCCACTAGTCCATCACCCATCCCCTATAAGTCAACAAGTGGTTATCCTTGACTTTTTAGTTCTTAGTTTTGAGATTTAAAACTTGAGCCATAACTCAGGGTCATAAAGTGATATTGGAAATTTTGTTCATTTTCAAGTCATGATTTGCGATTGTCGAAGGGTGTGTGTGTGTGAAAGCAAAGTTTATACCCTACTCATGATATGGAGTCATTTTAAATTTTTTGCAAGAAATGGGATTATTGATTTGTGAAGTTGAGCATGGGATTGGTCCATTTTTAGGTCATAGTCTAGGACCCTTTTGATCGTAGTTGGATTATTTCTCTTTGAAAATAGAGGAGTTTCAGTTTTCTAAGACAATTTAGGATCTTCAGAATTTTCAAATTTTTGGTGTTTTATATTTTATTTTTTGATTTTCTGCATTTTTTTGTGATTTTTATGGGGTTCTGGAAACTTTTTATTGAAAATCTAGGGACCTTTTTGCAATTTATGCAAAAAATATATTTTGAAAAGAGTGAAATGGGAGGTGGGTTGACACCATTCCCATTTCTCCTCTCGTGTGAGGCATTAGCAGCGACGACTAGCTCAAAGGCGATTAGGGCAATGAAGGTAGTGAGAAGAGAGAGAGAGAGAGAAATAGAGTATGTGAATTGCACTGATCCTCCTACCTTAGACTGATAGATCACTGTGTTCTTCCAGCTCTCTTTCATAGTGTTGTGAGTGATGGTCTTGTGACAGTGAAGGAGCTTCAAATCATCCTCTCTAACATTGTTTTTGTGCTGGCTTCAGCTACATCCATCTCAAGGAAGGTATAACTTTCACTTTTTGCATTATAGTCTGACCATTTTGCCCCCTGATGGAGAAATCTAGTTTTTGGATTCCCAGCATTCTTCATGGTATTTAGGTTGAAGAACACAGATGCGGGTTCTAATTTGCAATTTGTCTGATTATGTTGTTTTGATGTTTTCTTAGCCATCTACTATTCGATCGAGACAATTTAGTTGTTGTGAAAAGCTCATGTCATTGTTTTTGTATTTTTGCAGATGTTGTCTCGTGATTGGAATGAAGAGGACACCATCATGGATGAGTAGGATGTAAGTGACATTACAGGGACTGAGGTGTATCCATTGTATGCATGGTGACTTCCTTTGTGGATTTGTATTTGGATAATGAGATCTATGATGGTTGTTTTCTTTGAGCAGACGTCACAATGGTGCGAGCCGAATCATGGGGAAATTTCTCCTAGTTGAATAGTCTGTGATTCTGCAAGCATGATGTGGATGGATTTACATTATTGAGTTAGTCATGTGAGTGATGAGGTAACTTCAACACTTTTCTCCATGTTATCTTCTTTCTATTTTTTTGAGCTTGAATTAAGATTTTATTCTCATGGAAGCAATCTTGACTTTGTCTTCTGCCTTGTTTCTTTTGGGGTCTCAGATTGTCAAATGTGTATTGATGGGCCCGTTGAAATGAGTTGGGGTTTTTTTGTGATAGCTTAGTGGATGAGGATGTCAACTTGCTTTAGAGGACCAATTTTGGTAGCATTTGCCACTATGGGATCATCGATAGGCCCTATCACCTACTCTGATTGAGCATATTTTCTTGGAGACTAGCATGTTCCACTTTGCTTTTAGCAAGCTAGACATCACCTCTAGTGTGTTTATCAAGATCACTTCGGACCCCTATGCATTGTCTGCCTGACTGATAGGAGTTAGGACTTTAGTGTATGGCTGGGATCCTCGGAGTGAACCTCAGGAATATTGAGATGGACTCTAGATATGAGGTCAAGTTCACTTGGTTGCGTGCCACCTTCTTTTGTGAGGGTGAACAATGGGGTGCTAGTGATCCTTTTTATGCAACCTTGAGGGTTGGGGTGTTCTTGTTTGTCTTGATCACTGGTCGCTTGGTTGGCAATAGCACGGGGAACAAAGGAGTCATTAACTGGTTCTCCTTCCTTCTATATTTGGATGCAATTCCCTTCTTTGATTGGGGTGGTGGTGTGTATGTCCATCTATTGATGTTCTTACGGAGGTATCTAGTGGGTTACTTCAAATGGGAGATGGTCCAAGATACGAAGGGTTGTGGGTGGCTTTGTAGGTTTGATTGTGGTAAGTTTTTACATGTTGCTTTGTATTTTTGCTACAGAATATCTATAATAGTTGACTTCATTGGTCTTTCCTTTGTAGATGTGGGGATATGAGAACTTCCAACTTCACATACCCATCACTTTGAGTGGTCCAAAGGGTTATATACATGCATCCCTTCCCACTTGTCATCATTGGGCCAATTGTAGTGACTGATTCAGATATAAGGAATGGAGGGGTGAACCAGAGACGATGACTGTTGTTGAGGTGTGTGTAGTACTCCATCATTGTATTATTTTATACATATGTATTTGAGTTGACTCCAATTGTTGTTATTCCTAGGTTCGACTCAGGATCTTGTCAAGGTTCCAGTGTGGTGAGGCAGCCACATCTTGTATTATCTTCTTTGAGTCATTATCTCTGGATGCTTTCCGAATCTAGTTTGAGTCTCCCCCTGGGAGTTTGATGTAAATGGGCAAGTGCATTGTTTTTCAATGGGTGGGTGACTGACACATTCCCCTTGATCCTTTGTCGAGGTTGATCCCTCCTGGTCTCAGAATCTGTCAGTCCTGATGTATGGTCAGGTGATAGATGACAAGTACCTTGAGTGGTACAATGCTCATGGACAACCGATACTTGTCTCTAGGGAGGTGTATAGTAAACTTTGATGACCCCTGTGGTAAGTATTTTGATTATGATTCTATCTTCATCTACTTATATTTCCTTGATATGTGTTTTCTCTGGGTGGTCGACTAGGATGTATCTGAGGATCATCATGATTATTGGTATGAGTTCTATCGTCCACCACCTCTTGAGGCAGCTCCTTCACTTGAGGCTCCTCCTTCTCTGCCTATTGACGCTTGTGGCTTTGACGACTTCCCAAGATTAAAGCCTCACCATGAGTTTAGCGTGGGAGCTGATGTCACTTTTTGGTGACTTTAGCTAGACCTCATCCTTCTAGGGGGTGGGTACGGATTCAGATGTGGTGGGTTGACTCTTTGGATCAATTATTCCACCTAGATATGGGCACTTTTAGTGCTTCATGGATCTTTTGGCATCGGTGAATTCTCCTTGGATGTCCCAATTTAGACTCCATATCCACCGTCAACTGGCATGGAATCATGTTCCTCTCGTTAGAGAGGTGATGCTCTAATTGTGGAGGTGCTTTGTAGCAGTTCCTCTTCAGGTCACCAATGGTATTTTTTCAAACTCGAGTAGGGAGTGTCATTATGCATGGTCTTCTTCCACTGATCATCATCCTTTGGCCAAGCTTTTGATAGGGTGGCTAAAGAAGAAGCTGAAGATGTAGCAATTGTTTTAGATTTTTTTTTTCATGATGTATTTTCCTTTCATGAAAGAAAAATCATGTATTGGCAATGATTGTGTGTGCATGGATCTTTTTTAATAAATAACTAACTTCATGTTAAAGTTCATTATGAGGTTATTTGATGTTTGATTAGGAATTAGATATTAGGAGTTTGATCTTTAGATGATATATGGTAGACTCAATGAATTGCCTCAATCTATATGCCAACTATGGGTGGCAGTTTGCTTTAATCTTCCAATCCTTAGAACACAGAGTCCTGCTTTCTCAGGATGCATGTCCATGTTGATCATTGATGTAGATACATGTGGCAAACTATACTACTCTACTGGTAAATTGGATAGGGATCCCTATTGTTTCTAGAAGGTGAATTTGTCTTTATCAGGGCCTATAAATAAGGTTGCACGATTTTGTCTTCTTTGCTCATCTTTCCCTTCACAACCCAAAGTCATAGACGATGGAGAAATATGGTAAATCCCACTTTTGAGGCACCCTCCCATTAATATGTCCCTAGTTTCGCGTTGCATTACTGATATCTAAGACTGAAAAAGTCAAACTAGAGAGCTTCAGTGTGATTATCATCTCTGCCATTTGGCTTATTTCCCTATTGTGAGAGAGTTGATATCGTCCATGGTCCTCTTCTTGAATCCTCTACGTCACTCCTTCCATTTAGCACCATTCTGACTCCCACTTTGGAAGACATGGACAAGATTACTCAACTTCCCTTCCATGACTAATGGCAGGTTGTTAGAAAGAAGTTGAGTTGGAGTGTTGACCTAGAGAGTCCTCTTAGGGAACATTTGCTTTCATGGATGTGGTTGTAATGGATTGCAAGTATACATCCAAAAGTGAAAAGTTATGTTTGTTTTTCTGAAGATTAAAAGGCAATGAATCTTTCACTTTTTTTATATTGTGAATGTTGGATCAAGGCCTCCATTTCAAACTAGTCGAACGTTGTCATCCATCTGCCAACTCCTTCTAAGTTATCCTCTCAACCTGCTAGCACCGATGACCAATTAGTTCTTGGTTCTTTGCCTTATCTTATTTAGGTTACTCGAGGGTGCCCACTTTCCACTAGTTGTGCATGCAGTTCAGTAGAAAACTAACTGCCACTCTGAAAAAGTTATTGACCCTTCTGCAAAAAATTGGTTGTTGTAACCTTTTATTCCTTTTTCATCCATTTCATTCAGACTGTATAAGATATATAAACCAAAGACAAACTTCATATATTCTGGATTTTTGATATCATGTGCATTTTTTATTTTGTATTTATTGAATTCAGGAATCACCTTAATTCCAGTGACTCCAAGGAAGCAAACATGCCCTTGGCGTGAAGAAGTCCCAAGCTTCTTGATGGATGGCTGAGGATGGATACTTCATTCACATGGACCCCTTGTGGGATTCATTTAAGATGGAAGCGTGAAGTGGTGTCAACCCTCCTGATATGACTCATTTGTGAGCTCAAGCCTCAATCATGCTGTCAAAATATGTTCTCTGGAGACATTGTTGGGTGAGCGATGGCTATTTCTTTGGGAGTTGTTGCTTCCATATAAAGGAAGAAAAATAGGGTCCCTTTGATTCTGGCTGAGTTGTATAAGTGCTTTGATGAATCACTATTCACTGGGAAGATGAGGGGACCCTTTTTGTCCTACAAATTAATCCAGGAAGGTGTATCATCCCTTCTAGATTGATTGAGTCTTAGAACCCTCATTATAGCATGGAGAAGGAGTTCTTGTTGAAGCATATTCAGGTCAGTGAGCCCCTTTAGTTGCATGGTTCTCTAACTCAATGGCTTTCAGATATGAAGTCTACAAGCATGCATTGGGGGTGGATGGAGATTCACTTGGATAACTCAGACTATGGAGTTGTCATGCCTGGCTTCTAATGACTAATCATCTTGCCAGGTCTGAAGAGATGTGCTTCCTACTATCTTGTGTTGGAGATGAAGCGGCTTAACTTTTTCCAGTGTGCATATTAAGTCAAAGCATTTCCTCTTGTCTTCGAGAACCTAGTGATAGACTCATGTAAGGTCCATGAGGAAGTGGCACAGATGTGGATGAACTAGAAGAGGTTGACTGATGATTTCTTCCCCATAGATCGAGACTTCTCTCCTAAAAATCTAAAGTGTCTTGCATCAAAGACTCACATGATAGTGTATGATGCATCCATAGGACCCCTATCCAATTGACGTGTCTAGACACACAATATGCACACACATGGGTCTTTCAATATTTTTAAAACCCAGTTTGGACACAATCTTATCGAATTCTACAAGCACACTGGCTCATGACTAGTATAGGGATGGCAAATTGGGGTCAAATGCAAGGGAGAAAGGGGGCACTAGATCTAATCTTACTTTATTAGGTTCATATTCCAAAGTATAGGGGCTTTTAGGGTTTGACTTGGGGGTTTAATTACACTAAGTGAACAAGCAAGAAAAATATGCAAGATTAAAAATTAATATCAGCCTGCACAAACAATGTTATCAAACTAAGAAAGAGAGGCAAAATACTAAACTAGGAAAGAGAAATCCTAATTATCAATCTAGCTCAACAAGGCAAGAAGAGGTAGCTAGTTACACTAAAATAGCAATTACACTAAGAAAGCAAACAATAAACCCAACTAGAAAAACCTAGCACAAGTAACTAAGAACAAGCATTAACTACTCTAGAAAGGGTAAACTAACATGAGAAAGAAAATTATCTAAATAAACAAGGAAGGGAGATAACTTGGTTAACACTAGATAAGGAAAAGAGAAATTAGGGTTTTGAG
The DNA here is from genome assembly GCA_963693085.1 of Alisma plantago-aquatica. Lineage (NCBI taxonomy): Eukaryota > Viridiplantae > Streptophyta > Magnoliopsida > Alismatales > Alismataceae > Alisma > Alisma plantago-aquatica. Next base: position 921,215,892 of record OY856413.1, on the reverse strand, counting down.
AAATTGATTAGGGAAGTGGGACATTTGAGGGAAATGTGACTATCAACCTAGTTAGTGTCATATCAACAAATTCTATAACAGACCCAAATTTGGCATCTTGACTCTAGTAACTCTAATCTTGGGGATAGGATGCTGGCATCTCTAGTTTTGGCCAAACAAAGGTACATATAAATTCCAACACAGTAGTTTGTACCTTAATGAATATTAAACACACATATAATTATGTAACTCATGTACAAACCCTATCTTAGGACACATGTAACCATAATTTAATCCTAGAGGCATAAACCATCATATGTTCATGTCTTGGATATCTGAGTTGAACCTAACTTTGGAATATAGAATAATATTCTCTAGTTGCCCTAAAAACCAAGATTAACATAATCTACATATTCTTGGCACCTCACATGAAGTGTTAGCATCATTAGGTGTAGACCTGTAAATGGATATCCCGAATCCACACATTCGATTCAGATTCCAATATGAAATTTAGAAAAACAAATTGACATCCGCAAAATTTAGATTGGATTTCAGATATCGAATTCCGGATCTGAAAATTTTGGATCGGATTTCAGATATAGGATATTGTTGTACTGCTCTAAAAAAATCCAAATTCAACAAATATATACATATACTATTAAATATATATTATTTATATATAAAAATATGAAAATATAGACACTTTATCATATTTATCTAATGTAATAGAAATATTTTCTATATATAATATAATATAATTATTAACATTATATGTGTGATTTTAGGTTCGGATCGGATATTTATCTAAAATCAGATATTATTCATTTGGATCAGATATCAGATCAAGTTTTTTCAGATTTAGATATCAGATATAGTAGTATTTGCTTTGTATTCGATTTGTTTACATGTCTAATTAGGTATCACAATAACACAAGATGTCTCAATAATCCTGAAATGAATTCAATGACCAAAATGATGCTTAAAATGTAAGTAGTATTCCTTAATAATGCCAAGAATGCTTCATGGTTTTTTAATGCATAGGTAATGACTACAATGTCATTAGTAAGTAATTGAATGGGATGAAATATACATAAAGGCTAAATAGAGTTATATTGTACTTAAATAATAAAGGATATAAATAACATGATAATATATGAGTTAATATCGATGATAACAGATTAATGAGTAAATAAGTGAAATTACCTAATTATGCAAACAAGGCTAAAATAACTCTATCCAGTGAAGTTAATATGACTCTAATGATTATTGATGGAAAGTGAAATACATAATAATATAAATAATAATAAATAGCTTAAGACCTGATTGTGTTAGAACTCATAAAGTAAGTTTCAAAAGGGAACCCTAATGCCAAAATTGGTTTCTATGGGTCCATATCAGTCTAGTTGTAAAGTTTCAACCTAAGTATATAATCCTAGTTGTCCCAATTGTACTAGAAAAGATAATTCAATTAATGCATAAGTAATAACTACAGTGTAAATAGTAAGTAATTGAATGGGATGAAATATACATATAGGATAAATAGAGTTTTGTTGTGATTAAATAATTAAGGATATAAATAACATGGTAATATATGAGTTAATATCGATAATAATAGACTATTAATGAGTAAATTAGTGGAATCAACTATTAGCATACAAGGCTAAAATAACTCTATGCATGTGAAGTTAATAGGATTCTAATGATGATTGTTGGAAAGTGAAATACATAATAATATACATAATAATAAACATCTGAATCCCTGATTGTGTTATAACTCATAAAAGGAATTTTCAAAAGGGAAACTTAATGCCAAAATTGGTTTCTCAGGGTCCAAATTAGTCAAGTTGTAAAGTTTCAACCTAAGTATACAATCCTAGATATCCCAATTATACTAGAAAAGATCATTCGATCACATGCAAATCATTTAAATAATATAATTTTGTCTCACCTTTGTTTTATTGTCTTTCCTAAAGATATTGCTACCACGTTGTTTTTCTCTTACAAAAACCTTCATGATCATATGACTTCCTTCCTTCTTTTACCCTCAATTTCTTCTCTTTTCTATCTACTGTAGTTTTAGTTTCTTTTCCTCACCCACTCTACATCTCTCACCCTATCTCTATTTTCCCTTCCTTCCCCCATTTACTCTCCTAACCCTCTCCACTTCTTTTGGAATCATCTACCCATCACATACCTATATATAGGTGTTTCGACATATACCAACCTAGTGTTTTTTAGTATCCCGTAACCCTACCCTATTGTCATCTCTCTCTTCACTTTGTTGAATCGTATATGCAATTATTTAGTTCCTTAATAGGCATATCCCATAAAACCCTATCATGTGGTCCCTCTTGGCTGCCATCTTTGAGATCGTGGTCTCAAGGCTAGCTAGAGCTCCATGCCTGTGACTGCTTGCACCACCGAGGCCCCTCTAAGAAGAAAGAGTTGGTCCTCCTCTCACACTCCATTGCACATTGACCCCATCCTTAAAACCACGACCCCAACAATGATCCTACAAGCTCGGCCTGGCCTCGTAGACACCGTGGCGGAAAATGGTGATGAAAGGGATTACTAAACCCATTTTGGAAACCTTCATCACCAACACTTCACCTCCACACAAAGGTAGCCATTTTTTCTTTCCCCTTTGGTTGATATTTTGTCCTCGGTTCTTCACTTGATCACTGGATCGACATTTCCCCTCTTTTCACCATGGTTAGATCCGTTCCATTAATATGTATTAGACTACATTGTTGTTTTCAATGTATTTTACTCAAGATTTTTACTCTCAATGTTCAAGAACTTCCTCCCAGACAACAATGGCGAGGAGTAGTTCTCAAGTCTCCGACCATCTCTAAGCCCTGAGTTGGAGCTCTCTAGGGTTAGAGGAGGGTATAAGAGAAGATGGTCTAGCTATCTAGCCTTGGGCAAAAGAACTACATGACCTGGAGTTTACTTTTTAGGTTCTGAGAGTTCTAAACCATGGGTGAGCATGTCTTTGCATGGAGACGATAAACTAGAGGTTGAAATGCCTTTTGTGTCCCCATTTTTGTTTCCTCTTATCACGCTTTGAAAAGGGTATACTAGTCATTTTGTGTTGTTCCCAGTTCCAGGATGGGTGTTCATTTTGATTTCCAATTTTACTAGTTTACCCTATCATGCATCAATCTGCTAATGTGTGATTCGAGGGTCTGATTGTCTTTTGGCATTATCTCTTTATGAGAATTTCAGTAAATGGCATAACCTTCAATAATTCATATTAAATAATCTATAGGTTGTAAAAATAAAATAGCACATGGTTTAAAATCATGGGAATTTCTCCATCCAATGGTACCAATTATATTGTATAATTCCAATTTAATAAATAGGTGATCTTTCTAGGGTTTTCCTAATTGGTTAACATTAATAAATTCATAAATAATAATCTCTAAGTCAGAAAAATAAAGTAAAATGTGCTATGAATTCAAAAAAATATAATCTATAATACCATATAGTTTTATAATCAAACTCATAAATAATAAAAATGTGTTTTTTAGGGTTTATGAATTTAATGTAAACCCAACCCTGATTTTACATATATGTTTATTAGGTTCTTTGGAGACCTAGGCTTGGACCTAGGACTTATTTTGGACTTATGTAGGCTATACGTGATGTATGTTGCATCCTCCATGAGTCATATTGAGTAATCACCCACTTTTTATCTATCTCTTGGTCCTATGGATAAATATACCTTACACACTATTCTCTCTCTTACAAGAATTTATTTCATGTGAAAGATTCTATGTTGATTCTAATCTTGTGATCATCTTAATTTGTTGGATATTCTTATTGGACTCTTACTTATATGTTGTTCATCTCAATCCTTGTGAAATCCGAATTTTCAAGTTGTGGACTTTTGTGATCCTGTGAGGCATCTTATTATAGAAAGGATTAGATATTGGTTTATGATTCTTCTAATCCCACATTATAATTGTTGGATGTTCTCATCATGTTATTTCAAATTGACTAGACTTATTATTACCTTTATTTTTGTGCATGTGCAAATAGACTAATTTTACTTATTGTAGTAGCACATTTTTAATTATACGTGCATATTCTATCCTGAGAATGCATATTCCATTCATATATTTACATGGGAAGTTGTATTCTACCAATGGTGTGTGTTTCCCACCCAAAATATTTTAGGCTTGAGATCTATGGGTCTCGAACCTACATTCATAGAAATGGTCTAGTTGTTTCACAAGCACTGATTATGATCTTTTAATGTTGTTGCATGAGAAGAATTCTTTTGTTAATCATATTATTTTTAATAAATGCCTCATTTATGACTTGGTTTTCATCATTTTAAAATTCATATTCTTTTGATACTCGCTTGGGTGGTTCTTTCCTCTTTTATGGGAAGCCTTACTTATTTAACGTCCTTTATTCCTTAAATTTCTCAATCCATATTTAATATGCACATATCAACCTTTTGCTCATATGTTCTATTTTTTATTCTTTTACTGGGGTATGCTTCCAACCCGAGGAGTAGGACTTGGAATATTGGACTTGGTGACTTGGTCCTATTATGTGGAACTCTTGGGAAGATAGAATTGAGATAGCTAGATATCCCCCTACTAAGATCCTTATGTTGTAACTTTCTTGTAAATCCTTTATGGGAGTTGATGATGTACTTCTATAAAATTGAATATAGTCATGCAATCATATTCCTCTGCTATACTTTGGTCTTTTTGAATACCATTATTTGAGAAGAAGAAAATTACACCTATTACAACATACATTTATAGTGTGTTTGGAATGGATGCATTTGTTCCTCAAATTAAGTAGGGAGTGGATCCAATCTCAAGTTCCACTCGTTACAAGATGGTATCAAAGCCATAGTGGTCAGATTTCTAACTGTTTCAATTTTGTCTCCCTAATTAGAACTATTGTCTTACGTAATCACCCTCTCACTGAGATGTTTACTCTAGAATTGACATATGTTATCAACGAGATGATGAGAGGTCATTTTAGAATTATATGAGGTACACATAAGAATCACAACTAGTAAACCCTAATGTGATAAGGAATTGATCTTGACCTATAATGGAGGTTGGTAGTGATATATCCCTTTGGATGTTAAGATCTAACTTAAGGACAGATTTTGGAATAGAAATTAGAGAATAGTTGATAAGGAAATCACAAATGGATAAAATTGTGACACGGTTTCTAGCATTGATCTTGAGCTCATTTTGTTTTATGTCACATGATTCTCAAAGAAAATCTTATTTTCCATTATATAACTATATGTACACAAATTTTCTCCAATTTTATCGATGCTTTATCAAACTATGTCACAATAAAGGATTGTATGAAGTTTGGTAAGGAAACCCTAGAATTAGTTGGTATAGATATCTTAAACCCTTGTCTTGATGTTTGGTGTGACAACTAGGAAGATGTGTCTTGTGATAAAAGTTTACTTGACCTACCCTTTTGAACATTATGAACTTTACTTTTGAGATGTGAATCTTAGGGTTGACAGGTTTATAACACAAGGACCTAAATTTCAACCCTAGGTGGTTTTGACTCGTTAGTTAGATACATGACCTATGAACAACATAAACACCTAATTAATTGACAAAGGAAAGATACATAAGTGACCCTAATACCTTGGTGATGTTTAGTTTGACTTATTAGGTTAAAACTTTTAGGGGGTGGAGGGCATTGGTGGATAAGATATGGATGATGTGATTTTGAGAATGAAATCTTTTTAAGGGGTGGAGTGGTGTAACATACTCCTATCTAGCATCATGACTCTACTAACACTAATCTTGGGGATAGGATGTTGCATCTCTAGTTTTAGCCAAATGAAGATACATATAAATTCTAACACATTAGTGTGTACCTTAATGAATACTAAATACACATATAATCATGTAACTCATATACAAACACTAGATTAGGACACATGTAACCATAATCTTGTCCTAGAGTTATAAACCATCATATTTTGATGCCTTGGATATATGAGTTGGACCTAAGTTTGGAATATAGAATAATATTCTCTAGTTGTCCTAAAAACCAAGACTAACCTAATATACATATTCTTGGCACCTCACATAATGTGTTAGCATCATTAGGTGTCACAATAACACACAATGTCTAAATAAATTCTAAATGAATTTAATGACCAAAGTGGTGCTTAAAATGTAAGTAGTATTCCTTAATAATGCCAAGAATGCTTCATGGATCTTTAATATATAGGTAATGACTACAATGTGATTAATAAGTAATTGAATGGGATAAAAATATACATATAGGCTAAATAGAGTTTTTGTGCTTAAATAATAAATGATATGAATAACATGATAATGTATGAGTTAATATCGGTAATAATGGACTTAGTGAGTAAATCAGTGAAATTACCTAATTCAGGATACAACGAAAAAATAACTCTATCCATGTGAAGTTAATAGGACTCCAGTGATTATTAATGGAAAGTGAAATATAGAATAATATACATAATAATAAATAGATTAAACCTTGATTGTGTTAGGAATCATAAAAAAATAAGTCTCAAAGGTAAATCTAATGCCAAAATTGGTTTGTATGGGTCCAAACTAGTCTAGTTGTAAAGTTTCGACCTAACTGTATAATCCTAGATATCCCAACTATATTAAAAAGGTATAATTCAATTACATGCAAATCATATAATTCTTCACACCTTTGTTTTATTGGCTTCCCTAAAGATATCATTATCGTGTTGTTTTTATCTTTCTAAAACCTTCATGATCGCATGATTTCCTTCCTTCTGTTGCCCCTAATTTCTTCTCTTTTTTATCTGATGTAGTTGTGATTTCTACTCCTCACCCAGTCTACATGTCTCACCCTAACTCTCTTTTCCCTTCCTTCCCCCATTTCCTCTCCTAATCCTCTCCACTTCTTCTCAAATCATCCACCCATCACATACCTATATATATAGGTGTTTGGACATAAACAAACCTGGTGTTTCTGAGTACCCCACAAGCCTACCCTACTGTCATCTCTCTCTACACTTTCTTTAATCATATATGTACGTAGTTGTTTAGTTCCTTACCAGGCATATCCCAAAAACCCTATCATGTGGTCCCTCTTGGCTGCCATCTTTGAAATAATGGTTGAGGCTAGGGATCCATGCATGTGACTTCTTTCACCCTTGAGGCCTCTCCAAGAAGAAGAGTCAAACCTTCTCTCACACTTTGTTGCACAATGATCCCATCTTCACAACCAAAACCCCAGAAATGCTCCTACGAGCTCGACCTGACCTCTTGGCCACCGTGACGAAAAGGGAGATGGTAGGGATTACAAAAACCATTTTGGAAACCTTCATCACCAAACACTTCTCCTCCACATGAAGGTAGACACTTTTTACTCCCCCTCCAGTTGATTTTTTTTTCCTCAGTTCTTCACCTAATCACATGATCAACATTTCCCCCATTTTCACTATGGTTAGATCCATTCCTTGAATATGCACTGGACTTCATCGTCATTTTCAATGTATTTTGATCGAGATTTCCACTCTCAGAGTTTTGAACCTTCCTCCCAAGCAACAATGACGAGGACCAATTTTCAGGTCTCCAGCCACCTCCAGACCCTAAGTTGGTGCTCTATGGGGTCGGAGGAGGCTAGAAAAGAAGATGGTCTATATTTCTAGCCTTGGGCGAAAGAATTACATGACCTGGAGTTTACTTCTTAGGTTCTCAGAGTTCTACACCATGGGTGAGTATGTCTTTGTGTTATAACCCCAATTTTTGGGTTCAAGTGGTGAGAAATATAATTTCTCATATTAAAGATGTTTGAACAAATAATCATATATTTGGTTGAGAATAATTGGATTTCGTTTAAAATAGCCTTGTTATTTGATTTGTGGGCTTTATTGGCTATTAGGCCCAATAACAAGGAAATAACAAAGAAAATTCAATTAGTAAATGAATAATTGAATAATTGATAAACGAAAGATGTGGAAACCTCTAGAAGGCAAATCCAAAGAGGATTTCGTGCCTCTTGGGTTCCTTGGGTTCCAAGGAATACAAAGTTGCATAAAGGAAGCAATAAGAAAAGAATCGATTAATTAAGTATTTCTTGATTAAGAAAGAAATTGGAAATAATATGTATAATGTGGAAGATGAATGGAAAGAGGCATAAATGAGTTTTCTTGGTGATAATTCGTATCCATGAAGTTTCTAATGATAAAAGGAATACCCATGGGGAAAATAAAAGGCAAATAAAAAGAAATCCTCAAAAAGAGATATTTTCATGAGAAATAAACATGATAATGTGAAATGATGCATTTAGATGCATCTAGAAGGATAATAAATATCCTTGGAAAAGAATTTCGAAATCATAGAGTGTCTTGGGATCCAAGGAGTCCCAATAAAGAGGAATGAAAGAGAAAATACTAAAAAGGTAAAATAAGAGGATAATGCGATGAATTTTGTGATATTGATAAAAAGAAAATAGTTTCTACCAAAGGAAAATAGAAATCTGTGGCCAATGGGTTAAAGAGAGCAAGTATAAAAAAAAATAAAGAGGAAATTTCGAATATCCATATAATAGGGGGATATCCAAAGGATAAAGAAGAGAGAGAGAAAGGTTGTTTTCTTTTTCATGAAGAAATAGAAACTCCCTAATAAGAAAGGGACTTGGCAAATCGATATTAACCATCTTAAGACGTCGTTTCACCCTCTATAAAAGGAAATAGAGCTTTGGGCAGAGTCCAGGAGGGAGAGATCCCACGTACGCCCTTTTTCTTCCTCTTCTTCTCCTTGTTTTGACCATAAACCCTAGCTCAGATGAGCAACGAGATCGAGTAGTCATGAGATGACCATAGTAGGTGGATTCGACCCCTGGATGTTCCACGGCGCCCTCGAGCTACGTTGCAATCTTGGCCACGCTTCAACCAAGGCACAGCAGCAGCCGAACTGCTGCTTCGCCTGCTGCAAGTCGGGGATGGTTTTCCCTTGACCAAGCCACCTCGGCAGCGCTCTGGGCGGCGCCCCAAGTACGGAGGAGGCCTGCGAGGCTAGGACAAGGGCGGACGGCTGCTCACTTGGTCCAGCGTGGGGGGAGACGAGCCGTGCCTGGCTACAGATGGGCGGCTAGGGCGACACGGCTTCAGCTGCGTGAGGTTGAAGAAAGAAGAATCGTCACTGGACGATTCTACCCTCAGCAGGACAAAAGACGGATCTCTTAAGTGAAGGGTAGAACCGTCATTTGGTTCTAATCTAAAGAGGGGCGCGCACATGGATGTGCATGAGTGTTGGTTGCCTACGTGGCACCTCTCTATTGGCCAAAGGTATGCTTACTTTGCAAAATTCATAGATAAATAACCGTAGCTCCGATTAGAACAAGTTTTTCTATGAAAATTTATCCTCAGAACGAGAGGAACGCAAAGAAATTATGTTTGAATCATAATTTTGCATGCTATTCAAAAAGTAGTGTAAAATATCATCTTTAGTGTAATGATGTTTAAAGAAACCCTATTTTGATATGATTAAAGTGTTTAATAGGGTTTAATAGATCATAAGAGTTGATATTAACCTGTTAAATGTAAAACGGTACATTGAGTTCAAAAAGGAAGAACTTTGCACATGATTAGTTTAATTTAGAATTTATAAATTTGTCCTCTTTAATGATTTAACTAAGGAAAAACCCTTAGATTTGAGAATAGATGGATAATTCAAGCTGATATTAACCTGTTGACAATAAAAGTGAAAATAGGATTTGAAAAAGATGATCTTTTGGTATAGTTGGTTTAACTTCAGGTTCTATGTACATAAATATGCCTTAATGGGATTAGAAACCCTAATTTATGTTGATATGAATTCTAATGGTTTTAATTGTACAAATCGAAGAATAAAATGGAGGTATGATGATTCGAAGATAAATTGTGTACCAAAGATCTTTAATGTGAATTATTTGGATAATTAGTGTTTCCTAGTGTATAAAGGTGGAAATAGTAATAAATAAGGTTCATATATGTGAGTTGAACTATAATGAAATATGATTTGTCAATTTGAAAGAAACTGAAGGTGATAATTAGCCTTAATGTTTTGGATATGACCTAAAAGGATAAAGATAATAGTTTTAGTGTAAAAGAAACATATTAGACTTATTTGACATTCAATTGTGCCTATGATGCAGAAATTAGGGTTTGTGAACTAAAAGAGCATTAAAAGTGATAAATGCATAATGAAGGCTAAAAACCTAATAAAACCCTAAGGTTGGTCTAGAAATTATAAGGTGGAATCCAAGTTGATCTTGTGGATGTTTTGAATAAAACAATGACACTTGGATGTTATGCATTAATTTCAGGATATTGATGATTGCTTGATTGTTTGTTCCTGAATATTAAATATTTGGACTTCAAGTTGCTCTGAACAGGTATGTGGTTACATTTATGACTATACCGATTAGTTTTCTGAGGTTTGTTTCGACGTTTCCCTCAATGCATGAAATAACTATTGGATGTTTTAATTCATGCAACTATAAAGTGACTATGGCTATCACTATGAGTATACATGTATAACTAGCTAGATCCGAGTCCACCCCTGTGGCTATGCAAAGGCTAAGGATAACCTAGAGCAAGGTCTAGGGTATCATGAGTTAGAAACTGGGCTACACATGAGTAGTGCCATGAGACTCTTAGCATACCATGAGTTAAGGAGTGGGCTACCTATGGGTAGTGCCACGTGACTCAGCCCTAGAAATTGATTCACCTATTAGGTGAAGTCATGAGGGGTAAAATGGGAATCTACCACATGGGAGGTAGTATCCAGGTCCACTGTAGGGACAGCGCAGGGGATAGGGTACACATGGATCGCGTAGTTATACTTAAAACGTAAACTTGTTTGTTAAATGATAATTGAATGTGATACATTGTTATAGATAATTGAATGATTATTGTTTCCCCCACATACCAGCTTCGGCTGACCGACGTTTTGTTTGTCGGCATTTTAGGTACAATGAAAAGAACAAACAATAAAGTGGCACATGTGATACTAAAAGATAATTAAAGTGCAAAGGAGGATTAGATAGATTAGTATCGGTGTGGATAGAAGTTAAGAGATCCAAGTTTTCAAAAGGTATGTAAAGAAAAAATTTTATTACCATTTTCAGTATAGTCTGTTAGAATTTAATAATTGTTTATGGTTATATGTCAAACCTTTGATCTGGGATAAATGGGTGCGGCTCAACCTATCGGTTTCCCTTAATTGGGGGTTATCGGGAGGTGGGGTCGTAACATTTGGTATCAGAGCGTAGGTTCCTCAGTTAACCATTAATAATTATTAAATTTTGCAAACTCTATAGAACCCAAGGGAGTTATTAGAGGAGTATCCGAAAGACGGAGGTGTCTAGAAAGGGATCACGACTGGGGGCTGGCAAGATTTTCCTCCGCACCGCTAGTCGGAATACGAGGACTCCCGGAACCGTGTGACCGCCTGGCCAAAGTCTTAGGGTATGAATCGAAATAAGATACCTTTAGAACTTCTCATCTTATTCATCCCGTCTCATCACAAAATTCTGATAAGGACCCAAAGGATTAGGGTTTTCTTTCTTCTCCTCACCCTCTTGAGGTATGGGTAATGTTAATAAGGTTTAAGGAATCCTCCACTAAATTAATGAAAGGCATGTAAATAAGATGTCATGGACATAAGCTTAATAGATTAAGCGCAAAATAAATAATAGATACATGCTTAGGTCGTATGACATAAGATGTCATGTCCTCAGGAGAGACCTGAGGCTAGGCCTTCTTGTCAGGAGGATAAGTTAGTCTTGGAGATAGAGATCTCCATTGCAAGTGGAGACCTGGCACATCCTCTAAGGATGATGCTAACCCTAACCCTAAGTGAAGGTTAGAGAGAGATGAGTTGGACCAGGTGTTTGAAAGGACATGCCTTTGGGATGCCATAGAATCCATGGGTGACCTAGCACCTTTGGCAACCCCAACCCTGGGAAGGGTCGTGCATGTTAGAGTACAAGGATAGCTCCTTAGATGATGATGTTAGTGAAGGACCATAGAAACCCTATGGGCTTGTGCAAGTAGGGAATAGGTGGCACCTAGGGCACATCTTAGTGCTGACAGTAGGATGAAACCCTGGATAAGGAATCATGAGTGCGCATAAAGGGTTATCTTGAGCAACCATAAGTTCGAACATAGGCTTCACCCATGTAGAGCATACCTTTGAGGTTGATCCTTCATGAAAAGAGGACCTCTAATGGTGAGGTTGGATGTGGGGTTAGCTCTAGAGCAGGAAACCCAGCAAGGAGGTAGGAAGCCTAAAACCCTGAGATATGAGGAACAATGGATGATAGTGGTTGACTTCATGATCAATCCCTGAAAGTTGATGATGTCTTGGTTGCCTTTAGAGGGACCAAACCCTAGAGATAGAAGATGAAGCATCTGGTGCCTATGTGCCTACGGTATATGTGTTTACCATCTGAGGTAGGAAGAAGAGTTCCTTAGACCTAGAAAGGTTTAGTAGCAGGCTATGAGGCCTTGTACCTTGTTAGTTGTCCTTAAGGAGAACCCAACCCTAAGTGTTGATCGAGAAGAAGGATGACAGGAAGTGCACGAGATGCCTTTTGCAAGCTTGATTCATGGTTCAGAGATAGAGCGTGCAGTTGGACACCTAAAAGTAAACCTAGGGTTCCTAGGCCTAAGAGGGGAAGTGGTATACCTAATGCTCATGATGAGAATTAAGTTTCTATAGTTTTGAGCATGGTACGCCTCTTGAATAAAGGAAAAGGGAAGTCCCTTAAGTTTAAGGGGAAAGTTTTATCTTGATCCAACATCGAGGAAAGAAGGATAAGTATAACCTAGCATGGTACAGTGAGTGGGCTGCTTATGCCTTAATGGCTTGCTAGGGTTAAGTAGACTCATGTGTATGTAAACCCTAGACCTAAGAGCTTTTGTGACCTTAGAGATAGATTTCCTCCCATCCTGGGAGAGGGACCCCTTTGGAAGGGTGTATATCAGTTTTCTTGGTTCAAAGTAACCTAAAGAGGTCTCTTAGGATCTTGAAAAGCTAAGCAAAAAGTACATGGTATGAGGATGAACCTGTAGACCCATAGATATCTATCTCTGTTTGCGAATGAATGCGTTACATGGAAGTGACCGGTAAGGGGCTTGACCAAGGTAGGCGGGTTGCCATGATCCCTATGAAAGGATGAGGGCCAGCCCAGGAATGCAGAAAGAGAGATGATGAAGACATGGGTAAGGTTCTAAGTGAACATGCACTATAATGGTGAATCCTAAGTCGATCCTAGGGTCGAGTAGGGATAAGACTGATAAAGGTAGGAGTTGCCTAATTCCCCAGTTGCACATGACCATAGGGTCGGGAGGTAACAACTATCATTGTCTGAGGGCCATGGGTTAGGAGATTGATCACCTTCATGAACTCATGGGACCCAACGGACAGATGAGTAGGACACTCTCTTGATGCATGAGGGAAGAGGGATGACCCCAAAAGAATCGGTACCCTATAGACCCAGAGGAGATGACCAAGGATATAAACCTCGGTAGGTTCAAGACTAGTTTGATATCATGATGGTTGTGATGAAGAGACATATGTGGCACGTTGCAACTTAGATTTAAAAGTGTACTGGCAAGGTGGGATGTACCATCTCTACTCTTGGAACAGGAAGAGCTCTGTATTTGGACTACAGCCAAATGCTTATTTCCTCTTGTTATGGGGGTGAGAGATAGGACATTATGCATGTCATACACCAAGGATAAGAGATGAGGTAGGTTGGAAAATTGCCACGTGAAATGGGGATAGAGAGGATAACCTACCATGGTAAAGTGAATGATACATAGATGGTTTGTAAACACTAAGAGAAATGAGGTAGTCCCCTTATGAGGATGTTTTTATCATGAGCTATGTGAAACTTACAAGTTATACCAGAATGAGTTTGAACACCATGATGATGGAATCAGAGAGTGTTCTTATGAAGATAAACATATAGTTTGAGGTGACATGATAAGTGAAATACATGTAAGTGTAATACCTAAAGATGAGAGGTGGTAATGTATGCTCTGGTTAAGACTTGTTTGACTAGAAGCTAGAAGAGGTTGTTTGGCTAACCCCAAGTTTGAAAAGGAGAGGTGTTTGGATAACACTCAGATGTAACAAGATACGTGGAAAGAATAAGAGGTTGTTTGGTTAGCCAGTCTAGTCCTCGATGCAATGAAGAGATGGTGGTAGAACCTCAGATGCACCTCTTTGGAAGAGAAGGTGACGAAACCCTGACTAGAGTGGTTTAGGGTTTCAGAGGATTTGATCTTGAAAGAATCATGACATACAGGAAATCATGGTGGAAGATCATCATACATCGTGGAAAATGACAAAAGCACTTTGGAAGCTTAAGATGAGGTTGCATGTGGTTTATGGACATGCAAGCCAGGAGGTAAAGGACGAACCCCAGTAACCCTGTGTATCGATATAGGGGACAAAAGAATCCCTGAGAGGGAATGGGAGCTCAACACTATGGATGTTGTGATAGGTCTTCCTTGGGCCAAAGAAGGTCGAGATATAATAGGGGTTATGGTAGGTCACCTTACCTAGAAAGGGAGAGTTCTGTTAAGGGACAGATCTAGTTGAACTACCCATGAGAAAGATGGTTCAACTACACCACGAAGTGAGTTCAAAGGTTCTTGAGTTTGAACTAAAGGTTCCCTTCCAAAAGGTGGAAGTAGGTACATTGAGAACTTTATGTTAGTATAGTTTATCACCCCTAACTATGGTTAGTATGATCCAGACTAAAGGGTCTGATGAGGGCATGTGTGCTCATTCAGGGTGATATCTAGAGACAGTTGTTATCCTATGAAAGATGGGACAATGACCACCATATCCAGTATCGGGTTTTATAAGAATCTCTGTAAGGGAGGTTGTGTCGGTCACCACTTCATAAGGTGATGTTGGCGAAAAGGGCCCCAGTACGTGTAGATGAAGTCACTTTGATTGCGTAAGGGCTGAAAGGAGCCTAGAGACGATCAGAGTCGTGAGCAGATGCAAAGTAGACTGACATACAAGTTACTGTGGGAGAAAATGTGACATGAAAATCCGACCCCTCTAGGTTATATCTAAGAGAGCTGAGTCCCCAATACATGGGTCCATTAGAGAAGGATGGGTGGAGAAGGTTAGGTTTGACCCTACCCCTAAGGATAGAGTAATGGGAGATGTTTTCCATGTGTTCAATTTAGAGCACTATGTGAGATACCGACCATGTGCTGAGCAATGAACCTAGTGAGCCCCAAGGGAGGCTGAAATGGCCTGAGTCACCTGTGTAGTTTATAGACGCCAGGATGAAAGAACTCAGAGAAAAGAATATGTGATAATAAAGGTTCTTTGAAAGTGCCATGGGTACGGCAAAGCCACATAGGGGCCAATGATGGACATGGAAAAGTCTTATCCTGAATTGTTTGTTTGTTTGTTTGAATTTTGAGGACAAAATTCCTATAAGAGGGGAAGGATGTTATAACCCCAATTTTTGGGTTCAAGTGGTGAGAAATATAATTTCTCATATTAAATATGTTTGAACAAATAATCATATATTTGGTTGAGAATAATTGGATTTCGTTTAAAATAGCCTTGTTATTTGATTTGTGGGCTTTATTGGCTATTAGGCCCAATAACAAGGAAATAACAAAGAAAATTCAATTAGTAAATGAATAATTGAATAATTGATAAAAGAAATATGTAGAAACCTCTAGAAGGAAAATCCAAAGAGGATTTCGTGCCTCTTGGGTTCCTTGGGTTCCAAGGAATACAAAGTTGCATAAAGGAAGCAATAAGAAAAGAATCGATTAATTAAGTATTTCTTGATTAAGAAAGAAATTGGAAATAATATTTATAATGTGGAAGAGGAATGGAAAGAGGCATAAATGAGTTTTCTTGGTGATAATTCGTATCCATGAAGTTTCTAATGATAAAAGGAATACCCATGGGGAAAATAAAAGGGAAATAAAAAGAAATCCTCAAAAAGAGATATTTTCATGAGAAATAAACATGATAATGTGAAATGATGCATTTAGATGCATCTAGAAGGATAATAAATATCCTTGGAAAAGAATTTCGAAATCATAGAGTGTCTTGGGATCCAAGGAGTCCCAATAAAGACGAATGAAAGAGAAAATACGAAAAAGGTAAAATAAGAGGATAATGCGATGAATTTTGTGATATTGATAAAAAGAAAATAGTTTTTACCAAAGGAAAATAGAAATCTGTGGCCAATGGGTTAAAGAGAGCAAGTATAAAAAAAAATAAAGAGGAAATTTCGAATATCCATATAATAGGGGGATATCCAAAGGATAAAGAAGAGAGAGAGAAAGGTTATTTTCTTTTTCATGAAGAAATAGAAACTCCCTAATAAGAAAGGGACTTGGCAAATCGATATTAACCATCTTAAGACGTCGTTTCACCCTCTATAAAAGGAAATAGAGCTTTGGGCAGAGTCCAGGAGGGAGAGATCCCACGTACGCCCTTTTTCTTCCTCTTCTTCTCCTTGTTTTGACCGTAAACCCTAGCTCAGATGAGCAACGAGATTGAGTAGTCATGAGATGACCATAGTAGGTGGATTCGACCCCTGGATGTTCCACGGTGCCCTCGAGCTACGTTGCAATCTTGGCCACGCTTCAACCAAGGCACAGCAGCAGCCGAACTGCTGCTTCACCTGCTGCAAGTCGGGGATGGTTTTCCCTTGACCAAGCCACCTCGGCAGCGCTCTGGGTGGCGCCCCAAGTACGGAGGAGGCTTGCGGGGCTAGGACAAGGGCGGGCGGCTGCTCACTTGGTCCAGTGTGGGGGGAGACAAGCCGCGCCTGGCTACAGATGGGCGGCTAGGGTGACGCGACTTCAGCCGCGTGAGGTTGAAGAAAGGAGAATCGTCACTGGACGATTCTACCCTCAGCAGGAAAAAAGACGGATCTCTTAAGTGAAGGGTAGAACCGTCATTTGGTTCTAATCTAAAGAGGGGCGCGCGCAGGGATGTGCATGAGAGTTGGTTGCCTACGTGGCACCTCTCTATTGGCCAAAGGTATGCTTACTTTGCAAAATTCATAGATAAATAACCGTAGCTCCGATTAGAACAAGTTTTATATGAAAATTTATCCTCAGAACGAGAGGAACGCAAAGAAATTATGTTTGAATCATAATTTTGCATGATATTCAAAAAGTAGTATAAAATATCATCTTTAGTGTAATGATGTTTAAAGAAACCCTATTTTGATATGATTAAAGTGTTTAATAGGGTTTAATAGATCATAAGAGTTGATATTAACCTGTTAAATGTAAAACAGTACATTGAGTTCAAAAAGGAAGAACTTTGCACATGATTAGTTTAATTTAGAATTTATATGCTTGAAATAGGAAAAATACATAAAGTTATCCTCTTTAATGATTTAACTAAGGAAAAACCCTTAGATTTGATAATAGATGGATAATTCAAGCTGATATTAACCTGTTGACAATAAAAGTGAAAATAGGATTTGAAAAAGATGATCTTTTGGTATAGTTGGTTTAACTTCAGGTTCTATGTACATGAATATGCCTTAATGGGATTAGAAACCCTAATTTATGTTGATATGAATTCTAATGGTTTTAATTGTACAAATCGAAGAATAAAATGGAGGTATGATGATTCGAAGATAAATTGTGTACCAAAGATCTTTAATGTGAATTATTTGGATAATTAGTGTTTCCTAGTGTATAAAGGTGGAAATAGTAATAAATAAGGTTCATATATGTGAGTTGAACTATAATGAAATATGATTTGTCAATTTGAAAGAAACTGAAGGTGATAATTAGCCTTAATGTTTTGGATATGACCTAAAAGGATAAAGATAATAGTTTTAGTGTAAAAGAAACATATTAGACTTATTTGACATTCAATTGTGCCTATGATGTAGAAATTAGGGTTTGTGAACTAAAAGAGCATTAAAAGTGATAAATGCATAATGAAGGCTAAAAACCTAATAAAACCCTAAGGTTGGTCTAGAAATTATAAGGTGGAATCCAAGTTGATCTTGTGGATGTTTTGAATAAAACAATGACACTTGGATGTTATGCATTAATTTCAGGATATTGATGATTGCTTGATTGTTTGTTCCTGAATATTAAATATTTGGACTTCAAGTTGCTCTGAACAGGTATGTGGTTACGTTTATGACTATACCGATCAGTTTTCCGAGGTTTGTTTCGACGTTTCCCTCAATGCATGAAATAACTGTTGGATGTTTTAATTCATGCAACTATAAAGTGACTATGGCTATCACTATGAGTATACATGTATAACTAGCTAGATCCGAGTCCACCCCTGTGGCTATGCAAAGGCTAAGGATAACCTAGAGCAAGGTCTAGGGTATCATGAGTTAGAAACTGGGCTACACATGAGTAGTGCCATGAGACTCTTAGCATACCATGAGTTAAGGAGTGGGCTACCTACGGGTAGTGCCATGTGACTCAGTCCTATAAATTGATTCACCTATTAGGTGAAGTCATGAGGGGTAAAATGGGAATCTACCACATGGGAGGTAGTATCCAGGTCCACTGTAGGGACAGCGTAGGGGATAGGGTACACATGGATCGCGTAGTTATACTTAAAACGTAAACTTGTTTGTTAAATGATAATTGAATGCGATACATTGTTATAGATAATTGAATGATTATTGTTTCCCCCACATACCAGCTTCGGCTGACCGACGTTTTGTTTGTCGGCGATTTAGGTACAATGAAAAGAACAAACAGTAAAGTGGCACATGTGATACTAAAAGATAATTAAAGTGCAAAGGAGGATTAGATAGATTAGTATCAGTGTGGATAGAAGTTTAGAGATCCAAGTTTTCAAAAGGTATGTAAAGAAAAAAATTTATTACCATTTTCAGTATAGTCTGTTAGAATTTAATAATTGTTTATGGTTATATGTCGAACCTTTGATCCGGGATTAATGGGTGCGGCTAAACCTCTCGGTTTCCCTTAATTGGGGGTTATCGGGAGGTGGGGTCGTAACATTTGGTATCAGAGCGTAGGTTCCTCAGTTAACCATTAATAATTATTAAATTTTGCAAACTCTTTAGAACCCAAGGGAGTTATTAGAGGAGTATCCGAAAGACGGAGGTGTCTAGAAAGGGATCACGACTGGGGGCTGGCAAGATTTTCCTCCGCACTGCTAGTCGGAATACGAGGACTCCCGGAACTGTGTGACCGCCTGGCCAAAGTCTTAGGGTATGAATCGAAATAAGATACCTTTAGAACTTCTCATCTTATTCATCCCATCTCATCACAAAATTATGATAAGGACCCAAAGGATTAGGGTTTTCTTTCTTCTCCTCACCCTCTTGAGGTATGGGTAATGTTAATAAGGTTTAAGGAATCCTCCACTAAATTAATGAAAGGCATGTAAATAAGATGTCATGGACATAAGATTAATAGATTACGCGCAAAATAAATAATAGATACATGCTTAGGTCATATGACATAAGATGTCATGTCCTCAGGAGAGACCTGAGGCTAGGCCTTCTTGTCAGGAGGATAAGTTAGTCTTGGAGATAGAGATCTCCATTGCAAGTGGAGACCTGGCACATCCTCTAAGGATGATGCTAACCCTAACCCTAAGTGAAGGTTAGAGAGAGATGAGTTGGACCAGGTGTTTGAAAGGACATGCCTTTGGGATGCCATAGAATCCATGGGTGACCTAGCACCTTTGGCAACCCCAACCCTGGGAAGGGTCGTGCATGTTAGAGTACAAGGATAGCTCCTTAGATGATGATGTTAGTGAAGGACCATAGAAACCCTATGGGCTTGTGCAAGTAGGGAATAGGTGGCACCTAGGGCACGTCTTAGTGCTGACAGTAGGATGAAACCCTGGATAACGAATCATGAGTGCACATAAAGGGTTATCTTGAGCAACCATAAGTTCGAACATAGGCTTCACCCATGTAGAGCATACCTTTGAGGTTGATCCTTCATGAAAAGAGGACCTCTAATGGTGAGGTTGGATGTGGGGTTAGCTCTAGAGCAGGAAACCCAGCAAGGAGGTAGGAAGCCTAAAACCCTGAGATATGAGGAACAATGGATGATAGTGGTTGACTTCATGATCAATCCCTGAAAGTTGATGATGTCTTGGTTGCCTTTAGAGGGACCAAACCCTAGAGATAGAAGATGAAGCATCTGGTGCCTATGTGCCTACGGTATATGTGTTTACCATCTGAGGTAGGAAGAAGAGTTCCTTAGACCTAGAAAGGTTTAGTAGCAGGCTATGAGGCCTTGTACCTTGTTAGTTGTCCTTAAGGAGAACCCAACCCTAAGTGTTGATCGAGAAGAAGGATGACAGGAAGTGCACGAGATGCCTTTTGCAAGCTTGATTCATGGTTCAGAGATAGAGCGTGCAGTTGGACACCTAAAAGTGAACCTAGGGTTCCTAGGCCTAAGAGGGGAAGTGGTATACCTAATGCTCATGCTGAGAATTAAGTTTCTATAGTTTCGAGCATGGTACACCTCTTGAATAAAGGAAAAGGGAAGTCCCTTAAGTTTAAGGGGAAAGTTTTATCTTGATCCAACATCGAGGAAAGAAGGATAAGTATAACCTAGCATGGTATAGTGAGTGGGCTGCTTATGCCTTAATGGCTTGCTAGGGTTAAGTAGACTCATGTGTATGTAAACCCTAGACCTAAGAGCTTTTGTGACCTTAGAGATAGATTTCCTCCCATCCTGGGAGAGGGACCCCTTTGGAAGGGTGTATATCAGTTTTGTTGGTTCAAAGTAACCTAAAGAGGTCTCTTAGGATCTTGAAAAGCTAAGCGAAAAGTACATGGTATGAGGATGAACCTGTAGACCCATAGATATCTATCTCTGTTTGCGTATGAATGCGTTACATGGAAGTGACCGGTAAGGGGCTTGACCAAGGGAGGCGGGTTGCCATGATCCCTATGAAAGGATGAGGGCCAGCCCAGGAATGCAGAAAGAGAGATGATGAAGACATGGGTAAGGTTCTAAGTGAACATGCACTATAATGGTGAATCCTAAGTCGATCCTAGGGTCGAGTAGGGATAAGACTGATAAAGGTAGGAGTTGCCTAATTCCCCAGTTGCACATGACCATAGGGTCGGGAGGTAACAGCTATCATTGTCTGAGGGCCATGGGTTAGGAGATTGATCACCTTCATGAACTCATGGGACCCAACGGACAGATGAGTAGGGCACTCTTTTGATGCATGAGGGAAGAGGGATGACCCCAAAAGAATCGGTACCCTATAGACCTAGAGGAGATGACCAAGGATATAAACCTCGGTAGGTTCAAGACTAGTTTGATATCATGATGGTTGTGATGAAGAGACATATGTGGCACGTTGCAACTTAGATTTAAATGATAATTGAATGCGATACATTATTATAGATAATTGAATGATTATTGTTTCCCCCACATACCAGCTTCGGCTGACCGACATTTTGTTTGTCGGCGTTTTAGGTACAATGAAAAGAACAAACAGTAAAGTGGCACATGTGATATTAAAAGATAATTAAAGTGCAAAGGAGGATTAGATAGATTAGTATCAGTGTGGATAGAAGTTTAGAGATCCAAGTTTTCAAAAGGTATGTAAAGAAAAAAATTTATTACCATTTTCAGTATAGTCTATTAGAATTTAATAATTGTTTATGGTTATATGTCGAACCTTTGATCCGGGATTAATGGGTGCGGCTCAACCTCTCGGTTTCCCTTAATTGGGGGTTATCGGGAGGTGGGGTCGTAACACTTTGCGTGGAGATGATAAACTAGAGGTTGAAATGCCTTTTGTGTCCCCACTTTTGTTTCCTCTAATCACGCTTCGAGAAGGGTATACTATTCATTTTGTGTAGTTTCTAGTTCTAGGGTGGGGATTTGTTATGATTTTTTATTTTATTGGTTTACCATGTCACACGTCAATCTTCTGATGTATGATGCAAGGGTAGGATTATCTTTTGGTTTTATTTCTTTCCAAAAATTTAATTAAATGTCATAAGATTCAATAATTCATATTGAATAATCTATAGGTCTGCAAAAATAAAATAAAATTTGGTTTGAAATCATGTGATTTTTCTCCGTCTAATGGTTCTGATTTCATTGTATAATTCCAATTTAATAAATAGGTGATTTTCTATGGTTTTCCAAAATGGTTAAAATTTATAAAATTTATAAAATTCATAAATAATAATTTATAAGTCAGAGAAAAAGTAAAATATGCAATTAAATCAAAAAGATATTATATAATATTGTATAATTTAAATAATCTAACTCATTGATAATAAAAAGGCAATTTTAGGGTTTATGAAATTAATGTAAACTCAACCCTAATTTTACATATATGTTTAATAGGTGCTTTGGAGACCTGGGATTGGACCTAGGACTGACTTTGGACTTATGTAGGCTATATCTGAGGTATGTTGCATGCCCCATGAGTCATATTGAGAAATCACCCACTTTTTATCTATCTCTTGTAACTATGGAAAAATATACCTTACACATCGTTCTCTCTCTTCTAAGAATTTATTTCATGTGAAAGGTTCCATGTTTGTTCAAATCTTGTGATCATCTCAATTTTTTGGATATTTTTATTGGACTCTTACTTATGTCTTGTTCATCTTAATACTTGTGAAATCCTAATTTTCAAGTTGTGTACTATTGTGATCATGTGAAGAATCTTATTGTGGAAATAATTATACATTGGTTTATGGGTCTTTTGACCCCACATTATAATTGTTGGATGTTCTCATCATGTTATTTTGTATTGACTAGACTTATTCTTGCCTTTGTTTTCCATGAGTGTGCATATAGACTTATTTATTGTAGTATCAGATATGTACTTCCACAATAATTGGGTGTGTGTATTCCGTCACGAGCATGTGTATTTTGCTCATATATTTCCAAGGGTGCATGTATTCCGCCCAGGGTGTGTGTTTCTCACCCAAAATATTTTAGGCTTGGGATCTATGGGTCTCGGTCGTACAAAAATAAAAAGTGGTCTAGTTACTTCACATGCATCAATTATGATATATTAATGTTGTTACATGACAATAATTCTTCTATTATTCATATTCTTTTTAATAATGCCACATATATGACTTTCTTGTTATCATTTTAAAATTCATATTCTTTTGATTCCTGCTTGGGTGGTTCTTTCCTCTTCTATGGGAAGCCTTGTTTATTTGTCATCCTTTATTCTTTATGTTGCTCAATCCATATTTGATATGCACATACCGACCTTTTACATACATCTTCTACTTTTTCTTCTTTTGCTGGAATAGACTTCCAACCTCAGGTGTAGGACTTGGAAGATTGGACTTCGTGACATGGACCTGTAGGTGAAGCTCTTGGGGAGATACAATTGAGATAGATGGATATCCCTCTACTTAGATCCTTATGTTGTAACTTTCATGTAAACCCTTTATGGGAGTTGATGATGTACTTTTGTAAAATTGAATATAGTCATGAAATTGTATTCTACTACTATACTTTGGTCATTTTGAATACCATTATTTGAGAAGAAAAAAATATACACCTATTCCAACATACATTTATAGTGTGTTTAGAATGGATGAATTTTGTTATAACCCCAATTTTCAGGTTCTTTTGGGTGGAAGTGCAATTTCCCCAAATAAAGGTATGATTATGTAAATTGAATGTTTGAATAGATTCCTTTAATAAATAGCCTTGTGTATTTGATTTCATGGGCCTTATTGGATATTGGGCCCAATAACAAGAAAAAGGAAATAAAAAGGAAAAGGAATTAATTAGTAAAAGAATAACTAAGATAATGAGAAAAGAAAGATGTGGAAGCATATAGAAGGCTAAGAATTATCCTTCAAGGAGGTATTTCGTATCTTTAGGATTTCTTGGGTTCCAAGGAGTCTAAGTTGCAAAGATAATAGGAGAAGAAAGAGACAAAATCAAATAAAGCATTATCAAGAAGGAAAGTTGAGATAATGATGAAAATATAAGAAATATGTGGAAATTTGGATAATGGAATCATTATGAATGATATTTTGACTCCACATGGTTTCTAATGGTAAAAGGAATCAAAATAAAGAAAATAAAAGATTAAGAGAGAGAAAATATGCTTAAAATATGCCTTATTAAAGGATAACTTGCACATGAAGATAATGCCCTTTTCCTTTGGAATTTGGGACTCAAATTTGGTATGTGAGTAGATAAAGCCAAGAGGAAGTTTTCCCTAAATTTTGGTTTAAAAAGTATGTACGGATTGAGAGATATTCTCTTTTGCAATTTATCCTAAAGTGGAAAGATAATTTGATTAAGAAATATATGTCACAGATTTAATTCAACAAGGAAACCTTGGGCCCGGTCCAAACATGTGTCATGCCCAACGATGGTCGTTGAATGGCGATCAGATGATCCTGAGATCATCTTCCATCTCATTTTGTAATATATGAAACTGAACACATTAGGAAGAGATCTTCCCAGTCAGATCTCTTGCGATCCAAGGCACAACTAGATCATGAATCTTTCCCAACGGATTCAGGGGATCATTCTGAGTTGATCTACCCCTAATTTCTTGGAGTTTTGTTGCCCCTAGAGTTCTTTCCCAATCCTGGACTTTGTGGCTTCTCGGTGGCTAGGGGGATCCTATATATAGGGGGCCTTGTACCCCCAACGAAACGAGAAAATCACCCTTTACCTTCGGCCAACTGCTGCGAGAAGACTCGCGTTTGCAATTTCAGCTGGAGGTGTGCTCCTTGCACCTGCCGTCGTAGGGAACTTGTTGGAGGGGCGGGAAGCTGGTGGTCATTTTCAAACGCCCTCGGGGCAATCGAGGCCGCAATCACATTCGAAGGAGCCTAGCGGTGACCGGGGTGGTTTTTCTAAGTGGAGGGGAGGCTTGGAGCGCGGAGTCAACCAGTGAGATGACTACCCCAAAAGCCTGGTTTGTGGAACATGGGTGAACGAAGGAGAACGATGAGAGTGCACAAAAGTACCAGCTTTCCCTCGATGGTTTCCAAGGAGAACAGGGGCAGAACGGACCTTCGGTCCCCTTAATAGACTTAGCCTCGTTGGAGCGGGGTGGTGTCATGGCCGCATGCCATTGGCTGCAGAGTTACCTGTGTGGAAAAAGGAAAAAGAAGCAAAGCGGTGATGTGGTGTCCTATTATTGGCCCTAAAGGTAATTTCTTTGCAAAATCCTAATTAATTATTGGTAGCTCTGATGGAAACGTGTAATATATGAATTTTGATCAAAAAAATGTGAGGAATCCAATAAAAATAATAGTGAATCCTAAGTACGTTTCAAATTCCAAAAGTGCTTTAAGTTGATCATGTTATGCATTAAACCTTGATTAAAACCCTAATTATGTTTGGATTTCAGATTTAAGATTCTTAATGGGTTAATTCGAGTATTAATAACCTGCTGAGAGATAAAGAGAGATTTGAATCTGATACTAGATAATAATAATTGGCTTGCTTTAGAGTTTTAAACATGAATCTATGATAATGCATATAGAAACCCTAATCTAGGATAAAAAGCGTGATTAACTTGAATAATCCGAAATTCTTTGGAATAATGTTGTTGTGAGTCAAACCTAAGCCTGGTAAGAAGGAATTAACAAGCTAGTTAGGGTTTGAGATTAGATTTTCTATTTTAGGGTTTATGGTGTCAATAATGAGGATGAACCCTAATGAAACCCTAAAAGGAAGTAGGAAACCCTAGGAAGTGAGTTCAATGAATAGAATCTGAGAAAGTGAATAGTAATTAGATTACATTGTTCATGAGTTTGAGGATGTTTTCCTAATGAGTTTTCTGGTGTTCCCCCACCTAGAGATGTTGATTTTGAGATCAATCTGATTCCTTGTACACAGTAGATAGCACATGCACTGTATAGGATGGCACCAGCTGAGATGCAAGAGTTGAATAAGTAGTTGTAGGATCTGTTAGAGGAAGGCTTTATCAGACTGAGCACTTCCCCTTGGGTGATCTTGTGTTGTTTGTTAATAATAAGGACGGTTCTATGAGGTTGTGCATTGATTATCAATAGTTGAACAAGGTGATGATCAAGAACAAGTATCCCTTGCCACAGATAGATGACCTATTTGATCAGTTGCGAGGTGTTTTAGTGTTCTCAAAGATACATCTAATTTCATGATACCATTAGTTGTGGATCAAGGCAGATGACATACCCAAGTCGGATTTTAGGACTCGGTATGGTCACTATGAGTTTGTGGTTATGTCATTTGGGCTAACCAATGCACCAACAACATTCACATATCTGATGAACATGGTGTTCCTACCTTATATTGACCAATTCATGGTTGAGTTCATTGACAATATCTTGATATACTCCAGAGATAGCCAACAACATGAGTAGCACCTACGACATGCGTTGACCTTGTTGATACAACACAAGTTGTACGCCAAGTTCAACAAGTGTGTGTTCAATCTAAAAGAGGTGTCTTTTTTGGGGCATGTGATATCTATTGCAGGCATCTGTGGGGATCCCAAGAAGGTTCAGTCAGTGCTAGATTGGGAATAGCCTAAGATACCAACAAAGATTCATAGTTTCCTATGCCTGGTTGGCTACTATCGAAGGTTTATTAAGAACTTCATTGTTGTGACATTACCCCTGACAAAGTTGACGAGGAAAGGTGTGTCATTTGTCTATGATGACAAGTCTCAGCATTCTTTCTAGATTTTAAAGGAGAAGTTGACCAGTGCACCAATGTTAGTGTTTTCTGAGCAAGGTAAAGGTTATATTATCTTCTGTGAAGCATTGAAGAATGGTTTGGGCTGCATGTTGATGCAGGATAAAAACATGATTTCTTTTGCTTCATGATAGCTTAAGAAATAGGAGGAGAACTACCTGACGCATGACCTAGAACTTGCAATTGTCATCCATGCTTTGAAATTTTAGAGACATTGTCTTTATGGAGAGAAATGTCAGATCTTCACCGACCACAAGAATCTACAGTACATCTTCTCGAAGTAGGAGTTGAATATGTGGCAGTGACGTTGGATGGAGTTAATCAAATATTATGATTGCACCATATACTACCATCCAGGTAAGGGGAACATGGTGGTAGATTATTTAAGAAGGAAGTCTTCTTTGTCATCATTTGTTGATAAGGTGAAGTTGTGTTCTTTGGTGTGCCATAAGTGAGACATGTTGGTGTCGCTTTGCCAGATTAACATGAAGTTAGAAGTATCCTTGTTGGAAGTCTTATTGGCTCAATTACAGGTGAAGCCTACAATGAGGCAGTAGATCAGAGATGCGTAGAGGAGTGATATTGTGATATAGCATATCTGAGTAGAGTTGGGCAGTGAGAAGCATGATGGATTCCACTAGTTAGAATATGGCACAGTCTGTTACCATGATAGAGTCACAGTTCTTGATGTTGATATATGAGGAAGTTTGTTCTAGAAGAGGCTCATTCTTCAATGTATGCTATGCATCCGATTAGTACCAATATGTACCATGATTTGAAAGATCTGTATTGGTGGCCTGGTTTGAGGCATGACATAGCTGAGTTCGTTGTGAGGTGTCATGTGTGTCAGCAGGTTAAGGCTGAGCATCAAAAACCTACAAGGACATTGCAATTGTTACCTATAACGTAGTCGAAATGGGATCATATCACTATGGACTTTGTGGTTGGACTTCCTAGGACAACCAAAGGTCATGATTCCATATGGGTGATAGTCGATAGGTTGACCAACTTAGCATACTTCCTCCCTGTGAAGAAAACATATATACCTAATAAGTTGGCACATGTGTATGTTGATGAGATAGTACGTGAGCACGATATTCTTGTGACGATGGTGTCTGAAAGAGGTCCTCAGTTTATCAGTCATTTTTGGGAAGTCTGCACATAGCGATGGGTACGTAGTTGAAGTTCAGCACGACATTTCACTCAAAGATAGATGGATAGTCTGAGAGGATTATTTAAATGTTATAGGATATGTTGAGAGCTTGCATTCTATAGTTGTTGGATAGTTGGGATGTGCACCTCAGTTTGATAAGAGTTTTCTTACAACGACAACTACCAAAGGAGTATCGACATGGCACCATGTGAAGCCTTGCATGGGAGGCATTGTAGGTCTCCTTTGTGTTGGTATGAGATGGTTAAGTATCATCTTTTGGGGCCTGAACTTGTACAATAGATGATAGAGAAGATTAAGATGATATAAGAGTAGCTGAAAGCAACCTAGGATAGGTAAAATCTTATGTTGATAATTGTCAGAGGCCCTTGGAGTTCCAAGTGGGAGATAAGGCGTACCACAAGGTCTCTCCTTGTAAAGTTGTGCTGAAGTTTGGGAAGAAGGGTAAGTTGGATTCGAGGTATATAGGGCCTTACCCTATGGTGGTGCATGTTGAAAAGGTGGATTACAAGTTGGAGTTACCACCTGAGTTGCACAACTTGCATCTAGTGTTCCATGTTTCTATGTTGAGGAAGTTTCATCTTGACATAGAGCTAGTGTTTCAGCCCATGGAGGTTGAATTAGAGGAGGACATGTCATAGGTGGTGGGTTCTATTTTGATCTTGGATCAGAGGGTGAAAAAGTTGAAGAAGAAGGATATTGTTTTGGTTAAGGTTTTTTGGCATCATTGTGGTGTGGAGAAATCCACGTGGGAGTTTGAGGATGAGATGCATAGGAAGTATCCATCTCTTTTTGTGTAGGATTTCGGGGGTGAAATCCATGTTCAGGGTTTATGGTTGTAAGACCCCTGACCTAGCTTAGTGCTTAATTTTTCTTACTTTGCGTAATAAGTGCTTAAACCTTATTCTAATCTCTTGAGATGCCTTAATAAAATGTGATACCTTTATGTTTTCAATTTGGTCCTGTTTGGTTGATGATTGAGCTAGTTATGCTATATGTGTGTTTGTTTTGGACTAAGTTGTAATTTACCCATGTTTGAGGGTTTATCTTGCAACTTGTCACATGTTGGATGTGCCTCTTGTGCCTTATCATCATGAGAGAGAGAATAATGCTTAGGGATTCCTTGTTGGACCTTGGTTGATAGGGTGGAATCATGTGTGTTGATGCTAGGGTTTGCATGTATGCATGAGTTGATGGTGGTGTCGACCATGTTGTTGAACCTTGAGTGTAGTGCCAGATGTTTTTTGTGGTTGTAGCCACCGAAGTGCTTCTCTTGATTGAGTTTGTAGAGAACCATGTGCTTTGCTCTCAATCTTGGTCACTAGGTTTTGCTTGTTTGATGTTGTAGCGACCAACTGCTTTGATTGACATGGGCAGCGGTTGCTACCATGTTGAACCTTGGTTTTGCTTTGACCGTTTGGGTGGTGAGTACCTAAGTGGTCACTAAACTACCTAGGTTTTAATGTTCTTTCTTGCATTCATACCTTGAGTGCTTGCATGATCGAGGTGTTTGAGGGACAAGTGTCATGAATGGCTCTAATATCTTGAAACATCATATCTCTCACCTCTCTCCTACCCTTCAGTATTTATACCCCTTCTTTCACATGCATGTAACCCTTATAGATCTTTTCTTTCTCTCTTCTTGCTTAGAGTCGGCCCTTATGCTTGGTGGTGCTTGTGGAGGTGCCTGAGATGGAAGAAGGTGACCGAACCCTATCTTACGGTGATCTAGGGTTGGATCGTATCTCTTTGTTGATCCTTTGGTGATCCTTGTTCTTGGTAAGTGATCTAACCTTCTTGATTTCATTTTTCTTGAAACCCTATCCTTTCTTTCTTCTCTTGGCCAAGACTATGGTTCTCCATGGTGGATTTCTTAAGGAACTTCTCTTCAACAAAGGTCAAATTCATGGTTCTCCATGGTAGTACATGAGTGAGACAAAGATCTCCTCTTTCCCCTTTCTTTTTTAGCCTAGGGGTTTGTTGATGAATGCATATTCATCGTAGTCCAATCATCTCCTTTAGCCCAGTTTTGGTTGCATTCGTGCATTTATTGGCCTTATCCTCTGATATGCAACTTATATTGGCTTAATTGATTTTACTCCTATTTTTATTGACTTTTTGCACCCTTCTGCAGGCCGTCTCGAGCTTTGGGCCTTATCCCCTAGGCCGATGCCCTTTTCTTTTGGGCTTTGATTAGTTCTAATCAGCAGCGAGCGCCCCCCTCTTCTCCTGTTTTATTCACTCACCTCACACCAAGCCACTGGGCCCACCTTCATCTTCACAAATCGCGATCCCAACCAGCCCCTAATCGCGATCCTGGTTTAGGTAGCCTGGTCGCAATCTTCTTTTGGCCACCTTTCCGCGGTTCCAACACAAATACCGTGACCTGTCGTTTCCTTGCCTCGACCGATGAAGCCGTGACCACGACAAAATGAAGATCGTGACCTGCAACCATCCGCGACCGTAATTCCATATACCGCGACCTGCCGAGCAACTGAGCCGCAACCGCGATTCCAGTAATCGATGCCTGACCCGCATCTCATGCTCGGGGTGACTGCCTCGCGACCTCCCTACCTCCATCCTACCCGTGGTCTCTCCTCCCCATCTCCTACAAGCCGTGATCATCTCTGCACTGAGACCACGATCACCGCTTCACCACCACACCCTCTTCTCATTACCACAGTGTCGACCTATTATTGATCACGACCACATCCAAGTAACCATGACTGCGGTGTTCTTATTCATCTCAAGACCGTGACCACACCTCAGGCCACGACCTATTCTCTCTCTTGCGGCCTGCCCCTCATAAGATCTCGATCAAGCACTTGCAGAGCCACCACCGCGGTGTCTGTGAATCGTGACCTACCTCCGTGGTCTCGGATTTAATCCTCCAAACATCTGCAATCCACCTGCGGCGTCGACCTGCTCTTATCCTCTCTGCAATCACGACCGCGGAAAGATGGAATAGTGACCTGGGTCTAAAAGATCGGAACCTGAACTTCCCAATATCCGTGGACACCTGTCCGTGGTTCTTAGATCGCGATGCTTGCCATAATCGTGACCGCAGTTTGCAACACCGTGACCGCAGTCATTCCCAGCCCTAACTGCGACCCCCCCACCAGCCTCAACCATCTGCTTCTGCCTTCATCACCCACAGCAGGTTTGCAACTTGCACTTCTCAACGCAAGCGGCCACCTCCACAGCAGATCGATCCCCTACATCTTCCACCTCCACGCTACCGCCCTTCATCCACCAAGCAGCAGAGCCACTTGGGTACATGATTAAAAGAAGAGAAACCACGGTCTTCTGGCCAAGATAGAGAACGATCACAACCGTAGTTTCTAAAGTAGTGAGACCAGCTGGGAAATTAATTGCGACCTGATACTAATAAAAGACCGCGACCGCGACATTGAAAAAGTTGCGACCGCGACATCTAAAAGACCGCGAATGCGGCATCTAAAAGACCGTGACCATGGTATCTAAAAGACCGCGACCGCGACATCTAAAAGACCGCAACCACGGCATCTAAAAGATCGCGACTGCGGCAAAAGTCATGACCGTGGCAAAAGCCGTGACCTGCTACAGAAATGACAAGGTCACGATTTTAAGTCGGTGCCAACCTGCCTATAAATAGAACACGACTCCATCCAGTCAAATTATCATCTCCAGACGCTGTTAGGCTGCAGGTCTGTCATGGGCCTAAGGAGACGAGCTCCATAGCCAAAAACCTTCCCCCATGGTGGTTTTGCGGCCTATTCACCCAGATTTGGAGTGAAGACTCGGATCTGCAAGCTACTTCGTCCAGATCTAGATCTGCTGCATCTACGCCATTTCCACGCCGCCATGAGCTGCTCCTCCTACTGCGAGCCAAGGACAACGAGAAGAAGAAGGTGGAGAGAGAAGATCTGCCCCGCCTGTCGTGGTGTACTTCTCTCTTCTTCTGGATCTACTCTGATGTTGTGTAGAAGACCGTTTCTCCACCGAGCTGCGATCATCTTCTTCACCATGCTCATGGAAGAAACTTCTCTCTCTCTTATTATTCTTTTTTCTCTCACCATGAGCGAGTAGTTTACCTTCGTTGGGGTGTGGGGACTAGCCCCGCTGCCCATGCTTTCATATCCTTTTGTTAAACATCCTATGGCATGTATATAATCTTTCATTTCGTTGTTAATCGTCGATGTGTGCTTGTGGATTGATCACCTGCTTGCATGTATCTTGTTCGTTTCCTATGTTGCGAGAACTTCAATGCATAGGTTTTGAATGTCAATTAACACAGTTGACTCCCAAACTAGAGATAGAATGGGATTCCTTGAGGTCGTAAGTGTATGATCCGTGTGGTGACGAGCCATCTAGCCCACGGTGACGCTTTTGTGTGCCTGACGCCTGTAGAGGGGGGCCACAGCTTCATTTGGATTTCTGTATCTTTGGAGCCGTAAGTATGTGATCTGGATGGTGACAAGACATCTGATACCTAAGGTGATGCTTATGCGAACCTAACGCCCGTATGGGGGGTTCTGCAACAGCTCCATTTGAATGGTTATATCTTGCCTGGATGTTTGATGTTTGGATGTGATTGAATGTGTAGTGGTGGTGAAACCCGGGACCATCCCAGCAATTTCCATCATTAATCTTTAATCAACCTTTAATCTTGCTCTTTTACTTTCCTTGCATTTAGTTTAATTAAACTCAAATCAATCAACATTGTTCTAAATATTAGTCTTGATTCAACTAGACTCGACTAGAGAGAGATTCTTAACAATGTTGTCCCTTGGGATTCGATCCTCAACTATACTGTGATAAGACCCGTCTGCTTGCGGGTGGTATAATTGCACATTTTTTGGTTAAAAACTTAGGAATTTCAACCCTAAGTGAGTTTTTTAGTGCGATAATATAAGCCACGTCAAATTCTGGCGCCGTTGCCGGGGACAACGGAATTGTCTAGTTAAATCTAGTTCTTTTGAGACTAATTTAGGTTTTTCTTTTACTTTTGATACTATCGATCATATAAACTCAAATTCGGTTCTACTACGTCCATCTCACCAGCAAAAGATCTTTTCATCCTAGGTACCCACAAAGTCTAGTGCATGCGCCGCTTAGACAGTCCCGGGCTCTCTGCTAGCTTTGACCCTGAGATAGATAGAACCTTTCGCCGTCAGTACAGAGAGAACCAAGCAAGAATGGCTCAAGAGGAGGAAATTGCTCGAAGGGTAGCGCAAGCCCTTAATTCACAAAGAGATAGGCTTATGCAAGAAGCCCGAGCTGCAGTTCAAGAAGAAATCCAAGAAGCTCAAGCTGTAGCTCAACAAGCTGAGCTACAAAAAGACCTTAGAGAATTCTCGATCCCTAAAGCTGCGGATGTTCATCACCCAGTACAACCTCCTCCCATCAATGCTCCCAACTTTGAGATACGGGCACATTGGATCACGTTGCTTCAAAACAATCCTTTCTATGGTAAGCAAGGGGAAGATAATCAAGAACATCTTCTGAGGTTCATAGACTTATGCACCATGACAAAGCAAAATGGAGTCACATATGATGCCATCAGACTCCGTCTCTTCAAATACTCTCTTGCCGATAGAGCCATGAGTTGGTATAACTCCTTGCAATGCGAACCCATCACCACTTGGGAACAACTTCAAAATGTTTTTCTAGAAAAGTTTTATCCACCTTCTCTCACCTATGAAATTAGGGGCCGAATAACGCAATTCACCCAGGTCCCTAGAGAATCCCTAGCTGAAGCATGGGAAAGATACAAAGAGCTCTTGCGCAAGTGTCCACATCATGGCATCCCAAAGAATCAACTCATTGAAATCTTTTATAGAGGTGTGGATGATGATATCAAGAGGTTTTGGATTCCTCGTCTGGAGGAAACTTCATGCATAAGAGTTATGATAGCGCATGGAAGGTTGTCACCCTTGGAGATGAAAACCAAGCCAACTGGGGTAGACCTCTTGGCAAGGGAGTGCTGAAGGTAGCTATGGCTGAAGCAACACCCAAGTACAAGTCTATCGCCGAGTCTCTCAAACTCCTAGTTGCCAAGCAAGACCATCTAGAATCATCTCTCACAGCTTATGAAAGAAGACGCTCACCCCCTCGAAAACAAGAACAAGTTAAGTCAGCTTCACTCTTCTGTGAAGCATGCAAGGGAACTGATCATTCTACTCTAGCCTGTAACATTCTCTATGATGTTGGTTTGAGTAATACCTGTGCCCAAGGAGATAATGGTCAAATGGAAAGCCTGAACGCCATCAATACCATCCCTGGTCAAGGGTACTATAATCTGAATCAGAATAGGAACCATCCAGGTTTTCAATATGGAAATCCTTCTGGAGTGGAAAACTCACGACAACTTGGTTCAAATACTCAACATCGAGGCCCGCCAGGATTCCAGTATAACCAACAACCAAATTTCGGGAATCAAGGGAACTTTAGAGGAAACTACCAGAATAGAAACTACAACAATTATCAGAACAATTCTTAGTTTCAGAACCCCAACCAAGTCCCTTATCAACAACAACAACAAGGGCAACAAGCCGGTCCCATCCATCCTGATGACAAATTGTCAACTATTGAGAAGATGCTGCAGTCGCAACAGACTATGATAGCTAACTAGCAAGCCCATCAAAAGGCTATTGAATCTCAATTAGCTCAACTTGCAGCTAGCATGAATCCACCTACTGGAACCTTTGTCGGCCAACCAGAGAACAATCCTAAGCACCTAGAGCAATTGAAAGCTGTCACCACCAGGTCTGGAAAAGACTATTCTGACCCCCCTACTAATATACCAATCGCAGAGACAAACGATGATGACTTTGTGAATGACCAAGACTATACAATACCTGAGTCATCAACCGAAGGAACAACCAACCGCTGATAAGATAGACAAAGCAAGAGTGGAGGAACCTTTGGCTACAGAGGCAGAAGACACACCTGAGTCAGATGTGCCAGTATACAAGCCTCGTCCTCCTTTCCCAGCTCGTTTGAAGCAGACAAAGCTCGATACTCGATTCAACAAGTTCAAAGAAGCTATGAAGAAGCTTCATGTAGATATACCCTTTCTAGATGCGCTGGACGAGATACCAACCTGGACTAAGTACTTAAAGTTTCTCCTCACAAGGAAGTACATAACTGAAGAATACGAGACAGTTAAGCTAGCATCAACTACTTTTGATATCATCCAGAGCAAGATGCCCAAGAAGCAGAAAGACCCGAGATCCTTTGGGATTTCATGCCATATCGGTGACTCCTCATGTAAGAAGGGATTAGCCGATCTCAGTGCTAGCATCTATATCATGCCACTTAGCCTTTGTAAGAGGTTAGGGTTTGCAGAACTTCTCCCAACTAGAATGGCCATACAACTTGCAGACAACTCTATGACTCTTCCCTTAGGAATCATCAAAGATGTCCCTATCAAGGTTGGAAAAGACTCTTATGTCCCATGTGACTTTGTCATCATGGACATAAGGGAAGACGCCATATACCCTCTTATCTTTGGCTGTCCATTCCTCACCACTGCAAGAGCCTTGATTGACGTTGAAGCAGGGACCTTGCTACTCAGACTAGGGAAAGAAACCCTCGAGTTCAAAGTTTTTGAAAGCATGCGAAGACCGAGCATGCAGGAAGAAGTCTATTTGATTGATTGCATTGAGCAAATGTCTCTCCTCACATAAGAGGAATATAACAAGACGATCCTTTAGAAGTGGCTCTAACAAACCCATCTGCTAAAAATTTCATCAACGAACAAGTTAAGGATTGTGTCCTTCACCTCGACTTTGTAGAGGAAGATCCTGAAGCCAAGTTCAAGGAACTCAAAGCTGTGAATGTAACTGAAAAGCCGTGTGAGAAGCCAGAAGCCCCTGCCCGAGGGACTTAAGTACATGTTTTTGGATGATCTCAAGGTTTGTCCAGTTATTATAAATTCTGATCTAACGACCGAACAAGAAGATAAACTCCTGAAAGAATTAAAGGAAAGAAAGAAAGCTATCAGCTACAAGATGAGCTATCTCACCGGGGTCAGTCAAGCGCTTTGTATGCATAAAATCCCTATGGTGGAAGACCACAAGCCGACTGTTGAGCATCAACGGAAGTTGAATCCT
Source organism: Alisma plantago-aquatica (assembly GCA_963693085.1). NCBI lineage: Eukaryota > Viridiplantae > Streptophyta > Magnoliopsida > Alismatales > Alismataceae > Alisma > Alisma plantago-aquatica. The sequence continues at coordinate 921,179,948 of OY856413.1, read as the reverse complement.
AATATGAAGGAAGTAGTCCGCCGCAAAGTTATCAAGTTGCTCACTTCCAAAATCATCTATCTGATATCTGACTCACCGTGGGTGAGTCCTGTACATGTTGTTCCAAAGAAGGGTGGCACTACAGTGATACGGAACGAATAAAATGAACTCATCCCCACTCGAACAGTCACCGGGTGGAGGATGTGCATCGACTACAGGAAGTTAAACAAGGCAACATGTAAAGATAATTTCCCGATGCCTTTTCTAGATCAAGTCTTAGAGCGATTGGCTCACCAGGAATATTTTTGCTATCTTGATGGTTACTCTGGATTCTACCAAATTCCTATACATCCAGATGACCAAGAGAAAACTACTTTTACTTGCCCCTTTGAAACCTATGCCTTCAGAAGGATGCCATTCAGACTCTGTAATGTGCCTGCAACCTTCCAACGCTGCATGGAAGCCATATTTGCTGGTTTAACTGAAACCATTATGGAAGTTTTTATGGATGATTTCTATGTATATGGGGATTCATATGATTCATGCCTAAGGTACCTCTCCCTTATCCTCAAACGATGCGAAGAAACACATCTAGTGCTAAATTGGTAGAAATGTCATTTTATGGTAAAAGAAGGTATTGTCCTTGGTCATAGAGTCAGTAATTGAGGAATTGAAGTGGACAAGGCCAAGATCGAAGTGATCTCCAAACTGTCAATCCCTACCAATGTAAGAGAAGTCCGCACATTCCTTGGTCATGCGGGCTTCTACAGAAGGTTTATCAAGGATTTCTCCAAGATAACCAAGCACATGACAAACTTGTTGCTGAAGGACGCTGGCTTCTATTTTGATGAAGAATGTACCAAGAGTTTCAACAATCTGAAGCATGCCCTTACAACAACACCCATCATCCGAGCTCCAGATTGGGAACACCCATTTGAAATTATGTGTGATGCCAGTGATTACGCGGTGGGTGCCGTCCTGGGCCAATGTATAGAGAAGAAACATCATGTCATCTATTATGCATCGAAGACCCTTGACGAATCTCAGAGGAACTATGCAACTACTGAGAAGGAACTCCTAGCAGTCGTATATGCCTTTGATAAGTTTAGATCCTACCTCATTGGTTCAAAGGTGATTGTCTACACTGATCACGTTGCTATTAGTTATCTTCTAAAAAAGAAAGATGCAAAACCAAGGCTAATAAGATGGATTCTCTTATTGCAAGAATTTGATCTTGAGATTAGAGATAAGAGAGGCACAGAAAATGTTGTAGCAGACCACTTAAGTCGTATCCACACTCTAGAAACTGAGAAGATACCAATTAACGACTATCTTCCAGATGACCAGCTTATGAAAGTCTCAAAAGCTACTCCTTGGTACTCAGACTATGTGAACTACCTTGCCGCAGGTGTCATCCACCATGAGTGTACTGGCAGTGCTCTAAAGAAATTCATGCATGATGTGAGGCAATATCATTGGGATGAACCGTACCTTTTCAAGCTATGTGTTGATGGTCTCTACAGACGTTGTATCACTGAGGAAGAAGCCCAACTTATTTTAGAACAATGCCACTCAGGCCCACTCGGAGGCCATATGAGTTCTAAGAAAACTTCTTTGAAGGTTTCGCAATGTGGTTTCTTTTGGCCAACCATATCCAGGGATGCTTATAACTTTGTGTTGTCATGTGACAAGTGTCAGAGAACGGGAAACATTATGAAAAGAGATGAGATGCCACTTAAGCTATGGCAAGAAGTTGAGATTTTTGATGTTTGGGGAGTGGACTACATGGGCCCATTCCCATCCTCACATGGATTTTCCTACACCCTAGTTGTTGTGGATTATGTCTCTAAATGGGTAGAGGCCATACCAACCGTCACTAGCGATTCAAAACCCATCATTAAAATGTTCAAAGATATTATCTTTCCCCGTTTTGGAATCCCACGAACCGTGATATCTGACGGAGGTTCTCATTTTCTGGAAAGAAGCTTTGAAGCATTGTTGAGAAGATATGGTGTAACACACAAGGTAGCTTCCCCCTACCACCCACAAACAAGTGGGCAGGTAGAGGTTTCAAACCGTCAACTCAAGGCTATCTTGGAAAAGACAGTAGGACGCAACTGAAAGGATTGGTCAGTGAAAATCAATGATGCTTTATGGGCCTACCGAACTGTGTTCCAAACTCCTCTTGGAACAACACCCTTCATACTTATCTATGGAAAATCATGTCACCTTCCTATAGAACTAGAACATAAAACATGGTGGGCAATAAAACAGCTGAATTTTGACATTAGGAAAGCTGGTGAAGCTAGGATTTTGCAACTTCAAGAGCTAGAAGAACTCCGAATGACAGCTTATGAGAATGCATGAATCTACAAAGAACGCACCAAACTTTGGCATGATGTTCATCTGAAGAGGAAGGACATTCAAGTGGGAGACCAAGTTTTGCTGTTCAACTCAAGACTAAAGTTATTCCCTAGAAAACTCTGTTCTCGATGGTCGGGACCGTACATTGTCAAAAGCATCTATCCACATGGTGCATTTACCTTATGGAGTGAGAAGTTAGGTGATTTTGTGGCAAATGGCCAACGCTTGAAAAGATATTTCACCACAGCTAATACTAGCACTGAAGAATTGATGAATCTATCCAAACCGACATACCTACCAGAGAGCTAAAGAAATCACGTCGAGCCATCGACGTAAAACAAAGGCGCTTGTGAGGAGGCAACCCGATCTTTAACTTAGTTTTTACTTTTAGTTTCTTTTTTAGAAAATTTTGCACCTGGTAGGCAATGCATCACAAGATGCAGTCTTAAGTTCTGATAGTTTCCATTTTTGAGATTTCAAATGGAGGACGCGTCGCCGAAAGGAATGCAACCACATCTGGTGGACCAACCGGCACGAGTTTTCCCCTCCATCTCGGATTTAGAGTTTGCTTGGGATGAGCAAATTTCTAAGTTCGGGGTGGAGGGTGGGTGGTACGTACTCTACTTTCCACCCTCAACTATCCATTTCAGACTTAAGATCTCATCGTTGAAATTTTGTTGCAATTTTGAGCAAATTTTTCAAAAAAATTCAAAAAATTTCAAAAAGTTTTCATAGCTGTTTGTATAGAAACTTGATGAAGTTGTGACGCTTTTGTTTCAATCAAAGCCTTTACCTAGCCGGCTTCCCTATTTTCCCATGCAGTTTTGAATCATTATACCCTCCTTATTCGAAGCGAAGCCTCAAGGAGAACAATTTCTGAAACTAGACAATGATTAGAAATCACCGTGTGAAGCTTATGAATCCTAACATCATGATCAGTAGATATGGCAAGTATCTGTCGAACTGAGAGGGATCAAACACGTTGTGCTTCCTATCTGACTAGTGGAATAATAGCATGAAATCTCCACCAGATCCTCATCAAGTCATTATTTGAGCAGAGTATGATAAAGAAAATGACCCGGTGCACTGAATTGTAAATCAAGTTGCATTCTGATTTGAACTCTCTTCTACACCTCTTCTATCATCTTCTTACCCCCTCCGTTCATCAAAAACAAACAAAAATAGACAATATAGTGTCAAACCCTAAGTTCGGGGTGGAACACACACTCTCTCTTTACGGTTCTTCCACACCCCTCGCTACGAAATAGGGGCGTATCACCAAGAAAAGATGCCTAAGTGCACACAAAAAGAAATGCAATCTCGAGTCGAATAGAGGAGAGATTCGCACAAAAAAATGCAATCAATGAAATTGCAAATCATATAATAAAAATCTCGAGTCGAATAGAGGAGAGATTTATTTCTTCCTTCCATACCACCCTTCACTCCCTTTTCCACCTACTAGAACAATGAATGCCTACGCTCACCAACATCCTAAAAACACCAGTGTCAGATCAGGTGCACACTTGTTGTTCTGCGGGTATCTCTGGACTCTTACGAAACTCTCTGACATGCTTGATTTTGGAAAAAGTAGAGAGGAAGTGATATTGGGAAGCGAACTCAGGAACAAAGATATGGTAAAATGTGTTCTGTGATCTCAGGATGTTGAGACACTTAGTCATACCGAGCAGAAAAGAAACAATCGTGATGTGAAGATGAAGCAATCGCACGAGTTGAAAGTATGCACTTGGCGATTGTTTCAGATCTTTTGTTACTCTAGGATGAGCAACGTTTAAGTTCGGGGTATTTTAATGAATGCATATTCATCGTAGTCCAATCATCTCGTTTAGCCCAGTTTTGGTTGCATTTGTGCATTTATTGGCCTTATCCTCTTATATGCAACTTATATTGGCTTAATTGATTTTACTCCTATTTTTATTGACTTTTTGCACCCTTCTGCAGGTTGTCTCGAGCTTTGGGCCTTATCCCCTAGGCCCATGCCCTTTTATTTTGGGCTTTGATTAGTTCTGATCATCAGCGAGCGCCCCCCTCTTCTCCTCTTTTATTCACTCACCTCACACCAAGTCGTTGGGCCCACCTTCATCTTCATAGATCGCGATCCCAACCAGCCCTAACTGTGATCCTGGTTTAGGCAGCCTGGTCGCGATCTTCTTTTGGCCACCTTTCTGCTGTTCCAACACAAATACCGTGACATGTCGTTTCCTTGCCGCGACCGTGGCAAAATGAAGACCGTGACCTGCAACCAGTCACGACCGCGATTCCATATACCATGACCTTCCGAGCAATTGAGCCGCAACTACGATTCCAGTAATCGATGCCTGACCCACAACTCATACCCACGGTGACCGCCTCGTCACCTCCCTACCTGCATCCTACCCATGGTCTCTCCTCCCCATCACATGCAAGCCGCAATCATCTCTGCACTGAGACCACGATCACCGCTTCACCACCACACCCTCTCCTCATTACCACAGTGTCGACCTGCTGTTGATCGCGACCACATCCAAGTAACCGCGACTTCGGTGTTCTTCTTCATCTCAAGACCGTGACCACACCTCAGGTCGCGACCTATTCTCCCACCCGCGGCCTGTCCCTCACAAGATCTCGATCAAGCACTTGCAGAGCCACCACCGCGGTGTCTGTGAATCGTGACCTGCCTTCATGGTCTCAGCTTTGCTCCTCTAAACATATACAATCCACCTACGGCGTCGACCTGCTCTCGTCCTCTTTGCAATCGTGACCGCGGAAAGATGGAATAGCGACCTGGGTCTAAAAGATCGCAACCTGAACTTCCCAATATCCACATACACCTGTCCATGGTTCTTAGATCGCGATTCCTTCCATAACCGCGACTGCGGTTTGCAACACTGCAACCGTGGTCATTCCCAGCCCTAACCGCGACCCCCCACCAGCCTCCACCATCCGCTTCTGCCTTCATCACCCACAGTAGGTTTGCAACCTACACTTCTCAACGCAAGCGGCCACCTCCACATCAGATCGATCCCCTACATCTTCCACCTCCACGCTACTGCCCTTCATCCACCAAGCAGCAGAGCCACCTGGGTACATGATTAAAAGAAGAGAAACCGCGGTCTGCTGGCCAAGATAGAGAATGATCGCGACCGCAGTTTCCAAAGCACCGCGACTAGCTGGGAAATTAATCACGACCTGATGCTAACAAAAGACCGCGACCACGACATTGAAAAAGCCGCGACCACGGCATCTAAAAGACCGTGACCGCAGCAAAAGCCGTGACTGCGGAAAAAGCTGCGACCTGCTGCAGAAATGACAAGGTCGCGATTTTAAGTCGGTGCCAACCTGCCTATAAATAGAACACGACTCCAGCCAGTCAAATCATCATCTCTAGATGCCATTAGGCTGCAGGTCTATCCTGGGCCTAAGGAGATGATCTCCATAGCCAAGAACCTACCCCCGTGGTGGTTTTGCGGCATGTTCACCCAGATCTGGAGTGAAGACTCGGATCTACAAGCCACTTTGTCCAGATCTAGATCTGCTATGTCTATGCCATTTCCATGCCGCCACGAGCTACTCCTCCTACTGCGAGCCAAGGACAATGAGAAGAAGAAGAAGGTGGAGAGAGAAGATCCACCCCATCTGTTGTGGTGTACTTCTCTCTTCTTCCGGATCTGCTCTGACGTTGTGTAGAAGATCGTTTCGCCACCAAGTTGTGATCATCTTCTTCACCATGCTCATGGTGGAAACTTCTCTCTCTCTTGTTATTCTTGTTTCTCTCACCATGAGCGAGTAGTTTACCTTCGCTGGGGTGTGGGGAATAGCCCCGCTGCCCATGCTTTCATATCCTTTTGTTAAACATCCTATGGCATGTATATAATCTTTCATTTCGTTGTTAATCGTCGATGTGTGCTTATGGATTGATCACCTGCTTGCATGTATCTTGTTCGTTTCCTATGTTGCGAGAACTTCAATGTGTAGGTTTTGAATGTCGATTAATGCGGTTGACTCCCAAACTAGAGATAGAACGGGATTCCTTGAGGTCGTAAGTGTATGATCCGTGTGGTAACGAGCCATCTAGCCCATGGTGATGCTTCTATGTTCCTGACGCCTGTAGAGGGGGCCCACAGCTTCATTTGGATTTCTGTATCTTCAGAGCCGTAAGTATGTGATATGGATGGTGACGAGACATCTGATACCTAAGTTGATGCTTACGCAAACCTAACGCCCATATGGGGGGTTCTGTAGCAGCTCCATTTGAATGGTTATATCTTGCCTGGATGTTTGATGTTTGGATGTGATTGAATGTGTAGTGGTGGTGAAACCCGGGACCATCCCAGCAATTTCCATCATTAATCTTTAATCAATCTTTAATCTTTCTCTTTTACTTTCCTTTCATTTAGTTTAATTAAACTCAAATCAATCAACCTTGTTCTAAATATTAGTCTTGATTCAACTAGACTCGACTAGAGAGAGATTCTTAAAAACGTTGTCCCTTGGGATTTGATTCTCAACTATACTGCGATAAGACCCGTCCGCTTGCGGGTGGTATTATTGCATGTTGTTTTGGTTAAAAACTTAGGGATTTCAACCCTAAGTGAGTTTGTTAGTGCGATAATATAAGCCACGTCATTTGTACCCTCTTCTCTTTGGGTTTTCTTTGACGTTGGTTTGCTATTCTTCTCTTAAGGTGATCTTTCTTGGAGTTGGTGTTGATCCAAGCTTGGCATTTCTTCTCTCTCTTGGAGCTTCTTGGATTTTGAAGTTGGTATTCACCTCAAGGTGGGTTATATAACTCTCCCCTCTTCTAATTTTACACTTGATCTTGCATGCATGTTATCTTATCTCTCAAATGTGATTATAGGATGCTTGATGATGTTGCCTTGATTTAGGGTTTATCGTTATTTAGTAATCTTATCTAGATTAAATCTTTCTCCTAAACCCTAATTCATGCACCTGAAACCTAGTAGATGATGGAGTTGACAGTTCTTACATGCATCTTGAATGTTGGTTTTATCACCATGTTTATTGTTTGGCTATCACATGTTAGAAGGTTGTTTTGTTTCTCGCATGCATGAGCCTAATGCTTGGTTTCATCTCTCATGGAATGGTTTCTTTCTTGATCTTGGTGATGGTCATTTTAGGGTTTTTATGTTCATCCTTTCATGGATTTTTCACCTTGTTGACGCTTGAGTTTCTTGATGTTATACATCTGTTTTGATCGACATGAATTCTTGGTTCCGTGTGGTTGCTAAGACTATGTTGGTGGTGAGCATGGGTTTTGTTTTGGTCACTGAAACCTTAACCCTAGCTACCTTGGTCGCTACATGAGTTGCTTTTGGGGTCTCTACACATGATCCCCTTGTGATGGTCGCTACACAGGTTGGCTTGTTTTGTTGCAATGACCTTCTCGTCTTTGGTCGCTATGGGTCATTGGTCTCTACAAACCCTAACCCTAATCTTTTTGCACGTTATGATTGATTTGGTTCACTTCTTACAGTTGAAATGTTTTTGGTTGAAGGATGTCATTAAGCTATGATGAATTGGTCGCAATTGGTTGGTCTCTACTGGGGTCTAAGTCCCATGGTTGCTAGGGCAATCTAAGCCTAGTGGTTGCAAGGGAAGTCTAACCCCAACAGGTCACAATGATTTCATTTGATGAGGTTGCTACTCCTGAGCTAACCCTAGTGGTCACTACATGTGCTAACCCTAGAGGTCACTACATGTGCTAACCCTAGTGGTCGCTACATGTTCAAGCCCTAATGGTCTCTACAGTACCCCATCTTCATGGTCACTCTAGATGGTCTTAACCAACATGGTTCAAATGCTTTTCCTGGTTTTCATGTGTTAGGTTTATGATGGCTAATCTTATGGCTTCCAAGAATGTGGGAATGGTGTGCAATAGGGTATGATGCTAAGTGTTGTATGAGAAACCCTAACCCTAATTATGAGCACATGATGTAATGCTTATCTTGCTTGAAGTGATTAGCATGTAATGATGTATTCTCTCTCCTATTTGTGTAACCCTAACGTTGTAGGTTGAATGAACATCATAGCTTGTGGTTGCTATGCTATCTCTGATGTGACATAGGGTGATGATTATGAGCCTTTTATGAGGCATGATGAGATAATGATGTTATGCATGAACTATGTGATTGGATCTTATGACCTGGCAGAGGCTTTGTGCCTAGTTTGAGGTGATATCCTCTAGTCATGTGATGAGGGATGGTTATCCCATGATGTTATGATAATGGTTGGCCTGGTATAAGGAAGTTAGATAGTATCATGTGATGATATGATCAGCTTTATGCTTAATATTTTTTATATCTTATAACGTTGTAATCTACCCCTATCTTTGTAGAATTTATATATGGCTTGTACGTTGTAACTTGATTGATGCAATAAAAGATACCCGATTGGCTTAACTAATCAAGTGAAACCCTAATCATGTAGTTTCCCTGAGCCATAGATCCATCTTCAGCGTCAGTACTTGCTAGATGGTGAAATGAGAAATTCCTAAGGGAAACTTGGAGCACATATTGTTGAATATGTGGGGGTACAAGTTGAGGATATATCCTTACATCCACAATTGTAGGATTGGAGGATCATTGCGGTCATTCCCTGGAAGGAGAACGGTTGCGGTCATATCTTAGTATGTGATGTGATAGAGGACAGATGCGATTGTATCTCAAATGATTGGGTTTGTATACCCTGTTTTCTAGTGTCGTGTCGATATACCAAGGTGGACTGGGTAGAATTTGCACTTTGACTTTTATGTCACTGCGGCAGACTCGGACTGGCCGAGGGTGTGGGAGATCATAGGATTCTGGCTCTCTTGTATATTGTATGGCACTAGTTTTTACTTAGCGTTGGTCAGTTGGAGTATGATTGGTATACCTCATCTCCACATGGCGTTAATAAAAGACATATTACAATTGTGTAGTTAATTTTCTTAGGGTCAAAAACATGATTCACATTGGATGACCGCTTTGCCTTGTTTCTTATATTGTTTAAGTGATAATGGTTATACATGTTCTTCATATTCCTTCTAAAAGTATATGATGTTCTACTGATCAATTTGTGGCTGCTTAAACTGCTTAATATGTGTTATCAGTTTTACTTATTCATCAGTTCAATATACTCATAATGCTTAATTTGTTATAATTTATCTAATATAATAGTTTTTGGTGGAGAGTTATATTTCTTGCTGGGGGTTGGTCTCACCCTGTGGGTTTCCACATATTTTAGGTGGTCATGCACAACGCAGTAGAGATCGTGCAGTTGAGGAAGAGCAACAAGGAGATCAGTAGTTGTTGAAGGTTGGATATGTGGCTTGTGTTTTATAGTAGAGTCCTATGTGTCGTTCCTATACTATCAGGTCTTTGGGAGTGTTTTGTAGATGTTGTCATCAATACGAGGTTTTTGGCAGTATGCCATGGTTTTACATGTATGGCTTATATATATATATATATATATATATATATATATATATATATATATATATATATATATATATGGACATGTATATATACATATATACACACATATACATATATATATGGATAGGTTATCTTTGTAATAGGTTTGTGGAAAGATGGGCATTGTACAATGATGTATATATCTTTATGGTACATTATGTGATACATGTGGCATAGTTTGTGGGCATCCATGTAATGTGCTTTGCTTTTGTCGTTATATAAAATCAGTTTTAATTTATTGTATTTTCTGGTAATCTAGATGTTTAGTGTTAATTCCGCACTTTAGTTTTGAGTAATCTCACTTTGGTGTGACCGGCACAGATCGTGTTGAACCAGTGAACATATTGTTTCATCATGTTTCCCAATCACATATGAATTGGCAATTCTAATACAATTAAGGCACAACATGATGTCACCACTAATCCTTGATGCAATCTAATTGCATCATGAAGGCGTTTCGCTCCACGAAATTGTGATCTCACAACAGCAAACTGGTCATTTCACTCCCCAATTCATCTAGAATTCAGCCCATGCAATATCCAATCAACCTGACACTCCAACTAGTCATTTCATCACATGAACCGATCATCTAGGAGTTCAGTGAGTTGATTTGTTGCTTGAATTGAACACCTAAACATTTTAGTGATCAATTTAGTTATAATTCACGATCAAAACTCCTATTCTAGGTGTATCCTATGTGTGTGACCCTATAGGTCCCATATTACATTGGCAGTGAATGTCCATAATCACTTTTGACATCACAAGCAAAGAGCAGTGCCTAGTCACACATCTGTAATGACCCCATTCCCTGGAAACCCCCAATTAAGGAAGGCCACGAAACTAGAGTCGTTATCCCAAAAATAGGATCAAATGGTTTTGTACATAATCAAAAATAATTAATGAATTTTACTAAACTAACTAAGCGTGGTATAGGATAAAAAAAATCTTTTTCCAAAGTTTACAAAATATGAGTTCTAGAATTTACCGAGAAATAAACCATCTATCTATATCCTCTAGGTCTTACTTCGTTTATTTTCTTTCAATGTCTTCTCAGCAAGATTATCCTAAAAACACCGACAATCAAAACGTCGATCAGTATGAAAATTCATACCGGTATGTGGGGGAAACCAAAACCTCACAAGTAATTATAACAACATAATTCAACAATTAATGTTTAACAAACCAAATTTAACATTTTCACCATGACTACCCAATCTAGATACTTCCACCCTCTGTCATAACTTATAAGGCCCCTAAACTTGCTTAATGAGTTGGACAAGCTTAATTATCATAATTGAATTCTTATAACCCTAATATAACCTTATGATATGATTTTAAATCATAAGAGAAGCTTAAGTTTCAAATTTGGTCCAATTTGGACAGTGTTTGAGCCAGTTATGCAATTTTATGCACATTTTGGAATTTTCTACAATTTACCCAATTGAGAGGGTTTCTTTGCAATTTATCACTTGAATTATGTTCCTTGGATATTCTATAATCATTCTTGAGGATTTTGAGCCATGGATCTCATATTTAAGCCTTGGTTTGAAGGTGTTTTCTCCAAGGGTATTTTAGGGTTTACCCCTTCATGGATGAGCTACCTTTAGTAGCTATCAACTAATGAGTTGTTTGTTTTTCTTGGAAATTCAAGAAATGAGGGATAAGCATGTCTCTATGGATGGTGTGGGAGATTATTGTGTGTGTTCTTGTATATTCTTAATGGTTTAAGGCCATGGACACTTGGAAAGATACTAGAACTTTAACTTTTTCTTTTTCTTTATCTTAAAGTTTCATTTACTTATCCCTAAGCACCGAAATGAGCCATTTGTTATCCACCACTTCCCTCCTTATTTTAACCTCATCCTCCCTCTGTGATGCTGCGAATTTCCTATCCAAGGAAGAAGAAAGAGGGGAGCTTCTTGGAAAAAGAATCTAGGGTTGCAATTGACTTCCTTTTTGGGTTTAAAAAGCTTCCTTCTAGTGATCTTGACCTAAAAGAGTAAGAATCTCCTTCTTTCCTCCATTTATTTCTTTGTTATCCTTCCTCCTACCTTTCTCCAGGTCGTAACCTTACTGTTCCATGGTATAAATTTCTCTAAAGCTCTAAAACCCTACCTTTCTTGCTCCTTATGCTTAGGGTTTGCTCATTTGATGAAGAAAGGTGCTAGATGGACGAGTTCATAGCTTATACTTGGATTTTCTACCCTACCTGTTTGAGTTTTCTTCTGTGTGGGGTTTCATATTCTCATTAGAGGTGAGTTTTATAACTTGATCCATGTTTATTGCTTACCATAAGCTTGCTAGCTCATGTTCTTACTTGAAAATGATGATCCATGCACTAAAAAGCTATGCTTGACTTGTATTTCAATTTTTATAATGTTCTCTATTCTGATTTCAGTTCTAGATGAACCTGTGATCATGTGTACGTTATTCCTAAGGTATAATATGACTTGGATTAGGTTGGTTTGGCAACTTATGGTGCTAAGCACCTATCAACCAATGGTCAATTTTAGGGTTTAAAGTTGATTTCTTCTATAAACCCATGACCCCATGATGGTACCATTGCAACAACCCTATGGTGTTGTCTTCATGACAACTGATGGTCGGGATCAAAGGTGTCATATTATGGTGACAACCTATGGTCACCCACTTAGGTCAGGTTTTGGATCAATTAGAAGTTTAATGATCTACCATTATGTACCCTACTGATGTTATCAATCAATGATGACATTAGCTTAATATTTGATGTTGATTAATGAATATAGTGTTGATTTAACAACCTATTGTGACTTAATGGTCACTAATTATGGTGGATCAGGTCCCTACAACCTATGGTGAGTTAAGCATTGTAGTTGTAGCATCAATTAAGCCTTATACCAATGGTTTCTTGGGTCACTTGATGCAATGGTCGGACTTATACTGTAATTGATGGTTCTAACATATGAACTTGACCCAATGGTCAAGATCTAATGTTTATTCCTCCAATAAAGTGGAATTATGTTTTATGTAATATGTTGGTCCTAATAATGTGATTTAGATGGTTTCTTTTATATGATCAACTCAAGGAGCTTACTTGTTGACAATGGATGACTTGATTTAAATGAACAGTCGATTGTGGGTTTTACCCTACTCTCAATGGAACTTTTTGTGTTGTTAATCAAGGGATGTCTAGGGTTAGATGGTGAATCTTTCTAGATCACAAATCAAGGACTTCGTAGGTGGTTTATCCAAGGTGTTTACTTATGTAAACAACCAATGGTCTTACCTTTTAAACATCCAATGGTTCTGGGTGACATAGTGGTATGGTGATATGGGTTGAAAGATGATGGAACAAATGGAGGGTTACACTTAATAAGGTAGTCTTACCTATTCACTAATATGAATTGAAGGGATGATAATCATATTGTGTTGATATCTAACTCTAGTGAGGTATAGCTTGTTATACCTAGCTTTAATATAACTAAATGATGGTAATTGGGTATGAATAGTCCTTGAGTGATTAATACAATCATGGAGTACTCTGTTACTGTGGTTGAAACCCTAGTATGCTTTAACTTGATGGTTACACCTTGATTTATGTGTGGGTTCATACTTGAGGATAGTATGGAATGTGATGGTGATGCTTCACCTTATGCATCCATGATCCCATGGGGATGTCATGAGTTAGGGTTTGGGTATAAGTGTTGATTAGTAACATTAATATAATTTATCCTGTTGAACCTAACTCTAATGCAAATAGATAAAGATGAGTATTCATGTTTAACATTCTTATATGATGGAATGATGGTGGAATAACCTCCTTAACATTATCATAACCTTAATGTGTTAATTTGTGGTTATCATAGCCATATGGTTGATACTTTCTTATGCTAAACATGTGCATTATAAATATGATGAGTGTTAATCATATCTAGATTCCTTGCATATTGATGTAATAAAGGAATGTTCTTAATGTTAATATAACCTTGTTGTGATTGTTTACGAATATCTCCTAGCTCATTAATGCAATATTGTGTTGATCTGGTGTATTATATGTAAGTGATGTTGTTGAGCCTTGTTATAAGGCATGCAAAGATAATCATTATCTTGTAGGGAATAGTATGATGGTCTTAATGACCTTTGGGCATGGTTGAACCCGAATGAGGTGTAATTCTCTTGTGTTGATAAGGGTTGATACCCTGTGATATTGTGAAAAGGATTTATATCTTATGATAGTAAGATGGTCTTAATGGCCTTTGGGCATGGTTGAGCCATGAATGAGGTGTAATCCTCATGTGTTGAAAAGGGTTGATACCCTATGATATTGTGAAAAGGATTTATATCTTATGATAGTATGATGACTAGTGTAGCTTCATGAATGGCAAGTGAATAGTACCATGTAAAGATGAGATGATAAATTATGTTTCACACATTTTATATCTTTTGAAGTTGCGATATTTATATGCTTGTTAGAAATGAATTAGGGTTTGTATGTCCACTTGTTTGATGTAGCCTTAATTCACCCAATTGGCATAACTAATCAAGTGAAACTATAATCATGTAGTGCCATGTGCCATAGATCCATCTAAGTGTCATAACTTGATAGATGGTGAAACGAGTATTCCTAAGGGAAACTCGGGGTGCATACTGATGAGTATGCGGGGTGTTTGTCATCCTGAATTCAAGTGTTTAGTGAGGATGACTGCGGTCATACCTAGCCCTCAGTTTGAGAATGGACGTGGTCGTGTCTCGGTGATTATTTATGTGATGAGATTGGAGGACAACTGTGGTTGTACCTCGGATGGTAGGGTAAGTGTACCCACCTCCTTTCACTAGTGTTGTGACCTGTACCAAGGATGGACTAGGCTATTAGCAGCTTGACCTTATGTGTCGTTGTGGCAGACCCATATTGATCGGTGGTGGAGAAGATCTTAGGAGTTCGGCTCTTCCTAGATCTTGTATGGCATTGATTTTGACTTAGTAGTGGTCAGTTGGATTTTGAGTGGTATCCTCAATTTCATCAGGGCATAATGAAAGATGTAAGACAACCATGTAGCATATCTATTTAGGGTTATACACAACGCTTCATATTGGATGATAACCCTTGTTTGCTTTCTTTTCACTGAGATCATGTATAGTACAATATGAGATAATAGATATGCTTATGCTGTAGTTATGCTTATGTTGTAAACATGCTTATGTTGTCAAATATACTGACACTAATGGTTAAGATGTTGCTTCTAGCTATGTTTAATATTGCTAGACATGCCTATGTAATTAGAAATGCTTAAACTACTAATCATGCCTATGTAGTTCATTGTGTTATGATGTTAGTTCTACTTATGATATAGATATGTTCCCTTTATTTGAGATGCCAATATTGATATCCATGTTATGTTACTAGACATATTCATGATGTCAGGGATACTTATGCTACTAGATTGCTTATGTTGTTAGCGAGGAATATGATGATAGTTAGATTAATGATAATGATTATTATTAGATGCAATTTGATGATATTTGAGTCGATATCTATCCAAATAAATGGCTTTATTTGTTATCTATATATGCATTGATGATCATACTTGTTGCTAAGATTAATTGCTTAATCTATTTAGCATACTTGAACTATTCAATCTGTTCAATTGATTATTAAATATTCCA
Source organism: Alisma plantago-aquatica (assembly GCA_963693085.1). Classification (NCBI taxonomy): domain Eukaryota; kingdom Viridiplantae; phylum Streptophyta; class Magnoliopsida; order Alismatales; family Alismataceae; genus Alisma; species Alisma plantago-aquatica. The sequence goes on along the minus strand of OY856413.1, from coordinate 921,164,493 downwards.
ACTGCTTAGTTATCTACTATTTAAAATGTTGTAATCAATAAGCATTTTTGGAGCTTATATCTCTTACTGGGACATGGGTCTCACCCTTGTGGTTCACCACATCTTTTTAGGTAATCACCAGTGACGACAACAGAATCGTGGAAGTAAAGAGGAACTACAGTAATGAATCTTTGAGAAAGTTGATTAGATGTCTAGTGTGTCCTAGAGTCATCCATGTACTCTCAAGTCCGGGCAGGAAAAGTTTGTATATGGTGTTTCAAATGAATCAAACTTTAGTTAGCATATTAATTCTTATTTGTGTGGCATATATGAATATTGTTCTCCTGTGTATATATGTTGTGGCTAAGACGATAGAACAATTTGTATCAAATTCTTAGTATAGTATGTATAAAAGAAAGATGATGGGCTCTTATGCAAATGTTTCTGAGTAGGTGTTGACGTTGAAATCGGTTTTAATTTACCCATATTTTTGGGTATGTGATTAATTAGTGATTGATTGTGCTTTATGTTTTGAGTAATCTCATTTATTGTAATGAGTTCTCACATAACCCCTCTGGGCCTCATACTATAGTATTCACAGTCTTCCCCTATTCAGGCGGATGACCTCATCATGTCTCTCCCTATCCATGAGGGTGACTTCTCATGTACCCCCTATCCAGGTTGGTATCAAAATACTCACTCCCCTATCCAGGTGGATATGGCCTTTCCCTAGATCCATAGGTGGCCTAGATTTGGGCTGGTGATGTTCATATATAATGTGATAGTCATAGTCACTTTAAAGTTTGCATGGAATGAAATAAACAAGCAAGCATATAACTTAAACCATGCGAGGAAAACTTTGAGAAACCGCGTGACACTACAACGGATAATCTTAGGCGCAACCACATACCTTTCTTAGGAGAATTTGCAGCCCAAACAGGAATAAGTAGAATTAACCACACAATCAACCAAGCAAGTCAACCTGAAATTCAATTCAAACACCCATGTGTCACTACATGACTCAAAATCCTATCAAAGGACTGACTTGGTTCTCAAGTTAGGTTTTTATGTCCACTTTCTTATGTCATTATCCATATTACCCCTTTAGTCCAATTATTGCTCCTTTCCACTTTCTAAATCCACAAACCATACTTTAGGTTCCATATACATTATTTTGCTACAAAAGGGTGCCTCTTACACAAAAGACTCAATCTTTATCCTTTTTAAGTCAATTTAGGGTTAGGAAGGTGAAAAGATGAATATTTGACATTTTTATGTTTATTGGGTTGAAAACCCTGATTTCCATTATTTATTATACCTTTATGCATAAAGAAACCCTAACTCTTCAACACTTGAATTTTAATATCCATATGAGTCCAAGGTTTTCCTTTTATTCACAAAAGATGAAACTTTGATTAACAACATTAACTAAGTCAATTAGATTCATCAATATTCACAAATTAGGGTTTTGGATCCATTAAAAGCTTTAAATATATAAACTTTGTACATCTTTCAAATTGGAAGCATATACTGATCAAGATTATATTTTTATCATGTAGCTTGCATTTTTTTGATCAAAATACATATATTACTTATAAATTTTTGGCCAGAGAACGAATTTTTATTCAATTTTATAAGTAATAACTATTTCCTTGATTTTTTCTAACCAGAGAGATGAAGAAAATACCTAATTGTAAAAAAAGGAGTGCCATGGTATGGTTGGTCTTTGTTGATCGAGTAGACATTGTGCAGCTCTCGTTGAACGCGCCCACTTGCGTTGCTCAAACCCGCAAAGAAAACTTGGGTCGTCAATTGTCTCTATCGATCTGCGGGTTGACTAGATCTGGCAGTCCTTGAGCTTCCCCCTTTCCTCGTCTTCCAAGTCTTGCACATAGAGGCACCACGGGGGAGATCTCATCGAAGAAAGATGGATCCAGAGAGAGGGATGGGTTCTTTGAGCAAAAAGTCTCCATTCGCAACCGTGGGGACCCTTAGAACTCGATGACGGGTCTATTTATAGGTGTGGGGGTCTGGTTTAGGGTTCCTAATTTCATGTGAGAGATTCATGGTAGTGGGATCTTATTCTCATTCCACGGGCTCTATCTTGGAATGAAATTCATGATCTTCCTTTTTGGTTTGATGAGATGAATCCATCGGTGCTACTAATTTGCACCAATGTGGGTCCAAAAAGGAGATCAAATCCTTGGTTCTTCGGTGTGTAAGTGTCTCCTTTCCTACTTTGATACGAGGAGATGGATGACTGAGTCATGGTTTGATCTTGATCCAATGGCATCTATTACACATGACAAACAAAGGAATTGGATAAGGTTCCTGGTTTAAAAAGGATACACAGCATTTAATGTACAATTCACATTATCCTCTCACCTTAGGATTTTTTTTAAAAATCATATCTCCTAATATGCTTGTTCTATTAATCTAAAATTTTAAAGGAAAGTTCTTGATGAATTAACCTACCCATGGAAACAATTTGGGATCAAAATTCAAAAAAAAATAACTCTTTTTCTTCATATGCAAGTCATACACTAAAAAGGCATATATAATGCATTGAAACTCATATTTTCTCTTTCTTCCTTTTCCATTCTCTTAATTTCAACTTTTTTAGATATTAGAAGGCAAGTGGTACTAAAACCATCCTATTGTGACCACTTACACCACCTTCTAGAGAATTCCATATTTTTCTTAAATGAAACATAAGTTATTTATTTTCTTCTTACATTTTCCCTTATTTCTTTTGTCCTTTATCCTTTTATATTTCCATTGGCTTATTAACATAGGGAAAAACATGAAATTCATAATTCAAGGTAATTTTGGAAATACACCCAAGTTGTAAAACAATGCACACAAATTGTCAAGAAAATTCCTTTTTATTAAATAATTGCATAATAATACAACCAAAATTGGGGTTATAACATCCTTCCCCACTTATAAGAATTTTTTCCTCAAAATTCAATTAATCATACAAACAATTTAGGATACAGTTTTTCCATGTTTGTCTTCAGCTCCCATGTGGCTTCATCCTCTCCATGGTGCTTCTAAAGAACCTTTACCATCTCTATCTGTTGTTTTTGAGTTCTTTCACCTTAGTATCTACTACTCTCACAGGTGACTCAGGATATGTCGGGCTCTCCTGGAGCTCAACAGGTTCAATGCTCAGCACATGGCTTGGATCATTCACATATCGCTTCAGCTTAGACACATGGAACACGTTATGCAGCATGCTATATTGTGGGGGTAGGGCTACATGGTATGCGGCTTCACCAATCAATTCTATAACTTCAAACGGACCTATGTATTGGGGACTCAACTTTCCTCTATTCTTAGCTATAGCTCAGAGGGGTCAGATCTTCAAAAATACATGTTCACCCACAGTGAAATGTAAATCAGTGTGTTTTGTATCTACATATGACTTATGTCGATCCTAGACTCTCTTCAGCCTCTTCCTGATGAAAGAGACTTTATCAGAATAAACTTGAAGTTCCTCTAACCTCAATAAGGTCCTCTCACCAACCTCGTCCCAATGAAGTGGTAACTGACACAGCCTCCCATATAGCGCTTTGTATGGAGGCATCCTGATACTGGCTTGGTAGTTATTATTATAGGCAAAATCAGTTAAAGGCAAGTATTGCTCCCATGATCCACCCCAATCAAGCACACATGCTCTCAACGGGTCTTCTAAAGTCTAGATCATACTCTCTAACTATCCATCAGTCTGGGGGTGGTAGGCGGTACTAAATTTTAGCATTGTCCCAAGTTCTTCATGAACCCGCTTCCATAGCTTCAAGGTGAACTTGGCATCACGATCAGAAATAATCGAGCTTGGAATACCATGTAAGAGAACTATCTTCTGGATATACAACTTGGCTAAGTCCAACACTTTGGCGGTAATATTCAAGGCAAGGAAGTGTGCCGACTTGGTTAAGCAGTCCACCACAACCCATATAGCATCATGACCTTTCTTGGTCTTGGGAAGACCCACCACAAATTCCATGGTGATCTGGTCCCATTTCCACACTAGAATCTCAATCGATTGTAGTAATCCTATGGGTCATTGGTGTTCAGCCTTCACCATTTGGCACATGTGACAACTAGACACATACGCCGCTATGTCTTTCTTCATTCCAAGCAACTAGAAATACCGCTACAAGTCCTTAAATATCATGGTAGTTCCAGGGTGTATAGTATACGTAGAGCCATGAGCTTCTTGTAGGATATGAGTCTTCAAAGGTGACTCCTTAGGAACCCAAATGCAATTCTTGTATTAGATCCCTCCATCCACACCCAAGGACAAGTGTCTAAGGTTACTCCAGCAAACCTTTCATCTTTTCAAGCTCTGGGCTCACCAGCTGGGCAGCTACTAACTTGGTCAGCAAGTTAGGTTTTATCTGAATGTTAGCCAAATGAATCTAATCTCCTAACCACTGTGGGGGCCATCTAGCATACTCCTCCAGTTCCCTCCATTGAGTGGACAAGATAGTTTCAAATCTACGTTGTTTCCGACTAAGGGCATATGTCACCACATTGGCCTTTCTAGGGTGATATGTGATGGTGAAATCATAGTCTTTCATATATTCCATCCATCGTCTCTATCTTAGGTTGAGGTCCTTATGAGTCAATAAAAACTTCAAGCTCATGTGATCAGTGAGGATTTCAAAGGTAGCACCATATAAGTAGTGTCGCCATATCTTTAGGCCATGTATGATTGCAGCCAACTCTAGGTCATGTGTCAGATAGTTCATATCATTTGGCTAGAGATTCCGGGATGCATAAGCAACAACATGCTTATTCTGATCTAGCACACATCCAAGACCCATTTTAGATGCATCAATGAAGATCATGAAACCTTCATTTCCAGATGACAGAGTCAACACAGGTGATGTGGTCATTTTCTCCTTCAACTCTTGGAAACGGGCTTCACACAACTCAGACCATATGAACTTTTCATCCTTTCGAGTAAGCTTGGTAAGGGGCAGGGCGATCTTTGAGAAATCTTGGATGAACCACCGGTAATACTCTACCAATCCTAGGAAGCTGTGAATTTAGAAGGATTCTTCGGCGTTGGCCAATCACATACAATGGACACCTTGGCAGGATCTGTTGGTGACTAGTACGTCAACAGGAGGGTGCGACTCCTTCCACTTCCTTATGGGACAAGGAGTGTGGAGTTCCAGGTGGTCCGTGTGGACTACTACAGAGGAGGGAGGACACTGCCGCTCAGGAGGACAACTGTCATCCGACAGTCCGGTAGGAGGAGGAGTCGTCAATCCCGGTGCAACCAGGAGCTACACAGACGCCGTCCAAGACTGGAGTTGAAGACCGTGCAAGGCACAAGGTATTGTCGCCGAGCAAGCCTTGGGACAAGGTATGATTACACAAACCATCCTTTCCTATTATATAGACGTTGACACGTTTCCTTGTTCCGGGTTTGGGGGAGAAAATTTTTGTTTCCGCTGCCTTCTCTGATTCCCCTAAAACCCAACAGTGGTATCAGAGCCACGTCAACTGTTCTATATTTTAGGAATATTGATATGATCGATTTTTGATTTGTCTCTTTATTTATTTCATACGATGCGAATAATATTGGCTTTATGCATGTGCAATCCTAAATCCACAAATCCCAATTACATATATGATATGTATTATTAATGCACTCGATATGTGTCACCCTTAAACGTGTTTTGTGGTGGATTTATAGCGTGATTATGAACAATAAACCCTATCTGTGTATGGTTGTATGTGGTTGCTTGCATCTCGGTCTACGCACCGATCTTCCCTCTCCTATTCTTGATGTAACTCGAAATAATTCGAGATTCTTTCCTACCTTTGCTCCCCCCGAATGTAACTCAAGGTTTCTCTTTTTACAATGTAAAATAGGATAGAATTTTATTTACTGTTATGTCAAAGAACGGCAGACATCCAGACGACAGCTGAGACGATCGGTTCAAGGCGTGAACCGATCAGTTGACATACCAGACGATCGGTTCAAGGAGTGAGCCGATCGGTTGATAACCGGTTCGAGGAGCGAGACGAGCGGGCGGTGGCCATGATGAGATGCACGATGACCGGGCGAACCGATCGGTTGGAGGAGCCAACCAATCGGCTGGTGGCACCCAGACGACCGGGCCAGATCGAGCAGGCTACTCATGTGATGAGTTGATCTACTCAGAAGGCAAGGCACAAAATTCATCTTGTACAGGTTGCATGTGATGTAGACCTAGATGACCGTGATTCCTCTTGGCTCGAGGAATCACATTAGGATGGCCATAATCATCGCTTTTATCATTTTGCATGTATTCTGTGGGATATAGCATGTATATGATACGTACTATGTATTGTGGTGATTGGATATGTATATGTATATAAAAACCAAATCCCTCATTAAAATATTAAGTCTTATATGCCTTGCATTAGCGGCACACATGAAAAACTCGACCGACCAAGCGTAGGTTACGCCAAAGCGTGGTGTGTCGTCTATCTTGTAGAAGTGTGAAGGGTAGACATGTAGGTTCTGCCAAAGCAGGGTGCATGTTTACCGTGTCGGCTTTTGGGTTAGACTTAACTGGTGATTCTTAGAGCGTCTAAGCCCAGAGACAAGGAATGTTCATGGCAAGGTGTTGTGCATGTTCATTCATCAAGAGTTTCATATGATGCAATTGGCATGATGGCCTACCTAAATAGTCAAGATTGTGGGCGATCAGCCAAAGCTGACTCATGACTTGATGAAATATGGATCTTGCCCACTAGAAGGTTGTACGCTACAATCTTCCGAATTGATGGTGAGGGCTATCAATTTGAATTAAAATAGTGGGAGCGATAATTAATTAAAGGCCTAATTTTATCGTCAACTTTTCAAATCAATCAAACACGTGAAAAGAGTTTTGGACTAAAATTGCATATATTTCCTTTTGTTAAAATAAATGGTTAATCAACAATAATCACTTTATTTGCGATCAATCTTTGAGACCAACAAATTAAATGGGAATAATTCCACGACTGGTTAGGATGACGAGAAGTGTTCTCAAAAGAGCGAAAGCTCTAAGTCCTAGTTATACCAAGACCAGATGAACTCAATCCCACCACATCAATGGCTGAAAGTATGCTTATGGAAGCATACCGAGGATGACATTGATGAGGAGTGCTTGATGTTGTGTTCTCTGAACTATGAGTTGCAGAGACTACATGAGACATATGATGTCTCAAGGACACTGTCCTAGTATGTCATGACAGAAGGAGATCCAGTAAGGTATTCACACACTCAATATGATTGGGTATGTGGAAAACCTGACTAAGAAGGATTCCCTCTGAGCCAAGAGTTGGCTATTGGTATGATACTGCAAATGTTGCGAGAATCATACAGTTCATGATAAACTACAACATGAACAACTTTGACAAGCATTAACAAAGTTATTGGACATGTTGAGGATAGTAGATGCAAATATGAAGAAAGACTAACCCTAATATTTGATGAGATCAATGAAAGGTAAGTCTTAAGGGCAAGGGCAAGGGCAAAGCAAAGAAGTGTTCTGATGCTAGCCAGCAGCCCAAGCCATCTTCAACCTCAAGGCACATGGGGAAAGGGTGTATGAGGGAATTGCCCTCTATATCTGGAAGAACAAAAGAAGATGAAGGAGGGGATGGAGATCTCCACCTAAGGTATCATGAAATGAACCGCTTCTTTATCTGAGGTATATGATACCAAGATATGGATATGTCATATATGATATGCAATATCCACAAAGAAGTGATGGCCTTTGTGAAAGGACAAAGAAAAGAGTACCCATCATTGGAGCAAGTGTTGCTGCCATACATGGGAGAACCTTTCAGTTTATTTCAGCCTAAAGGGCACGGAATAGAGTTGTGAATTGCTATTTCATATTTGCCAATAGACAGAAACATTTTATTTTTGCACATTGTATGACAATGATGGCAATTAATAAAGTTGAGTTTTTAATCATAAAGATATGATCTTTGTGGCAATGCATTGTTTATCTTGTGGTATATGATATGCATAAGATAAAATGATACCTAAAAGTTATAGATAACTCAAACAATCAAATTAGCATTAATCATGAGAAATTCACTTCTAGTTTCCATATGATGGATGAATCTAGACTCTTTTGGTTAGAGAACCAGTAAGAGACATGAATATCTTGGACATGATTAATAAATCTTCACTAATGGTAGTGGGAGAATGATTATCCTATTAGGTATAATACATGTGATGTATTTACATACCTATTGGAACAAATGCTAATACTTCAAAAGGTGTTTAGAGAAATACCAATATGAATATCTTGAAATATTCAAGATTATCATAGATGAAGTGCAAATTTGGTAAAGTGTTAATTCTTGATGAGATCAATGAATGAAATACTTGGACCAAATGTCTGAGATCCTTATGAGTGATTATGATAGTGTATCATAGTGAACTCATGATTAAGGCATGGTGATGTCTAAATCAAGAAGGAATCATACTCTAAGGAGTTAGAGGATGATTATCAAATAACTAAATTCTTCTTAAATAAAGAATACACTTCACTAATAAAGGACATTAAGAATCACAAGGAGTTGTGAGTTCTTATATCCTTGACAGAGACACCTCAATTATCTATGTGATGAGTTGTTCATGTGATGAGTCAACTATCTAGATGAATATGAGGAACCAAATTTTGAGTTATGGTTTATGACCATTACATCCTAAATGACATCCATGTGAACCATAAGGTATGACCTTGATGGTAGCACTCATTGGATCAAATCCATAAGTGCAAATGAGTCTTAAGTGTTAAGACACATGGATAACATTTTGAGAAGGATGATGCTTGTTGATTGCAACTTAATGACTAAGCCATTTAGCATATGGATACTAAAACCGCATTCCTATGAGGAATAAAACAAGGATGTGTACGTGACACAACCTATAAGGTTTATGAATCCACTAATGCAAATGAAGTCTATAAGTTACAATGGACTAATCAATGTGATTGATTGAGTACAAGCAACTCAGAATTGGATCTTTACTTTGATAGTATAGTCAAAAGGTTTGACTGATATGTCAAAGATAAAGAAGGGATCTGTGATTTAGTGGGAGCGTGTTCACATTCCACATATTGATGTGAAATGGAAATGTTCAAGATTGGAAATCCAAAAGTGGAAATTATCTTTAAGGAAGATAGAGATGTTTCTTATGTGATAGGAATAGAGATCTATAGAGATAGTTCTCAAAAATCTCTTGACCTGAAAGGAGAAAGCATACATTGGCAATCTGCACTGAAGGGTTCAGTATGCACATATTCAGTGGGAGAAAACTTGTCCATGTTTCATGGAGTTAGTATCCCAAGGCCAAAGTGTCCAATTCTTATGAAGAATATGAACACTAAGAATAGATATGATATATCATGTATGTAATCATCCCATTATCTTGCATGTATGACATGGAAAGAATAAAATGCAATCATCATTTTTTATGTGTGACATAACAATATGATGTACTCATCCTGATAACTCGTATGTGGGACATGACGAGTGGATGTCTGTCTACTTCCAGTAAGGGTTACTGGAATACCATGAGAACTTGGTAAGTACTTGGGAAGTACTAGTTCTATGGAGATAAGGAAGAGTTCAATGTAAAGAGTTACATTGATGTGAACTTCCGAAAGGACAGAAAATTAATCGCAAAATATATATATATAGGATATATAAAAGTGAAGGTTTGTTGATTGGAAGTGTTCCAATAAAACCATTTAAAAGGAAATGTCGAGTGTCTATGAGTTAGAGAACAGTAGTGGATACTATATGGATTTGGAAGTTCATGAGATGAACTTATAGATATTCCAGTCATTGATGACAAGTATGGAATCCTTGATCATGCAATGTGGCTAAAGGTTAGCAAAGGAATACTAGATCACATATTATGGAAACTCCGTCTCATACATGTGACGTACAACGAAGAGATGTGAGACATGCAGTTAATACTGACTTTGGCAAGGTGTTGCCATTACTCACTATGTTGGCACTAAAGCACAGTAACATGTGGGACATGTTTGAAGATCACTATGAATATGATTGAAGGGTGATTGGCTCGCAGTGCAAGTGGGAGTCTGTTGGTATGTATGCCATGAGAGCCAATCATGGGATGATTGGTGGGATAAATTAAGATTGATTTGATAAACATCAAAAGTAAGCTTCCAATTCTTTCTGGTTCAGTCATATGAGATAGTGATAGAACAGATTGAATGTCTAGAGAATGACAGTACTCAATGACATATGCCTTTAGGTTCATGACCTGAACGATGAGATCATACGGATGTTAAGAGTTTGTACATTCTTGTTATGTCCCTAGTTGGATGTCATTATGGAAGGTAGATAGACAGCAATGACACATAAGACTAGATTGTGGTGTTGGTTGATGACAGAATCTCATTAGTCATGATATAGAGATATCAAACCAAACACATAGGTACTTGTTAGAGAACAAGTGTACCGGACAGACCCACCGTGAGTTTGACACATGGAACCATGAGATGGTAGTCACAGTCAGTACTCACAGTGATGGTGGTGAGTGTGATTCTTTGACCTGAAATCACTACACTCAACACATGTCGTTGGGCACACTTTGACATCATCAAACGCAGTCCTGAAACATGGGTTGTTATAAAGGTGATGATTGGGTGGCTTTGACACATGGGGATTTTGAGGGGTGAGTGATAGATATGGGATTTGTCCCTCCTGAGGGAGTTTGATATCCAAGGCCACTTGATGAGTAGGATTGAGATAGGCGTGCGCACGCATGTGTGAATCAGTATGTGATATTGATGTCATACATATCTCGTTCAATCTGCTCTGAGATCAAGAAAGTGAATGAACATTGACAGGATGACTGTTCCATGCCTCGAGTTCATTCGGGATATCAGCGACAAAGGAATTATACATTCACTATAACACCATTCACGGATTGTAGGATTGAAAGTTGTTCTCTAACTTTCTACTTTCACTTGGGTAGCACTGATGTGTGACTAGGCACCGTTCTTTGCTTGTGAAGTCATAAGTGTTATGGACTTTCACTGCCAATGTGAAATGGACCTGCAGGGTCACACACATAGGATTTAACCTGGATGAGGAGTTTTGTCCACAAACAATGTTTAGATTGATTACTAAAGGAGTTTAGTAGTTCAATTAAACACTCAATTGATTGATAGCTCAAAATCATAGTGTTCAAGGTGTTGGACAGATTGATTAGAGTATCAGATTGATTGAAATCGCAATTGGCTGGTTCTGCACAATCTACACTCCCAACCGATCGACTCATGTGATGAACCGATCGGCTCAGCTTGATGAACCGATCAGCTCAAGTGGTGAGTCGATCGACTCAAGGACAGGGTGAACGATTGCTTCAAGTGTTGAAACGATCGGTTCACTTGCTGCAACCAGGAAAGTTGGGAAAGTAGGATTGGTGAGAATTTTCCTTGCGTTTCACTTGCCCAATTTGATTGGAACAAGGATTGGTATTTGATACCAATTAGAAATAAAAGTTGGAAAGTCAATCGGGAACTGGTCAGGACCATGAACCGACCGGTTCAGAAAGTGAACCGACCGGCTCATGGGTCCCAACCGATCGGTTGAGTGTCAACCGACCGGCTCAGATCCCCAACCGACCGTTTCAGAAATGAAACGATCGGTTCAGGTTGCGAGTTGGTTGTTTTTGTGGAAAATCTCGAACCCTTCTAATCCTGCTTTAGTCCCATATTTCCCGGGATAGAGAACCCTGTACCATGACCCTCCTATATATAGGGGTATTGGGGGCTTCTCAAAGAACAACTCAGTGCAACCAGTTGCTCTGCAAAGTTGTCGTTCTCTCTGGTTTTGGTAACCGAGAGAGAGCCCGAGCAAGTGCTTCCCGCAAAGGGAGGTGCAGCAAGGGAAGGACAACTACAGTTGCAACTGGAAGCAGGAGAGTGTGTTGGTGACTAGTACGTCAACAGGAGGGTGTGACTCCTTCCACTTCCTTGTGGGACAAGGAGTGTGGAGTTCCAGGTGGTCCGTGTGGACTACTACAGAGGCGGGAGGACACTGCCGCTCAGGAGGACAACTGTCATCCGACAGTCCGGTAGGAGGAGGAGTCGTCAGTCCCAGTATGACCAGGAGCTGCACAGATGCCGTCCAAGACCGGAGTTGAAGACCGCGCAAGGCGCAAGGTATTGTCGCTGAGCAAGCCTCGGGACAAGGTATGATTCCACAAACCATCCTTTCCTATTATATAGACGTTGACGCGTTTCCTTGTTTCGGGTTTGGGGGAGAAATTTTTCGTTTCCGCTGCCTTCTCTAATTCCCCTAAAACCCAATAGGATCTACTGAGATCATTCCTCCAGAGATGATGTATCCGAGAAACATGACGTGGTCGATCCAAAACTCATATTTTGATAACTTCCCGTAAAACTTCTTCTTCCTCAGGATTTTAAGGATGCTAACTAGGTGGTCTCGGTGTTGATCTAGGTCATCCAAGTAGACTAAGATGCCATCTATAAACACTGTAATAAAAGATTCAAGGAAAGGCTGGAACACAGTGTTCATGAGGTTCATAAAAACACTTGGGGTATTAGACAGTCCAAACAGCATGACTAAGAACTCATAGTGGCAACAACAGGTATGAAAAGTGGTTTTCGGCATGTCTTCATTCCTAACTTGCAACCGGTGGTACTTGGACCTTAGATCAATCTTGGAAAAGACTCGCACCGACTTAAGCTGGTCAAACAGATCGTCGATTCTAGGTAGAAGTTACTTGTTTTTTATGGTAGCTTGGTTTATCATGTGATAGTCAATGCACATGTGAAGAGATCCATCCTTCTTCTTTACAAAGAGGACTAGAGCTCCCTAGGGTGAGGCACTAGGCCTAATGAAGCCCTTGTCTAGCAATTCATGTAGTTGCTTTTTCAACTCTAACAGCCCGGTCGGGGCCATCCTATAAGGTGCCCTGGAGATAGGGTTCATTCTGAGAGCTAACTCTATGGTGAAATCTTCCTCTCTCTTTGGAGGAAGTCCAGGTAAATCATCTAGGAACACATGTATGTAGTCCTGCACTACCTCTATATCTCCTAATTTAACCTTAGGTTTAGTATCTGTAATAACTGCTAAGAATGCCTAACAACCTTTGGCTATCATTTTCTCTGCTTTTAAGGCTGACACATACAGACTAGTGGTTGCATCCTTCCTCCCTCTAATGTTTAAAGGTGGGTGATCAGGTCTCTTTATCAAAATATTTTTCTCTCTATAGTCAATCCCTATAGGTATAAAGCCAATCCATGCCAATTATCACATCAACGTCATTCATGTCCAACAAAATAAAATTGGTAGGGAAATCATGACTCAGATATTTAACATGTAAAATAGGGGTTTTTACAAGAGACATAAGAATCCAACCACTCGAGGTAGTGACATCCAACACATATCCTAAATTCTTGAAATTCAGACAGAACATACTTGCAAGATTTCTTGAAATAAAAGTATTTGTTGATCCACAGCCATAAGGAGCTTACACACTTTTTCCCATAATTTCAAGCATGCCTACATTGTTTTCATGATTGTCAAACTTCCATTACATTGCATAAACAAAGATGGGAAAAACTACTCTAAGGGTTGTTACCCTCTATTAGATAGTTGGCATTAGCCTGAGCTTCCTCATTATCGATGGCAAAAACTCGATCCTGTCAATGTTCTCCCACAGGTGGGACTAATATTGTTGGCTATGCCACTGGTGGTGCTGCTGCCACTAATTGAGCTGCCATTAGAGCTTGTCCTCTTGGGTCAGGAAGGGGGCAGTTAGCCTGGAAGTGTCCCTCTTGCTGGTATTGAAAACACACTTTCCTTTTCAAGAGACACTTCCTTGGATGGTATCTCCCGCATTCACAGCATCTGGATGACACTCCTTTTTGTCGATGCTCATTGTGGGGCTTTCCCTTTCCTCCCTTGCCATGGTGACAACCTTGGTTCTTCCTATTGTCATTCCTTGGAACAGAACTTCATTCAGTGAAGCCGAGATATCCCTTGGGTTGGTTCTACTGGGGCATGATTGTCTTCTCCATGTCTAGGGCAAAGTTGAAAGCTTCAGAGAGAGTTTTGGGCTTGCTTTCCATGACATGGGGATTAATGGCAGGGTGAAGTCTGTCCACAAAATGCTCCACCCTCCTTTCTTCAGTCAGCATGTAGCCAAAATGCTCCAAGAGGAAAAACTGATGAGCATAGCCGGCTACAGACAAGGTTCCTTGAACCAGGAAAGTGAATTGTTTTTCCTTTTCCTTCTTGGCAGTATGAGGTATGAATGTTGTGGTGAATAGTGCATGGAAATCTGCCCAGGCCATGGGCTCTTCACTCATATATCATCCCATGATATGGTTCTCCCACCATATCATTGTTGCTCCCTCCAAAAGATGGGTGGAAAAGAGATCCTTCTTGCTTGCTTGTACCTCCAGAATGTGGAACCCATTTTCTACAGCCAAAAGCCAAGCATAGGCCTTGTATACTACCTCCTCCTTATCTTCCCCCCAAAACTTCTCAATATTCAGCTTCATGAAATCTAAGATGGTGGCACCAAGGTGGGGATGTACGGGTACAAGTTTGCCATTCTCATTACGGGGAACATTTATAAGGGCGAGAGCATTGATGGCTTCAGTCAATTTCTTCTACTGCTCTAACCAGAGCATCTCAGTAGTATCTGTCACTATTGGTCTAGTTGTTGGTTTATAGTCAGCAACATTACTAGGATCATCCCTTGCTTCATCTTTGGATATGGGTTCCCCTTTAAGTCTAGGGCTTCCTTCCAGGTTCTTGATATGGAAGGTGATAGGTTTAGTCTCAGAGCCTTTCTCTCCATATGCTTCACCTTCTCTCTTCCTTTTCTTTGAGGATTCACCTTCCATGTTCCTTCTCTTTTAGGAGGAGGGCCTCTTCTTGCACATGGGCCTCGTCCAGGGGTATTCGTTGGCGGTGTTTTTAGGGATGGCAACTATTTTGATACGGGCCATGTTGTAACACACATATAACTCTATAAACCATAGTTTCATAACTTATGATTATCTTATATCCATGACATCTTGTTTACATGCATCTTATTATTTGGTGCAGGATATGCCAATCCTTATCATCCTTAACCCTGACACTCAAGAGGAGCTGGAGAGAGAGAAATCCTAGGCACTTAAAGTTTGTTAACAGAAAGGGCTCAAAGAAGTGATAAGATTAGATGAGAAAACCTAGAGGTGTCTTACTTTGAGTCAAATCCTCATATTTCAGCAAGGTAGTCACCTAGATTTTAAGAGTCCTCATAAACTGACTAGCAGGGCAGAGGAAAATCTTGCCAGCCCCCAGATTGTGATCCTTTTCTAGACACATCCATCTTTGGAAAATTCTCTAATAACTCCCTTTGGGCTCTAAATACTTTGCAAAATTGAATAATCATTAAATATTATGTGGAAAACCAAGCTCTGATACCAAATGTAACGACCCCATTCCCCAAAAACCCCTAATTAAGGAAGGCCAAGAAACTAGAGTCTTTATCCCAAAAACATGATCAAATGGTTTTGCACATAATAAAAAATAATTAATGAATTTTACTAAACTAACTAAACTTGGTACATGATGAACATTTTTCTTTTTCCAAAGTTTACAAAATATGGGTTCTAGAATTTATCGAGAAATAAACCATCTATCTACATCCTCCAGACCTTACTTCATTTATTTGATTTCAATGACTTCTTTCTTTGAATGTCCAGTTTCCAGAAAGATTATCCAAAAAATGTAGACAATCAAAACATCAGTTAGTATGACAAGGCATATAGGTATGTGGGGGGAAACCAAAACCTCACAAGTAATGATAACAACATAATTCAATGATTAATGTTTAACAAACCAAATTTAACATTTTCACCATGACTGCCCAATCTACGTTCTTCCACCCTCTGTCATAACCCCTTTGGGCCTCATACTGTAGTATTCATTGTCTTCCCCTGTTCAGGAAAATGCCTTCATCATGTCTCCCCCTATCCATGCAGGTGACTTCTCATGTACCCCTATCCAAGCTGGTACCAAAATGTGCTTTCCCCTATCAAGGGGGATGGCCTTTCCAAAGATCCAGAGGTGGCCTAAATTTGGGCTAGTCATGTTCATATATAATGTGATAGTCATAGTCACTCTAAAGTTTGCATGTAATGAAATAAAAAAGCAGGCATATAACTTCAACCATGCGAGGAAATCTCTGAGAAACCATGTGAAACTACAATGGATAATCTTAGGCATAACCACATACATGTCTCAGGAAAATTTGTTATCCAAATAGGAATAAGTAGAATTAACAACACAATCAACCAAGAAAGTCAACTTGAAATTCAACGCATACACCCATGTGTCACTACACGACTCTAAATCCTATCAAAGGAATGACTTGGTTCTCAAGTTAGGTTTTTATGTCCACTTTCTTATGTCATTATCTGTATTACCCCTTGAGTCCAATCATTGCTCCTTTCCACTTTGTAAATCCACAAACCCTGCTTTAGGTTCTATATACATGATTGTGCTACAAAAGGGCACCTCTTACACAACAGTCTCAATCTTTATCCTTTTTAAGTCAATTTATTGTTAGGGAGGTGAAAAGATGAATATTTGACACTTTTATGTTTACTGGGTTGACAAACCCTAATTTCCATTATTTAGTATACCTTTATGCATAAAGAAACCCTAAAACTTCAAAACTTGAATTTTAATATCCATATGAGTCTAAGGTTTTCCTTTTATTCATAACAGATCAAACTTTGATTAACAACATTAACTAAGTCTATTAGATTCATCAACATTCACAAATTGGGGTTTTGGATCCATTAAAAGCATTAAAGACATAAACTTTGTACATATTTTGAATTGGAAGCAGATACTAATCAAGACTATATTTTTATCATGTAGTTTGCATTTTTCTGATCAAAATACATATATTACTTGTACTCTTTGACCAAATAATGGATTTTTAATCAATTTTATAAGGTATAACTATTTCCTTGATTTTCTGACCAGAGAGACGAAGAAAATACCTAATTGCGAAAAAAGGAGCGTCGTAGATGGTCGGTCTTTGTTGACTGAGCATAGATCATGTAGCTCCCGTCGAATGCGCCCACTTGTGCTTCTCAGACCTACAAAGAGAACATGGGTCGTCGATCGCCTCTATAGGTCCATGGGTTGACTTGATCTGACAGTCCCCGAGCTTCCCCCTTTCCCTGTCTTCCAAGTCTTGCACGTGGTGGTGGCGTGGAGGAGCTCTCATCTAAGAATGATGGATCGAAGAGAGGGATGGGTTCTTGGAGCAAAAAGTCATTGTTCTCAACTGTGGGGACCCTTAGAACTCGATGAGGGGTCTATTTATACATGTGGGGGTCTGGTTTAGGGTTCCCCATTTTATATGACAGAGGCATGGCGGCGGGATCTTGTTCTCAGTCCACAGGCCCTTTCTTGGCATGAAATTCATGATCTTACTTTTTGGTTTGATGAGATGAATCCATCTGTGCTACTAATTTGCACCGATGTGGGTCGAAAAAGGAGATCAAATCATTAGTTCTTTGGTGTGTATGTGTCTCCTTTCTTACTCTGACATGAGGAGAGGAATGATTGAGTCACGGTTGGATCTTGATCCAACGTCCTCTGTGGCATGTGATAAAAAAAAGGAACCGGATAAGGTTTCTGGTTTAAAAAGGATACGTGACATTTAATGTATAATTCACATTATCCTCTCACCTTAGGATTTTTTTAAAAAAATCATATCTCCTAATCCGCTTGTCCTTTTAATCTCAAATTTTAAATGAAAGTTCTTGATGACTTAATGGTGCGATCTTCTCAAGATCACACACTAGCCAACTAGAAGGTGACTAGATGCAACCCTAAGGTAAACCACATAGATCTCTCAAAATTTATATATGGACCTAGTCCAACGCACAGACTCAACTAATCACACATACCCACAAGCGCAAGGGGTCATGCTATAGTATAGGCAAGTGGCAAGATTAGGGTCAATCCTCAGGGAGAGTGGGGGCACTAGAGCTAGGTTAATATAATCTATGTTCCTAAAGAGGAGAGTAAGGTTTGAGGGTTTAAAAGTTGGTTTCGGTTGATTATGCTACGATTGCAAGTAATTAACAACGATAAAGAAACTACATTAACAAAAACCCTAGATTACCCTAAGCAAGTTAAGACTAAGAAACTAGGCAAGACAACCAACTAAAGTAGAGTAAGGAGTTACACTACACTTAGTAAGGCAAATTATCAACTAAGAGACAAGATAAGAAAAAAGACAACCAAGAGCCTAAGTTATCACTAACCAACTAAATTAACATAAGAAAGCTCAAAAGAGCCCTAATTACCTAAGCAAGAACTAACTATGAATAACTAAGCAATTAGATAACAAGTGAGAAAGGAAATTAACTATACTATCATTAACAAGCTAAGAAGACATGTGGATTTTAAGCAATAAGATGGATAGGTGGGCCGTTTGGGAGTGAAACTTGATATTAGTTGGGGGGAGTTAACATAGCATGCAATTGTATATTTCAATCTAGATTACCAAACCAAACAACAAGGCAAGTGCTTTTGAAATATACCTATGCTACTAGTTGGAGAACTAGGTCTAGGTATAATTCTAATAGGACTTGGCAAGTCTAGGTTTCTAGGGTAAGTGGGTGTTTCACCTCATGTTACTTGCCATCTTGCCTTGAGGAAACTCTAGGCAATTGCACTAATCACACTTATACTAGCTACTTAGATCTCACACCTACTTGTAGGAGAAGGGAGTTGTATGTAGGAATAAAGGGGGGCAGCTAGGGATCCACTAATTGGACCTAGGAGCCAAATATTGTCACATACGTTCCATTTTCTCCTAGAAGCCAAGTGTCATAAAGCATCGCAAAACAAGCAATCTATGTTTAAAAGCACAAACCACATGAAAGATAATGGGAAATGAGATAGAAGCAAGAGGCAATCATCATAAAATGGAAATATGTTCAATACAAATTATTTTCCCCAAACATGGTATCGAAGTCACATTTTAACCCCAAAAGCCCACCACTAGGGGCTTAGCTAGACATGCTCATACAAAAGAGAAAATAAAGGAGAAGAAAGGGATAGGAATCCATGGAGCTCAGAGTAGCTTCTTCTTCTTCACCTCCTAGTTGTTGTAGAATGACCTCCCTCCTCGAAGGTGGGTGAAGAGCATGAAAATGAATGGGATTATGGTAGAAAACCTAGAAAACTAGGTTTCTATGATGGAAATGAGGTGGAAATGGTGGGTGGATGACTTGAGTGCAAGGGATATGGCAATGAATTCTCTAGAGTAGGTAGGGGGTGTAATGACAGCTAACCTAGTGTTGTGTCTGCCACCCATATATATACAGGTGGTGTTCTGGGTAGAACGACTGTGGTGCCTGGTGGTTGGAATGGTTGTGGTGGAGGAGAACAGTCATGGTGGGATATGGAAAATGTTAGAGCAAAAGTGGTGAAATGAAGGCTAGTAGCACGACCGTGGTGAGGGCTAGGTAGAACAGTCGTATTGGGTAGCACGGATGTGGTAGGTGGTGCACTTCCTCTAGAGGTGCAACACACTAGCCGATTTGACCTGACTAGATGCGCCCCACGAGGTCGGAACACACATGATGGGGATTTGCTTTCAAAATTTATAAACCTAACTTAACACCTACTCACACTAAAACACTACACCCACAAGCACACGGGGTCGTGTCGTAGTATAGGAAGGTGGCAAGTACAGGGTCGATCCATAGGGAAAAGAGGGGGCGCTAGAGCTAGGTTAGTTTTGTTGGGTTCCTACTGCAGAGACTAGGGTTAAGGGTTTAAAGGTGATTTTGATTGTTAAACTACTATGAACAAATGAGGAATTAAAGTCAAGAATGAAATCTATGTTAACCCTAGGTTAGATTAAGACTAAGCAAGCAAGGAAAGACTAAGCTAGGTAGGAAAAGGAAAGTTATACTAAGGCAAGCAAGAGAGAAGTAAAAGATCAATTAAAGAGCTAAGCTAGCATGAATAAGACAAGAGCAAAGCAAGAGGCTAACTAAGCAAGGAAAGAACTAATTAAGCTAAGCAAGCACAAAACTAGGGTTTCAAGCAGTAAAGAGATGTGTGGGCTATTTAGGGGTATGAACTTATCACTTAAGTTGGGGGGTGGCATATGACCATTATGATTCCATTTAGATTATCCAAACCAAACAACAAGTTAGAGTCTAATGAATTAACATAAGCTACTAACTGGCTATGGATATGCTAGGTTGTGCATAGGGGAACTAGTCCCTAACACCCCCTACTACCCTTACGAGGCTCAATTGGGTTAGGGATTAGGTACAATTCAATTAGAGTCTAATCAAGTCTGGGTTTCTATATTATGCATTCCTAGGGCAATTAGGGTCTGAGGGTAGTAATGGGGAGGTGATATTAGGGTTTTGGACCCCAATTCCCC